>OY987271.1:4094849-4772349 GCA_963920665.1 Straminergon stramineum
TATGTAAATTAGAATTACTAAGAAATCAATTCATGTCAAAGTTAAGTAAAAAGTAGGAATTATGTTCAAAGTAGAATTTCAGACCTCATTTTGGCATAGTAAAATAATTTATTTAAAAAAACTTTGAACTAAAAAAAGTTGGTAAATCAAGCTAAGTTTCATCCCCAAAAAACCGTTTGGGATTTAGAGTCTCAAATCAAAAGTTATAGACAAATTTTAGAGAGGGGTTGGAAAGGACATTTTCATTAACATTTTGAAACATCCTCTCTGAATTTTGTCCATAACTTTTTTTGGAGGCTCAAAATCACAAATGGTTTTTTGGAAATGAAACTTAGTTTTCTTTACCAACTTGTTTTAGTTCAAAGTTTTTTGAAATAAGTTATTCTACTATAGCAAAATAAGGTCTAAAATTCTACTTTGAACATAATTCCTATATTTTGACAATGAGCGATCAAACTCTCATCTTCAAATTGTCCCATACCCTTTGAGAATTCATAATGGACAATGAGTTTGATTATAAAAGCAACCTCTACACTCTCTATCTGACAATATTTCGAATAACTAATTGATTCTTCTAACAATCAATTTCTTTGGATAGTTATTTGTCAAATGACATTCCTTATTGATTCAATTGGTCTTGTGGATGTTTTTGTTTCTAGTTCAATTTGTAATTAGGAGTAACCTCTCACTAGAAGAAAACCGTATCCGCCACAACCAATTGAAATGCAACTATGTGTCCTATGCAACTGCCCTACAACTACAACCCTCTATATTTGCACCAAATTTGATATATACATTACTGTAGTTGCAAAATAGTTGTAGATTGAAGTTTTAAGTTGCATGTAGTTGCAAAGTAGTCGTAGATTGAAGTTTTGGGTTACAAGAATGTAACAACAAATTTCCTATGATTTATTCTACATCCAACATTCTTCACAATTGTCGATGTGGATAACTTTACGTTCTATAAAGTTTAGTATGTCAAACTACAGTTGCATATAATCTGAATTTGACTTGACTGCAACTACACTACAACTAAAATGCAACTAAAATGCAACTAAAGAACAACTAAAAAGAAACTACAGTTGAACTAAAAAAACACTAGACTTTAACTAGAGAACTACTAGCATGCAACTAGAAAGCAACTTGAATGCAACTAAAATAAGACTAAAAAACAAGTAGAATCAAGTTTTGTATTAATTGTCCCATATCAATTGTCAAGAGTACCATTAGATTGAACACATAAGAATTGTAAGTTATATCATGTTCATGTAATGAAGTTTGATAATAGACTTAGTAGATTTCTACAAATGTTTAAAGTATAAGAAATTTAAAAACTTATGAAATTTAAAGTTTCATAAACTGGTGAAATCTATTCAATAGAAATATTTGAATTTGGTCATCTAAGCAAAGCTAGATGTGAAGTTGCAAATGAGTCGCAAATTAGTTGCAAACAAGTCGCAAACTAGTTGCACAAAAATACTTTCCACGTCAGAAGAGTTCATCGATGAAGTTCCACGCAGGCTGTCCTAAAAAATCCAATCTTGTCAACTTGTGCAACTTATCCACTCCAACTGTGAGCTCCAAATTGTCACTTAGTTGCAAATGTCCGATGCAACTACAAAACTAGTTGTTAATTGTAGTCGTAGAACTCTTGATTTTCTTCTAGTGTCTCTATTAGGTTGAAGGAAGTTGTAGAGAATCTACCTCCCTTCCACTACCTCCTTCTACATTGGGTGAAATTTATTAATTCAAAGAATGTTAGAGAAGTACCCCGGTTTGAACCTGGGCGAGAGGCTGTCCTAGACTCTGCCCAAGTTCTTCTAGGCATTCCCAAGCAAATTTCCCTCTAGTGTTAATTATCCTGCCCATGTTGCCCCCCATCCATGAAAAATGACATTTTGCCCCATAACTATTCATAGGCACATCTAATTGTAATTTTTTTGTGGAGTGGCAAGGTACTCCTCATCCCTACATCCAAAAAAAATTTCAAAAAATATAGTGAATTTTTTTGTTTGTAGTGAGCTGGCCAAAATTGCTATGTTGCTAAAAAACACAGCTTGGTCGTTTAGGGGTTAATCATCAAATTGACAACATGTGTATGACAATTGCACATTGGAGTTAACCCCTAAGCACTCCAATGTCCACTTTCTATATGATGAACAGATTGAAACTCAAGTTTCATCTTCGTTATTGCTTGGATGAAAGTCATCATAATTTGTGAAGATACTTTATCAAGTTATTGTCCTATCTAATGGTTGGATTTGGTTAATTAGAGTACATATTTTTTTTTCTAAAATTACAAATGTGCAAGTACGTCAAGTGGTTGACCAAGCCAAAAATGCTTTGATTCTAGTTCAAAACTAGATTTGCAAAAATGAGATCATAGTTTTAACCCATTGAGGGCCTTGGTTCATCCTAGAGTGAGGGTTGCTATTATGTGAGCATGGGAGTGTGAGCATATGAGCCTATAATATTACACACCTATGTTATAGATGTATATATCATAGAAATCATCTATGATTATAGGGTATATATGTTACAAATATTCATATTATAGGTGCTTATGATACATACACCTTCTATAGTGTGTGGTATCTATATTATAGGTACCTATAATGTAGGCTCAATGCTCACATGCTCGCATTCTTGGGCTCACATACTAGCACCATTGATTCTAGAGGCAAGCAAGACATTTTCTGGTCCTAAGTTGAGTATGATAAAAAATACCAAACCAAGATGAATTAAAAAGATCTCACAATACCTATTGAAAGAAGCATGAATGCTTGGAGCTCAACATCACATTTTGTGACAATTGACAGTTTCCAATTTAGATTTGAGCATTGATTTGTATATTTTCTGACTATATTTCATTTGTTTTTTGTATGCTAATACAAAATATCCCGATCTTTGTCCCAATATATTCATTTCCAAATTCTCCACACCCGTCCCCTTTCATCCAACCTCAAATTATTTCTAAAACTTAAGCCACCAAAGAAAAAGTGTCAATATTGACTAGAAAATGGCCAACCAGACCTTAATGGGTGAAAGAACACAAAAATTTCAAAAAATCACCATGTCAATAGAACCTCATTTCAAATTCATTCCAACAAATTGTACTCAAAAAACGATAATATTTTGCTTGTAATCAAATTTAGAAGGAATTTTGAAATTTTCCTTTGAAAATTAAAAAAACAACAATATTGGTGATAGCATGGGTAAATCTAACCATATAGATGAAATCTACAATTCAAAATCTACAACTTTTGTTTGTATATCAATTCCAAAATATGCTTCCAAATAGTACTTTATGATGATTCTTACAAATTTGAAGAGCACTTTGGATGTTTTGGGATTAACCCTTGTGCGTTAGAGTGGATGTTTTTTGGATGTTGAGAAAACAGGATTGGTGGGATACCAAGTTCATCAAACATTATAATCTCGAAATCCGCATGGTGGATTCTCTTAGTATAAATTGCAAATTTGCACTCATTAGTAAGTTGGCTTCAAATCTCAACTATGAAAACTTCAGTAACCAAGTAGTTCTCAAATTACTCTAGATTTTCTAGATCCAACAAAAAAAACTCTTCATTTATGATGTTCTCTCTATGACCCTCAAGGGTTAATGGTAAAATTTCAATTTCTCTTGTAGTTGCCAAATAAGGAGTCTACAATTTGTACATTTGACTTCAATTTGTGATCACCATAATATCAATGTAGGAGAGTTTTGCCATCGTGGCATGTGCCGATTGGTTATGGATAGGTAGATTAAGATTGATAATGCTCGCTACTTGCCTTGTGCAAATTTTCAACACGGTAGGTATGAAGTAGAAATGTCATTAGTCTAGTAGTGAGAGAAATCTCAGAGAAATCTCTACTACTGCCAACCGCTATTAGCTTAGTGGGTGTGTATCCACCTAACATATTCTAAATGCAAGAGACTTTCACCATTGTGGCATGTTTTGATTGGTTAAGCATTCAAAGAAGTCAAATGGCTCAACTCTCTTGCATTGACATTATGTTAGTAACTACAAAGCAGGCCAAGTCATCAAAATAATCACCGGTCAGTACCAACTTTGCCGCCCAATAGCTCGGTAGGTCCTCACCTGCTATTATTTTTAATAACTTGGCCTGCTTTGCAGTTACCTAGTCCACAGTCACCTCAGTTCTGACACTACACTACAGGAGCGTCTCTCAAGATTACTCTGTCGTACAGTTAAGCTTACGTGAACATTGAAGCTAAACTGTGAAAGTATGGCAGCTGACTGTTCAAAGTAGATGGTTCTGCTGTGGCGTGTAACGATTTTCTTTGCTTCACACAACCTCGTATTAACTTAGGTCTTTTCATTTCCAGTTTCCAATGTGCAGAAGAATTGAAGTTTGAAAAGCTCATGCGCGCGTGGGGTTCTTGGGGTGTGCGTTTGATCTGGCCTTCTCTGCACTTGCAGGAAGAGCTGATCGAGGGAGACCATCAGGGAAAAAAAGTAGCAATTGAAAGATCGATTTGGGTCAGCCCTAATCTTTGTTGATAGCAAACAATCACTACAGTACTGATTCGCTACTTCCCGATCGGGTCGTCGGCGTCATGGCTTCACGGGGTGTCACTGCTGCTGCTGCTGCTGCCGCCGTAAATTGGGGCAAGAAAGCTGGTGCTGGAGCGGGGAGCGGCCGCCATGGCTACCAAACTCAGGCCACGTCCATACCGCGACATATACTCAGTGCAATTGGCATCGGCATTGTTGGTAAATAAACAAGTTTTTTTCTTCATGCCTTCAGTTTCTTTCTTAGTTTCTTGATTTTGTAATGTATACAATTTCGTTTCTTCCTCTTTTGAAACCTGTCCTTCTTCTTGGACGTAATCTGTCAACTTAAGACTTTGGTGATATGAAAACTCTTGAGGATCTTTCTCATCGGTATTTCAGAAAATACCAAATGAATGCAACTGTGTCGTTTGACATTCAAGGACAGTCACCGACAATCAGAGCTGAACCACGCAAACGATTGAGTGAACATTGTGCATGCGTGGGTTCAAAAAAATTATCGTTAGAATAGAATTAAAGTTCACGTGTTGTAACTCTTCAGAACTACTGAAAAAACATGAGATGGGTGGACTTTCTTTTGTACAATTTTTATTTTTGATCAGTGCTTGCAATGTGCTGCATTGATACTGGTGATAGAAACTTTGACCCTATTTGAAGTAGTCTATATTTTCACAATATGATCACTCAAATTGATCATTTTATACCATTCCCTTTTGCAGTTAGAGTGATGGAGATAATCAAATTGAGACCGTTTTGAGTTCTGCTTTTTAGCTCATTTCTTGTACTTATATAGAACTTCTTGCAAAAATAGACTTGCATTTGCTTGATGTTAGCCCTAGAGTAGGGACATCTCATTGTGATTGAGCTCTTGCAATCTATTGTTACAATGTTCCTTTCTTGTTTTTAAGAACAGGACATTAAATTGTTTTACAAGAGAGTGATGTGTTGGAATCTTGGTTAGAGACATTTGTTGTTAGTAACATTGCTCACATGTTGTGATAGTCCAATACTCTAAATACGGTTATCATAGTTGATGCTAATTGAGTAGAGTAGACTAGTCTACTCTACTCAATTAGCATCAACTATGATAATCGTATTTAGTGTTGGTACTATTAATTATACACACTCAAATTATATGTCTACAATGATACTAATTGTGGTCATTTAATGTTACCAACTCTAATTGTTAATTAGACACTTGTAGCCACTATGGTTAAGCTCAAATGAACAATTTGTAAGACCAAGAAGAAATATTGGTAGGAATTTTTTTTGGTATGCACACATTGGATGCTCTCAAGTGGCAAGCCTAAAACTATGAATTTTCATTATAAAAAATTCATCACTTGTGTTCTTCAATCAATTATCATATAAAACTATGAATGTTAAATGAAACAATTCACCAAAAATGGAATTTTTCTTTTTTGAAACTGAAATTTGGTATACTTAATTGGAATTGTGCTAGAATTGAATGTTAATTATGCAAGACAAAAAATTCCAATTGTAGTCAATATTATGCAAAAAAATAAATTAAATGGCACAATAATCAATTTGTAAGATTATTGGACCCAATTGTACTACCATTCTACAAACTAAATAACCAGACATGGCATCTTTGAACTTAGCACAATTCATACCCTAGAGTAATCTTTACTACACATAAGATATCCAATTTTATTAATATAAACACCTTTCTGCTTCCTAAAAATTTTCCTATATTCTCTTTTAGCAATTTCATTCTTCTACTTAACAACTTAATATAAAATCTAATCATTGGTGAAGAATGCTACATACCAAAGCACCCCTACAAAAGAATGCTACAAATCACAAACCTCTCCCACCATGAAATTAAAGACTAGAAATAGGAAACTTCGAGGAAGGAGCAATAAGTGTCCTTAGGGTTTGGGCCCCTCGTGTCGCACGTCCTTCACTTGCGATTTCCAGTTTTCGAGATTTCGAGGTTGATTGAAGTCGTGGAAGAGACTTGCTTTGCTAGAGGAACGAATTTTGTTACAGATTCTTTGTGTGGTAGTAACCATGACTGCGGCAGCCAAATTGCCTGCGCACGTCGCGGCGCAGGCATCGAGGTCTAGTCCCAATCTGTTGCGAGAAATTTTCTATGGCATCAGCCTCGGGATCTTCGGTGAGCGGCCTCTGTAATCTAGATCGCGACATTTCGAGTGTTTGAATTTTCTCTTCCTGTTGCAATGGTTGAATTGCTTGCTTTCAGGGTTTCGGAGATCGGTTGTCTAGTTTCTGGTTTGGGAGATCGGTCCAGATTCGAGGTTTTTGTGGGCTCTGGTTCTGCTTACTAGTTTTGGGTTTTTCTTTGGGTTTTTCGTCTTACATCCTGTGTACTTGAGCTTTTACCTCTAGATTTAATTGAAAATTTTGGAAGATGCTGGAAGAATGTTGGCCAATTTTCGTTAGGTAGAAGGCCAAATGGAATTTTGAGAATTAGTAGTGACAAGTTTCGATTAGCCGTCTTTTGCTTCTCTTTGGTTTTCGAAGATTTCATCGTTTCTCAGGTTTCATTTGATTGGAAAATGTTCGTTATGTCGAAGGGCAAACGGTATTTCGAGACTTAGTAGTGAGAAGTTTCGCTTTGCCATCTTTTGTTGCTTTTAGGGTTTGTAAGATCGCATTGTTTGTGAGGTTTAGGGTTTGTCGGAAAAGTTTTATTAGGCGGAAGGATAAACGGAATTTCGAGAATTTGTTGGCAGATGTTACGTTTTGCCGTCTTTTATTTCTTCTCAGGGTTTCGGAGATTGCATTGTCTGTCAGGTATACTTTTGTCGGAACATTTTCGTTAGGTCGAAGGGCAAACGAAATTTCGAGGATTAGTAGTTAGTAGTTTCGTTGCCGTCTTTTGTCGCTTCTTTAGGGTTTCTGAGATTGCATTGTCTGTCAGGTTTAATTTTGTCTTTTTAATGTTTCAAACTAGTGGACAATTTGTTCGACTGCACAAGGTTTTAATGGGCTGTGAGTGTGGTATGGCAGGTGGTTCGTTCTGGAAGGTGTATCATTTGAATGAGCGCCGCAAGACGGAGGAATTCTATGCTCGATTGGAAGCAGGAGAGATTACTGTGGCTGCGGAGGAGTAAACTAATTTCTCAATTGTGAGTGTGTTAATATATTCTCATCTTTTGGGGTTTTGATGAAGTCTCCTGCAGATGTTAACGGTTGGGACACCTGTAATTGCTGCTGAGAATAGTTTCTGTTACTAAACTGGTCGAGTTTTTACTGATGTTCTTGTTAACAAATGAAAGAAGGTTCCAACTCACCTAAGAATGCGTTATTTGCATATTAATTGCAGAAGTTATGAAAGCTCAAAGTTTTATTGGTAGAGAATTTAATACTGACTGGTGAAAAGATTGAGGTAGTCTACATGCTTCTGTACCTATTGTCTAAGATCTTAGGGTGGCGGTTATGGTTGTCCCTACGGTCTTTCTAATGTATTTCCTGCGGTTATGGGCTGCATTCAATGAGGGCTTACAATGCGGACTAGTTACTCATTGTAAATTCGCATAAATTGTATCATGTGATTAAAAAGCATTATATGAAAGCATCTTCTATTGCAAAACATTTATGGGCGTTCACACCAGGTCTTTTGAAAAATTGCATACTTTGACATAAGTCCATGAAAGATTTAACAAAATTGTAACTACATAAGACTCACTTGCTTTTGGTGTAAGTGATTGAGATTTGTAGATACAGATGTGTGAGATATTGAAGTGGTTTGATAACAATTGTGAGGCCTTAAACTCATTAGCACATCTAGCTAGCACTCAGTGTGAATGTCCCATTACTAACATTACTAATATAGTTTGTGTTGTTACGAAGAGTGTGAGCCCAATTTATGCTAAATTCCATTGCTGTCTATTTCTCTTATTTTCTTTTGAAATACTTTGTAACTCAAACCTCTTGCCCTGATGTCCAAGTCTTCGGAGACCACCACTGTGCGCATCCTTGGGGCTTTTCCAATGGCTTCAAGAACACTGCCATCCGACTCTTGTTGTAGAGATCTTTGCCGCGATGACAACTAAACAAGCGTCTGTCCTGACATATGGGTACTCCAAATGTGCATCAGTTCTTACGTTAAGTTTGTGTGCTTTTCTACAGGGCTGTTAGGGCTCGACAGGCACTTATAATTTGAAGCTGCTGTCTGGTGAGAAGATATCCCTTGTGTGACGATGGCTGGAGTAATGATAAAATGTTGGGAAGACAGATCTGCCTGCCTCATGTGTGTGAGACCTGTAGTTGGAGTTGATCATGGTTCACAGAAATGTTAACTTTCTCTTTTTAGTTGACAGAGATACGTGCACACTATGAAGAGAAGTTTCTCAGTTTTATAGGTGACTTATGCACTTGTGTTCTAATAAATTGAGGAAAGTTTGACTAATAAAAAATTGAAATGAGATCCTGCATTTTAACGCCAAAGTGCCCAAGCTCAATATAGAATTCCCGCATTGGAAACTAAGAGTCAGTTAATCTAGTTTCCAATTAATCATTGTTATCTATCATTCATGTTTGATTGTAGGACATGATTTTTCCTTTGTGTTGACACTTGCTGGATCAATTGGTTTTGTATCTTTCATATCAAAGAAATGTGGTGTCCATGTTTAGATGCAAGGAATGGTGCTAGGGTTCATATTTGTCCCACAGATACATTAGATTTACTGTAGAATAATAACCCAAAAGCAACTGCAGTCCAATTGCGATCCCTACTACAATTCTGAATATGATTTCACATTTGTTATCTTACATCTCAAGTTTCCCCCAATTAACTTGTAACTGCACTAAATATAAATGTAGTGCAAAGCTAG
Organism: Straminergon stramineum; assembly: GCA_963920665.1. NCBI lineage: Eukaryota > Viridiplantae > Streptophyta > Bryopsida > Hypnales > Calliergonaceae > Straminergon > Straminergon stramineum. Next base: position 4,104,211 of record OY987271.1, read on the forward strand.
TTCGTAGGACTTTCATATGATCGTTACATGAATTTCATACAAGCCTCATGATAATTGGAATTTTAGTAACTTTCAGTAAAAACTTGCAACTTCAAAAAATTGGAATTTTAGGAAAAAATTAGACCATTGGTTTTAAAAAAAAAATTGGAACTCAAAACTCCCATTACAGTAATATGAAGTTCATATGAAATATGCATTTAGTGCAATATTGAATTTCATTCACTTTAACCCCTAAAGGACTAAGGTGTGTTTTTTGGCAACATAACTTTTTTGGGCAGGTAAGTGTGACTAGAGATTTCTATGTTTTTGGCCCAAACTTTAATATAAGGTGTGGATGAGGAATATCTTTCATGTGCACTAAATTTCGGGACATTTGGAAATATGAGTCAAAAGTTATGGCCCAATATGTAGTTTGTTTCTCAACTCGGGCAGTCTAGGCAGATTTGAAAAAATCATTTTTTTCAAAAAGAAAAGTTTGAAATTGGTTTTCTAGATTTATATATACATAGAAAGATTTGAATATTTCCATTTTGATCAATGAGTCAAAAGTTATGAGATGTTTTAGTTTGTAGGCAAGTATGGATTCTCTACTCTAAAAGAAACTTTGAAGTCATTTATTTAACTCAATTTTTAATATTTTTTGAAAAAAATAAAAAAAATAAGATGAAGATTGTTTATTACAACATTACAACCCTTGGGATAGGGATTTTTCAATTCCATTAATAAATTGTTAACAATTTAATATTTTGAATGATTCTCTACATCTTTCTACTTACTATTTGTTTCCTATATGTTGCACAATTCTAAATGATCTGAAAATTTTCAAGCATGTAGCCAACTTGCATTGAAGAATGAATCTAAAAAAGAACCACCATTTTGGACATTTTTTCATATAAATGTGACCTTGTGAAGTGTAGCTGCCCGTTTTTTCACAAGGCCCTAAAAAGGATTTTTGTCACTTCAAATGCTAACATCTTGCAATCTAAGCGGTGAAAATTTCTGAAATTTTTTCCACATCTTCTCAATCTAGTGTACTACAAGATCCTATGGTTACATGTGTCCAAAAATGATATTTTTCAAAAATTTGGTACTTGTATTAGAAATGGCAGTTTTTGAGGGTTTTTGGTGATAACATAGTCAAGGAACTTTAGGGGTTAAAATGAATATAGCTAGCTAAAAAAGGACTATACAAGAAAGTTGTGACCCTATCTTCAAGGTAGTGATAAAAAATAATCACATCCACAAATAAATAGGTGCATTCATGCTTCTACACTATCTGTGAAATTCATTCATTGGTTGTTTTTTGTCCTAAGTAGAATTTTAGGTTAATTCACCTCAACCTTAATAAGAGGTTGTATAGGGGTATTACTCTCAATTGATTAGGGTGTGGTAATAGAGAGACCCTCATGTACAAGATTCTACAGTTCCATGTGTCCAAAAATGATATTTTTCAAAAAATTGGTACTTGTATTAGAAATGGCATTTTTTGAGATTTTTTGGTGATAACATAGTCAAGGAACTTTAGGGGTTAAGGTCATATGAAAGTTATATAACAAAAAGGATGTTGTTTTCAAAAAGTGTCAAACTTGTTGTGTCAAAAAGGCTATTGGAAAGAGTATTGGACAACATGGCTAAAAAATAAAACATAAATTTTTTGGACTTGTGGTTGTTTTGGGGCAAGTCAAACCTATTTGGAATTAGTTATGATTTTTCAAAGTGCAACACATGTTTTTTGATATTTTTCCAAAACACTATTTCCAACTCTCTTTCTGACATTCTTTTGGACAATAAGAATATTGGACACTTCTTTCAACATAAAAATGTTAGATAAAAAAATTTGACATTGTTTTCAACACCTTGGTGTTGAAATAGTACCAAAATGTTCTCAATTTCATGATATCTCATTTTTTGACACTCTTGTGTCAAATAAAAGTGTTAGAAAAGTGTAGAAAATATTTTAGATAACAACCTCTTTTTCATTTTCCAGTGCTACGGCTTCTTTCCTAACTAATGAATATGTGGTAGATACTTTCAAACTAACCTTTCATGAAGAGAGAAGTGACAAACCCATGTAATAAGGTAAAACCACCCAGAAGTGTCCCTATTTCCATTAATGTATAATAGAGTTCTATAGAAATATCCCTAGACTTTTATTGAAGTGTCTGCTTGTAAAATGGCATTAAATTGTCCCCAGCCTTGCAAACTACTGATTGGTTGATTGTTAGAATTGTCAATTTTCGATTTCAGATTTTCAGATCCACCTATATGACCCATTCAATGGTCTAGGGAGTTGAAATTTTGAAAATTGGTAGAAAATACATGCCATATCGAAAAATTATAATTTTCTTTCTGAAAATTCATGATTTTCAATTGCTAGTACTAAAAAAATAATTTTTTTTTCTAACAAGAAGTGCCTCCAACTATGTTGAATTGCTTATATTGATGGTTTTGAATGCTTCACCTTAAAGGGCTTCCATTTCAAATGGAGAAACTGGGCTTTGTAGCATTCACCAAGCTAGAAGGACCAACTTCCATGTAGAGTCACGCCTGGGAAAGCTCACCAATCAACAATAGAATGGGATTCTGTTTTTTCTGAAGTCCCCATTCCACTGTCAATTCCACCATTGATCGGTGGGCTTCACCTACCCCTACTCCACATGGAAGCCAGTCCTAAAACTCACCAAGAAGCTAACTACTACAATGGTGAATTTCATTGAAATGGCAGTATTATTCCACCATTTCTGACATATTCCATGCCATTTTAATGGAATGTCGTGCAATTTCAAACATATTCCGGGCCATTTGAATGGAATGTTGCGCCATTTTACCGTAATACCACCATTTCAATGAAATTCACCATCTAACGACTACAATGATGACTTCCACAATAGTGATGATGACGCTCCAGCGTATCAGTGATGGCCGATGGTTCGCGAATCTGTTGTCATTCGGCAACCCGAGTCAATCGATGTGGTGGTGCGTTTTAATTGTGTCGATCGATGTGTTTGCGTGGGTAATCGGATTGGCAATTCAAGCAGTAATTAAAGAGTGATTGAAGAATATTTAACGATCAAGTTTCCCAATCAACTTTTCATGAGACTGAAAAGAATTCAATTGTGGGAGGAGACTTAAATTTACAGTAGATCGATCTCTAGCTACTGCAGTAGCTTGATGGGTCGATCGATCGATCCCGTACAGCTAGCTTGGCGCCGGAAACCGCCCTCGATCGATTCAAATGCATGTTGGAAGGGGTTACTGGAATTCGTAGCTAAGAGATGGAGCAGATGGTTTTAATTATGAGGTAATTATGTAAATAGAGCCTAGCTTGAGTCTTATGAAACTGATTCATCCGATCGATTCAGCATATATGTATGTGCTTGAGAATGCTTGGCGGTTTGAAGCAACAAGTGTTCGATCTAGCTGCAGACCGAGAGAGCTTGCAAAAAAACCAGTTGAAATTCAATTAAGTGAACTTTATATATGCCAGAATTAATTCGAAAGCCAACTACAATTGCTGAATGAATGCTGAGAGGGTAGTTACGTGTCAATGGCTTTACTAGTCTTTTAATTTCTATGCAACTCTGAAAACCAAGATGTCGATCGATGGAATTGGCAAGTAGGGAATTCGAAAGTGAATCTCACGTCCGCTGCTATTGAAAGACAAAAAAGTTTGAGACTTCCGAAAAGAAGAGCTCCGATCCAAGCAATGCGAATGAAGTGAGCTTTCGAAAACAAAATCCAATTTGAAGCGGCTGCATGTCGCTGCAGAAAATTGATGGGCTTATTAAGAAAACATCCACATGTTGACTCCCGCATGCAAGTAAGGCAATAAAAAGATCTCTCCAGAATTGGAGACTACATGTGCAAAGGCAAAACAAAAGCCTTTGAAGGCGCCATTTTGGGACCAAAAACAACAAGCTAGGAAGGTGCAAGAGAATAATGCCAGTAACTATCTTCTGTGATTACAGAAGCATGTGCTCTGGTTCTCCCCTCCCCTCAAGGAAAAATGGGGACCGTTGATTGAGAGATCAACCCAACGCTCGTGCCATTGATTTTAGTTTTTTTGGGGAAATAAATTGCAACAAGCAAGTGGCCCCTACCCTTGATTGAAAGAACATGAGCCGTCGATTGGTTTTGAGTCTAAAGGCATCTCAACCGTAGAAATCGCTTAGGCTTTATCAGAAATACAAATCTGGATACAAATACAGGTATGGTGCAGAAATACGGATATGGATACGGATACGATTACAAAATTCTATTCAAATATCCCATATCAAATGCATAGGGAACTGAGCTTCAAAAATACAAATATGCCAGTGGGATAAAAGGGAATTTGAAACTTACAGTGAAAATTGATCTTAAATTTTAAGTGGTATGGGTTTAAGTGAAACTTGGTGTGTCTCTCTCTATCTACTCAAAAGACAAATCATCATCATAATTATATTCCAAATCTATCAGAGAGGTTGTATGGTTTGGAAACAAAACTACCCAACAACAATATCAATCTTGTATGGCCTGGAAACAAAACTACCCAATAACAATATCAATCTAGTCAGATGTTGCGTAGCTTTAAGTATGTTTACACTTGGTGTTAAAGAGTGTTGTTACTAAAGATCTTAGGAATGAATTTAGACCTATTTTTGTACTAGATTCACATTGCAAACATCACTCCTAATACTAAGTGCGAACATACTTTTTGTGTCTAAGATGGAGATCAAATCTAGGTTTGACTCACCATCCATGGAGTCAGTCATAGGCAAGAAGCACATGAATTCTTACCTTAATTAAGAGCAGGTTGGCCAAAACATGGGTCTGGATTGGAAGTGGTACTGGAAGTAGACAATGACAGTACTAGTATACCAAAGATGGCTACATGCACGGCTTTCTGGAAGACATTCAAAGCTATTGTAAAGCGGAAATCAAAATGCATTGCCTAACAAATTCAAACCAAGTTCACGAAGCAACTGTAGCTAAGTTATAGATGAAGGAAAAGTTTGATTGAAGAACTTATCACAAAGTATGCACATAATTTCAATGCAAGAGAGTTTTGCCGTTGTGGCATGTTTTGATTGGTTAAGGAGAGGTAGATTAAGACTGATAATAATTGCTCATTGCTTGCCTTGTGCAAATTCTCAACAGAGTGGGTATGAAGTAGAAATTTCATTGGTTTGGGAGTAAGAGAAATCTAAGAGAAATCTCTACTACTACTACCAACCAGTATTAACTTAGTGAGTGTAGATCCACATAACATACTCTAAATGCAAGAGACTTTTGACGTTGTGGCATGTTTTGATTGGATAAGCAATCAGAAGAAGTCAAGCAGCTCAACTCTCCTACATTGACATTATGTCTAGTAATTGCAAAGTAGGCCAAGTCATCAAAAATAATAGTCCGTCAATACCAACTACCTTGTTGCCCGTGGCTCGGTAGGTCCTAACTGGCAATTATTTTTGATAACTTAACCTGCTACCTAGTCCATAGTTACAAGGATTATGCTCATACTCCCTCCTACACGAAGTTCAAATTTGAAAGGACCAATGAATTCATTCTTTACTAATGTTGAAGTCAACTAAATACCTACTATGGTCCACAAACTTGGCACTTTTACATTTAGACCATGCGGTCTAAAATCTATATCAAACCTAGACTTTAGAGCTAAAGAACAAAATGAATGGAAAAATGATGTATGGAGAACCGCTATTTTCACAAAATTTCCCATATGGGTTTCCCAATGGAATGTGATTCAAAAAGCAACAACATTTCCTAATTGAATCTCTGATCCAACATCTTTGATCCATAGGTTCAAGTTGATCATGTAGAGCCTCTCATTTATCTATAGATTCACGTTCAATTGCATTGATCATTCTGATGCTTTGCTTGTATTTGCAATGGTCATATTTTTACAATTGTTTTAACACCTCTGAGATGGAATTGAAAATCACTAATCCCAATGGTGAGATTATTCTAGTAAGCTAGCCAAACTTTATTGAACTTCTTTTTTTGAGAATTGTGAAAATTGGATTCAAATATGAATCTTATAAGTTATTTTTTGAGGAAGATGCTTAGATTACTCCAAAAACAAGATTGTCTACAACTTTCTCATCACTAATCCAAATAGAATGAATCAAATATTTCTATGTAGATAAAAATACTTTCTTTGAGTCATAAAATTTTGAAATTTTAATTTTAACTTTTTGTGATGCCCGAAAAATTCGATTTGGGGGCTTATGGTTACATAACTTTTTCTCTCAAGTACCAATTGAAACAATAATTATCTTTTCTACCTTCAAAAAGTTTTTGAAAATCACAACAAAAATTTAGGTAATAGGAGCCTACCCAAAACTCATTTTGTCCCCTTAAAACAAAAACGGACAGTAGTAGTTTAGAAGTTAAATTTATAGTTGAAAATGCTAGGATTTGAAAATTATCATGTTATGTTATAAATATTAAACATTCTTGTATGAAATTACAAGTATTCAACCTATAACCAATTCTAAAAAGATATACCTTTATATCCTTAACCCTGAGAGTCCTAAGGCAAATTTTTCATCATGAAACACATATAATTTCCATTTCTACTACAAATAGAAAAGTTTTAAACATTTTTTTCTTTAAATATCTAGTTGTAGGATCTTCTACTAGACTTGTAGGAAAATGCAAAGAAGAAATTTTGAAAATTGTTACTAAGTGGGTTGCAAGAGATTTGCATGTAAAGTGAAGAAAACAAGTATTTTTAAACCTTGCTACATGAGATTGTAAGACTTTCAATCCTCTTAACTTAAAATTTTGCACTATAGATTGTGAATTAAAAAAAATTATTAGAGAACCAAAAAAAATTTAATAGTAAAAATTAGTTTTTATTCTTTAAAAAATTGTTTAGTGGAAGTAGATACTAGATTGAAGGAAAAATGAAATCAATAATCATATTAAGATGGACCTAAAGCACATTAACCCCTAAAGGATTGAGGCACATTTTAGGTAGAAATTGTGAAAAACTGCCACTTTTTAGGGCTATGAGAAAAAAATGATTTTTTTTTTCAAAATTCAACCATACAAATTTGTACTAGAGTAATATGGGAATGTGTGGAAAAAATTTCAGAAACTTTGATCGTACAGTTTGAAAGATTATAATGTTTGAAGTTAGGAGAAAAAGTTTTTTTTCAACCTTGCTCGGTAGGGCCAACAACCTTTAACTCCTCCTAGAGTGAGATTTTTACACTACACATGGTTATTTTTTTTGACATTTGGATCTTGTATCATGTAAGTTACATACCTACCAAATTTCAAAAGTAGAAGAGGTGTTTTGCACATGTTGCCCGAGCTGCCTGAAAAGTTTAGGGCAACATAACTTTTGATCCGGCACTTGATCAGAAAAAAAATTATATTCCCACTTAGAGGGTATATGTTCACACCTTGTATCAAAATTTGAAGAACATCTGTTATAGAATGACTTCATATGCACCTACCCAAGATTAGTTGCGTACGTTCAATGGTCATTCGGTCCTTTAGAGGTTAATTCAAATGGTATGATTGTTTTAACAAGAAAACTAAACCTTAAAAAAATCTAGAAAATCTAGAAAAGTGAGTTAAAAAATTAATCCACTACATTATTTTCCATATATGGTGCTATAACTACCCACAAAACCAAATGCTTCATAACTTCCACAATACTAATCTAAATGAAATGAATCAATCTTTTCATATATAAAGAGAGAGACAGAAATATAATCTATAAGAAAAAAGATTTAAAAGATTTAAAAATTTTGTGATTTTTTGGTCTAAGGCTCTAAGCTAGATCATTTTGAGATTCATGTAGTATAACTTTTGCTCCAAAGAATCAATTTGAAAAGAAAATGATATTCTCAAAAAGTCGGTCTATTTTCCAATCTTTAAATTAAAAAAATAATGCCAAAAATTGAGATCATAGAAACCAAATAAGGCTTTTTTTTTGGCGAAATTTCTCTAGATCTGTCAGAATCTAACCAGTGTGAATCTATCTCGCCAAAATCTGGCCTGTGTAGTGAAGCCAACATAGGGGACACTAGTCCAAAAAAAAAGCCCTGAACCAAACTAAACCTTCAATTGTTTTCCAAAGGGACATTGTTTGGGGCATATATAGGGTTAACTAAAATAGAATGAATCAAAGGTTTTTGAACAAACATTAATCCATCATTCTCATAAAATAGAAAAATCAATGAATTTTTAGAGTGAATTTACTAAGATGCCTTCCTTGAGATGGGAATTGAAAGAATCTTATCAAGACTTTTGCAAAAATTATCGTTTGAATGTTTATGTGTAGAAACTTTATAATGAAACTATTGCTCATGATGCAAAATTTTATTGAAAAAGAAAAATTTAACCTTCAACAATGATCAGTTTCAATGGAAGCTACCTTACCCATTAGAGCATGTAATCATGTCACGTCCATGACCATTGTGGCTTTTACTCTATGCATTGTTTGCATTCGTTGTTTTAATACATGCTTGTTTTGACAAGAAGGCAACCTATTCCGAGGACCATTCTTACCTAATTTTTCCACATCCTTATGAAGAATGAATTTTCACTACTAAGGTCTCCTAAGTTGGAGATGGGACACCTTCAACTCATTTCTTCAACATATAATTGAGAATTACAAGTTGTAGTACATACACATTTTTAATAAAAAGTTTGAGAGATAAAATTGAACCATTTGGTAAGAATTTATGATGCTTCTTTCCAAAATTCAAGCATCACAATCTTACAATTGGTAAGGTTTCTTACTTTGAATTTTAGGAGGGTGTACTTTAAAACCTTAGCTAATAGATCATATGGTTTAATCCTCTAAAATGCAAAAAGAGCCAAGATTTTAGCATTGTTTTAGGAAATTGTGATTTGGGGCAATTTGGAGGGTTAAGAAATCTAGTTCTAAATTCATTCAAATCAATTCTATTGGATAGAGTTATTAATGACATATCCTACTCAAAATATCATCAATTCTAATCCATGAAGGTTTCTAACTTGTTTAAATTTAACAATCTAATAGGATGGAAATTGGTTAAGAATCCACATGATTTAGTGAGTCCTTTTGGATTTGATTCTTAGCTAGAATGCATACATATTTTAATATTTAATATATCATTCTTTAACTCCTAAAGTTTCATGACTATGTTTTTATCGAAAATGCTCCAAAACTGCCATTTTTAGTACAAATACCAAATTTTTGAAAAAAAACGTTTTTTGACACACATAACCTTAGGATCTTGTTATATGATGACTTGAAAACATGTGGTAAAAAATTTCGAAATTTTTACCATGTGGATTGCAAGATATAAGCATTCAAATTCATTGAAATCATTTTTTGGGCTCTTCGAAAAACAGGGCAGTTGCACTTCACAAGGTCACATTTGTATGACAAAATGTCCATGTTAGTGGTGCTTCTGTGGATTTATTCTTGAAGGCAAGTTGGCCTTAAGCTTGAAAAATTTCAGATCATTTAGAATTGTACAACATGTAGGAAAAGAATAGAAAGTAGATAGTAGTAGAGAATGATTCAAAATATTAAATTGTTCAAAATTTAATTACAAAATTGAAAAATGCCAATTCCAATGGTGGCAATGTTGTAATAATCAATCTACATCCTATGATTTTATTTTTTTCCAAAAACATTGAAGATTGAGTAAGATAAAGGACTTTAAAGTTTATTTTAGAGTAGAGAATACATAACTACCTACAAACAAAAAATCCTCATAACTTTTGACTTAATGATCAAAATGGAATGATTCAAAGCTTTCCATGTATATATAACTCTAGAAAATTAATTTCAAATTTTTGTTTCTGAAGGAAGTGATTTTTCCTAATCTGCCCGTACTGCCCATTTACAAAAAAAAAGTAACATATTAGGCCATAACTTTTGACTCAAATTTCCAAATGTCATGAAATTTAGTTCATATGAAAGATATTCCTCGTCCCCACCTTTTCTTAAAATTTGGGCCCAAAACATGAAAATCTCTAGTCACAAGTACCTGCCCAAAATTGCTATGTAGCCAAAAAATACATATTGGTCCTTTTGGGGTTAAGTAGATAACACCAATACATCATTTTTTATACTTTTAGATGTTTTTAATTATTACATGATGAGGAATATGTGGAAAAGTAGAATTTCTTCAACAAACTATTAGATTATAAATTTTCAACATTTGAATGGTCATTATTTTAATAGTAATTTATGGATATCCAAAATAAGAGATTCTTTTCATGATATAATACATATAATATTATATGCTATGAATATAAGACTCTTTTTATTTCTAAGATAAGAGACTTCAACACAATCACTTTAATTTCTATTTTTAGAATACATTCTATACTCTTTTGAGAATATATTTGGACATTTTCCTGCATAGTAGAAATCATTTTCTTGTACTTTGTTTTATATAAGCAATCTAATTCAAGACAATCACATTTCAATTTTGTTTTGTCATTCAATATGAAGTCAAACTACAAATTGTTTTTTACTTCATTTTTCAATGTCCCAATTTGAAATAATGGTAAATTTTTTTAATAAAGACAATTGACAAATATTTCAATAAATTGACTTTATTTGAAATAATCTATTTACAAATAAAAACAAAAATTGGTGACATTAATACTAAAAATTTGAAAAGGTACATGATATTTACAACAAATTGAATGCTTACCCAAAAGCTATTGCAAATGATTTTTGATTGTCAATTTTAGATGAAGTTTTATCCAAGTCTTAATTTGTTTTAGCTAACTTGTAGGAAATTTCATCATTCTTCTAGTTGCACCAAATTCGAGCAACTTGGAGCTTGGACACATTCAAAAATGAGGAAAACTTTCCAAAAATGCAAAAATTGGCAATCTTGTGCATTTTTTAAACCAATGGTACATGAATCCTCCCCCAAGGAGCCTACATTGGAGTTATTGTGATCTAAATTAAAGGCAAAAGCATCTCATATGAGCCAATGAACAATGGAGGAACTAATAATGAGGCTTCATTCTCAAATTGTATATTTGTATTAACATTGTTCAAATGTTGTTGATTTGCAAAGACTTATTGTAGTAGGAACAATTTGAATTTGAATTTAAAAAATTGATTGTATTGCATGAAAATTCTACTTTCACTCTTGGTACTTTTATCGATCCTTACATCTAATATACATGATTTGGAGTTATAAATGAATAAGTACAAATTGCATGCACAAACAATTATAATAACTACCCCTATTATAGTTGTCATTAATTTTTCTTTTGAGAAAAATTGTTAATGGAAAATTAAGCATTGGACACACATAAGGAAGGGAAAATGCTAGAAGAATCACAAAAACACTCTAAATTTTCATCATAAAAATATGATGAAATAATTGAATTATATTTCTCTAGAATGAAAACATGACGGGTTTTGTGACAAGAGTCATGACAGATTTTGTGACATGAATTGTGACAATGCATACTTAACCCCTAAAGGACCAAATAGTGTTTTTTTGGCAACATAGCAATTTTGAGCAACTCACTACATATGGAATTTTTTATTTTTTATTTGAATTTTTCACACAATATATACCCTAGTAGTAGCTTCAAGGTCCAACAATTTTCATAACTTTTGACTACATGGTTAAAAAGTTATTGTGTGATATGTCATTTTCATTGTTTGGTGGGCAACCTTGGCAAACCAAAATAAGATTTAATCATTTTTTTAAGAAACAAAAATTTGAAATTGGTTTTCTAGATTTATAATTTTATATGTATGTGGAAAGCTTTGAAGCATTACACTTTAATTAATGAGATGAAAGTTATGGAATCTCTGCTCTAAAATAAACTTTGAAGTCCTTTATTTTAACTCAATTTTTGAGATTTTTAGAAAAAAACAAAATCATTAGATAAAGATAGTTTATTAAAATATTTCCACCACTGAAATTGGCATTTTTCAATTCCATAACTAAATTCTTAACACTTTTGTATTTTGAATCATTCTCTACTTCTTTCTACTTACTATTTTTTTCCTATATGGTATGATTCCAAACAATCTGAAATTTTTCAAGCTTGTAGCCAACTTGCCTTGAAGAATGAATCTAAAGAAGAAACATCATTCTCGACATTTTTTCATTCAAATGTGACCTTGTGAAGTGAAACGGCCCATTTTTTCACACGGACCCCCAAAAGATTTTTGTCTATTCAAATGCTACTATCTTGCAATATATCTACACGATTAAAACTTTTGAAATTTTTCCACATCTTGTCAAACCAATGTACTACAAGATCCTATGGTTACATGTGTCGAGAAATATTTTATTTTTCTGAAATTTGGTACTTGTATTAGAAATAGCAATTTTGGAGTGTTTTTGGTGAAAACATAATCAAAAACCTTTAAGGGTTAATATAATAGATGAACCACTCTAAGATTCTTGCAACTTCAAGTGCTATTAATAATCTATTGCTTGTTGAGACCGATTGAGATGGTGTTTACATTTGGTTCAAAATCAATCCACGCACTAGGACTAGAGTAACTTGCCATTTACCGCACACATCCAAAAAACACCCAACAATTGTTGCCATTTATTGTACACTAACTTGCACGATGCAACTAGCATTTCAATTACCATGGGAACAAAATTTTGTATCACCACTCAATGACCATACATTATGCGGTAAAGGGTTGTAAATAATTTTTAACTAGATTTTAGCTTCATCAACTTTAGATTGCAATAAAATTTGTAGGAAGAAATGTTTTTGCATTCTATTTCTTGAAGGTGAATCTTAACATGACATTTAATAATCACGCCAAATTTCAAAACATACAAGTCTCTATGTTTATGTGGAGAAGGACTTGAATTTTGTCTGTGCGGTGATTGGCAAGTTTAATATAAGGTAGGAGGTCCATAAAGTGCTCATCTAAGAGCTGAAACCAAAATTTGGGGAGCCTAAACTTCTTGAAATATTTTTCAGTAAATTTTCCTTGAAAGACAAATGGAATTGACATCAATCCAAGTCGTTTCATATTTTTTGGAGTTTTGTAGAATTAGTTCTGAATTTTTTTAAGTTGAAATGGCATAGGGCTCTAAAATTGCCCACCTCCTCAAATGTACACTATTTGTACATCATTGGTACAATGAAAAAGTAGCATGTTCAAATAGAGTACATTTACAGAGGTGGACAATTTTAGAGCCTGTGTGCTTTTAGAACCTCCTACCTTAGTTCCTACAATTTCTCACTCCAAAAAATATTCATAAAATTTAAGAGAAATTGTCCATTTTTCTCCGGTTCTGACTCTTCCTCCCATTATTGCCACTGAGTGGAGCATGGAGAGGGCGACAATGTTTTTTGTTACCGACAGCATCACCATTCACATAACGTACAAACTTGAATGTGAGGATGGATTCCAGTTCCAGCACATGATGTGCGCTCCCAAAGACAACAAAGAAATTATGAGTGTTCAGTTTAGGACTGACATTGTTCCAAATTCCTCAAATTCTATGGACATTGGCATTCCGAGTATTTGGCTTCCTCCAAGAGGCCACTCACCAAAGACAATTGAATTTGGTTTAATTATGCATCGGTGAGCATCGTCACATGCCATCCATACCTTAAGTTAGGTTGTTTGTTTGTTTTGTTTTGTTTGTTATGTTGAGATCTCCGAAAATATGCATCCCTTGGTCATGTTTTTGGTACCGTCATAAAGCCCTTGGTGAAGAGGGATGCACAGGCTTTGTTTTGAGGCATGGGGACCTATATATGAAAGTTATGGATTTTTGAGTTATTTATGGATCTTGAATTATGCTAAATTATGTATCTTTCGGACCAATCATGCATCAATTGGTCACATTCTTGGTACCATTGGAAAGATCTCTATGAGGAGGGGTGCATGGGGTTTGTTTCATGACACTTGGACCTACAATGTGAAAGTTATTGAAGTTTGAAGTTTTTATGAATTAGAAAATTAGAAAATTACTTCAATTTTTATTTTGGTTGTAGCAAGAGCTCAATGCGCGCTAGTATTTTTAAATTAGGTAGTTTGTTTTCTTTTGTTTGTTAAGTTGAGATCTCCTAGACCATGTGTCCCCCGATTGTGTTCTTGGTACCATCAGAAAGCTCTCAGCAAGGAAAGGTGCATAGGTTTAGTTTTGTGGAGTTTAGACCTATGGTGTGAAAGTTATTGAATTTCAAAGTTTTGATGAATTAAAAAATTAGAAAATTACTTTCACCTTCATTTTGATTGTCGCAACAACAAAGGGCACACTAGTCCATACCTTAAGTTCTACTTTTTGTTTTGTATTAGATGAGATTGAGGTCTTGTGTAAGGCTGCTAGATCCTAGACAACTGGGAACATGGGAACTTTGTCACATCAAATGTCTGAAACTAATTTGTAACTAATTTCATAAAGGGCCAAAAAACAATAAGAATTGACTTAGGTTTGATGCTAATTCCATTTTTCTTCCTTCAAGAAATTAACTGAAAATTATTTCAAGGAGTTTAACTACCCCCCAAATGCAATTAGCTTTTAATAGGTCACTTTAACCCCTAAATGTATTTGACTGTGCTTTCACCAAAAATGCTCCAAAACTGTGATTTCAAATACAAGTACCAAATTTTAGAAAAAATACATTTTTCGATTCATATAATTATAGGATCTTAGTACTATACTAACTATAGTTTAAGAAGATGTGAAAAAAAAATTCAGAAATTTCTACCTTGTAAATTGCAAGATATTAGAGTTTGAATTGACAAGAATCATTTTTGGGCCATGCAAAAATATAGGCAGCTGCACTTCACAAGGTCACATTTGTAAGAGAAAATGTCCAAAATGGTGGTGCTTCTTTTGATTCATTCTTCAAGACAAGTTGGCTAGATGCTTGAAAAAATTCAGATCATTTGTGATTTTACAACATATAGGAAAAGAAAATAAGTAGAAAGAAATAGAGAATGATTCAAATTTCAAAATTGCTAAGAATTTGTTTATGGAATTGAAGGATGCCAATCCAATGGTTGTAATGTTGTAATAAAAAAAATCTACACCCATGGTTTTTATATTTTTCCAAAAATATGGGAAATTGAGTTAAGTAAAGGGCTTCAAAGTTTATCTTAGGGTGGAAATTCCATAACTGCCCACAAACAAAAACTCCTTATAACTTTCATCTCATTAATCAAAATGGAATTATTTAAATCTTTTTCAAATATATATGAATTTAGAAAACCAATTTCAAATTTTTGTTTAATAAAAAAGTAATTTTTAAAGAATTTTTTTGAATTGCCTAGGCTACTTGGGCTCCCACTGAGAAACAAAAATGACATATCATGCAATAACTTTTTAACCATGTAGTCAAATGTTATGAAAATTGTTGTGCCTAAAAGCTATTTCTTGAGCACATATTGTGTGAAAATTTCAAAGAAAAAAATTAAAAATTCCATTCATAGTGAGTTGCCCCAAATTGCTATGTTGCTAATAAACATAGTTTGGGTATTTAGAGGTTAGTAGAGCACTAGAACAAAGTATTGCTTCAGGTGTTTTCAACATACCTTAATATGTGGAGGTTATTGTTGCACTTCAACTGCCCAATGTATATTTACCAATAAAATTATTGATTGACTATTTTTCATTTCATTGTTACTTAACCCATAAATGACAATGAGATTGCAAGTATTTTTGGGTCGATGAATGACAAAGAATCCTTCTATGTAGGACAGAAGTGCAACTCTATTCATCTCCAAAATCTTGGACACAAAGGAGAGATCTTCCGCAGTAATTTGACCTCCAATGAGTATTTTCGAGTTTTTTAAAGTAGATGATGTCACACGATTCCAAAAGGGCTGATTTTCACACTCATCAATCTGTCCTTTAAGGGTTAAGTACACAAGCATGAACTTAAGTACAAGGACAGATGGTATGGATCTGATGTTGAGATTCCTTGAAGTACTTTGTTCCTGACGTAATTCTGATGGTGGAGGAATGGATGGTTATTGAACCAGCATTCAAAATCGGATTGAGTTTTGGAAACATACAACTCTTTTTAACCCTTAAACGATGCCGAAGATGTTTCCGGTCCGTTTCAAGTTGGTCCTTTAACCCATAAACGATGCATCAGGCGTTTTTTGTCCAATGAATGACAAAAAATTCTTTTATGTAGGACAGTAGGACAAAAGTGCAATTATTCATCCTCAGTATTTGGGGTGAAAAGGGGAGATCTTCTACAGTAGTTTGATTCCCAATGAATATTTTTGTTTTTTTAAAGTAGATGATGTCATACAGTTCCAAAAGGGCTAATTTTTAAGGGCACCAACTTAGTGTTTAAGGGATAAAGGTTAATTTACATGCAAGTTGTTTTAGAACATAACATTGATTTCAATAGTATGCACTATCGTTGCATTGGGCTCTACTATACATTGCTTCATTAGCAACTATGTAGATAGGTGGAGGCTCAATGTAACAAGTAGGATGCATGAAGGAAAGGCAGTGGGCACAAAGGCTATTGAATTTTATGTTGAGAAACTAGCTCTTGGATTTGTTGTAGAGTCATTGAAATACAACTTAATTCCTTTGTTGTTCTAAGGTGGGTACCCCCTAAATTGTAGCTTTTTGCTATTGTATGTAGTTACTATTCTTAGGCTTGTCAAAATTTTGTATTTTCTTATTGGCAAGTGAAGGGAGGTTCAAATGTACCACAGAACATGTCAGGGTGTATGCATAGTTGAGTGGACCAAAAGCGACAAAGTCCCTATCCCTCAAAGTCCATAGGCAAGCTCTAAGCTAGTAGCCATTCCAAGTGCTATAGTACCCTATAAAGGCAAGAGAATGTGTACATTTGAATTAGATGGGTGTGGGTAAAGCATACAAAGGTTGTAGGCCAAAAATCTTTATTGGAGTTTCGATCTACAATTTGGATGTTCTTAGAAGTGGTAAAATTTTAAATAACTATATTTTAGAATGATCCCATATTCTTGTATAATGTTCCATTGAAAAGCATACCCATATAGAGGTTTCCATACTAAAGGGATTAGCCAAAATAAAAATGAAGAAATAATAAAGTAAGGCTTTGAAAGGGACATTTCAAAATATATACCATTTTAGATGATAAAAAAAGTCCCTAATTCACTATTGCAATACATCTATGATATGTGAATAATCAATTTGGAACACTTATTATCATATCTACATACTATAGAGTCCATTTTATTTCCTTGTAGAAGTTTATATATTCAAAAAGCAAGCTTAAATACATAATGTGGACACTTTGACAATCCATAATAATCCTTACAAAAGTCCCCCTATACTTAATGTGAATGATTTTCTCTAAACATTCATTACATGGTTGCTTAAGCAACCATATATAGAATAAAGTGTATAACTTTTTTTATATATAAAAATATTTTTTATTATATGCAATAGTGCTTGCAATAAGAAGAGGTTCTAGAAAACATCATTGTGATAGTGATTTTAGTCCACTCAACTATGCATTCACCTGACATTTGGATATTGTATGCAAAAATTAGGAAGGAACCAAGTTTGGTTTTAAAATAATTTCTTACACATAGGTACATATTTGATTTTGGAGATGCACATAGAGTGAAGATGGCAATTTAGGGTTAGTGGGGCATTTGGGTGTCTACACCTTACACTAGTGTCTATAAAAAGATACGTAAGTTTTTGGAACTTCAAATGTAATGTGGGCTTGTGGCAAATCTTCTTAGTCAATCAATTCACAAATTCAATTGAATGAAACTCTAGGATATTTTTCAATAATAATGTCTTGAAGCTAAGTCATCTAATATATTAAGTATGCAATGTCATAACCCTTGTTACAAAATCCATCATATTTTCATCCTGGAGTCTAAATATCATCTAATTATTTAATTATTTCATAGGATATTCACCATGAAAACCTAGAGTGTAAGGAGTGAGCACTTTTCTTCAATGTGAGCATGATGATTCATTACAATTTGAAGTTGCTTGTATATATGCATGTGTGTATGTATGTATATACAAAAGAACAGTTCTCAACTTCATTCATTTTTCACCATGCAACAACAAGTTGAAATTGCATTTTCAAGCATTATTATGATTGGTATGGACTTATGTATCTTTCCTAAAGTCTATTGTATACTATCCTACTTTAATAAAAGAGATATCCTTTCATTCTAATTCTAGTTTTACTTTGTATTTTGTTTTTGACTACTTATGAGTAAGCATGTTCAATACAATTATTGAAGTACTTCATATCTTTACAGACTAATAGAATTGTAGTCAATTTAATTTTTTTATTTGATTCAAACATTAGAAGTATAGAGTAAGAAATATGGAGGCAGGAAGTTGATCATGAGTTCCTCCAACTTTGAAGTTGCATGAGAAATAAGGAACTATACTACAAAAGTTTTTATCTATATAACACTTATTTACTTTTTTAGTAAGGTCCTATGCAAATGTCTTCATATAGAGCTTCTATTGATGCAAAGCCTCTTTCTCTTCAATTTAAATCCAGAAAGGTGAAATGTATTCCATTTGATTAGTTACAACTTTCCAAATTTAATGTACATTTGATTTTTTAATTAGAGTTATTCTTAATTCATCTTGTGATTGATAGAGCAAGATTGAACAAATTAGAACATGAAAATCAAACTCATATGAAATGAAGCCATGTTGTAGTTTGTAATTTGTTTTGTTCAATCTTTCTCTTCTTGTCTCTAAAGATGGATTAAAAAGAATTTCAATACTTTCATGTCAATATAAAGTCATTTAGCAATGGTATCAAAGTGTCTCAAGAGAAAAAATAATAATTCACTAATATAGATAGCATGTGACAAATGTTCCATTGTCATAGATGCTTGCTTGAGAAACTCTTCAACCACATAATACCAATTTTCTTCTTTTATTTACTTGTTTGTTGAATTTTCAAAATTCAAAATATTAAATTTCTTCCTTATTATGAAGAGGAGTCTTTTACCTTACTAATTACCTTGCTAAATAATGTTATGAAGAAGATTATATGTATGTGTTTCAAAAAATTAGAGAAAGGTTCTAGAATTTTAAAATTTTAGGTTCATTCCAACCTACATAGCATTTTGGATACTTGAAGCATCCAATCCATTTTCATTACCATTGAAGATTAAATCCTAGATATTGATCTTTGTAATTAACACATTTTAGAACTCAACATCATAAAATCCACCTTAACCCCTTAAGATCAACAATCAAATTTTGAAGAGTGGATGAGGCAAACACATTTTAAGCACATAAAAATGTGTTCTTCAATACCTCAATTTCTTGTAGATTCTTATTTTAGTTCTTTATCATTTGTGGGGTATTGATTCTAAAGACTTTGCTTTTGGGATTCTCTATAAATTCAAAGGATATTGGTAGGTCTAGACTCAAAAATTATCTTTTCCAATTCAAAAAACAACCATTCAAAAACTACTTGAATAAAAATCATCAAAAATCACTATGATTAGAACTTAATATTTTGAACTTAACCCCTAAATGTATTTGACTATGTTTTCACCAAAAACGTGTCAAAATTGCCATTTCTAGTATAAGTACCAAAATATAGAAAAGAAATACATTTTTGGACATATGTAACCATAGGATCTTGTAGTATGCTAGTTTGAGAAGATGTGGAAAAAATTTCAGAAATTTTCACCATGCAAATTGCAAGATATTAGTGTTTGAATTGACAAAAAGCCTTTATGGGGCCCTACAAAAATCTGGGCAGTTGCACTTTAAAAGGTCAGATCATTATGAAAAAATGTCCAAAATGGTTGTAACTCTTTGGATAATTCCAGGAAAGTTCGCTCTATGCTCGAAAAAAATTTAGATCATTTGGAATTGTACAACATATAGGAAAAAATTAGTAAGTAGAAAGAAGTAGAGAATGATTCAAAATACTAAATTGTTAACAATTTATTTATCAAATTGAAAATTTCCAATCCCAATGGTTGTAATGTTATAATAAATAATCTACACTTAAATTTTTTTTATTTTTTTCCAAAAATATTGAAAATTGAGTTAAAGAAAGGTCTTCAAAGTTTATTTTAGAGTGGAGATTCCATTTCTACCCACAAACTACCCACAACTAAAACTCTTCATAACTTCCATCTCATAAATCAAAATGGAACTTGATTCAAAGCTTTCCACATATATATAAATCTAGAAAACCAATTTCAAATTTTAATTTTCAAAAAAAGTGATTTTTAAAGAAGTTTTTTTTGTTGCCCAGGTTGCCCACTTAGCAATGAGAACTACATATCATACAATGACTTTTTAACCATTTATTCAAAAGTTATGAAAAAATTTGGGCCTTAAAGATACTCCTCAAGTACATGTTGTGTGAAATTTTCAAAGAAATGAAATAAAAATTCCTTTTGCAGTGAGTTGCCCTGAATCACTATGTCTCCAAAAAATGCTATTTGGTCCTTTAGGGGTTAAATTAAAAAATTATTGTGAGAATCACAAATATTCAATCTACAATCAATTTAGAAGGATTTTTCAATTTTTGTTTTCAAATTTTATTGAGAATATTGGTTTGTGTAAAATGGTTGATCTCACTGTATGGATATGATCTATGGATCATATTTTACAACTGTTGTTTGGGAGTTATTATTAAATCATTATTTTAAGTTGCATTTTATAGTATATCTTCACAATTGTAGAAATTAGTGGACTACCATTAAGGTAGGAGGCTCAAACTCCGACTAGGCATTAAAGGCGATCAAGACTTAGATATATGCTTTGCTTTCTCCAATGTACCAACTCTGGACATTTCAGAAGGTGGTCGCTTTTGATGACCACAAAAGACTATTTTTTTCAACTTTAGAAATTTGTAACTAATTCCCCAAACTCCCAAAAAATATGGAATGACTTTGGTTAGATGCCAATTTCACTTGTCTTTCAAGGAAAATTTACTGAAAAATATTTCAAGATGTTCCACCTCCCCAAAATTCAATTCCAACCCTTAAATGGACGATTTATGGACCTCCTATCTTGGTCCTTAAAGAGTTAGTGATCAATTTCACTTCACCAATGAAATTAGTTGAGAATAATGGATAGGGTGATAGTTCTCCATCTTCTAGAATATTGTGTAGCAAATGACCTAGAATTCTTTTTAGACTTATAAATAGTTGTACTTTAATAAAGATTATAATGTGGTTACAATCAATTTTCAACAAAGAAAAAACTATATTGATCAATATGTATAATTTTCTTCATTGAATAGATAAAGTTAATGATTTATATCATTAGAAGCATGATATCTTGTACACATTTGAAGGTAGTCAAAAAGAAATAATCCTATCAACTTATAAACTTTAGTGCATTCAATATGCTCTTAATGCACATACCTTCCCTCAACTTATAGAAATACTTGAAATTCTTTATCAAATTTTGATTCTCATCCTTGATTGTTTTACTTCTTATTCAAATATGTTGTAGCCTATCAATGATTTTGAAAAAGATCATTGAAACTAATCAATCCGAAGCATGGTTACATCTTACATAGCAAAACAACTTTCTTGAAAACATCTATAATGAAAGGAGGAATCAATTTTTTTAATGTACACTTGTGATACTTAAATGATATGAGAAGATTGTTGAAATTTCTTTAGAATTGTTATCATGAATAATTTTAGATTTATAGTTTCAGAAATTCATATATTATTGATGTAAATTTCTTTTAGTAAACCATACTCAATTTTGTGTATCATATTCTAGAACAAGATCTCATCAAACATATGAGAGATGAGTTGAGTAATTTATAGAGTGCCTAAATCTATCAACATATTGCAATATTGCATGTACTTTGGATAAGATTCTTCTTCTTCAACTTAAGTTTCTTTTAAATTACTTAAATGAATCATCATGCTATTAATATATTTCAAACCAAGACCATTGTATCTATACATTTACAAAATATTCAAAATCCTTACTAGTAGAATAAAAGTTTAAAAAATCAATTAATATTCTATTTATCATTGCATATTTAAAAATATATCTTTAGTTTATGACCATAATTTTTAATTTTTAGTATATAAATAATAAAAGTTCTATAAATATGTAATATGCAATGATTATTAATTTGATGATGATAAATCTTTGAAATTTTGAAATTTATTGGATAATTCTTAATAATCAAATCCAATGCTTGTTAGTATATGCCTAGCATTTCTTTCAAAAATAGAAAAATTCGTATTTTAAATCATATTTCAGTTCTATTGTATAGTATTTATACATTTGGAACTCAATTATAGTTTGGAATATCTTTGTTTGCATTTTAATAACATTCAATTTTTAAAATGGTTTTATATTTTCTTTTTGAATTTTCTTTAATGATTGCTTAGGCCCCAAGTCTAAAGCTTGCATTGAGAAAATGCATGAAAATATGGAACAATCCACCATAAATAACAATTTCTTACATTATAGTTGGATCCAATGTGAAATTGGCAAAATCTTAGCAAATTAATAAAGAATGAAACGAGATAATCTTCTCATAAAAAAGACAATGAATCTCAAAGATGAGACTTTTAGTCATATCATTTGAATTTTTTCTCTCATAATTCTAATGACCAAACAATTCCTTTAATTCAGTTACAAATATCTAAAAGCAACAAGCATGAAATAACATGAAATCCTAAGGTCCTAAACTTTGATTGAGGAAAAAATCATTTTTCAACTTTTTCCATTAGTTATTCCAATTTATATTTGTCAAAGTAAGAAGAATAGTTGTGAAGTGGTTGTGTTTACATGGCTCTTATATGATATACTAAAAACATTTGCCATGTAGGATTTCAAACTATTTTTTGGAGATGGATTAGACATTTCTTAATTCAAATATGTAGTATGTTACAAGCTACCATAAATGCAATGGATTGTTTTGAAGCTTGTTATTTCATCTATTGTTGTAGATGGTATTGGTTCAAATTTTGAACTTAAAAACAATTGGGAACATTGCTATCATTTGAAGCTTCAATGATTTTGATTTTTTAATCTTTGTGGACTTTTTAAATATATAAAAAGAAAATTTTCTTCTTTGTGATAAAAAAATAACTTGACTTCTACAAGTCATAATTTTTCATATTTGTTTGTACACATTTTCAATCACAATAGAGATTTAAAAAGAAAGTAAAGAAAATCCATACAAATAAAATTGGAATAGAAACTAAACTTAATAAGGTTCAAATTTTACTCCACCCCCTAAAATTTGGATTCAAAAGGTTCAAATTGAGTTTTACCTTTACTTAGCAATTTTGACAATATGATAAATAAAGTATTGGCTAATTTGAAACCATGAATATATGGTCTTGAATTCATGGAGATCATTAATGGCTCTAATTGAGGCAATGAGAAAATTGCAAGAAGTTCTCAAATTATATTGCAAGGAAATCCATGTCATGGGAATGTTTTATTACTACACAAATTACTTCAAATAGTAAGTCTCGTAGTAATGATACTAACTTGTATTTTAGAGAATTATGTGAATTTATGTGATACCATAATATGAAAATGACAATCTTTTTGATAAAATCAATATAATGTGTTCTACAATGGTTTTCTTATATTGCCAAAAATGATATGATTTCCCTCAAAATTTCATCCAAATTCCATCTACACCATCCAACTCTCATCCAAAATCGTGTAGGGAGTTTCACAATTTTGAACTCTCATACTAATTGAATTAACATGCATAGTAAGATATAAAATACCTCCATCAATGATCTTGAATTATGTAAGAGAGAAAAACAAAACATTTTCAAACATTTGCATGAAATTCAATGTCTTCCTTCATTAAATAAACTTCTTTAGTCATCCAAGAATTGATTTTTCTTTTTGATTTTCCAAGGCTACAAATGTCATTTCAAGATCATTCCTAAGACTTGCACAATCTAAATTACCCTTAGAAAAACAAGTGGTTCTCAAGAGTACAAAAGTTAATTACATCCATTGAATTTGTGACCTTATTGCAAAGCCCCTATAAATGCTCATGTATAATATACACTCCTTAAACATGAAAGCCAAAGGTGGAATTTTGATGCATGTATAATGAGTACTTTAAAAATTCATAAATTATTTATATAATGTCCCAATACTCCATGATAAGAGAATTTTCAATCTTTTTTCAATTGCCGGCAACACCATACATAAAACTAAGGCAATTTAACCCCTTAAGTTCCTTGAGTATGTTTTCACCAAAAATGCTCCAAAACTATCATTTCTAGTTTAAGTACTAAATTTTTTTTTTAAAATCCATTTTTGGACACATTTAACAACAAGATCTTGTAGTAAGATGGTTTGAGAAGATGTTAAAATATCCAAAAAATTTCACCTTGTAGATTGCAAGATTTAAGCTTTTGAATTCAAATAAATCCTTTTCTAGCCTTGCAAAAAACTAGGTAGTTGCACTTCACAAGCTCACATTTGTATGAAAAAATGTCCAAAATATCAGTGCTTTTTTGGATTCATTCTTTAAGGCAAGTTGATTACATGCTTAAAAAATTTCAGATCATTTGGAATTGTATAGCATATAGGAAGAAAATAGTAAGTAGAAAGAAGTAGAGAATGATTTAACATATAAAATTGTTAAGAATTTAGTTATGAAATTGGAAAATGACAATCCCAATGGTTGACATGTTTTAATAAACAATCTACATCCTATGATTTTATTTTTTCCAAAAATATTGAAAATTGAGTAAAATAAAGGACTTCAAAGTTTAATTTAGATTAGAAAATCCATAATTGCCCACAAACTAAAACTACTCATAACTTTGGACTCATTGATCAAAATGGAATGATTCAATTCTTTCCACGTACATATAATTCTTCAAAACCAATTTTGATTTTTGTTTCTTGAAAAAAAATGATTTTTTTTATTTGCCCAAACTATCCACCCGGGGGAAAAGGTAACATATTGGGCCACAACTTCTTACTCATATTTCTACATGTCATGCAATTTAGTGCACATGAAAAATATTCCTTGGCCCCACCTCTTAAAATTTCAACCTAAAATATGAAAATCTCTAGTCACACATACATGTCTAAAACTTCTATGTTGATGAAAAATGCATGTTGGTTCTTTAGAGGTTAATCCTTCAAGGAGTCGACAGCCAATGGAAGGATGACGAAGGTTTTTAAGAGCATAATGACTGTAACTCATGACTATATGTGTTTTCATAAGCTATACACATGACTAAATGTCACTTGATGCTTTATAATTATTGTTTTAAATCAATTCATGCAAAGAACTTAGAAGACCTAAACTTGCAAAAATGAAGATCTTGTATCTGAATTTTTCATATGACATAATTTATTGTGCTTCAAAAGCTCAAGATCTACACTTCTTTTGAAGCTCTCTTTAAGTGTTAATCTTAAAATGATGGGGACTATCATTGAGTAGTCTACCAAACACAATCCAATTATTGTATAGAAGTAGAAACTACCCTGTGAAAGCCAAAATCCAACATGCCCTTGAAAGTGATGAGCCTTATAGAGGTCATGCACATGGGGGCACATTTTTTTTGTTTAATTTGTGATTCTCCCTAAGGCAGTCTACTCTAAAAGTGACCATTTAACCCCTAAAAGACCGAGGCACATTTTGGGCAGAAGTTGTCAAAAACTATCACTTTTTATGGCAGCAAGAAAAAAATGAAAAAGAAATTTGTTTTTTCAAAATTCAACTGTAAAAATTTGTACTAGACTTCTTTGGGAACATGTGGAAAATGTTTTAGAAAATTTGACCACATAGATTGAAAGATTATAATGTTTGAAGTTAGGTGAAATTTTTTTTTCCAACCTTGCCCGACAAGGCCTTCAAAATTTAACTCCTTCTAGAATGAGTTTCTTACTCTAAACATGGTTATTTTTTTTAACATTTGCATCTTGTTTCATATAAGCTACACACCCGCCAAATTTCAAAATCATAGGAAGAATTTTGCACATGTTGTCCAAAGCTACCCGAGCTACCCACAAAGTTAGGGCAGCATAACTTCTGAACTGGGAACCCAATTGGAAAAAGAATTAGATTTTCAAGAAGGGAGTACATAGTTACACATCATGTCCAAATTTCATGAACATCCAATCAAAAATGACTTTGTAGGAACCTACCCAAATTATTTTGTGTGTGTTGAACGAACACTTGGTCCTTTAGGGTTTAAGCCTATCTAACTCATCCATTCTTCTAATAGATATTTCAAGGAACATGTTCATTAGTCCTAAATAGGGAACACATTTAGAACATGGTTGCTTTAACCCCTAAAAGCCCAAGGCCTTTTTTGGTTTAAGAACATCATTGCTTTTGAAGTATTATAGATCTAAATGTCACTAAGGTATAGAAATTTCAATCGTACAATCTTGTAGTGCACGTGTTGGAGATGATGTGAATCAAATTTGGAGTCATTTGGCCATATAGATTGCAAGATTAGGATGTTTCAATGTTGAAAAGGGATGTTGAAATTTTCCCAGTGACACATTTGGAGGTGAAATTCGATTTCTAAACCTACTTAAATGAAAAAACTTTTGATTGTGAAGTGATTCAAACCAACATATAAGCACATTGGTGAAAGAAAATATCATTTATTTCAATTGAATCATTGTTGTGTTTGCAAAATGGCTTTGAAATTATGTCAAAAAATTGCAAAAAACCCCTCTAAAGTTGAACTCCGTTCTACTACAATGCTTCTTTGACACTCATAACTTCTTCGATTGATATGAAATTTTAACCACACAAACTAGACTAGTATGCAGAATTTTTCTAAAAAATATTATTGGAAAAGGAAATTATACAAAGATGAAACAAGACGCTGAAGTTCATAGTGATCCAAAAATTTCAAGATTTGAAACTTCAAATTGCTCCCAAACATTCAAAACAACTTGGATTGACATGAACATTTCACCATAACAACTAGACTTCAACTGAAGGGGAAAGGACCCAACAAATTTTTATTGAAAACAAATATTGGATGAAGGAGACACAAGTCCCTTGAAGTTACAACCATCAAATTGTAGTTTGGTAAACTCAAATTAAACTTGTCAACTTTGATTGGCTTCCCCCCAGAAAAGTACATCTTGAATTGATTTGAAAAATTTACCACACAAACTAGAAGAAAGAGTGCAAATTTACCAACAAGTTTTTGTTGAATTTGGACATTGGATGCAAAAGTTAAACCACTTTGAATTGGACTTAAAACTAAGGTGAAGGCACCCATTACTAATCAACACATACCCCATCAACAATCAATAGGGTGTCTCAAATTCAAGAGGGGTTGGAACTCTTTTCTGTTTTTCAAAAAATGACACATGTCCCTCATCTTGCATACCATGGCATGTCTAGGTACCAAAGTGCCATGACACATGACGTTCACCTTGAGTGTCTCTAAGTGAGCGTTTTGGAAGACTCTAGACATTGGACATGGGTCCAAACCAACTTTTGGCTTTCAAAGAGCTTCCTTGTAATTTCAATTCAAGTGATAAAATTACCAAAGTTTTTGCAATCTCCATCATTCTTGTCGTTGCACCTCTTATAATATTTGCTTCACTCCTTGCACTACTCGAGATCATGTTTGAAATTCCTTAATTGATTGGTTACAGGTGCCTTTATCTTACGTGATGACACTTTTGGTCCCTTGAGGCGTTTTAGGTAGAAGCACCAATTGTCAACCACGCCCAATATCCAACCTATAGGGTGCACTATAATTTCCAACCTTAGGCTAAAATTCAAGATTGGAATGAGTTTTTATGTCCTTTTCAAAGTTGGGACTGATAAGCCAATATGACACATGTCTTGAAGTAGTGAGCACAATTGAATGATTGGAATTGGAAGACTCTAGACATTGGCTATTAGTGAAATGCACTTTTGGGCTCCCCAAATTCATAGTAATAATTTCAATTATGGGAATAAAATTCTGAAAATTTTGCTATCCCCATATTTCCTACCTCCCTAAATGGGAAAAATTTCCACCACCTCATACTCCACATGATCTGCTCCAAAATTGCTTAAATGATCAACTACTGGTGCTTCTCCCTTAGGGTTTAAGAGCAGACTACCTTACCGTTACTTACTGCGTCAGCCTAATGTAAGTTTGCATTGAGGATGCTCTTTATAGGTGTGGTTATAAATTAATAACCTCCCAAGTTCGTTCATTCGTTTGTTCCTTCCTTCCATCCTTCATCATAAGTACCAGAAGTTAAGTTATGCCCACTCCGAAGCTCAGGGTATGTTAGCACTTGGTATTAAAGAGTGTTGTTACTGAGGGTCTTAGGAACGAATTTAGACCTGCTTTTGGACTGGATTCACGTTGCAAACACCACCAAGTGCGAACAAACCTCCCCCTCCCCAGAACTGTATCTGCTGTCCGATGCAGGTGCAGGGAGAGCACTGGACTGCAGAGCAGAGCTCGCTCAGCTTGACCGGACTGTAAGTAAGTTAAGTTCTACACAGTAAGTTGGGTTCATAACTAGTTATTCATTTCCCGAGTGACTGCCTGGGGCTTCTGATGGCGAGTGACACTGTCGATCTGTCTGTGGCTCTGTAAGTGCAGCC
Source organism: Straminergon stramineum (assembly GCA_963920665.1). NCBI lineage: Eukaryota > Viridiplantae > Streptophyta > Bryopsida > Hypnales > Calliergonaceae > Straminergon > Straminergon stramineum. Next base: position 4,132,720 of record OY987271.1, read on the forward strand.
CCAAATCAAGCTGCCCTTCTTCTAGTGTAACTGAAGCCTCCATGTGACTCACTGATGACAGAGCTAGAGCAGCTCCCAGGAGTCCCAGGAGTCCCAGCGGCATATATTTGAATGTGTCTGTAACTTAACATTGCTCAGCTAGCTAGCTCCCTGGCAACCCACACCCCCGCCGGCCGGCCGGCCGGCCGGACGCACCTGAGACCTGCACAAGCTAGGAGGTTTGGCTGCTGCTGCTGCTCCTGCTGCTGCAACAATAATTAAAGCCCTCGCTCGCTCGCTCACGTGAATGACATGACGGATCGGGAGGACCATTCAAGTGCATATTAGTAAGTTAACTTAAGTGAAGTTCAGCGAGCAAATGAAGTTCAATCAATCAAATGGCCGGATGGCTGAGTGGATGGCGCCCTGCCTGCTTGCACTTGCGTTTTGTCAGAAATGAACAAAGATGCATGCATGTAAGTTAACGACGTTCTGGAGGCGGGCACTAAGTTAGGTTAACTTGACTTATATCAAGGCTTGATGCAATGGACTGACTTGGGTTTGGGACGGAATAAATTCTCCAACTAATAAATTGCGTCTGTTTTTCTCAGTTAATTTGAACAATTCAAGGGTTTTGCATCAGATCGCGGATCGGAGTGATCGATCGATTGTCGCGTCATTAAAACACTCAATTGGGTGCAATGGACTCATAAAGATGCGGAGGAGGAAGAGAGGATTGGAGAATGTTGACTTACAATACTCCTGAATTTTGGGTTGCTGTAAAGGAGTACTACTACTGTATGAATTAGCTTAGAGTTTGATTTTGATCAAAAATTTTCATGTTATCATCATAGTGCTGTTTTTCTTTTGTGCATGTTAGGTTCACTTATGGTCACATTCACAACAAAGAGGAAAATACAAAACTTGCAATTGAAGGGTCAGTAACCCATAAAGTCCAAAGGCCTTTTTCTTTTTTACATGGTCAATTTCATTAAAATTGTGGTATTCTAGTAAATTGGTGGTCCATTTCACTACTTTGGCATGGTCTGATATCTAAACTTGTCCTAGATGTCTAAAATCTAGAAATGTCATAGATGTCCGAAATCTATAACTGTCTTAGATGCTCCTACATGGTCTGAAAAATGGCATTTGAATACCACTATTTTAATGTATTGAGCCATGCAAGTGAAAGAATGTTTTCTTCGGGAATCCAACCATATGATCACTTGCATTGAACTCATATGACAATAGGTAGCCAAAAAATTGTGAACTTTCATCTTACAAATTGAAAGATATAATAATTTGAAGTGAAAGAATTTTTTTTATTCTAGTCTTGAATTTTCAATTGACTTTGACCTCTGTTTGTGGAATGAGATTGCACCCTAGTGTTTGAATTTAAAAATTTACCAAGCTCATCATCATGTTAGGCATATCTCCACCAATTTTCATAGGGAATAGAGATGTAGAAACATAACCAACAAGAACAACTAACCTCTGAGGCTATGTTTCAAATGTTGTTCTACTTGTTGTAGTAATAAGGTACAAAATTTGTGTAGTTAATGGAAGTGAAATTAAAACAATACAATAAACATTTCCCCCAAAAAGAATGGAAAAATTAATTTATTAAGATAAATTATGCAAAAAATGAAAATTAATTTATTGAGATAATTCAATTACCTCTTGATGTGTGATAGCTTCTACATTTATTTAAATGGATAATTGATAAGTTTAGGATTTAAAATGTAAACATATATTAAGTGCAAAATTGGAGGGCAATTGTTAGGTAGTGCAAAAGTTTGATGATAGTGCAAGATCTTAAACTAAGTTGGATAATTTTGTATGAAATGAGATCTAATTTGTGAACCTTGGACAAGATTCAAAAAAAAGTTGGCTAAATGTTGGATATAAATTGTTATATTTGTGTCCCTCTAAAATTCCCATTATTTTGGTACTATGAACTGCCATATTAGTGTGAATTAATGGTTTTCAATTCCAATCATTAGGCTTCCAAAAGCCATCAATAAATGTTATATTTATTCTTAAATAATGCTTTAAATAGCACGTATTATTTACTCTAAATATACTCAATGATTCACTATTTTGGAGTTAATATGATAGTCAATGAAATAAAAAATACTTTGTTATATAATAATTCACAAAAATGTAATAAAATATTGTAATCTAAATATTTTAAATAATATAAATTAAACAAATAGTACAAGTAGCTCAAGAATATACAAAAATACAACGAACATCACACAATAAATAAACAATGTTAGTATAACAAACACATTGAAGATTTTGCTTAAAAGTTTAAAATAATAAGCAATAAAGTTTGCAGTAGTAAATTAAGTTTGTTAGCTTCAAGTCATGACTCGATATAAAATTTGAAAAAATTAAGTTTTCTACAATAGCATGTAGATAATGACTTAAAAACAAGATTAAGCGTCAAAAATCTAATACATGAATTTTACCCGATGGTACATAATTCATGACCCCATTCCTTGAGGTTATGGTAGCCTTACATCCTTTAGATTAAAATTTCAAATTAAAGTTACGAAAATGACTTTGAAATGAATTGAAAATAAAATAAATATAAAGACAACATTGGCTATACAATACATTACAATATATAAACAACCAAGATTTTAAGATCATATTTGACATGTAGTTTGCAGTTTGAGTTGTTCTCTAGGACAAAAATTGTCACCCATTGTACTTGTGTACATTACATTTTGCAATTTTCAATTGCCAAGAATTTTGCGCCAAGAATCAAGACCATCTAAACAAGGGTAATATATGATTTTAAAAAACACACTATTTTCAAGTCTACATATTCAAAAAATCATGAAAGGTCAATATACCTTCCTTATCAATATTTATATTCCATCAATTTGGGTTGAAGTATTAAACAAATCGTTCCTAGATCCAATTCAAAAAACATTTATTTAATGAGAAATCACCAACTGAAGCAACAAAATTGATACTATTTTCAAAGTAATTATTGAAATCAAAATTGCATAATTTAGTTGGAGAAAGATGAAGAAGAATTGCCTCAAAAGCTCAAAGACAATTCAACGAGGATTTACTAAATGAGAAGTCATCAACTACATTTATAAACCATTAATTGGACAATTCCATCAAAGCAACTGCTAAACTTAGAATTGCAAATTATAGAGTATGAAAAAGCATAGGACATTGTTTTTGCAACACTAGTGGAAATGGAGACGAGGTAGCCACAGCTAAATAATTAAACTTAGTGCAACTAGATACAAATTTAGATTTATGACTAGGTAAAAAGTTTGGAAGTTGATATTAGACCTATTTTTAAAAGATTTTTAGGCTAAGGCTAAAAGTGTCAAAATTAGTGTTACATATAATTCTTTTCATCCAACTTTTAGACTTATAATGTCTAAGTTGGTGGTAGACTTATCTTTAATAAATTGTTAAGATTTTTTGGACTTAGAATTTGAGTTTGGAAAAGTGGGATGGGGGGGACAACATTTGGAGGTGTGTGTGTGGTCCCAAACATTCAAAGGGGGAAGGTTTGTGGAAGTGGTTCTTGTCACAACTTGCCCCAATTTGCCTTGTTGTTCCGTTCAAGAATTGGTTCAAAATAATTTTCAACGAGTTGAATTGTTCAAAAGGAGTGTAAACAAGATTGTAGATAGAAAATGGACTTTGTAATATTCTAAAAGAAGCTCATGGGAAATGTCTGACAAAGCTCCCCCCCTTCATTTTCTATTTTTAAAAACGAATCATCCAATGCCCATGGAAATTAGAAATCAAATGTTCCATCATTAGAAGCTAAGGCAGTGGAAGGCTTTCAAATAAGTTAACCCTTAAATGTAGACATGGATGTTTAGTGTTTGATGGATGATAGAGAATCCTTCTAGTAGGAGAGAAGTGCAACTATTAATCCTTGGAAATTCGTTGTGAAAAAGGGAGGTCTTCTACAATAGTTTGACTTCCAATGAGTATTTTTGGGGTTTTTAGAAGCGATGATGTCACATGGTTACCAAAGGGATGATTTCCACAGTCACTTGTCTATTCTTTGAGGGTTAAAGACAATGAACAACCCTACCCACCGTGCCCCTTGCTCTTCCTGTCTTGTTCTTAGTCTCATTGGTCACTTTGATCCCCCTACGCATTTTTTTATTTTGGGTTCCTCACCATTTGATTGGAGTCTTTTGGCTAAGTTAGTTCTAAGGTAGGAGTTCCATAAATGCCCAAGTCCTAAAAGCATCCTCTAATGTGGAGATAGATTTTGCTTTCTCATTGCGTTGTACAAATATTGTACATTTCAAGAGGTGAATGCTTCTAGTGATCATTGTGTTTCAACTTCAAAAATTCATAACAATTCCTACAAGGCTCCAAAATTAAAACATGAAATGGCTTGGGTTAGATGCCAATTCCATTTGTCTTTAAAGGAAAATTTATTGAAAATATTTCAAGAAGTTTAACCTCCCAAAATTAATTTTCAACTTTTAAATGAGCGCTTTTTGGAACTCCTACCTTACACTGAGAGTCCTATTTTTATGAAAATTTATGTCAAAAAGTGAGGTCAAATGAGTCTATATGTATTCCAACTGTCTTGTGTAGGGACTTTGGGACTTTAGGGGTTAAGGTTTCAAACTCAATTGATGTAAGGTATACCATCTTATTACATACCGTTGGCGTCGCAATAAATAAAGAAAAAAAATTCACAAGTGGAGAAACAAAATGCAAAGGAATAGAAACTTGCATGGGATCATATTTTTTTCAGGCAAAGTATGAATTTGTGATGAATTTCCAAAATCCGCAGTGCCACTAGGTGACCCAAAACCAAAAACAAGTGCACCTACAATTGTTCATCTTACCAATCTAAAATGGCCACGATACTTTTTTTAAATTGTTGCAATCTTGAGGCCCTACATTCTTTGAATTCTTTGAAGGTTGTGCATCAAAAAACACATAATCCTATTGTGGTCACAAATTTACTTTTAAACCATCGATATCACACTCAAAATATCAAATCCATTGGCCCAAATGGGGTGATGAGGTCAGTAGTAGAGTAACTATAAGTAGTTATATGGCTACAATAGGGTGGCATGCGAGAATTTCAAGTAGGGGTGATCTCCACTCAAATTTTCCACCCCTAAAGATCAACAAGATGACCTAATTAAGATCAAAGGATCAAAATAAGCTAACTCACCTCCATTTAAAAACACTCTACCATAGTGATAAAAAATGATTATTTTATTCTTCTTAAGGTTAAGATGTCTCCTTTAGATGTGAATGTTTCTTTTATTAGAAGATTCCTAGAAGGTATGTATTTTCATGACAGTCACCTAAAATGTATATCATGCATTCATTTCAAGTGGTGATTTTAGGTGCACATACCTTAAGATGGAGTATTGTGATTAAAGGAAAGTATTGTGTTGTTGTTTTGGTTGCTTGATTTTAATAGGATTATGATGCCCTTCAAAGGGTCTGAATACTTTTTTTCAATGAATATTTCCATAAAGGCCCTAGGACATTTATTAGTTTTAAAAAATTAGGTAGATTTCAACTCCTATGGAAATAATTTCTATTGGAGGACAAATGAATGTTTGGAAGGTTCCTATGTTGTAAAACTCTATTTTTTTCCAAGTATAAAATAAATTAGCTTTTGGAGAACATGATTCTTCTTTTGGTGGTATGATAGTTGGAAAATTTGAGAGTTGTTTCCCATTATTATACTAGAAATAAGAAGGCCAAATTCATATATCCTTACTAAAATGGATGCCGGAATATATGCCATACAATGAATTATTAATATTACTTAAAATCATTTCAATCTTATTACATTTTAAAATGGAAATCATTATTTGGTGTAAGTGATCTAAATATCAATTGGATTTAAAAAATGTGACTGGTGGTTGAAAATGCAAAGGTAATAGATTTGGAAATTCATGACAAAACCATGTTCCTTTTATATTATCTCCAATTTAATACTCAAGGCAACACTTGTACTTGAAGTAAACACCTTTGTATTGTATAATCATGTCTTTTGAGAGATCTATGAATCCAAATCTTGATCCAAATATACTAAAAGAATAGTGTATGAAAATATAATGAATAATGAATAAAATTTGACTCTTTAAGTCTTCTATGTTACATGTACTATTCACTTTGAACAGCTTGTTATACAATGGAAGTGCAAATAATAACTCCATTTGAATTAAAAATCAATGAAATAAAAACAAGCATTGTGCATATGAGTCTTTGTACTAAAACCAAAACAAATAAATCCTCACAAAATTGCATCACATTACATTTGACAAAAGTCATGGCTACTACTTTACTACCATTTGTGAGGGTCAGGTTCACTTGTTTCTATAATGAAGACTAAAAACTAATAGATGTCACTAGATGAAGATGAAAGAGAGGAATCCTTTGACTTGCCAACACCAATTGCCTTTTTAGCATTTTCTTTCTCTCCTTGTATATGTTTTGATACAATGCATCTCGTGAACCAAGTTTGTTTATACACAATTATTTTTAATGATTTTGCATAGTAAAGAACAACATATCAAACTAAAGAAGTTTTAAAGCAACAATTCAAGCCACTATTTACTACATTGTGGAGATTCAAAAACAAGGTACATGCAAAATACTTGTCATTTATAGCATATTACCAAGAATTTTGATCCCATAGGTTTAAATACCATGGATTCTACCAAATAATACCAAGTTGACTTGTTTGTTAACCTCTAAAGTTCTTTCATGTTTTGAGGACCCAAAATGCTTCAAGATACTTATCGCCAAAGCAAGGTCAAATTCTTCATCAATATTTATATTTTAATAAACCAAATCATAGGATCCTTTGGTTAACTTGTTCATGTACATTGCCTAAATTTTTTAGAATGAATGTCCTCACCAATTGCAAGTTCAATGTGCCTAAACTTCTAAATGTAGGCTTTTCTAGTCCTTCTAAAAGGTGAAGTTTTGCCTTTCAAGATTTAAAAAAATAAACAAGTATGTTCTATAACTTGCACATCTTGACAATATGTTGAAAAATGGATTGAAAACTAATCTGCTAATTACTTTTGGATGAATTTGAGAATTATTCATCCAAATGGTGACAATGTTCTAATAAAAAATTAATATCCTTTATCCTCTATCCTTAAATTTTCAAAATTGAGGACAAAAGACCACTTTATATGTCTTCTTTGCCTTCATTGCTAGCAAAATAAAAATCCTTATAACTTTTACTTCATTATTCAAAATTGAATGGTTCAAATGAAAAATAATAATTAAAATTCTTCCTAGAATGTATTTTTTGTTACCTATTTGGACATTGAAATAAAAAAAACTTCTAACTTTTGCAATATTTATCAGAGTGACATAAAACAAAGCTCCACATGTAGATTATAATGAGTAGCATACATCCTAAAAAACTTTCATTCCAAAAATTATAAATTATGAAGTCAATAGAGCTGCCTTAATTCTCAAAAAGCCCAAAGTAGGCTCCTTGATCCTTTAGAGGTTAAAATCCTTGTGACACAATTTGTTAATTGATGCCTACAATGTCTATGATTTTATTTGTAAATGAAAAATATGTGATTGGAAAAATGAATTCGATTTCTTTTCAGTAGTACTTGAGCCTCAAATGTTGGATTTGGGCAATGTTTAGCTTTGGGTACCCAAAAATGTTGTCTCAAATACAATGTCAATCCATTCCACTGTGTCAAATGACTTCATCTTTTAAATGTTATAAAATATTTTTTCACAAAATCTGGTTTTAGCTACCTACACTATAAATGTATCAAGAAAAAAATTCATCGCAATCAAAGAATTTTAAGAATTACGAATGAATCTTTTAGTTCAAAGAATAAGTTATGTCCCATGTATCTAGAATCTTCAATAACAAGCATTTGGAATATCAAAGAATTTTATTTTCATTTTATTTTCAGATATGACTTACATTTAGTGGTCTTATACACTAAATAATTAATTTTATCAATAAATTTTTAATAAATTGTGCACTATGATGCCTGCAAATCCCAAAATTTTGTGATTTTTCTCACCTCCAACTATCAACAGATCCAAAAATTTAAATTTTAAAGAAAAAAAATCATGAGAAATATATATTTTGATCCTATTGAGGTGTAAGAATTTTTTAAAATTTTAGGGTCTTTTAAATTGATCAAAATGAACAAATAGGAAATTTTTTGGAGGTTTTAACCCCTAAATGCCCAAGGCTTGTTTGGAGCTTCTTGAAATTTGCTCTAAATTGAACGAAAAGTCAACATTTTCATAAATTATACCAATTTCTTTTGAATTGTAACCATACAAATTCAAACTAGACATGTTAGAGACCAGAGAGGAAAAGAAAACATAACAATATCACTTATAGATGAAAGATTATAATGTTTGATCATGAGGGCGTTAAAACTATGAAAAATTTTCAATTCTATTTTTGCTTGTCAACTCTAAAAAGTTGGTCACAAAAAAATATGAGGTTATAGGGCCTAGAAATCACACACCCCAATCAATTTATAGTTCTCCAAAATCTATTCTATAATTTTTTTAAATGAATTTCTAATGTGATTTTTCCTCCAAGATCTAGTGTATTTGAGGCTCATTTCCAAGAGCCCTCAACACTAAAGGAAATCAAGATTGCAATGGGCATCCTTGCACAAAATCTTGAATAGGAAAATTGTAATCCTTCATTTTTAAGATTGGCTTTTTGATCCTAAAACTAGACTTCAAAAAGAGTTCTCCAAAAATATAAACTACTAATTATAGCAATTTGGTTGGATTTTACTTAACTTCAAAGTTTTCGAAACACCAAAATTTGGTGCCTTGGGCAATTAGGGGTTAAACAAAAATCACCTAATTATTGTGTCCAAAAATTGATACCCAAAGCTAACCATTGCCCATTTATTCTTTTGTACCATGTGCAAGTTCATAATATTAATAAGTAATAGCCTCATTCAATATAAACTAAATTATATAACCCCAATTGTTTAGGATGTAGATTTGGATTATCTTCTATTCAATTATCAATAAACTTTATTTTTGTCCACTATCAAATCATTGGAATTGTCAATTGATTTAACGTGGTCTTCTCTTGGGGTTGAAGGTGAGGCATGGTTGAAGTTAACAATGGAAATTAAAAAATTATTGCACCTTGACTAAGCCTATCTTTAAGCCTAGAGCACTCATTAACTACAAGTTACAAATCTATAGGTCTCTAAAGTGACCAAAATTTAAGAATTTGATTAAAAAACAAGAGTCAATTTGTAGGTTCAAAATCCAAATTTAATATCAAAAAAATCAATATTGACCACAAGAAAAGAACTTGGGCATAAAAAGACCATTATTATAAATTCCATCATTTCTAAATACACAAAATTAAAATATATACCCCATGCCATTCTAGCATAGTCAAAGTCCAACTTCTTGGGCTCTGTCACCAAATTGCAAGCACTTAGAGAATCCAATCATCAATGACTTGGTTAGAGTATAAGGTAGTGAAAACCCAATACCACCCAAATGTAGGGGCCTCATTGATTCTAGAGTGAGAATTAAAACTATAATACATACCTTATGTGAAGTTAATGTGAAGTTAAGGCATATACAATTGTCATAAATTCTTGTCATAGAATCAATGAGGGCCCTATATTTGGGACATATTGGGTTAGGGGTTGGTAATGGGTTTGTCTACCTTAACCATGCTTTGGGCACTAAAGCTCCATCTCAAGTCTATTGCCATATCATCCCCAAAAATCTTTCATTTATTTAATTTTCATAAAAAATAAAATTCTTTGGTCTTTTAGATTCAACCATTGGTGGTCATGGCACTCTACTTTGCACCAATAGGTATCCATGAGGAATGACCAACAACCAAAATTCTACTCAATGTTTGAAAGAAAATTAATAATTCAATTTTTCTTTTGTACATAATCATTATCCTGAAATGATACCAATCAAATATTATCACGTCCCACAAGAGGTTTACAAGTATTATTGATCAAATAAAACTAAGACTACATTCATTAGATGAAATTTGGCTACTACAAAGGGTTGTTTCAAGCTAGTTTTCCACAATGGAACCTAGGGCTTTTTTTTCTAGCGAAATTTTGCCAGATCTATTAGAATCTGACCACTAAGAATCTAGCCTATGCAGTGAAGGTAGTAGAGGGGACACTAGTCCAAAAAAAAAGCCTTGGTGGAACCACATACTGTTGGCCCCAATTTTAAAATTATGAAAAAATAATATTTTATGATAATATTAATTTCAAAAAAATATGAAAAAATAAAATTATTATTATTATTTGACATGGCTATTGCTCGGCCATGTCATCCTACTGATATGGTCAAGTTTTCACAATCCAAGAACTCAAAGGAACTTGCTACCTTTTACAATAGCTAAATTTCATCTAATACATATAATAATGTTGCAACTAAACAATGCCCTCCTAGATTTCTCTCAACACCAATACCCTTAAAACATTATGAACCTTCAACATTTTTTATTTTAATAAGATTTTTTTCTAACTCTTATTGCAATTCCCTGTTAAGAACTTGTCAATAGTATACTTGGAGCTTGCAATTTTCTAAAATATTTCCATAAAAACTTAAACAATTTTATTTTTAAAATTAAAGTTTTGAAGGGGGTTCTAAAGACACGAAGTTTAATTGAAAAATTCTAATTTTTTTCATTTTTCAAATATAATATATATGCTTATATATTTATTATTATTTTAAATTATTATTAAAATTTTCATTATTAGTAGTATTGTAAGAATTGCTATAAGTGTTAGGACTTTGTAGAGATCTTTTTGATGGAGACTATATCTACATAGAGACCAAATTGCAACCTTTGAAAAATGACAAGTTTGTTTTAGTGTCTTTCAATTTTTTTTGGTAAAGTTACAATTGCAAGTTGGGATTGTCATCTTTGACAAGGTCTCTACATAATTAGGTTCAACTACAACTTTCAATTTTTTTTGGTCTTAAAAGTTGTAGTTGGATCTTGGACCCCCTAAAAATATCATCCGAGCCGATGGTATTTCCATAGGATCCTTGCTGCAATTGGAGTTTATATAAAGATCTTTAAGAAATTTTTATTTTTTACTAAAATTTCTCGAAGGCCTTAGGGACTAGAATTGTAACTTCTATTTTCATTTTTTCATTTTTCATTTTAAAGTGGATTGGGGGATTCAAAAGAAAAAAGAATACATCTTAATCTAGTTTCCTAAGAAAGGTTTCCAAATAGAAGGTAGGAGGAGAGAGTTTCCCCCTAGAGGTGTAAAGCCCGCCAAAGAAAAATACTCCATTTGAATATTAATGAAAATATCAATAGAATAGGATGAGGGGTGATTGCAAGAAACACCTGTCCTATTTTGTGTCACACGGTGTGTGCTGATTAGTTTTTTGCTTATAACTTTTGTGTTTTGGCTCCAAATGATTCAAGATTCGTAGGGAAGGTACTCGTGACTATCATATACCTTCCCTAATTTTTTCATAATTTCCAAAAATAATTTACTATCCAAAAATAGACCCCAATTCAATGTCACAATTACCAATTTGGAGGTTTTTAGTACTATTTAGAACCCCAAAAAATAGATTTTGAGCTGAAATGTGGATGAGATGATCTTTTGGTAGACTTGTAGCTTTCTAGGAAAGGAATTTTAAAAATAGTTAATTTTTTGTGGTGTGGAAGTCTACAAAATGAGCTTCTTTTTGCTTGCATTTTCTAACATATAAAATATTGTTTAGGTGGGGTTTTTGGTGAATGACCATCTACATAGGTTTGTTGCAAATGGAGACTTTTTGTTTTGTGTATTTATTTATTTTTAATATTTTTCCTTAATTAAAACATCAAGGTATGTATTTTCTTGAGACTGAGCACTTTTCTAGTTCTCCTACTTAGAGAATTTTTCCATGCAATTCCTTCCATGAGTACCTTCATCTTAAAGGTATATACATTAATCATATATATTTTTTCTTTTTTCAAAATTAATTTTCTAATTTTAAAGTACTCCCCAAAAAATCAGCAAAACGCAACAAATAGGAAAAGTGTTTCTTGCAATCACCTTGAGATTCAAGAAGCTTAGACTTTATTTTCATGGCCTTCAGCATTTCTTTTATTTTTCAATGGATAAGGTGGATTAAAAAGAATTTAGAGGAAATGTGTGAACTTGGATGGACTTTGATGTATAGTTGAATACACTTGGTTTTGGATCTCTGTGATCCACACAAACTATGTAGACTTATATTGAGATTATTGGCTAACCTTCAATCAACTAGATTTACATCAACTCAATTGGTCTTACCATAGTCACTTTGACTTGTTTAAATAATTTCATTCTCAACTACAATTCCATTGCCTACAAAAAAAAACATAATAATTCAATCCTTCAAAGAATCTTATCAATCCTACAAATCTAAAGCATCTAATACATTGTCCAATCAAGTTTTTGCTTGGAGATTATATAAGGTCAACTGACAAATAATTGTTAACATTAAATCATTTCAAACTTGTTTTTTGAATATTATTCATACATAGAATATATCTTGGGATACGAGTCAATCATTTCTAACTTCATACAATGTCTTCAATTTTCAAGTGAGTTACATTTAGTTATCATGGTAAAAAAATTCTTTATATATAGGTTGGAATAAAGTGAATCAATTCTATTCCCCATTTGTTTTTATTAGCTCACTTTATAAGTTCTTTTAAATTTATTTAATGTTTAGAGATCCTTTTAAGTTTCTAAAACAAATACCTTATATTCTCATCCACCTATCCAAATATACCAATAGACATGTAAAAGATGAATAAATGTAAGCTCAATTATCAAGGTTGAGATTAACCCTTGAAGGCCTGAGGTACATTTCAGGCATAAATTGCAAAAAAATTACACTTTTTAGGGCAGCAGGAAAAGAATGATATAATTTTTTTTTTCAAAATTCAACTGTACAAATTTGTACTAGACCTCTTTGGGAATATGTGGAAAATTTTTCAGAAACTTTGACCACACAGATTGAAAGATTATAATGTTTGAAGTTAGGTGAAAAAGGTTTTTTTCCAACCTTGCCCAAAAGGCCTACAAAATTTAACTCCTTCTAGAATGAGATTCTTACACTAAACATGGTTCTTTTTTTGACATTTTCATCTTGTGTCTTGAAAGCTACACACCCATCAAATTTCAAAATCATAGGAAGAGTTTTGCACATGCTACTTGAAGCTACCCAAGTTGCCCGCAAAGTTCAAGGCAAATAACTTTTGATCCCGGCACCTGATCGGAAAAAAAAAATTAGAGTTTTAGGAAGTGGGTACATTGTTACACATTATGTCCAAATTTCATGAACATCCAACCAAAAATGACTTTGTAGTAACCTACCCAAGATTTCTTACGTAGGTTGTACAGACACTTGGTCCTTTAGGGGTTAAAGGTCATAATGATGGAAATTTTTAATCACCCTTACTACTTCCAAGATGGCTTCCACAATAATCAATATCCTCTATAAAGAAATAGACATGAACATCATCTAAAAATAATAATAATTTTATATTTTAAATCATTTTACATAATAATATTACATCTATTGAGCACCAAATGAATACTTTTTGGCACCAATATGTACTCTAGTCGGAAACAATGATATTTAATGTTCATTCAAAAATTAGCTCTCTAAAGAGAACTTCTAAATCATTTGAGCCCACAGTAGTACTTATCAACAAACATTATGGGACTTGAAAAAATATAAAAAATATAAAATAATTTTCTTTTACATCTTAAGTTCTTAAAGAAATAATTCTTCTTTTGGGTACTCTAAAGCCCTATTGTAAAATCCTAGAAACAAACAAAAGTGTATTGATATGTATTAAATAATACAAATATGACTCAAATTTAAAATAAAATTACCCATCTTTGATCTTCCGAGGAAAGAAAAGTACCCTATGTTGACAAAATAATTTAGGAGGTTGCAAAGTACAAAGGCAAATTTTTTTTCAAGACTAATAAAACTTTATATATATACTTTATAAAAAAATAGCAACCATTTCCTGTGATTCCTATTGGTTCAAAAATGTTTTACAAAGGAGATGTGAACTTGTAACACAAAAATTTCAAAAATCAATTTATTTTATCTTTGAATAAAAATGTTGCAAGAGCCTAAACCTCTAAAGATATTTGGAAGTGCCAAGTAATACCTTTGTAAGACTTGGGGCCAAAGACATGTTTTGTAAAACAAATTGAAACAATGTACATATTTAATTTTCTTAAAATTGTTGTTCGATCATGAGTTTCTATAATAGATTGTCAATATTGTCAAAGCCCCTACAAGGCTTGGAATCCTTCAATGTTTTTTCCAAACCACAAAATATCCAAATTTTAAAAACTTAAAAACTTATTGTGGGAATCTAGGTCCATGGGGATTCTATTAATAACAACAAGAACTCTATGACACCCAAAGTACTACAAATTTCTTTTTTTAAATGAAATTAATTCATTTTTTAATTTAAAAAAACTATAGCTACAATATAGGCCCTTTGGGATATTGTCATAATTGACAACATCCTCACAAGTCCTTGGCAATAGCTACAACTGAAATTATAAAAGAAAAATATTTTTCAATTTTTTCAATTATGTGTATGGTTTGTTTTCAAAACAATAGTTTCACTTTCCAGGGAGACTTTCATTGAAAAAGAAGAACAAATGATCATATTTATATTTATTACAAAAACAACCCCTTTTTCTAGTCTAAGCTCATTTTATAATATTGCAAGTAAGCAATTGATGAAAAAAATGATTTTGGTCAAGACTCTTGACCTAGAGTCATGACCAACAGTGCTATTTTGTGAGCATGTGAGCATGAGTCTATGAGTGCTGAGTGGAAATTATGTGAGTGTTGAGCTTAGAAAATTGAAGAAGCACTATAAAATTTAGGAATATTTCTAAAAATGGATTTTACTAAAGAATTTTGGTCATTTTTTTAATTTTTAGTTGATTTTAGTACCTATTACTGTAGACCTATTACTGTAGACCTATTACTGTGGTTATGTAGATTTCAGATGAAAATTATAATTTTCAAAGTTGTCTAAAATATTAGAAGTATACATTATGAAAATGATGAACTCAATTGATGTGAAAGATGAATGGAGATGAAAATAAGTTTGTATAGAATATTGGTTGATCATAGTTCTATAATAGCATGGGTTCCCTTGAGGATGATGGGAGGGTACCAATAATTTTCACTTGATGCATTGTTAATGAACTTGTTTAGATTTTACAAAAATAATTGTTAATATGAATTATTTTTATAACTAATGATCTTTGTCACAGTGAATTTTATTTTGGTTGATCAATGTCTTGTAGCATCATGGATCTTATTAGGGTCAATTGGACGGTACCGACACATCCTTCTTGATTTGTAGGTCAATGGACTTGTTTAGATTTTAGAAAAGAAAATTTTTCAATAGGACTTCATAAAATGTGGAAAGAGCTCAGCCACACCAAATTTCATTTTTGTTGATCACTATCTTCTAGAGTAGTGTGGAGATCCTCTTAGGGCTAATGGGGGATACCTACACTTCTATCTTGATGTGTTGGTAATTGAACTTGTTAAAATTTTGTAAGAAAATATTTGGTTGATAGGGATAATTTTTATGAAGAATGAGCTTAGTTACACCAATTTGTTGATTAGTTGATCATTGTCTTCTTTTAGGATCTCTTGGGGGTCTAATTCTTTTATCTTTGATCAGATGGTTGTTTGGTTAATTACTCCCCTCTTGTTGCTCGAGATATCTCGGCACTAGTGATCCCATAACAAGTTCAAGGAAATTAGCCAAATGTTCATTTCTAGAAGATTTTTTAAAATTTAACACTAAAGGCATGAAAAAATTAAGTAGCAACTGAGCAAAATTTAACCAATTTGGGAACCATTGCTTGGCGCCTAGAAGAGGATCAAGCACTTGCCATCTTAATGTGTTACTTATTTAACTTTGCTAGATTTAATGAGAAAAAAATGATTATTAATTTGGATTCATTTGAAATTGATTGAAGTTGTTCAATTGAGATGTAATCACTTCCCTGTTGTATTTGGGTACCTCTCAGTGCCGAGAGGAGCCCCCTAGTGGCCTAGCCATACGGAAAAAAATGAATTTATTATTTATTATTATTCATTTTTCTTCCCGCGGCTAGGGGCCTCCTCTTGGCATTGAGAGGTACCCAACAACAAGAAGGGAGTGACTACAAAAATCAAATTCTTCATGAAACAACCTCAATCGATTTCAAATGAATCTTAATTAATCACCAATTTTTTTCTTCTTAAAATCTAACAAAGTCCAATAAGTAGCACATTAAGGTTGTTCAAGGGATCATGGTAATAGGTCCACAGTTATAGGTCTATTGTAATAGGTACTAAAATTTACCAAAAATAATAAATTTTGACCAAAATTTTTAGATGGAATCTCTAAAAATATATATGCTTACAGGTTTACAAGCTCACACGCTCACAAAATAGCAACCCTAGAATTGTGACCGAGAGAATTATTTGTCTAAGCTCTTAGTCACTACACTAATCTCACTATGTATACTTATTTGTTCTATTATTGAATGTGTAAAATTAGAGTTACTACTAAATTTTTTTTTGTGAAAATTGGTACAATTCAATAATATTTCAACTTCTACTAACTAATTGGCTCATGACTATAGGAAAAGAGGCTTTGCATTAATGGAATCTAGCTACATGGGAGGAAGTTTGAAAAGAACCTTACTCAAAGAACAAGCTAATATTTACAACATGGGCAAACGCTCTCGTAGAGTAGCTCCTTGCTATTTTATAAATAGTGTATTCTTATATTACTATGCATAATAAATAATACATGTAATTCTTTTTCATAATTTCAAAATTTCCTAATTGTTATGATGGGGATTCCATGGTAAAAAAATTGAAAAAGCAAGTGATACTCCTTGAGTGGCTCCTGTTGGCTTTATTTTTATCCTTTGGTTGTAATAGCATTACCTAATACAAAGATACATTTTACTTTCTTCTAGGTACTAATTGTATTCATTCGTGTATCAATAATGAACATCTTAGGGTGGGGGGACAATATTAGAGCCTTCATTGATTTTAACTTCAAAATTCATAACTAATTCTACAAAGATCCCTCCAATATATGTAAAATTGGTTTAGATGTGCCTTTCATCTATCCTTGATGATAAAATTATCACTGATAAATGGAGATGTACAACAATACAAGGCCTCTCCAAAAAATTAGATTAGAGCATCGGTTCCCATGCTTGCAAAGCATTTAGCACTTGCTAGACATAGATGATAAGTGCTCAAAGCCCCTCCAAATATTCTCTTGGCACTCAATCTTAGTGCATTGGGGCCATTGTTCCATGGACTATCTACGGGACATTTCGGTAACCAAAGATGGAAAAAACAGATATTTTGATAAAATGGCGGTATTCATATGCCATTTTTCCACTCAATTTCTAGGACTAGTATAGATTTCAAACCACACGGTCTAAGATCTAGGAGCGGTGTACATTTCAGACTGCACGGTCTGAACCTAAATGTGCCAAGTTTGTAGAATACTGCCATTTTAACGAAATATCCATTGAAAACAAAAAAAATTTGATTCATATATGACTCTTAAAAAGATAAATATAAAAGTTGAGGTGTCAACCTTCGTGAGCCACTCACAATGTGCAGATTCTATCATTCATCAGTCTCTGAAGGAGCGCTTTTAGCTCTTCCAACCCCGCTTAAAGTAATCTAAAAAGACCCTCTCTCTCACAGTTGGTTGATCGACCAGGCGGGCCTTTCCACTGGCCACCACCCTTCTCACTTTTCCTCCATGGCTGGAATGCCGGATCCGTTGAAGCACAACACCCAAGGTTTGCCGCACGGGACGTCCTCCAGCCAATCAGCTAGCTAGGCCGGCCTGGCATGCAGGAAGCCAAAACATTGATAATAAAAATTCATCCGTCGTCCACTCAAATTGCTTCTTTTCGATCTAACGTGAAAAGTAGTTCCTACTTCGATCTTCAATTCAATTCCAGGCCCCCCATTTTTTCCAAAATTTCCAGATCCTGCACTCACAGTCACCGACGTGCGTGCACTGCGCCGGCCAATACTTCCACTTCGTACAACCCTGGGCCGACAGTACGTGTCTTCCGTCTATGATGCTGCATGGTTCCGCCTGGGAGTGACCAAGCGCAGGCCTCGAGTTGAAGAGAGAGGGCATGGCGCTGGCCTGGAGAGCGGAAGGGAAGGAGAGCTCACCCTGTGGACCGGGCAGCTCAGTCCCAGATCAGAAGCTCCTCAGCTTGGCAGTCCCAGAGTCATGGCCGTCTTGTCGGAATTGGTGTTGGGCTCCGCTCAGTCTGACTGAGGGGCAAACTCGATTGGCAGGTTGGGGGCCGGGGAACGTCAGGCGAGGGTTTGATCTGACCATAGGTACAGTAGTGATGGTAAGTTAGCTGCAGTCAGAGCGAGCTCAGACCTTGTGTTGGTCCAAGCGGACCGGAAATCCTCTCGAACAGTTGCCATAATTAAGGCAACGTGAGGAGGAGGAGGACGTACACTCTCTTCATCTCTTGATTCTGCTTAGGTGTAGGGCTGCACACAAACATAATTAAAGCCAGTTCCATGCAATTTCTGTAAGCTTACGAGAGCTACTACCTTGGGGTCCTAACTCCTAAGTTTTTTGGAGATTACTATGATGTGTGCAACAGTCAACGGTAGTGAGCAGCGGGAAATTCTAGAAGGATAAAAAATCATAATAAAGAATAGTTTACTTCAGGGTACAGCTTAGTAGTACTCCGTAATTACTGACTGATAAGATTGTGAATGGTCAATAGGGATGAAATACATTGCCAGTAAAAGGATGAATGAAGAAAGAAACTCTAAACAGAATGAAGTGTGTGAAAGTCAGGTGCGTACAGAGGCTGACACGATCTGACACTAAACGTGGCAGGGGAATGATGGCAGAAGTCGAGAAAGTTAAGAATAGTAGATTGGCAGAAAAATTCACACTAGACGGACATGATTTTCACGCTATACCTGAAGAGCATGCGGCAGAAGTCGATCAAGCCGTGAAGCAAGAATTCGGTTACGAGGACGAGAGAGCAGTTCATGATGATCATCAGGTCGCTCAGATTCAATTGATACATAGATGCAATGCATGCAAGTGGGTGGCCTGGAAGCAGGTACACCAGCAACGCAACGTGATTGAACATTCAATAAACTCTTGTCCGCAGTGCCCTGTCGTCTGCACTGGTTGAACATGCTGCTGCTTCTGCTTCTGGTGATGATTCTGCGTGCTTGTCCCAGTTGCAGCAGCTGCAAGGCCTCGCAATGCTTTAAGGCCCCCACATGACCACAATATCTCTTACCCTGACAGGGACAAGCCCCTCCGGACAAGCCGGTAGGAGATGAGCAGCCCATCATGATCCCCTCTACGGCCGTTGGTTGACCCCTCCAAGTCCACTTCTGACCTCCTCCAAGCGTGTAACGTGAAAGAGCTTGCTCCAGTAAAGTGATCATTCCTCCGTTACCATTGGCCTTCGGTTTGGGTCTCTGGGTAACAAGTGTCATATTCAAGTTAAATTTACTGATACGATAGACAAAGAGCTCGTAAAAAGTCAGAGTAGTTGGAATCAATGCACGAACCTCCAATGTTGGTCTAAAGCTCATGGTTGATGGAGCTGCCTCGATCAGTCTGCTTTGCTGAAGACCACTTTGAGTCTCCGACGTGAGTCATGATCATGGAGTCAGGTACGGATCATGTTACCCCCACCTTAGTAGTCTGGGTGCAAATAATTCTAGAAGCAAATTTCGTACAGAAAAAATGGCATCTCGAATCTGTATGTATTGTTCAGTCCTCTTGTCATATTTGTTGCGCACGGTACTATAGAAGTAGCTAGCTTTCAACTAAGCTCCTTCAATTGCTTGGGTGTTAATTTCCACACTTTGTAGAAGGCAGTGTTGCATGTTTAGAACAAATGTTCGCAGCCTTCTGATCGGAATGGTTGAGTACCTGCTCTAGTGCCGCACGGTTTTTTATAAGTAGCTAGCTTTCAACTGAGCTTCTAGCTTCAATGTTGGTGGATAGCAAGCTAGCTAGGTCGATAATATCTTTCCACACAACTGTAGAAGAGAATGTTTCGAACACTGGGTCACGTTCATGAATACCAGATACGGAGGCCTCGGATAGGCCGCCTCCGCCCGAGAATCGGTGAAGCAGGTGAGTGAATACAAACTCACACATGATTTTGGGCAGATGTGCCTTTGATTCTTGTCAGCAATCAGCTCTCGTTTGCATGCTGGCCATGTGTCGAGATTGGCACCTGAGGACTGGGGTTGATCGACAACAGCCCTAGTCCTTAGGACTGCTGCTGATTTGTAGAAATAGCTAGAGGGGTTGGAGAGGTATCTGTCTTGAATGTTGGTCTATCATAATTCCTCGATCGAAATCAGTGCATTTTTCAAATCTGAGTCGAGATTTCGCCCTGGCATCGTATTGTGTTCACGATCATGATCTTGTGTTGCTCGGAATAGAGTATTAGTATTATTATTCGCATTATGGTTATTGTCAGTTCATGCACATGCCTGCGTCCGTGGGGCCCGTATTATTCTCCTGCTTAGTTTAGCTCACTCAGGTTTTCCCGGGAGATACCGACCCTGATATTGCATGTGCGGTAGCGAAAACGCCGCCGACAACGCGGTTTAGTTGTAGGACCCAATTTTGAATCCCCTTTTTCTCTCTGTCATTCCAAGGTTCCGCTCCCAAAATCAAAGGATGGAACTCTATTTCGAATGCCGCTGTCGTTGCAGTTCTCACGTTTGTTCTGGATTTTGATGAGGAGCTCGGGGGTTTCATCCGAGCCGTCATCGAGAGAACCTTCTATTATTGTCGTACAATTCCTGTCTCTTCGGGTTCATGTACCCCGGCTTCCGGACGGCTTCTGTAGTTGTACCCCATGCGAATTCCATCGCCAAGCCCATTTCTATCGTACTGCATTTATTCTGGCTTTCCCATTCTCATAGGCACAGTCTTCATCTGGGTTAGATTATACATTCCAGTCTTCAGAGGGATTGACTCCGAGTCCTCTGTAGTCTTTGAAGCTCGCCAAGCTCGCCATTGATCTTCTGTAGAGATCTCTTTGAATAGGTTTTGGTCTAACTTTGGTTCTTCTTTTGGTTTTGATGCGTTGCAGCAACGTAACTGACTGATCAGGTTCAAGTAGTTATTGTTCGCACGAGCGCCGTCTGCACAACAGATCAAGCAATCTGGAACGTAACACCACTGCAAACTATTTCCACGGGCATGCACCTATCGGTTGCTGTGACTGTCGGAAAGTCTTTGATCTGCGCCATATTCAGTCTTTGAACTGCGCCACACTTTAGATTTCCTGGAAGGACGGGGGTGGTTGAGAGAAAATCGGTTTTAATCGAGATAGCCGAAAGGAGATAGAAAGGTGTCAACTTTGACACTGTATATTTTAGTGGGCGAGCTAGAAAATCTACAATGACGGGGTCGGGCATGTCACCGTGTGCTGCTTGCAAGTTGCTGAGGCGCAGATGCACGCGAGATTGCGTATTTGCGCCCTACTTCCCTCCCGATGAGCCTCAGAAGTTCGCCAACGTCCACAAGGTCTTCGGCGCTGCCAACGTTAACAAAATGCTCCAGGTTAGACTCTAGCTCCGCATTGATCATGCTCATCTCCACCATTTCTCGTGTCCTTGTATAGCAAAGTTTTCAGATTAGGCAGCAGATTCTGAGTATTTTCAGAAAAACACACAAGACATTTTACTGCTCCCGGAGCATCTCTCCAGCTCCTCTAACTGGCTTCTCGTTAGAAGTTCATCTCGAGTGTTGCATTGTGTCCATCTACACTCATACCACTTTACCCTTACACACTGGGGTCTTCACTTTTTCACTATTGCGTAGTTTGGATGTTCGTGAGGCAACTGTGCTACAGCAAACGGTACAGTGGCAAGCGTGCAGGATGTTCTAGAAGGTCATTTTCGAGAAGGTCATTAAAAAGAGGTTGAGCGTATTTTGTAAGCTTTTCAGAGGAGGCAGCACATTCTGATAATAAATGCGTAAATTTGGTGTCAAGCAGGAATTACCAATGGATGCTAGAGGCGACGCAGTGAGCTCAATGGTATACGAAGCCGATGCACGAGTACGAGATCCAGTCTATGGTTGTGTGGGCGCCATATCCTCCCTGCAACAGCAAGTTGCACATTTGCAAACTCAGTTAGCGGTCGCCAATGCGGAGATTGTGTGCATGCGGATGCACACCCCGGATCATTCCACCTCCGATTCCATGCACTATCATCATCAGCAGGGAATGTCGTCTCCACTGCAGCCGCAATCTCCTGAGCTTCAAAATCACTACCGGGATCCCTACAGGCCCACGCAATACCACCGCATGGACAACGCGGAGCTCCCGGAGCTTCTGTGGACGTGACTGGCTATGGAAGGATTTCAAGCGTTATGTATTTATGTAGCATTTGTTATCTTTTTTCTTTCACGTTGGGTACCTCGCCCGGACTGCGATGCGGCTTGTAGAGATCAACTCGTCGCGCGCCACCCAGTGGCGGTCTTGTACATGTATGAAAGCGCTCCCTGTCAGGAAAATTTATAATTTTAAAATTTTTGGGAAGCTTTCCATTCTAGGTTTGTGTCTCCGGAGACCAATCACAGGCTTCGATCTGATTAGCTTGTAGTATGAGGCCTTCCAGAGAGACGTCTTACCTGAGTGATCGCTCACTTAATTTTGTTGGGCAGGAGTAGCTCTGATCTGCGAAAGATCATTATGAACGGCAGTCATTTGTATGAAGTACATTGTGTATCTTCTTCTTTTCCCAGAATGTATCGAATTAGATGACGATCTCTTGCCTCTTCGTTGCTAAGAACACTTGAACTGACTCCAGAGACCAATCACTGGCTACAGGAGGAGGCCTTCCGGGTACACAGTTCGCTCACTTTTGTTGGGCAGGTCACGCAGTTGTAGCTTGATCTGCGAAAGATCATTAAGTAAACCCTTAAAGACTATTTCATGTCCGGGCTTGGTCTGACTTCATTAGATTTCTACATTAAAACGCACATTTCAAAATTTTGATATTTTTCATATAGGTCTAAAATTAATCCCATTTATTCATAATTAAGAACATCAAATTGAATTTCACATGATTTTTTAAAGAAATTTCTTTGTAAAAATCATAGAAATTACAAAATTCTTTCAATAGTGTGAAATTCTTATGAAAAATGAAAATCATAGTGACGAAAACATCATGGTTAAATTGATGCACTCCTTGGGCTCACAACCAGAGAAATTCAATAGAAAAAGTTCAAAAGTGGTGTATTTTGAGCTCTCAAGATGCTATCTTCAAATTGTCACAAAAATTGCAATTTTAAAAATTTTAGAAAAAAAATTGCAAATGAAATAAAATGTAGTTTATTGGAGCTACATTTTCTCAGTTAAGTTTTTAAATATTCGAAATTAAGACCTATGTGAAAATTCAAGTTTTGACTTTCAAAATGCTCAGGGTGCTTGCAATGTCCATTTAAGGGTTAACAGGAGTCATTAACACCTGTATGACGGAGTTACACTGTTTGTCTTCTTTCTTGCAGAATGAGTTCAATGAGATGGCGATCTCTTACCTCTCTTTGATATTGGAAGCACTTAATCTTGGATTTTTATGTTTTGTTGTAACCTTGGGCGGTTCGTACCAGGCTTCAGCTTCAAACATTACAAATGATTCTATCTCGAAAGTGACCTTTGCCTGCAACGCTGAAGTCCTTCATTGTGCGGTCCCTATCTGTAGGTGGGAATTAAACATTGGATATGGAAGTCATGGTTAAGTTACATCTTGAGCACAATTTTGTCGTTTAGGGTTATGGTGACTTCTTTTAAGACCCTTGATTGAGCAAGATTGAGTGCTGCCAGCCATTGAGGGTTATGTCCAATACTCCAATGACATGAAAGTTCAGCCTCGTCATAGGGAAACCCATCCCTCACACTCCCAGCACCCATAATGAGGCTGTACTTCACATTACTCAGTCAAATACCATATTTAAAGCGATTCCCACGAATCAGAGATTTAAAGAACTCGAGTCTAGCATCTTTGCGTGGATACTCGATTTAAAATAAGTATTAAAAATTGAAAAATACATATATGCATTTAAAAAAAAATTGGTATCGAAAGCCGTATTGAGTAAGAGTCAGTCAGAGGAGTTCAAGTGAAGCAGTGACACTACCGAGCATTGATTTTCGCAGAAAATTTGATAAAGTTCGCACGTTTCTTGATGCCAATATATTACGATCACGTAATGAGGATATTCTGATCGGCAACGGCAACTGTTCAGCAACGCCAGGTACAATAGCATCAATAGCAGGTCGGAACGTTAAACGGTGGCATATTTTAGTATTTCTAGGTCAAAAGTTCGGTATACTAAATCAATGAACTGAACTATGACACCAACAGGTGGCTGAATATGTATATTTCCATTTGCTTATGGTTAAGGAGACATGCTGACAAAGAACTACTTCACGCTGCCAGCAGCTACGAAACTCAAAACAACCTAGCGAATAAATTTCATAGCAATTGTTATCTAGGCAGGCGTGAACATACAAAAAGCATACAGCCTCTAAATCTCTGACTTTTGCCAGAACTCTTCAGAAAACCATAGCCCTGAAAGCCGGCCAACATTCCTCGAGAAGGAGAATATGCAATAACTTGTACAAGGTGGATAGGAGCTATATCAAAGGTTCGCTCTTGCAACCAGTTTTGAATATATAAGCTAGTTGGACAGCTCCCTTTGGTGTTGATTGCGTCCCTGCAGCACATCGTAATGTTAGCCTTGTCCATCAGGCATCAGTAGTTGTAATTTGAACGGAATCGAGTTCAATTATCTGTTTTGGTAAAAGACATGCAAATAGAATAACAGCAACCCCTCCCGTACAATGCGCATCTCTTCTGCTGAACACCTGATTCCAATGCAGTATCCATATAATATAAACTGTACCCTGGTGATTGAATTTCATGGTGGACCACCAAGCAATCTCGTTGACGGTCATAACTTCCTAGCGAGGACAAATAACTTCCCAAAACAGCTCAGAAGTCGTATTTTGAGGGAGCGTTAGCTGGTTGACCACATAGAAGACTTGCTGCACTCCCACTTCCAGAATCCCCTGAGGTTGCATCCACGGGTGCAAA
Source organism: Straminergon stramineum (assembly GCA_963920665.1). NCBI lineage: Eukaryota > Viridiplantae > Streptophyta > Bryopsida > Hypnales > Calliergonaceae > Straminergon > Straminergon stramineum. The sequence goes on from OY987271.1 coordinate 4,157,920, forward strand.
TTGTAGGCGCTCTAAAGTTAGCTTCTTCCTTCTGACAACCTTCATCGTATGAACGTTGGCATTAGGAACACTGGGAACCTGCATGACAAAAAAGATGCATCAATAAAGTGTACAAAACTTAAACATGAATGATTAAGACTAGATTGCATCCTTTAAATATAACTAAATCATTCAGTGACAATGACAAATCGTCTACAGTTTGAGCAACAGGATGATGCAGAATGGCTATAATTGTTGCTACGATCATCTAAATTCAGAACAGCAAAAAGAAAACATACTTGAGTGTTTATAGAGGACAGCTTGTGCACACGGAGGAAGCCCACAATTTCGTGATAATCTGTTAGCATCCCAGCCATCTCTTTATCTTCGTCTACATCAAGCAAAACCACCAGTGATAAGCAGCTAAACCTCTTCAAATAAGCACAAGACTTCACAATATTAATGATGAAATTTGTCTCAGGCAGAAACACTACTCACCAAGGACAGCTTCCACAGACACCAGAATATCTGCAAAATGCTGCCATCGAATAGCCATCGTAGGTCTCAACAAAGATGCAGGAAACGTGATAACTGCCACAGAGTTTGAGGCCCGAACAATTCCTTTGAGAGCTTGCAAAAATGCCAATAACTCCCAATCCTGCAATATGATGCACCAACAGCGTTCAAATTACTGAATACCAGATAAAGTCAGTGAACGAATCACAGAGGAACGGTAAGCATGATCAGATTAAAGCTATAACCAACGTGTGTGCTGGAGGAAGAGAAAAAAATTCCAGACCGTGCAAGACTGCATACACTGAGGAGCACATAGAGATTGCAGAGCCAACCGCCCCACTGTCTGCATCCCTCCAACTGGCCTGCGAGGCACAGGACAAGTTAAGCATTGTATCCGTGACGAACCACATTCCTACTTCGCAGCCTCTTCGCGGTATCAATTTTGTACCCGTAGTATTAATTTACAGAAATTGCGGTATTAACAGTGACGTGATACCAACCTACACTGACCAAACATCTTTTAAATAAATTTTGCAGTAGAAGACATCCAAACCTGTCCAATTTCCCAACAAAATCCTTGCATTGGTCCAGAAGGCCCCCAAGGTGTGCACCGGAAGCTAATGATTCGCACTTAGCTCCAATTAATAGAGAACGCTCCAAAGGCTTCCGCATGTCAAAATCATTGCAATACTCGTACGATTCACCTGCACAAAGAAGCAGAAAAATCATGTCTATGCTGCCTACTTCTCACCTGTCCAGTCCAGTCGGAAAGAAGACTCCGGTCCCGACCACAACATATCCTCTATTATATCCTCTAATTATGGAACAGAAATCACTAAAATCCACAATAAAGGCAACCACCATCCATGCAGGAGACGCAAAACAACCTAGCTTGCTGAGTGTGATTCCAAAGAGACACCGTCATGTTTGGCTTAAACTCCAAAGGAACGAAATTACAAGGTTCAAAAATGACCAATTGGATTGATCATATTGTCAAAAATATTATATCACCAGGATCATTGAAGACCATTGCATACGTTGGTTAAAAGATGGAATAAAATTTGAACAAAAGAAAGTCCTCATATGACTCACTCAAAAGTGCCAAAAAAAATCATGAAGCCCAATCCGGGTCAATCGATCCTTTCGGGGTTAACAGAATTCTCACTCTAACGTGCAAATTGCAAAATGGAACAGAAGAGGGACGATTCGTAGGGGTTTGGGGTTAGAGTTACCTGCAGCGGCATTATTGAAGGATGACGACGATGGGGCCCAAGACGAAGCAGTGAGTTCTTGTTGCCGTAAGCGCCGCTCTTCCAATGCTTTCTGTTCACTCAAATAACGTCTATACTGCCATGCGATCCGTAACTCATCCTGCAAGGACATGCCCATCAAAATTCATCGCAGTATCTAGCTCTTCTATCAAATGAGAGGAAATGGACAAGAACATGAAAAGACCGCGGCTCTAGATTTGATCTTCTGTACTCTTCATGTTACCGCAATGAGGAATCGAACAAGTAGAATGATACCTGGTGGTTGCTGTCCTTTGGTCCCATCGACCGGCTCTTGCTGTCTCTTGCGCTAGCTATGGCTGGCAATGTCCCGAGAAAAGCTTTAGGAGACGGCAAAGGACTAGCGAAAAGTAAAGGTTGCGAATGCACAAGACCTTGAGCCATGAAATAACGTAGGAACAACATGTGGTGAGGCGCTTCATTATCCTCCATGATCATGACCAAACTCCCCACTGGAATCCCGCCACCAATAATCTGTAGGTACATGTTAAGGGCTCTTTGTGACAAGAACCTTCTAAGAATCATCGACAAGAGGAAAGCAACGGACACTAAAAGGCTCACATGAAACTGAATTGAGAACGGAATAACGCTCAACTAGTAAATCAACTGAAATTAACTGAATGTATGAGAAAGGATGCGGATATGATCGAGGTCATCGAGCCCAGAAGACACAAGAGAAACGCCATGAGAACCAGGTCTGACGCCCATCGCTTGCAAATACCCCCCTGCACCAGCGGCACCTCCCTTCCTAACGAAGCTCCTTCCCGCTTTCATCTCCATTGCTTCTGCGGCCAATGATGTCTCGCCTACCCCAAACCTAAAACCCATAACATCAACCTCAGACCTTGCAGCCTCCGAGTGACATCCACGAGTGACAAATCTGATCTCCAAAACCCCCCGCAAAGCATAACATTCGGTAATTCGCAAAAATTAAAGCCAGTGAGTCCCTCTCTTATGGACGCGCAAAAGCTATCAATGATTTTACAAGCTTAAATCTAATCAGAATTCTAAGACAAGGCGATATCATCATGAACAGAACATCAATTACAAATTAGTAGAAAAAGACAGGACATGATTGAAAATAGTGTGTGGTTATTCCAAGAATAGTGAGCTTCTAGCAATAACTCACACACAACCAAATCCACACCACATTGCTAAAAATCTTGCAGAAATTCTAAATCTCAAACAAATGATCACAAATTTCGCACCTGGCAGGACGATTCAAGCAATGCAGTCCACGAGATCGAGATGAACCTCGCGAAGAGCTCTCGCAGCTCGATCAATGTAGAGGAATTGCACTATTCAAGAAGGAAATTCTATTCCACGCTACCTCTTCGACCGCCTTGAATTCTGATTGATGATTCTTAACCAAATACATTCACTCCAAGCGCGTTTGATCATCTCAACCTAAAAATCTTGGAAATTGGATGCAGCACTTTCAGAGGAAAATTTCAGAAAAGAAAAACAAAACGAACAAAATTGAGCTCCCGGACGAAGACTCTTCCTATTACCTTGGAATCAGAAAGCCCTTGAAACTCGAAATTGAGTGTAATCGCAGTTTCGAATGCTGCATGCATCGCGTTGAGAGTTAGGGTTTAGGAAACCATCACTATCATGGATGAATGATATCTCCGATTTGAAGAAATTATTCATTCATTCAAGAACCAATGAAACCGTCACTCAGTAGAGGGCGGGGATTTGAGGCCTCGGAATGACTATTTCAGGGTGTTCCTTTCGCTGTGAACCAGCGCAGTGCTATCAAATTATTAAATATTTAAAATTAAATATTAAATTAATTACAGAATATTAAGTAATTAATTAAATAATATTATTTGACATGGAAAGGTCTTGGCCATGTCAGAGAGAGCTAATGTGGTGATGTTCCCATAGTTTCCCACTATCCATGAATTCACAATCTTTTGGAGGCCTCAAATCTCTTCTAAAGCTTAGGAATTTCTAGTTCACTTGGGTAACATTATTTTTTCACTGTTTTACACTGATTGGTAAAAACAATTGCTATGAGAGATTCTACAATCTTCAATTTCTATTTTATGTATATTTCATAACATTATTCCAATTGGGCAATTTGTTCCCAAATAATAGACTAGATGTGGAATTATTTTTATTAGTTGAGATTTTATTCAATAGATTTCAAACATTTAATAAATTGGCATTTGTGAGTTGTGAAACTTTACACTAAGTTAGAAAGAGAGTGAGAAAGAAAGAAGAAAATTGGTAGCTGGCTAAATGATGATTTAGTACATGTCAAATCAATATAATTAACTACATTGAATAGGGGTATTAAGGGGATCCATACTAGTTAATCAACATTTCACACAATACAAATATTTGCCTTTATTGTATATCACTAGTTATTGAAGTGTCCTGGGTATATACATCATGTTTCAAACATCTACAGTTTTCCACAATCAGTCCCTATAATTTTTTGGTCCTCTTCATATCCCTATTCAGTGTACAAGTGTTAATGCCTAAAGGGAATTTGCACTGGTGATGTAAAATGAGCAAGAAAGCTCTATTGGCCTAATTTTTTATTATTCATAAACTATCGATGAAAGTGTTGCATAAAAATTTGATTTTTTAGAGTATTGTAGTGCAATTTTTATAGTCATAAACCCTACATAAATGTTACTAATTCCTGTGATTATAGGAGAGACAGAAGCGGCTCCCCTCTCCCTTCTCGAAAAAATGAGGGCCATCAATCAAGGGATGAAGCCCCTACCCTTGTTGTTGATTCCAATTTGGGGGGGGAAATGAATTACAGGATTTCAAGATTTTTGACTAGCCCTACCCCTGCCATCTCGTCCCCCCATTTTTTTTCTTGGTTGTTGATTTAAAATAAAAAATAAATTGAACCCCCCCCCTCCCTTAATGCCATTGATTTAATACAAAATACATATTGAATATTGAATACATATTGTATACATACAATATATTGTATATTGTATACATATTAATTACTGAATACTAAATATATATATTGATTACATATTGAATATGTTGATATAACCCATATTGTTTGCCAAGTAAATTGCTCATCAAAAATACAAATATGCATGGGAGTGGACATTAAAAAAAATTTGGTAAGTGGGATAATAAAATAGAAAATCAATCCCATTGTCTTTTGGGTGGATACCTTTGCCTCACTATCCACTCAAAAGATAGACAGAACTAGAAGAAAAAATTCCACATATATTATTTCATTTTTTAGGATGTGAGTCAAATAAAAAGGTCCACATCACTTTCTAATTTTTGGATTGTATAGATATGTTAGTTGTGAAGGTGGCCATGAGTTTGCTTTTGTAATAAAAATCTTGAAAAAATGTAGTAAATTGTTTATATGTCATTGGATTTTAAAATGTCATACACTTGATTTATTGAAGGAGAATGGTATGTTCTAAATAGCACATGAGAACAACAAATGGATTTTGGATGGAAGTAATTTGTGGGTTATATAATGGACAATGGTTACATGCTATGTCAATCACCATTTCAAAGTGAAATAACCTTGATTGGTGTGCACTTATTTTTATAGAACTTAAATATACATGTACTATACTTAACCTCTACTATAAGAGAAAGGGGTGTTTTAAGTACAGTCCTAGTAGTATAGTCTTCTAAGTAATGACTTTTAAGGGGTCTTTTCAATAAAATTTTACTTAAAAGACTCCTTGAAGGTCATTACTTAAAAGACTATACTACTAGGACTATACTTAAAACACCCCTTTCTCTTGTAGTGCTCTATAGTTCTTTAAGTTCATGTGGAGATTTTTGAAAGCTTATGTAGATTTATATGAAGCTAGACTCAGTAGATGAAAGTGAAATTCTTACCAAATATGCATATGTTTCTATATATAAGCTGTCCCTAAGTATATATTTTTATCAATCAGGTGCTTGAGTAAAATGTTATGGGATTCTAAAGTCATTTTCATAGTTGTATAGAGAATGATGTGTGTTTGAAAAAAATGGGAAAAAAATTCTTTACCAATTTTCACTAAAATTGACAATTTTGGACCTATTTGAAAACCGTTAGTACAAATTCTTGTGTAAATTTATGAGATTTTTTTTGGAGCACTGGATTAAGGAAAAAAATATTTTTTTTGACTTTTGAGATTTTTCTTCTCCCCAAGATGAGTTCTCAAAAAATAATTGAAATCTAGTTCATGTAGTTGTTGTTTTTGAAACATCCTTTTAGTAGAAGATGATTTGGGGTAATCTTGCTATCTATATGGTCATATGAAATGAAATTTTCCAACAAATTCATATTGTAGTCTAATACAATTTTTTCTCATTGAAAGTTTGAAAAATGCTTTTATATTTCAATCATACTCAATGCACTAGAAAGTGACAATTTTGAATACATTTAGTAAAAAACAATCCAAATCCTTAAGGGATTAAGCTCATATGTTTTAGTGAATTATATTGTATTTGATTCAAAATATCTATAAACTTTCACAAAATGAATTATAAAATATATCCTAGAGTCTTGTTTCCATTCTAAAAATTAGACAATTTACATCTTGACATGATACAACTATTCGTAGCTTGACTCAATGTTCAATATGGTCATTATCATTGTCAAATAAGAGTTTATTAGCATTATGAAGACTTTTTTGGATCCCAATTCTATTTTAAGGTAGTTATTGAATCTTGAAGACACCCATAACTCATTGTTGAATTACATTGTTATAACGATAGGTAATGAAATCAAAATTTCATTCATGTACATATGTATTTTAAAGAAAAAAACTTAATCAAAAAGATAATTCAAACATTACAAGAGGAAGGGGTGTTTTAAGTGAGTTTTTAAGTATAGTCCTAAATATAAGATTATAAGCAATGATCTTTAAGGAGATTTTTAGTAAAAATTTACTAGAAATACACATGTATTTCTAGTAAATTTTTACTAAAAATCTCCTTAAAGATCATTGCTTATAATCTTATATTTAGGACTATACTTAAAAACTCACTTAAAACACCCCTTCCTCTTGTAGTGAAAAAGTGAAATTTTTGTTTTCCCAATGCATCAACTTGATTGCAAGGCTCTCAACAATCTTTCATTGCTTCAAATAACATGAATGTTTAGAATATGGATGAACCTTCATTTCTTCATTTGAATGCTTGTATTCTCATCCAAAAATTCATTTATTTTATTAGTAATTTCATCTAGTACAAATGGGTAGTTTTCACCAAAAATCTATCTTCATTCTGAGGAATTTTAAAGTAGAAATCCATTGCCCACCACCACACTTCAAAAAAACACTTGCTCTAGATTTTAATGGAGAATTTTGACAATACTTGCCGACAGGTAATGGGTGATTGCACAAAATACATGTATTATTATTTGTTTCATTTAACAATATTCTTGCTTTTTTTTTGGAGTACTTTAAAATTAGGAAAATAATTTTGAATTTTTTTACAAAATATGGCCAATGTATACACGTGTGAGGTGAAGGTAATTACCAAAGGAAAATCATAGAAAATTTCTTTAAGTAGGAGAACTAGAAAAATGCCAAATTTTTCAAGAAAATAGATTCATACAATTTCCAAAAGGATGATTTCTACATTGATCAATATGTCCTTTTAGGGTGAAAAAAATTGATCCAATGCAATGCCAACAATTCAAACTACAAATGAATTTTTTGTGCACTTTAAAAAGGATGAGAAAAAAAATACATAATAAAATGACTATTTAAGCAAAAAGAAAGGATGGTCTAATTTATTGGTATAGATGACAAATCCTTGAAAACATATTGACAATTATGAAAAGTCTTCTTGTTGTGAGCCAAGTTGCAAGATCATTCGCCAACTAGCCAAATATGGAAAAGAGAATGGTGGGCTTGGGAATAAAGAGAGTCCAAATAATACCAATTGCATTTGAGAGTGCAATTGGATTTGCCCCTTCAATGTTATGTCATTACCATTTTAGAAGCCATCTCTATTGAAGATGCTTCAAATTGCCTTATACTTTAATCAAAATTTAACTTATGTGAAAAGCAAATAAGTTCTTGAGTATTCATAATGGAACATGCCTTCACATTGTCTCTATGAGAAAAAGACTTAAATTGATATAAGACCATGCAAGGTTTTAAGTAAGTGTTCCTACAAAGAGAGAGACATGTTATTTTTGTGTAAATTGTTGGGATTGGTAGCCATAAAGATAAATGAAATCTTGAAGTGGTTTGAACACTTATATGTCCAATGAACCATTATATGGTCTTCAACCAATTTTAGAGGTTGTTTAGATCCCTCAAAAAAATTTAAAAAAAAATTTCATATTTCTTTCATATAACTCATTAAGTTATTATCTTCTAGTAGTTTTTAAAGATTATTTGAACAAAATTTTTGCCTTTTATGATTTCTAAAAGTCAAAGATTCCAAGGAATTTTCATTGTACATTGTTTGGAGAGAAACCTAGCCAATCAAAGACCATTTCAAGTAAAAAAATACTATAGATAGATAATTGGGCAAAGGACAAAGATTAGTTGGAGCATCTAGGAAATAGGCACAATCAAGTTAATGGACATAGTTAATGGCAACTTTTTATGGTTAAAACTATTTGCTTTCAACTATAAGACAAAAGTGACAAAAATATTTTTGGTTTGTTCAAAATTTAAAATGAAAAAGAAATTGATGTAAATAAATTCAACAAAATCATATTCTACCTATGAAAATGAATGCGAAAATATTTTATTTAGATGACCATATTTCCAATTAATTACAAAAAATGTTCAATGTTTTTAATGTGAAATTATACATTTTGAAATTGAAATCATCTCAAAGCCAAATAATGTCATCCCATGCACTTGAAGGATTACCTTGTAATGGGTGTGTAGTGCCAAATCAAATTATGGTATTCTACTCTTAAAGCAACCTTTTAAGAGGTGAATGCATTTGGGGGGAAGCTAAACTCCTTGAATAGTTTTTAGTAAATTTTTGTAGGCAGATAAATGGAATTGGCATCAAACTCAAGTTGTTTCATATTTTTTGGACCTTTGTAGAATTAATACAAATGTTTGAAGTCGAAACATAGTAGTCATTGGTCACTAAACACAACCACCTCTTCAAATGTACACTATTGGTACATTGAAGAAAGTAAAATGCACCTCTCTATTAGTGGTCACATTTAGAGTAGGGGTGCTTGTAGAGCATCCTACTTTATGGGCAAATAATTTTTGCTCACATTGAAAATCCCATGTTGAAGAAACTATACATTTACAATAGACCATTTTTTTGGAGTGAATTTTTGCTAAAAAACAATGGAATTTTTCTACAGGGAATATTTGGCAAAATATTCTTACTTTTTAGAGGACGACATTGCTGAATTGCTACCAAATCTTGAGACAATATCCCTCTGTTCAGATGAATGTACATCATTTTGGATGAATAAATGAAATTTCATCCATAGATTGCAAGTTTCATCCATTTCCATGGATGTAAATAGCTTCATCCTTCCAATGATTATTATCGGTTCTGCACTGCCTAAAATAAATGAATACAAAACCCCTGCAAAGGGACAGGCTCTTCTCGGCCGAATCCAAGACCGTATCCAGGCCGGTATACATACGACCTGCCCGCCGACCGAAACGAATGTACAGACGGATGACAAAGCCACACCGTAAATGGATGAACGGAGTCCGGTAACGATGACACGGAAGGCGGGAGCCAAGTCTAGTGGAGCCTCAGGTGCTAAAATCCGAGCTGGACGGCTCTCCAGAAATGAACGGACGTGGACTCTGACAGGGATGATCATGGGTCGGTCTACCAAGTACGGAAGTCAGTTAAAGGCCTCACTAAAGCTAGGATACGCCATTGAGAGCCTTGCGGCATTGCAGGAGCTGCGGCATGAAGGTGTGAAGAACATGGTGGATCCGCCTGACAAGGAGTCGTTTCTCCCAATCTAGACGTTGCTGAACTGTGTGTGTGAATCAGTGTTTTCTGCTTTTTCTCGTGATTTCAAAATATAATTTTCTCACTCGGTATTTTGGTTTACTTTTCCTATTTTCGCGTGCTGTCGTTGATCCGGAAACTCCGGAGAGTCGTATAGTTAATAGATTATTGTTTGCAGTTTCGGCGAACGAGCACTGAAAGTTTAGTTTAGCGATCTGGTCGAGCGGATCTGGCGTTCTTTGAATGATGTATTAAGGTTTTGGTGTGAGCAGGGGGAAATTTAAGTTAGACGAAGTGGAGCCAAGCCGACGTGTGAAGCGTAACTTATTGGAGGCTTGGCTCTGCTTCCGGAAATTTCAATTGTGGAATAGCGTAGTGGATCGGTGTTGAAGCTTTTGGAATGTGCTTGGAGATGCCGGGGTGAAGACAACTGCCGCGAAGAGTGTTTTGTGATTGAGTGTTTGTACAGGGGAACGGCATCGGATCTTTTTTTGTTTGAACGGAGATCACGAGGGAATGTGTTTCGTGCTGGTAGCGATCTGTACGCCGAGGTAGTTTTTGGGTTTGAATTTCGTCCAGCCGCGGGACGCACGTGCCTTGGCTTCAACGTGCGTGAAGCGTTTGGCCCTCCGGTCTTGATTGCTGAATTTTATCGGTCAGCTTTGTCCCTATCCCTTCTCGGTCAGACTGGCATTGTGTTGGAGTGGCGCAATGTCTTGTAGTTTCTTTGGCGACGAATTGATTTTGCTTGTTAAATTGAAATGTGGTATCAATTCATGTTTCGTGACGAGGCTTTCAGTTTTTTGGAATTCTCTAGTAGGTTTGACTTAGAGCAACGTGCTCTTGCTTGTAATCCTGGCTTTGGAAGGAACCTTGTGCCGGGCGTAGGTTTCCTCCCTGGTGCGGTGATTAGAGAATTTAGGGTTCAAGATTTATCGTAGCCTGCCTACATCCTTGGTTTAGTATTGGTGACACGGTTCCATATCACACCGCCTCTGAGAAGTTACTGTAGATGCAGTTTGCAGGAGAATATGCTTTACTTATATTCAAATTTGAGTTTACGTAGGTATGAATGAAATCTGGGAGCTCAGATTGCCAGATTTTTACTATCAACGCACTATTGTTCCGTTGACAGGACTGTGAATTCTATCTCTTTCAAACTTGTTAAGCATGTACGTATCTGTTCGAAGAACGTAGAAAATCATGAAGGATTCTAGAGCCAAAGTTTGTGAAATTAAAACCACTCCCAAATTTCTCTGATATTTTGCTTGACAGCTTGTTTATCTTGAAATTGGAGTAGGAAACGGAAGAAAATTGACGGTAAAAAACTATGCAATTGACGGTTGAAAACTTGAGAACATCAGATCTGTGCTTGTTACATTCTATGGAGTATCGCGTGATCCGGTTATAAGAGCTCATAGCTCTAACACCGGAAACTGTTCACCTTGGATTGTAGGTTTCAATTCAGGGCAAACGCCACCAGTTCTTGAAGGAAGCAAGAGAACGCGACGGAGCAACAATGGTGGCTGTACAAGAATAGTATCCTTTGAGTTAGTAGGAGATCACGCGGGGATCCGACATTCTATTTAGTTGACAGTTGAGTATTCTCTTTAATATGAATCAGTGAATACATACAGTGAATAATTATATCTGTCGTCTGTATCAGGTTTTAGTATACTTGGAGGTAATTGATGTGTCAGGAATAACTGCATGCCTGCAAACTCCTTAACCTTGTTTCTTTCAGTCGAATTGTGCTTCCCTTCACGGTTGAAGAGGTACGCTGTCATCCTTTCAGAACCGTTGTTCCTCGTTTTTTTGTCTGTATGAATGGCCTTGCACTCGGTGTCCCACTGACGTTCGTATCCTACTGAGAAGTCCGATTTTGGAAGGCAGATTACGGAAGTTTTTTTTTCTCCTGTGCAGTATAAGATAGCCCAGCTGTATATGGTTGCAAAGTTCAGTGCGAGTGAATCATCGGGGGATGACGGCGATGGTGTCGAAGTGTTGAAAAACGAGCCTTTTGAAGAAAACGATCGCTGTGGTCAATATACGCATAAAATTTACCATCTGGCCAAGTCTGTAGACCTTAACTCTTTTATCTTTCGAATGTTGTCTGGGCTTTGTTTTCTTCTACTTCCTATATCTCTTTATTACTAGCGTGGATATTTGTAGTTCACACGAACCACGCCCTTGATGTTAGTCTAGTGCTCGTGGCATAGACTCTGATGGATGTGTACTACTTTGAGAGATATGCGCGCTCGTTGTACAACTCTAAGGAAAATATACTCTATGGCGATTGCAGCAAATTACCCAGTTGGCTTGTAAGTTTGGTGCCAAAGAAAGCCTTGATGCTGGAGGAAGAAGCTTGGAATGCCTACCCACGCTGCACTACTGGTTTGTTACGGCACCCAAAGTCGTGATGTCCTCTTCATGCACTCATCTGAATGATAATCAGCACACTTGAGATGTTTTCTGGATATTTTTGTTGGACAATATTTCACGATTTTTTTACTAATTGACTTCTGATGTGGCATGCTGATGCTGAATCTCCTCGTGAACAGTCTTGAAGGTGAGCTGAGAGTGGTTTTCGCTTGAGTTCGTGTGGTTTAAGTTCTGGTATTTAAATACGTGTTGTGCATGTTTGGTTTATAATCAGTACCTAATTAAATAGGTCTGTATTGTTTGGATGTTCGTAGTGTAATTGACTAAATTGAATCTTATATTGCTTCTAGTTGTAGCAAAATTATTCTGAGCTCTGATGTGGCGGATGCAATGCAGTGTCCATTCTTTAACAAGCTCCGGCTGATATTGGAAACCACTCACATAGCTGATCGGGGGGCAACTGACAATGTAGGCTGAATCGTGCTTCCCTTCTCTCTTTGTTGTTATCGTTACGTTTCTCTTTCTACCAGAAGTCAGGGACTGGCGCAATTCTTGAATCCCACATTCGCCAGTGTAGCTATAAACGTGGTATGGAAGTAATTTTGTAGAGAATCAATATCGTGCATGTTTATATTTCTTATTTCACATCATGAGCATGTGATATCCTTTTCTTGTTCAGTGATGTGATACGTTGTAACGAAGGACAGCACTGCTTATTGTGTAATCGCTTGAGATATTTTGTGCTTACTGTGTCGCCTTGGAATTTCAGGCTTTGGATCTAGACGCTAAAACTGTCAAGAAAAGGCAGGTCGAGTTTATTGACATAGCCATGGACCCTGTGGAGAATTACGTTGATACTGAGGATCCAATGAAGTTCAAGTCAGTAAAGACTGGCAGAGGTCCTTTGCAGGAGGGCTGGCAGGTGGGAATGAACTTTCTATGATTATTGTTGCATCATTTTGCGTAGAGAGGATTTGGTTCTCTTTCTCCGTTTTAGATATCTCTTTCTTGCGTATGGATTAGAAACTTTATATTGGGACCAACTTGATGGATTTGTGTATCCTCTGCTTTTGCAGAAATCCTGTGAACCAGTCATGTGTGCATATAAGTGTGTGACTGTTGACGTGCCCTATTGGGGATTCGGTTCACGGCTTGAAAAATTTATTTCTAAGGTAATAATTCTGATATCTTTTTCCCCCTATGGTAATGTCGGTTACTTTTGCGGACATTACTTTATATTGGTACAAGATTTACAGTAATTTGCTGTTTTATGCCCATTGCTTCAGCATTGAGCATGTTTCTGCAATTCTCAAGGTCATTGATTGAAATGCTGGGGAATTGTTTTGCAGAATGCACAGCGGAAAATTTTGTTGGAAGGTCATCGGAAATGCTTCTGTTGGCTTGACGAGTGGTTTGGATTGTCAATGGAAGATGTTCGTCGTATGGAGGACGAGACGGCCCAGGCATTAGCGAAAGTAAGATTCTGTGAAATCCGTTGTTGAGTCAGGGTTTCAATCCAAGTGCAGTGAATACACTGCTTGTGCGTATGGGCGATCGCCTGATGGAGTTGATTCTTTCCCTGGAACTTCTGTTCTTGTTGTTGATTATTTAATTCCAATTGATAATATCTTTGTGAAATAGGCCCGAGCTCTGTTACTGAATAAAATACCAACGCAAGAGGAGGGAGCCACAGAACCGGAAGCACCTGGGAATGTGGAGGCCGAAGCAACCACAGCTGTATGTTACCAACCATTTTTGTCTTTAGTCACAATGTGCCAAGAATGCAACGCGGTTGCACATTCCGAGATCCTGAATTTTACGTTTGTGCCAAGTGGAAATAGGTCTATTTCCCATTGTACAAGTTCTTGCAAGAACTTTCGATTTTTGTGTGGCTATCTTTTAATCCTAACAATATGAGCCACTTCCCTAGGCTCTTACATTAGAACGAGCAGGATCTTGTCAGTTTGAATGACAGGTTTGATTTAGCAATTCGATCTTACTTTGTGAATGCAGAAGATGGATGATCATGATAAGGTGCTGGGTTCTCGGATTTTATCAATATCAAGACCGAGGGAGTCTGGGAGCCCACGGCTCGTGAGACGACCAAGTCTTGTTGGACCTTCTGTTGCTGTTGGCATTGCAACTATGTCTGCTTCTGACGTAAGTGATTTGTATGGCTGTAACAACACTGGTTCGCAGAATATGGTCATGCAGTTTCTCTCATAGGCCATTTCAGCTCTATCAATTTTATATTTTCATCTTCGCTGATTGCTGTCTTCAGTTTTATGCTATGCTGCCTTCCTATGCATAGTGTGCTTAACAAGGATAAGCCATGGAGTAACTCGACGTCATCTGTTGATTTATCTAGGTTGGAGCACAAGATGGCACTTCTTCAGCCAGCAGTGCGCCACCAGCGCCATTTCACTTCGCTGCTCGCAACTCTCTGCCTGCTCACACAATGCCTACTCACGCTGATCTTAAGGTTACCCTCAACCATGGCAGTGGCTCATCCGATTCTTTCACCTCATTACCGTCCACTGAGCTGAGTAACTCCAATTGGGAATCAGTTTCTCCCAGTGGATTAGACGAAGATAATGAGGTAGCAGCATGCGTTGCAGTGCTCGACCGGGCTATTGCATGGGCAAAGGCTAGGAGTCAAAAGCTAGCTACACATCCATCACGGCCTGCTAAGGGGGCGGTTGCTCCAATTGGTTCTCCAGTTGCTGGTGCTCCTGAAGTACAAGGATCTCTGTTTAAGCCAGAGGATACCAACGTGAAGAAACTAACTGAATGTGTGACAGTCATTGATAAAACCATGTCTGCAGTCAAGCGGCGTCCAACAACACAGCCAAAGTTGAATCAGAGTCTGACATCATAGTTGCATTGTAGGACTGCAAAACAAGCAGGGAAAAAAACTCGAAATCCCAAAGTTAACATTTTTGCTTGGAGACGGTGGGCTGAGGATCATATAAGGGATGGCAGATCCGAGAAGGCACATTCCGTGAAGACACCGAGTAGTAGTATCCAATTCTGCAAGAAGATCTCCCCGTTGTAAGTTATCAGAGAGGGCAAATGTCCTCCTATAGCGTACATGTTTCATTCATTGAAATCACAATTTTTCCTGCAATAAAATCACTCAGATGTTCCTTACAGATGAGATCCTTACAGACGAAATTTGTATGTCGGCCTGTTTACTTGCATCTTGTACCTTCCAGTGTCAGTGCTGAGACTTGCCCAATCGAATGCTCTGTGCTGGTTTCGTATTTGGATTTGCCGTGAAAAGAGATTGACTGATATTTTATCACTTGTGTAGAGCTCAGTGAAGGGTTTGTAGGCTATTGTAAGCTTCATCGTCTTCTTGAGAAGCGAATGACTGCTCGGACCCTTCTACCCGGAGAAGCGGAATCGTGGTCACTGAAAGAGATTAGGGTTTGTGTGGTGTCATTAAATTTCTTCCCTGTAATTGTCGAGGCCAGTTAGGGTCTATGAACATGAATAGATTGACTTTTGTGTTGACGAAAGAACTCTATTGTCTACTTCTGTGTAACTAAATTGTAGGACTACTCCAGAGGAGTACCTGAATGAGAATGAGGACACATTCTCATGGAGGATGTGGCGTGGACCAATGTTGTTCGAAACGAGATCTTCGCCCTAACGAGGTTACTAAAGAACAGAGCATGGCTAAGAGAGGTCTGATACTCTGATTCCTTCCCGGTTGCGGATGGGAGCTGTTGATGGATTCGATTAAGCAAGAAGATGCAGATCCTGTGAAACAGAGCATCAAAGTAGAGCGGGAGATTGACAGTTTGGAAAGCGGGAAGCGGTTGCTCTTTTTGCAGTTCAGTTAACTACCACAGACCGGCAGAGCGCCAATTCCTGCCCTATTTTCCTCATTCCCACGGAGGGGGGCAGCCAGTTCCGCACCATCGCGTGAGATTCCCTATCCAATTTTCTTATTCCTTTTCCGTTTTCGTGCGCGCGCCAAGGATACGTTTATGAGTGCACGTATGCACTGGACGAGATTGAAGCCGAATCTCGGCTGACATTTCCGACGGTCATGTTCTTCGTTGCTGTGGCCATTTGCAAGTCATTGCCAGCGGTGATTCCCTATGCCGAGCACTCTCTACGAATGTCTTGCAGGTAGCGAGAGATTTACCTGATTGAAGTATGGACGACTCTTAATTATCGCATCTCCGTTCGATCGCAACATCTTGATGCCTCTGGATCGGTGCGGGTGACGGGATTGAGATTGTTAAGAACTTCGGATCCATCAGACTTTATTGGGAGAGAATTATTGCAAGTGATGAGGATATGGTTTGAATGGGAGAGGGTGCCTTGTGCATCTTCAGACCTAGCAAATCATCGTCTGAGCAATTGCAACATGCGGCAGTTTCTATAGGAGGGAGAAATGGAGAATGGGACGGGCGAGGCCTCGGATCCTACACAGGAAGATATAGGCGGCGTAATGAATGGGAGCCAGCTGCCACTGCTCGGTTTTGGCGGTGGAATCGTAGCCACTATCGACTCTTGCCTGAATGGAAGGTGTGGGAGTAACAAGAAGCGCAGCCGGAGTGCGCCATGGACAGTGTCGGAGATGCTGACTCTGATCGAGGCGAAGAAAGAGGAACGGGAGCGTTGTCAGGCCTACAAGAGCCAAGGAGTGAAGCTCCCCGCAGCTGAGAAGTGGCGAATCGTGGCTATGCACATGGAGACCAAGGAGATGGGACGGAGTGGTAGCCAGTGCCAAGACAAATGGGAGAACATGATGAAGGATTACAAGGCTGTGCGTGAGTGGCAGTACGTCGGCGGTGGGGGCGCCAAGGATTACTTCAAGGACATGACCAACAAGGAGCGGAAGGATGCGAGCTTGCCGCCGCAGATGGACGAGATTGTGTTCTACAGTCTGCACGCCATTCAAAACGAGAAAGAAGAAAAGAAAGACAGAGTAAGATGGAAGGAGCGGGAATTCAAGAATCCGGTGTCCAGTTCCACCCCGATGACCATCAAAGACAAAGTTGGGAGTAGTGAGGGTAACGACATGGAATCCGTGGATACAGATTCAAGTGGGAAGAGGAGGAGAGGAAAGAAAACGCAACATGAAAAGCAGCAGACGAGAGTAAGTTTAGACAACCCGGTGGTCTTGAACGATTTTGTGCATGCGATGAAGGATGGCTCCAAGGAGCTCATCGATTGCTTCATGAAGGTGTTGGAAAGGAGTGACAAACGCCAGGAGGCCGTGGAGATGGAGAGCACCAAGCCCAAGGATACTGCGACGTTAGCTCGAGTACTTGTTGCACTTGCTGATGCTGTGAAAACAGTCGCTCAGAAGCTGTAGACCTTATGTTCTCCATGCCCTTGCTCATCAACCCTAACTTCTTCACAGGTGACTCTATCCGCAACATTTGTCGCAATTTCCGTTGTTGGCCGAACATTCTTGTAGCAGTGAGGTGTGTTAAAGAGCATTGACACCCTCACTCCAAGCTAGAACACCAATAAACTCAGTGGGAGCTCACACATTAATACATTCAGTAATGTACCGTAAACGCACAAATTGAACTCCGGTTGAAGTTAAAATAGTGGGCAAGATCATGAATTCGACTGCCATTCATTCCTGTCTGAAATGTGCTCATCGTCTACCAGAACTGATCGTTACACAGCATGCCCTGAAGAGCAAACTGGACGACGAGCCATTTCTGTGCGCCATTCGCATCATACAAGCGGAACGACTACAGGGGAAAAACGAAGGAGTGAATCGAAGGGTCTTCATGGCGCTGCTTCGCCTCGCCCAGCCCAAACAGTCAAAAAGCACTCGAATCGCATACACCTGATTTAGGTCAGATTATCAAGCCTTTGGTGAGCAACCCTAACGAGAGACATCTAAGGCCATTCTGCTTGAAATGGTTGATCCGCATGCGTCATTCCATAATATAGCGAATTGCCCTTCGTCACCATCAAGCTCACTGTCGCAGCATACAGTTCTATCAGAAACAATTAGGGTCTCAGAATCGTGGCTGGATTTGGAAACAAACAACAGCATCGTGAGGTTGAAAATCTTTAAACTCTGACAACCCAAATTGCAGGATATGGACTCCACAGTCTGACCAAACGAGCAGTACATGAGATCTTACGAGGGTGTTCAGTATCCGTCGCCACTGAATGAACCGCTGGCATCACATTTCTCAGCCCAGAGTGGAAGTAAACTCAGCCACATTTCAGAACATGGAGTCGCAATTAGCGAATCAATTTAGGGCTGAGCACCTTGAGAACAGAGTAACTTCGTAGCCAAGCGGGCATCAACCCGACGCCATGAAATGAACAGATTCGGCTGATTCTCTCTGGACCGTGAGAACAGATTCGACTACTGCATGTAGGAGGCTAGGGGTTCTCTATCTCGGAGTGAGGGTTCTAAGATATTACGGCAATCCCAAGAGTATGGCATGTGATGCTCCACTCAAAAGCCTCACCCACATTGAGAAGACCGGACTGAAACCAAAATTGCAGTGACTCATGGTATTGAGTCAGCACCGGAGCATGTAGTTTGCATGAACGAGCAATAGGAGCCCTCCAAACTGCTCTCGCAGCATTGGCAAGTTTGGATTTCATGGGATATGCTACACAATTGGCTTGTACTAAATGCATGCCACGGCGTCACAGAGCAACATTCAAGGTAGTGACTTGTGTCCACCACAAATTGTTGGGTATCCATAACATTGTATAAGGTAACTATCTTACACCTAATTTCGACCACTTTCTAAAACCAAACACTAACATACATATTCTTGCCTGAAATGTACTCCCACTATTCACAAGAGTCAATGGTCGGTTTTGGAAACATTGGCCTATTTTTTGTAGGTTCTTCATACGGTGTCCAAAAAATGCATTTGAAGTGAATCTAGAATCCCCTTTGGACTACCAACAGTGTTCCACAAAATATTCAATATAATAATGGGATCCATGTTGAATTGCTTATTTGTGTAATTTTAGGTGTAGTTACTTTAAGCAAGCAATGGAGTCCTTTCTATATTGAGAGGGCATTATCAGCCTAGCTAGATGTCTAGAAGAGACTTTCATTTAATTCAAAGATTGGGATTGGTTGAAGAGTCATATGAGACAATTTTGTTCATCGTAGGGGTCTCCTTTTCAAGGAAGCAAAGGGGACCCTTGCTTCATTGGAAAACAATGTTATGTTGCATGTAATAATCAATCTTGTACAGTCCATGACATAAATAGCAAACATTGTGTGAACTAGTTTGCAATGGGGATATTGATTGCATACAAAGCATAAAATTATGAGAGTCTTACAAAATTGTACATGTATAGACTTCTTGATTCACTTTGGACCTAAAGTAGACATACCCATTTCTATCCCTTTGACCTTGGAATGTCATGTTGGTCATTGTAGAAATCATCCTTTGGGTAATGTATGTGTAAATCATTTGCTTAAAAATATCAAGAACATTCATTGGAGGTCAAACTAGTGTGCAAGACATCCCCATTTCACACAAAATTCCAAGGATGAACATGTGCACTTCTATCATAAATAAAAGGATTCTTTGTCATCCATTAAACACTTAGGGTATGTTTGTAATGGCATGTAGGATTATGAATTCTCCCCTCATATATCAATAGTGCACATTTTTTTCCTAGAGTGCACTCCATTTGTATATGAAGATGGAATTGAGTGTATGGGCAGGAATAGATTTTTAAAATTTAAAGTAATAATTTAAATATAATAAAATTAAAATTTTTGAAATAATATTATTTGACATGGCAAGATCCTTGCCACATCAGATTTCACATATTTGTAATTTCATATTCATTTTAACATTAAGGGTTTTTTTTCCCATTTTTCCATTTTAAAAAATCATTTTATTAAATTTTCCTATACAATTCGACCTTAATGGGGTTTTTGTGTTTTTTGGTATTTTAAATTTTAAAAAATTCAGGGTTTTCAACCAACATTCCCTATTGTCTAAGAAATGGTGGTCCTCCTCAAGCTTCATTCTGACTTCTTTTAATGAAACAATTTGGCTATGTGTGGTCAAAATTAGACCTCGTTGACTTAGAAGCATAGTTGTCACTAAAATTTGTTTGGAAGTAGTTCATCAAAACTTAGTAGCTATGAGCACTGATCTTCTCTATAGGTGTTCACCAAAATAAGATCCAAAAGTATATTATAGTAGAAAATGTTTATAGTATCCAATGACTAGCCATTGTTTTTCTTGTTATTTGTAGTATTTCTCACTTGTAAACTCCAAACAAAAAAATTGTTGAGCCAAATGTATTTGGCATCCCTCAAATAGATTGACCTTAGTCTTGACCTTGTCTTTAAATTATTGTATTATACTCCTTTTCACAAAATAAAATTGTTACTTCACAAATCTCTTTAGTTTTTAGATGTTTGCATCAAGGAAGAGGCTGCTAGGGCTCGCAATTTAGGTAACTGATACGCCGAAAATCATCCAAATACGCATTTCAACATGGTTTCTAGTATTAAACTTTTGTTGGATCTTGTTGTGAGTCAAATGAAGATTCTAGATTTTCTCACCATGCATTTTTTGGATACCATATGCACTATGAATTTCCAGTAATGAGTTTTTTAAATGGGTGCATTTGGACATAGTTTCCAATTGCTCCTTCCATTCAGGTCCATTTATATTACACCAAAGTTGCAATGCAAAGGAACATAGAAGCTTGGAGTTTGGGTTAAGATATTCTGGGTTAAGATCATTATTTGGGTTAAGATATTTTGCCAAATCATGACAAGCCTTTAGATTGACTGTCAGTGGAACCTTGAGCAAAGCCGACAATACCGGATCAGTAAGTAACGGACTCATAAAACACAGCAACGATGAAAATGGCACACCCGGAGACTCCCAAGATAACGAAGGGAACTGTAGTCTTGATTGCCCAAGGATTTCCGCACGTCAGAGCACCAAGTCTGATTTCAATGAGAACCACCATTGAGACTATCAGAAAAATCGCCCCCATAATTGATCCTATTGCAGACGCCAAGATTCCTAAGCGTAGAAAAGTGTGATTCACTTCAGCAAACTTGGAGTTCTCTTTGTCTCTCCCGTTCTCTGCACAATGATAAAATTTTGCAAGGCAACAACGTGAGCATTCATCAGAAGTCGTTAATTTCCTTCACCTGGCAGAACTGGGCTATTTTGCTGCACTTACAACATTCCTACTAAGGGAGAGGACACAAAAAGCTGTTAGTAATAGTAGTCCTGTCTTCTATATTGCCCTATGTTACCAACAGCAACTCATCTATTCAAACACTGGATCGGAGTAATTAGCAAGTGGTGTAAGCGTGACTTGGCTAAATGTATATAGCCACTGATCTTTGAATGGAAATGGAGTTGTCTGTTGCCACTTACAGTGGTCTAGAATCTCCTACATTGAATTTGCATAAGAATTTGCATTGAATTATGTAAAATCAATACAGTGATAAAAATTTAGTGTCAAACAGATTCGGCTCTTGTTCCCAAAGATCTCTCCACAACTCTATAATGACCTTGACCTACTAAAATCACACTTCTACATACGTTGAGTTGCTAAAAAGTGACGCAAAAAGCATCCTCTAGCCTAATCAGGAAAAGCACGCTGCCGTGCTTGTGTTGGGCACTAACTTACGACAAACTTTCTATTGTCGATACAGCCCACAGAGCAGATCATCAATTATGAGATGAAACCAAATAAGTAAACATACCGAGAACAATGTAAAGCTTAAAACCATGCGCCACCAAAGTCGAGAAGAGAAAGCAGCCAAACGAAACAACCTCCCACAAGACAACAGCGCGGTATACGTTCACTTCTACATAACACTCCAATCTGGGTGGCGCAAGTGTGGTAGCTGCCTGATTCTGTGGAAGTGGGGGGCTGAATGCCAATCCCAGAAACACAGCAATAGCAAAGAATCCGTTCACCTACATTCAACTTGACACGAAAACTGGATCATAATTTAAGAAAGGAACATCTTAGAGCACTGCAACTTGTTCTAGGATTCGGAATCTTGAAACTTACAGAAACGACTTCATCGAGAGTTGTGACATGTATATGAGTCACGTCCACTTTGGGCTCTGGAAAATCTTCTTCTTCTGCCTCCTCCTCGGCAGCAGCAGGAGCAATGTCAACCGAACCACCACCGACCGAACCACTACATGTTGAATAGTCACCAAGTCAAAACAATTCCAAACCTTTGAAGAGCATACATAACACGGTTCTCAGTAAAATTAGATTATTTCAAGAACTTGTGGACAACTATCACAAACAGACCTGCCCATGAATCACGGAATCGATTCTCTTGATGACGTTGCCTCAAAGTTCCTGAAACAATCTAAGTTTACTGAAAACACTGTTACATCAACTGCGTTGGCTTCGAAGAAAGCACTGCATGCAGAATTCAGATTGACACCCGAAGTTCATTCCATGATGTGGAACAACAAAGAACATCATTATGTTGACAGAGGGTGTTTGCCAGTCTTGTGACTTACGACCCCGTGTGTTTACGCCCTCGTCGTTTCCTGTGTCTGGCCTGCTCCAGGCAATTCGCGTCGCACATGTTAGCATTTGCTGGAGCAACATTCACACGCACAACTGCTGGGGGAACCACTCCATATTTTGAGCTCAACAGGGAGAAGTGGAACATGTAGGTGCCCATCTGCGTGAACAAGTGCTCCAACTGATTCCCTGACGTGCTAAAGCAATAGAGCCCCTGCACATCTTGCTTCATGATCGCTTTCGTCTTCCCGCTGTACACCACCCCCTTCGTTTCCTTTCCTGACTTCAGAATGTCAGCCTCTGGTGGCGCGAAGTCGTACACCTTCACCTCCAAGTTCATCTCCATCTCGTCTGGGACAATGCTCTGTTGATCGGTTCTGCCATGTGGTTGTCCCTTTTTCTTCACAACGATGTTCTTGGGCCTCACCACGGCGATAATCTCCTTCGGAATAGCTTGCCCCTCTTGGAAAGTCACGTTATCTGTCAGGCCCTGTTGTGTCCGATCAGTCATGGAGATGAACTCATAAGGCGGGGAGGTTGTCAGCAGGTATGCATTGAATGGAAGGGTATGCATTGAGTTTTCAGAGAACTTAAATTGTTTCCAGAACTTTAAGAGAATCTTCTCCATGATTTAAACAGAGGCTTTCGTACGGTCATTGTGACCATGCAGAATCCTCCCCAAGGGTAGTAGAGTAGATTCTCTTTATGATGTAATAGAAAGTTCTTGAAACACTCCAATTTTACTGAAAATTCTGTTCAGCCATCTCATTGCCACGAAAACTCACCCCAGCAACATTGAATCTGGAAGCAGCTTCTGCGTTGAGAAGCTCCACAGCAGCAGAGGCTGTGCCAAAAAGAGCCCGGCTCTTGTCTGGCTCTCGCTTGCGCCAAACCCCGTTATCAAGGAGATGGAACTGCCAAAGTACACGAATCCTCAAGATATTAGTTAATTAACGAGTCTCACCGTCCTAAACATGAGCGTAATTGATAATTCGATCAAGTATGCCCCACTCCACAAGGCTCCTTGCATTCCTACAAATTCAAATTTCCAATCAAACCAAGCATTGGAAGTGCACAACGAGAAATCTGGAGGTCAATAGCTGATAATCAATTTACCCCTACTTTTGTTTTGCATTCCCACCTGCACCTCCTTTAAATGAGTGCATTTGATGATTCAATGGAGTAACATGATAAACCAATCGCACGTATACCAATTCAAGTCTCTAATCTAATCTAACTCTAAAGTTGCACCACATGAGTTGCACAAAGATTGGAAGTGAGATGGAAGTGAGGATGAAACTCAACAACTCAAAACTCATGTTAGGTCTTGCCCCTGCATTTGACACATCTAGGCATTCCTTGAACCCTAATTTAGTCATATCCACTCTTGGAGACGACGAAGATACCTTTTCAGTGTAGAGGATGCTGAGTGGGAGAGCTTTCGATGCCTTGGGAGCGCCATGAGGAGTATGGTCATTGGTCTTCAAAGATGTGCCCGAGTCTGGGGTTCTATCCACCGATTTCCCCATTTCATCTCCAAATCAATACGCTGCCATTCATGGCCTCATCACCTGACCCACATTCTTGTAACATTTTAATACTCCGGGGTTGTGATGAGACTCTCCATCCGTGAAAAAACCCTGAAACTACCAAATATAGCCGAGTATACAGTGGAAGGTTAGAGGATACGACATCACCTTAGAATTGCCATTTAGCAGGAAAAATCTCAGCAGTCACATTGCTAGTAACTACTGCAAATTTCATGCTCTCAATACATCCTTTAGCTAAAACTGTCAAACGTCGAATGGAGACCAGCTTGGGGAAAAAATGTTTGTGAAAAGAGGATACTACGAAAAATCAGAGTACGATCAGAATTGCACCAAATTTCCAGGGAGCATGTCAGATAGGCTATAGGATGTTAGAATTCACAAAAAATCATGTTCAGATCAGAATTGAAATGTGGAACCCTAAAAGCACGGAAAATAGCCGAATCTACTATGGAAGGTTAAAAAATTTGCAGAGGATACGACATAACCTTAGGATTACCATTTAGCAGCAAAAAACTCGGCAGTCACATTGCTAGTACCTCTGCAAATTTCACACTCCCTCTTTAGCTAAAAGCTGTCAAACTTTAGATGGAGACCTGCCTGGGAAGACCATGATTGAGATGCAGGGTACCACAGAGCATCAGAGTAGGATCAGAATTATCCCAAACATCCAGGGTGCATGTCAGATAGGTTATCGAATGTTGTAATTTACTAAAAGACATGTTCAGAAAAGAATGGAGATGTGGAACCCTAAGAAAACCAGAAAACCCTAAACGGAGAAAGTCTTGAAATCTTACTTGGGTATTGGAGAAATTCCGCATGCTGCCTGATAAATGCAAGAACGCTGTAAAACATGTTGTTCCTTGAGTACATTGCGGAAGGAGCATGCCGCTACAGATGTGGGAAACATGGGTTTTAGGGTACCACAAAAACGAAGATGGAGATTGTGGGAGATTTTTTCGTTTGGTCCTACCAAACTGCCGGCAACCAAGTGTTGACTGGTTTGCCCTGTTTGGCTTTGTTGGAAATTCTTCAGAAATTGTCCAAATGAAGGCAAATGTGAGAAATGGGGAGAGCAGTTGAAATTTATTTTTTTTGACGAAGTATGAATTTGTTATGAATTTTTGAAACAGGCTGCCCAATTGGTCCAAAAGAGTCTTTAGACTACCCCAAAACCAACAAAAAGTGTGTCTGTAATGGTCATCTTACTCATCTATAACAATCACAATATTTTCTAACATAGCCATAACATGAAGGCCTCAGAAAGTCATTTCTCGTGATGAATTTACACTAGGAAGGTGGAAGATCCTATTGCATTCACTAATTACTCCATCACCATCATCTAAGGTATTGCTTGTAGCCACTGACTCAAACCTAATGTAGCCCAAATCTCATTTGTTGAAAAGTTGATGCAAGATTGTAAATTTGTAATGGGTCATCCCTAGGTGAATATCATGGGTGGTTTGTGTGCATACCATAGGCTAGTTTACCTTAGTAGTAAACATATAATATTATGTTTTGTATTTTCCGACTACTAATAACACATCGACCACTTACATCTTAAATTTTTCCATAGGCCATCTAAATTGAGCATTGTACCTAGTTAGCTAAATATCAAGATTGGAACTTCATACCAAATATATTTAATTAAAGTTGAAAAAATAAATCTAGTATATGCTAACAATGGAATATTCTCCTAAGATTTGTGTTTTCACCACACAAATTTATTATTGTTTATTAAAAAAATTGTATCCCTAACATACTAGTATCTATTTTTGCCATCTTCTATAGCCATGTACAATATTTGCAAAGAGAACAAGCTTTAGATATAAGAGTGTCCAAACTTTTAGAAAATGTTAGATTCTTAGAGAGTTGTTAGGTTTAGTACAATTTTTAGTTTGGTAGGAAATTTTTGGTCAAGTCCACATGAAAGATGTTAGGTAGTTGGACATTGAATGTCAATTGGAAATAAATTGTTCTTAAATTTGATCCTACCACTAAGTTTAATAAGGGCAATAAATATAGAAAGGTGAGTTCTTGAATTAATTTGAACGTCAATTAAAATATAGGATCTTAAACACATGTATTGATTTGCACCGTTGTTTAACTTTATATATCAACTTTGTTAGCACTAGGTGTAAACTGTCTCTTACTCATCTACAATAACTGCATTTTTTTAATATTAAAATATATATGCCAAATTTGAATTGATTTTCACCCTCATTTAATCTTATGTACCAATTTTGTTAGCATTGGATCTAAACCATCTATTCTACACCTTTAATGACCACGTTTATTTGATATAATGACATATATAAATTGAATTGTACCCTTGCTTAACCCCTAAAGTTCCTTGACTACCTTATCACCAAAACCCCTCAAAAATGCCATTTCTAATACAAGTACCAAATTTTTGAAAAATATCATTTGAGGACACATGTAACCATAGGATCTTGTAGAAATATACATTGAGAAGATGTGGAAAAAATTTCAGAAATTTCCACCATGTAGATTGCAAGATATTAACATTTGAAGTGACAAAACCCCTTTTTTTGGCCCTGCGAAAAACCGGGCAGCTGCACTTCACAAAATCCTATTTGTATGAAAAAATGTCCAAAATGGTGGTTCTTCTTTAGATTAATTCTTGAAGTCAAGTTGTCTATATTCTTGAAAATTTTCAGATCATTTGGAATTGTGCAACATATAGGAAAAAAATAGTAAGTACAAAGATGTAGAGAATGATTCAAAATACTAAATTGTTAATAGTTTATTATTGGAATTGGAAAATGCCAATCGCAATGGTGGAAATGTTGTAATAAACAATCTATACCCTATGATTTTTTTTTTTTCCAAAAATATTAAAAATTGAGTTAAATAAAGGACTTCAAAGTTTATTTTAGAGTAGAAAATCCACAAGTGTCCGTAAACTAAAACATCTCATAACTTTTGACTCATTGATCAAAATGGAATGATTCAAAGCTTTCTATGTATATATCAATCTAAAAAAACAATTTCAAATTTTTATTTTTGAAAAAAGTGATTTTTTCAGATCTGCCCGGACTGCCCAAGTTGAGAAACAAACAACATATTAGGCCATAACTTTTGACTCATATTTCCAAATGTCCTGAAATTTTGTGCATATGAAAGATATTCCTCGTCCACACCTTCTATTAAATTTTGGGCCAAAAACATGGAAATCTGTAGTCACACGTACCTGCCCAAAATTTCTATGTTGCCAAAAAAGGCACCTTGGTCCTTTAGGGGTTAACTTCATGTATCAACTTTGTCAATCTCAAGTGTGAACTATCTTTTACTTACTAACAATAACCAAATTTTTTTTATTTGAATTGATTTGCACCCACGATTAACCTCATATACCAACTTTGTCAACATTGGATGTAAATTGCTTTTTACTCACCTACAATGACTAGATTTTCATTTAAACACATGTGCCAAATTTGAATTGATTTGCGCCCTTCGATTCAACTTCATCTACCAACTTTGTCAATACTAGATGTCAATTGTTCATTAGTCATCTACAATAGCCACTTTTTGATTTAAAGGCATATAACAATTGATTTGTACCCTCACTTAACTTCGTGTACCTCTTTTGTTAGTACTAGGTGTGAATTATCCATTACCTACCTACAATGGACATAACTTTTTGGTTGTTTTGCACCCAAATATTATATGACATTATGACCTACTATAGTCTTAAAGATGTTTTTAAGTTGTGACTTGCAGACCTCAAAAGTACCACTATGACATTCTCAAAATGTTGAGGGCATAACTCACTTAGACAAAGGACATTTAGATTTCTTACATGATTGGCTATAGTGAGGCCATTTCTAAATTGGTGGAAATAATTAGGTAGGTACAAGGGGATCACTATTTTAGAGCATCTACAAAGGAAGCAAGAGGCAAATCCAACATCTCTAAATTTTGAAATGTCCCTTTCAATGAAAACCTTACTTTATTGTTTCTTCATTTTTTGGGGCTAATCCCTTTGGTATAGAAACCTCTACATGGGTGTTTTTTTCAATGGAACATTATACAAGAATATGGATCATTCTGAAGTATAGTTATTTGGAATTCTACCACTTCTAAGAGCACCCAAATTGTAGATTGAAACTCCAACAAAAATTTATGGCTTATAACCTTTGTATGCTTTACCCATTTCCATCTAATTCAAATGTACACATTCTCCGGCCTTTGTAGGGTACCATAGCATGTGGAATGGCTACTAGCTTAGAGCTTGCCTATAGACTTTGAGGGACTTTGCCGCTTTTGGTCCACTCAAGTATGCATACACCACTTTTTAGATTGTATGGTTTTACAATTTACCTTGTTTTTGTATCTTTAGTTTTAAAACACCATAACAATTATTAGCATTGTGTATGAAAGTGACATTAAAGTATTATTTGGGATAACACTAATTAGGAAACTGAAGAGAATCATATTCATACTTGTCAAACATTGTACTCATATCCAACTTCAACTAATAATATCAAGTGTAATAGTACAAGGAGATAATGAGTTTCACCCCAAAAGGACTAAGGAGTCGATTCTTTTTTTAGAATTTGGACAAGCACTATTGTCTTCAAAATTTGGATTTTTAGCATAAAATCTTCAAGATTGATTCTAATCATTTTAATCTACATATGAAGCTTGGTTTCACATCATTTCAATAATAAACATTGCAAAAATTATAAGTACTTTTTCAAGTTCAATGTCAAATTGGGTGTTACAACCTAAAAATATAGCCTAAAAATAAACTACTTTATTTTATTTTATAAATCGATACCTTTACAACAAAAATATTTGAATTTTTTAATTCTAAATGATAAGATGAGATTTGAGAAGAGTTTTTTTTGTGGGCAATGAAGGTAGAAAAAACTTATAAAGTCATTTTTGGAGAATATAAAGTATTTTGGGGAATTTTTCAATCTATTGGACCCAATTTTGTAGTGAATATGGATTGCCAAGTACTACAATTAGTTTGCCAAGTCAAAGCACTATTTAGTATATACTTTTGCATGCCTTCTACAAACAATTTTTGAGCAAGCAGTAAGACCTATGCCCCACTTTAAGAAGATTTTTTATTCTCTCTTGAGTTAACTGCAAGGAAAAAGATTGCCATTTAAGGGTTAAAACTCATTGTTTAGGGTCCAAAGTATCAAAATTTTATAGTCAAATGACAAGTAATAGTTGCTAAAACATAGATGAAATCATCGAATCAAAATCAAATGATTAATGTTCAAAGATATAAATGAAAAAATATTTCTCTTTGAACATCACTACATGAAAAATTCTATTGTCACCACTCAATATAAAATTTTTAACTCTTTAGAAAAACACTGGGACCAATGTAGGAATATTAATCTCTAAAATTCCTTTTCATTTTGAGACCGATGAATGCATGAAATGATCCTTTTGAGTCAAGATTTTTCAGTGAAAGAAAATTGTAGACGATGACAATTATAACCATAAAATCTTCATATCACCATTATGAAGAATACATATAAAAAGTTCCAAATTCAAATTCTTTAGAATTTGTAAGATCTACAAGCTCTAAATAGAAAGTTATATTTTCACTACATGCTCGTTTGGGTATTTTTTCAACTTCAATATCTGATGAAAATTAGATGATTTAGAATTCCATTTGCATCTTTTAGTGTGTTGTACCTTCAATCTTGGATTTGAAACTTATATAACATACATCAGTAAGATGTTTTAGCAATGAACTAGCCTGAAAGGACAATTCTCCACAAATGGGTTTTATAGAAATTTGGATAGACCTTATAACCACAATTTTTATTATAATTTTTGAAACATTATTCTTCAATCACGGAATACATCAGTTTCACAAAAATACAATTTTAATTTTAATTGGTGCCTAAAAAAATTTATGCCATCCAAAGTAATGATAGTTGAGTCCGGACAACCCAAAAAATCTTGAAATCTTGAAATAAATTTTTATAAAATTAGCTTCTAATAGGACATGTTTATGCTTACATTTAAAGCTTTGATTCATTCCATTTGGATTAGTAATGTGAGAGCTATTGAGACTCTTGTTTTTTAGACAATTGAAGCATCTCTACAAAAAAATAATGTACTAGATTTGTTTTTGAACTTAATTTTACAATTTTAGAAAAAAAAATTCCTTATGATTTCGATTGTTCAATACAACACTCTTAGCATGAATATTGACACGTTTCAATTCCATTTTTGATCTATATACAAAATTTATTTATTCCTTCCATCTCGTACCTACTTCTACTTAGTAATTTTTTAAAGAATGAAAGCCAACTTTAAAAATAAAAACAAACTTTTTGAACCCAATTCTCATATATAATGATTTATACCAAAAGACTTTATTGTGCAAAATTTTTAAATGAAGAGGATTCAAAGTCTATAAATTCAACATAATGAAGTACAAAAAATTGAAGACTTTTCACTTTGAACACTAATACCATAAAATTTACTTGGTCCAAGTTTCTAAATTATTTCCTACATAATGTTATACAAATCTAATGCAAGATTCTACAATTGGATATGCAAAAAAAACACTTAAATTTTTTTTGCATGTTGCAATAGAATTGTCAATTCTTAGTGTTTTTTGAACCAAAAAGATGCCTTGAGTTATAAGTTGGTCCTTCAAAGCTAAAATCATCCAAAAACATCTAGAAATTCATCAACAGTTCAAAATTGTCTTTTTCAACAATCTAAATGCCAAATTTTATATTTTAACAATATTTAGTGGGTTGAAAAAAAAGAAAAAAAAGATTTAAAATACATTTTTTAAAGCTTATGAGAAGATTTTTTTGCCATAATTGCTTGATGTTGCCAAAACAACCATCAAATAGTAATTCTTCACAAGTGATTTGATAATAACAAAAATTAAATTTTGAAGGCTATTTCACTCAAGAATGCTTAGAAATTGAATTAGAATTTGTTTGAAAAAAATTCTATTTTCAAAATTATTGTCTGAAATATGTGCATCCAAATTTTTTTGTTTTGAGTGCTACACATCAAAATTCAAAAGTCAAACAACAATAGTTGACCACATCATCAAAAGCCATGATTGGGTTGCAAGAAAATTTGACCAAATTTTCTTCTTTCAAAATTTGGGTTGTGTGACATACAACACTATGCTTGTATCGTAAAGCAATGCAATGTAACAAATGTCAAAGAATCAACCACTATGACCAATGAATGAATGTAGAAGAAAATTTGGCCTTGACTTAATAAATTGGGAAGCCTCACCCTTCAAACATATTGTGTGTAACTCCCCTCCAATACTAGACTTTTTCCACCACCATTGGGTTGTCACTTGCAATATCCCTAAAGGTGATGCTTTCCACCAATGAGTTTTTTGTTGACAAAATTTTAACAAAAGGCAAAATTTGGGAAATAGTTTTTTTATCCAAATCTCATTTATGGGTTCAATGAATCAATTCTTTGTTATCATATGAGATAATAGATAATAATTGTTAGAGTATAGATGAAATCATTAAGATTGAATGAATAAAGTTACTAATATGGTGATGAAAATTTATTTCTATTGGAAAATGACTCCAAGTGAAGGCACCTATAGCAAATCAAATAAACAATTCTTGGCATGATCATGAGTAGTGCAAGGCAAAGCAAATATTTTCAGAGGTGCAATAATAGAAATGACAGGGATTGCAAAAGAATTGATAATTTTATCGCTTGAATTAAAATTACAATGAATTTTGAAAGTCAAAAGTTGGTTGGACCCATGTTCAATGTCTAGAGTCTTCTAAAACTATTCACTTAGAGTCATGCAAGAGGGAAGACATGTGTCATTTTTTGAAAAATGGAAATGAGTCCCAACTTCTCTTAAATTTCAAACACCCTATAGATTCAGCCAATGCGGTGCTAGATGGTAATGGGTGCCTTTATCTTAGTAGTAGTCATTTTATTGTTGCCATTGAAAAGAACTTTGAATTCATTAGAAATAACACTTCCTACTATTGTGCTTGGTGGTCAAGGTTGGCAAAAAGTAATTCTAAAATGAATGCCAAAATTTTAAGAAAATCAATGTAGAGGGAAACAACTTTGTATGGTGGGAAAAAAATTGAAAGAATATTCGTATGTTGTGAATATGTTGATCTTGTTTTTCCAACTTTAATTTAATAATTGACATGTAATGCAAACCCTAGTAGTTGTATACAATATCCAACATTAGGGTCAAATTTGATATAAATTAAGTCATTTTTTTCAAAATTTTTTTATCACCTATAGCCTTGTGAATCCTTTAAAAAAAACATGTGAATCTTTCAAAATCTAATATGAAAAATTCAATTTGGCCACTTCTTTGTTGAATGACCCTTACATACTATAGAAGATAAGGTCCCAAGACTTGAAGTATGGGAATAAGATGAGGTCTTAACCCTATAATGACATGAAGGCTAAAAGTGTCTAATGGATGGCTTTCTAGATTACTCACTATCGAAATGAAGGATGCACCTATTGGTCCAAAAATCAAATCATTTTTGAGTGATTACCTTGGTTATAGCTTGACATCCTTCTATGGTTAACACTATAAGGACATTGCAACCAAAAAATGGACGATGGATGACTTTCCAAATCACACACTATAGAAATGAAGAATGCACCTATTAGTCTAAACATTAGATCATTTTTTACAAAGTACCTTAGTGATAGGTCTTGTCTTTCCAAGGTTAACCTTGTAAGGATGTTGCGGACCTAAAAGGTCTAATGGATGACTTCCTTGTTAACCATGGAAACTGAAAATGCACCTATTGGTTCAATAATTGGAGTATTTTCATGTCTACCTTAATCATGGGTGCGGCATCCATCTAGGGATTAGACTACATACAACAACAAGCCAAGCCATTCTAGGGTGGGACAAACGAAGGGGTGGTGGATAAAATTCTCATATCTTTAGCCCATCCCACCCCCTCAAAGAATGTAACTATTAGTAGAATAATCAGACTAGTTTGGTAACTACCTTGTAATTTTAGGGCATACCACTTCATGAAATTCACAAAAATTAAAAATTAGAATTAGAAAATTAGAATTCTACTTACGGTTGCTTCGCGAAAGAAGTGCAACCCTCCGAGGGGAAAATAATGTGCCTTTTTTGGATTTGGCCCCCAAGATATTCAAATTGCTACATTGAATAGTGAAATTAGGTTGCCCCTCACTAATTTCTCGACATTTGACACTAAATAAACATTTACAGTTATTGTATTGGAATGAACTACTTTTGAATTTCATATCACTGTATTTGGGACTCCTGAACCTCCATGTGTACAAATGAAAATATTTTTAGAAATATTTGTTGACTTTGATGGCTTGTAAAGGTACTTTCTTGGGGTAAGGGCAACCTAATTGTTAAGGCAACCTAATTTCAGTATTTATTGTAGTTTGCATGGTAATAGGCTTGTCTACCCTAAGACCGTGGGCAGCAACAAGCCAAGCCAAGCCATGTCCATTTCTAGGGTGGGGAGTTGGTCCAAGTCCCGGCCGAAGCGAGAGCGACAGAGCCGGACCCGCTGCTTTGCTTTGCTTTGCTTTGCTAAGTTAATTGCCTTTGCTTTTTTCCTTTCTTTCTTTCTTTCTTTCTTTCGTCCGAAGGAGCTTCCTCGAACAATTCAGTCGCTCTTTTTCTGCCGCTCAGGTTCCCATTGTCCCATCCAGGCCCGTCCGTCCGTCGTCATCGCCCGCACGCCTCGCACCACCACCATCGCCACCATCATCGCCACCATCATCGCCACCATCTCCCACCGCCAGCAGCCGCGCAGGAGAACCTTGGGAGCCAAGCGTCCAAAGCGTCCAAGCGTCCTTTCTTCTTCTTCCCCGCGCAGGCAGCTTCATCTCTCTCATCTTAACTTACCTGCCATCGCCATCGTCATCGTCATCGCCATCGCCATCGCCATCATCTTCGCGCCGCACCCAACACCAGAGCGATTCTCGGCCTGCAGGCAGGCAGGCAGACAGACACGCAGACAGACACGCAGGCAGGCAGGGCTCCATTTCCTTCCGGGGTCTAGGGTTTGGACCCTTAAACTGCAATACAACACTCGCACTACCAGTCGCAACGTCCAAAGGGAAGGGAGGCCGTCGTGGGTGTTCGTTGCTGCAGGGTTGGTTGCGGTGTCGTTGGGGCGGTCATCGCCAACCCCGGGTTGTTTTTTGTATCATCCGGGCGGAGAACCCGAGACGAGGAGAGAAAGGGGTTTGGGGTTTTTTGGGGGGTGGGTGGAGAAGAGAAGAGGAGAGGAGAGGAGAAAAAGAGGAGGCGGGGGGTTGAGATTCATTTATGGTTTAGGTCATTTTGGGGGGCCTACTGTTGTGGTGGTCAGGGGTTTTGGTGGGGGGGAAAGGAGACGTATCGGTTGAATCGAAGGAGAAGGGGGATGACTGGTGCATTGTGAGTTGGTTTTGGGGTTGTAGCATTTGTGGAGAACCGGAACTTGGGGAACGCAACAGACGTCGACGACAACGAAGACGCACGCCGCCTTTGGGGTGCGGGGGTGAGGATGTGAGAGTTATTCGAAGGATTGGTCTTTGAAGGAGCGAGTGGAACTGTTTTTTTTCTTCTTCCCTGTCGCCAGGAGAAGTTGAGGTGACGACGGCCTGTTGGTTGTTGGAGTCGGAGAGTTAGGGTTTGTGGTTGGAGGAGGGAGAAAATCGGAGGCATGGCAAACAGGGTGTGCTGGTGGATGACGGGACTGGCTTGTTGATGGTAGCCAACTAGCCGTAGAGGCCCTTTGTGCGGTGCGGTTGGTTGAGTGAGGGCGAAGTATTGTTCGTGTGGTGGATGTTTCGGCCATTTGGGGGGATGAGATTTTGACGACTGGTGGTCGACAGCTAGATGCGTGGTGCTGAATTTTCTAGCGGAGCTTCCTTGCGAGGGTTTTCTGTTGAGGGTTCGGGGTTGTAGATGGTTGAGAGCGCATCGCGGATGGTCGTGAGTCCTGGTCAACGCATGTAAAAAGCTTCTGAGGTTTTCGTCGTCTTTATCGTACTTATGCTTAGTCTGCTTTCTGGTCCGACTCAAATATCTTTAGCAGCATTGAGGTTCTGGGTGATTTCTTTGAGGAATCCGTTGAGCAGTTCGTATTCTTTCTGAGTTCTTCTTTGAGACAGACTGGAGAGCATCTCAAGGTCCAATTTGGCCACGAGATTTCATGTTTACGCGAAGATCTGGTGATTATAGCGATTTCAGCAGCGTAGCGTCACAGTGCGGGAAATCTATTGCGATGGCGTATTGCAGTACTCTTTAGGACCATGCTTTAGAGGTTGCACATGGAGGCTAGGGTTTCTTAGGCACTGGTGAAGGTTGGAGGTTTCCTAAAGCGGGTTTTACTATTGACGGGAGGGGTTTCGCGTTATGGATGCTTTTGGGCGGGTGAGATGATTGGCCTCCGCTGCTGAGCAGGCTGAGCGCGAGATATTTTGTGTGCTTGACGGATTGGTGGACTCCACGCCCTGTGTATTCCGTAGTCAAAGTAGGACTAGGTTGGGGGTGCAGCACAAAGTAACGGAAGGGCTCCTGCCGGCAGACCTATCATGGTCTGTGGCAGGGATGGAGAGAAGTGAGCCATCGTTGGTCCCACAATGGCTCAAAGGAGCCAGCAGTGGCGGGGTTGGCGGGGCAACCCATTACTCACAAACATCTTCCAATCATCAAGGTGCACGTCTACTCTTATATCCTTGGTTAACAGCTGTGTTTCAGTCATGCAATTGTTTGAGTCTATTGCGTAGTAATCTTTGAACGGGTGAATTTGCAACAATGAAGTCAATGGAGGCTTGTGTTCTCGTAGGTTTACGAATTGTTGGTGTCTTTTTGGATATGTTAAGAAACTTACAACATTCAATTTTTAGGATGTAGGTGCACACTCATTAAACGCCTGCCGTTTTGCAGATGAGAGTACCTTTGCGTTGCGGCCGCGTGCGCAGGCTCACGGGGTTTCAAGTGGAGGCAGCCATGTAGACTATGACGCTCCGCGTTTCCCTCCCTCTTCGTCTTCTTCTTCCGATCGTGCCTATTATTCAGCAGTTCGACGAGGGCCTGGAGGGGGAAGCACTGGCGCGAGTGATCGCTCTATTCAAGACAGGGAAATTTTTTCACGTGGCTACAACAATTTTGCTCGAAGCACAACCTATCGCAGTTATGATGCTGGTGTGGATCGGAGTGATAGGGACTCAGCTCGAGAACGGGACTGGGATTGGGATAGGGAAAGAGATCGGGATAGGAGCAGGGTTTTGGGAGGGTTTGGAGGATCTGATGAGAGAGAGAGAGACCGCACGGAGCAGTCCGACACTATATCTGCATTTCGAAGGCCTGGCTTAGGTCCAGTTGCTGCCTCAAGGTATGAAGCCGATATTACTGCACCACTTCGGCGGGTTCACTCCATGGGGTCAGCAGCTCGAGCATTGGAAAACGGGGAGAAAAAAACTGCGGATCAGGGGAACCTTCCAACCGCTCCTCCCACTAATAGTGGTAGCTTGACAAGCAGCATGCAGAAAGCAGCATTTGAACGCAATTTCCCATCTCTTGGTGCTCAAGAGAGGGGAGCAGCCATCAGTGGTATGCAGTCTAGCCTGGGTAATTTGGTGGTTTCAAGTCCACGACCTTCATGGCAGGGCTCCTCGACGTCGAGGATGGATGGTATCAGGTCAGCAGCATCCTCACCTGGTCTGCCCGCTGGTGGTAGCCCTGGCAGTGGACTGTCATCAACAACACCGGGAGGTAGTAATGGGGAAGGCTGGAGCTCGGCATTAGCTGAGGCTCCGGCTGCTGCAAATGGCACACTGGTGTCTCCTATGGCATCTCCTGGGACTGTAATTACTC
This sequence comes from Straminergon stramineum, assembly GCA_963920665.1. Classification (NCBI taxonomy): domain Eukaryota; kingdom Viridiplantae; phylum Streptophyta; class Bryopsida; order Hypnales; family Calliergonaceae; genus Straminergon; species Straminergon stramineum. The sequence continues at coordinate 4,194,897 of OY987271.1, forward strand.
CACCAACATCGTCCCTTGCAAATTTGTCCGTCACAAATCCTCCTAAGATGGTTGAGGCGCTCGTCCAACATCCTCCCCGCGTTCGCACCCCTCCAATGGTATGATATCATCTGTGTATTTCCTCCGTCTGCTTCATCCTCTGAATAACCCCTCATTTGAGGCTTGCCTTGTTGATAAACCATGGATGAACCTTGTGTATGGAGTGATGTGTCTTCTTTCCTATATGTTATCCTGTTGATGATTAGTCAGTTTTTTGGACGTATTATTTCAATGATGTTAAGGAGTGATATTAAACTCGCCTTTTTTAGTTCACCTGCGCTACAAGCCAAAACTCTCTCCGGGTGTTGCTGATGGAGTACGTAGAGAAAATGGTGGGTCCTCTAGATGTTTCTAATATATCTATTGCAGTATTCGGCTGACAAGGAGCGGTTGGAGGAGCGTGCCCTAATGCAGTCTCGACAATTAATTCCAATGATTCCGAAGACTCTGGTTGGTGATCCAGTTTCAGAATCTACGATGTCTTCTACTGTGTTGTTAGAGATTTTCTAGCGAGAGTGTTTCAATTTATTTTTTTGTAGTGCTTTAGTCTGGGGGTTATCTTTGATGCAGACTGTTGACGTGAGAGTGACTGTGTCTACAGGGCCCGGTCCCGCGAGACAAGAAGGTGGTGCGAGCAGTGGATGTTGTTGCTCCTCCGAGCACAATGAAACCAAGGCAGGCGATAGGTACCTCCCAGGTTCTGACCTCCCCATATCGCCCACCAGCATCTCGTCCCGAGGCTCTCAAGTTGGGGCAAGGAACAGGAAAGATTTTGGCAAGAAAGGTCCCTATTAAAGAGGTGGTTCCTGGCTTATCCCCTTCTCCAGTTAGTCCTGTTCTGAAACCTGACCCTTCGCCATTAGTGTCCACGGCAGTGGGGCCTCTTGGTCTGGGTGTGGGAAGCTCGGGGACTGGAGCTGGGGTTTTGAACAGTGCTCCACGTAAACAAAAGCAGCTTCTGGATCGCCGTGCTGTTCCGATCCCTCCCGTTTTAGTTCCTGATGGAGGGATGCGCTCCAAAGATGGCAGTGATGAACGTCGTCCCTCTGCGCCCACACAGAACCGTGTTGACTTCTTCAATGCACTCAGAAGGAAAGCTGGTTTGAGTGGGACACCCACTATTGTAGATAAGTTGGATGTTGCACCACCTAAAAGCAATGATATGGCCAATGGTGAAGAGACAGGGAATGCTGTACCAGAGGAGAGTGTCAACCTTGAGCAGGAGCAGGAGCAGGAGCATCCTGCGGTTGACTCATACCCGTTGGAGAATGGGGATCGACATGAGAGTGACACCGCTCTTGATGCTGAAGAACCTGTCTCCCACGTGGAGGAGCTTTTTGGCGCGGAGGGGAAAGAGAATGGTGAGATTGGAGAGGGACCCGCATACGATCAGCTGTATGAGGATGATATTACATTTATGGTTTCACTTGGATGGAATCAGGCCCGCGTAGAGGAAACAGATGCACTGACACAAGATGAGATTGATGCTTTCCTTCAGAAGGTACACACTCCCCCTAAACTCTGACCTTTGGTTTCACACTTTTGCAATTAACAGAGTTATTCTGAGGCATTCTGGGGAGTGGGGGCGCACGGCCTCGTTTCCGTGAGAAAATCTCAACGAAACAGATCTCATGAGTTTTGCTGTGACTAGGAGTGGACTAGTTCTTTTTTCGGTGATTCTATTTCGAATTTGAAATTCGAGATTGAACTTTTAAGGATAACTCTAATGTCCAGAGGATTTATGTTTTCTGATTTGAGTACCTGCCATGGTTTTTGTGCATGGACAGCGCAATGAATTGGCATCAAATGGAGCCGCCCAGAAGCGCCGCAGTAACCACCATGTCAGGCGATGCCAGGATCTACATGTGGGTAGCATGGGGAGTGAGACTTCAGGTGTGACCACTTCAGACAGTGAGTCGGAGGACGATCTTCAAGGGCGGGGCGGGCGGTAAAAAAAATGTTTGACCGAATGAGAAAAGAGTGCGGATGATTGTGAAGGCAGACCCTCCTATGCGAGAGGTGGAGTAGACAGTTACAACAAATGATGAAGAAAAAAATCAGCGATGGCGTCGGTCAATAGGGTAGGAGGCTTGTTGTGGAAGTTGGATGGTGGGAACTGATATCTTGGTGTTCTTTCTACAACAAGTCTTGTTTGTAGGGGTTGGTGAGAGTCAGATGGGGCGAAGCTCAATGAATGAGTCTCATGAGGCGCGTAAGTAAAGAGAGGCTTGCAAGTCCAGTACTGTTCCAATTTCTTGTAGAGAAATGCAGAAGAAAATGTTATGCACTTGTCCAGCAGTTCCCAGTTTACTGGCTTTCAAACATTCTGGGCGAATGTTTGGGAAATATCCTCACAACTACTACTACTACTACTACCAAAAGTCTTGACCACAGCATTTCAATTCCTGTGGCTGAAAAATAGAGGGGCCACTAATGTCGTGTATTGAAAAATGTTTTTTTTTTCTTTTTTGGGTAAACAGTGGAGGTGCCCCTTGCTTGCCCTTTAGCCTCTTATTGGGGACCTCGTTCTTGACGGTTACCTGTATTCCCCACTTTCGAAGTGTGTACGGGTTTGTGGGTGGTGCACGGGTTCGTGTAAACAAGCTTTTTGGAAAGAATTTTTCCTTGCTTTTTCTACACCTGAATTTGGTGATTCTGGTGCAGTGTCATATGCTTTAGTTCACAGTGGTTGAGCTTGTTAGTGAATGTGATGTCATCCGTGTTCAAATATTGAGGAGGCAGCTAATTCATCGGTAGCAAATGTACTTAGATTCTAGAATTCTCTTCATATGGTTGGTTAACTCAAGAAGGACGTTGTTCGATGGATGACAAAGAATCCTTCTATGTAAGATATGTTCATCTTTGGAACTTTTGTGCAAAAGGAGAAGGTTTAGCACAATAGTTTTGACTTCCAATGAGTGTCTGTGTTTTTTTTTTAAACAAATGATAATCATGATACCAAAAAGGATGATTTCCATAGTGACTAGTTGGCCCTTTGGGATTAACCCTTTTAGGAGGTTGGCCTTGAGAGTACAAGCACTACTTGGATTGTATTTTGAGTCTGTTTTGTGTACAAAGCACTATTTTAGGCTTAGGAAGCAACTTAGGGAGCTCAAATTTTTTTCTTGTGTTCCTTGTTGAGACTAGTATAATGTGACAAAATGTGTGGGCATACTTTGATGGTCAAAAATTTGTGAATAATGTAAATATGGATGGGGTTTAGGTAGGGTCTTCTATAGAGATTTTGGGATATTGATACGATACTTCACACAAGTGATAATTGAAGGGGATTGCCATGTCAGCCCAAAATGGGGCAATGTGACACTGTAGTACAAGTCACTTAGTCAATTGTCACCTACATTTAAGGTCCAGCATTTTACAAGATAGGAGAGCCAAATTGTAATAAAGAAAAAAATTACATGAGATCTTATCTAAAGATTGAGTGAATGCAATCACATAAACACCAAAAATAGTAGTACATTCCATTACAAATAGCAACAAGATAGGAGAGCCAAATTGTAATAAAGAAAAAAACTACACGAGATCTTATCTAAAGATTGAGTGAATGCAATCACATAAACACCAAAAATAGTAGTACATTCCATTACAAATAGCAACAATTACATCCTGCTTCTACCCTAACACAATGACACCTCAAGACACAAATTAAACAACAATCTATGACAACTAGTAGAGATTGAGCAAAGAAAATCAATGTCAACAAACCTTCATGATGTTGCATTAGAAACAGACCTTGTTTGTTGAACTCTTTGGTAATGAATTATCGTCAAATTTGACTCACATTCCAAAACAACCCTTGGTGATCGTAAGGAACGAACACTAGAAGAAAACAAGGGGTTTTGCAACTACTGTTTGCAACTAGTTTTGTAATTGCATGAGATGTTTGCAACTAGGTGACAAAAAAGAGCCTGCAGTTGCACTGGACAAGTTGCACTAGTTGCAAAGCAATTGGAAAAATTTCCAAGGTTATTTCTCATCTGACAGCCTACTTGGAAGTTCGCCAATGACCTCCTATGACGTGGTTGCTGATATGGAAGTTATTTATATGTGACTAGTTTGTGATTGACATGCAATTGATGTGCAACTAGTTTGTGATTGACATGCAACTAGTGTGCAGCTAGTTTCCAACTGGTTTCCAACTAATGTACAACTTGTTTGTAATTTATAGATATGTAGATTTAGAATTTCATATCTATCTTTTTTTTACATTGCCAAATCCAAAAATTTCTTAAAACTTTAAATATTTGTAGATTATAGAAATCTACAAAGTGTAAAAATCTACAACATGTAGACATATTAGAATTTCATAATCAAAACTCATTACACAAGATTGCTATAACTTACAATTCTTATATGTCTAACTTAATTGTATTCTTGACAATTGATATGGGACAATTAATAAAAGACTTAGTAGTAGTTGTATTTTAGTTGTTTTGTAGTTGCAATTTTCTTGGTTTCTAGTTGCATGCCAATTGTATTGTAGTTGAAGTCTAGTCATTTTTTAAACAAACTCTAGTCGAATTGTAATTGTAGTCTATTTGTAGTCTAATTGTAGTCTAGTTGCATTGTAGTTGCAATCTAGTTGTAGTTTAGTTGCATTGTAGTTGCTTTCTAGTTGCAGTCTAGTTGCATTGGAGTTGCTTTCTAATAGAATTGCTATCAAATTTAGATTATAAGCAATTGTAGATAGACACATTGGACTCTACAAAATGTAAAATTGTCCACATCGACAATTTTGATGAATATTGGATGTGAAATACCTCACATCAACTCTTCTGTTATATTCTTGTAACCGTAACTACATTGTGCGACTACTTTGCGACTATTTTGCAACTACACTCTTACTATGTCAAAGTTGGTGCAAATATAGAAGATTGTAGTTGCACGGCAATTGCATAGGACTATAGTTGCATTTTAGTTGGTTGTAGCAGACATGCTTTTCTTCTAGTCGAATTACTCCAAACCTAATTGACAACAATTATAGAAGTTCAAACAAAGACAATATGATGTCATCAATATGTCAATGAACAACCTTGTAGATATCAAAGCAAGATATTGAAGCATACATATTTTCTTGATGTTGATGGGGCTCATATGTTCAATTCTTTCACATTGAATTTTGCTAAATTTCATTCTCCAATTTGAATAAACCCTCGGGGATTACAACTTAGCAAATTATTCCAAACCCCAAAGAACAACAATTGTACTTGAAAAAGATGAGATGAAAGTGGTATCCCTAATTGTGAGAGAAGCTACAATGACATTCTACAAATGCACAAGCTGCAAGGTTTGCAACAATAATCTATGAATGCACCTAAACCCTAAGGTGAGCATCTAAAGAAGCCAACATCATCATGAGAAGTTTACTAACATCCCTAAACTGGCTAAACTAGTCGCTAGTACTTGACAACTTGACACCCTCCGACAATGTATTTCCATTGCATGGACTCACAAGAGATACAGTCTTGCAAGAAATACACTATTGGCTCACTTCCAATAGATAGAGATTCCTCATCGAATCTCTAAATTTTTTCTAAAAATTAAAAAAAATCCTTACACTCACGCCAACAATATTCGAGTTGCCCATATTTGCAAATACATATGTTTCCAATGCGTTATTAGGTGAATACATCAAGTATAGGCCATTGGTGGCTAGAACCTACTTTAGGGTTTAATACTTTAGAGTTGTCTCAAACCAAAGAGAACGAAGACACCATATCCCCAAACAATACAAAATTATTTGTTTTTCTTCTTGTTTTGGTGAATCCAATTCCAAGACACCATGCATACTCTAGGACAATACTAAATTATGTCTTTCTTTAGTCTTGTTTTAGTAAATTCAACATCACAATCTTTAGTTGATTTGTTGAAGTAATCCTCTAAAAATATCATAATAAAAATCCTCACTAATTGCAAAGATGTGACACTTGAATTTTAGAGATGAGGTCTCTTCTGGCCATCCTAAATGTGCATTTTCATCTTTCAAACTTTTACTAAAAAATACTTATATCTTGCAACTTGAGGAAATGAATCTCATGTTGATGAACTGAGGCAAAAAAAATTAACAAAAAATATTTCATATTAATTCTTGATTACTTTTTCAAGTAGAAGTTAGTACAAATGATATGAAACTCTAAATTGCTAAAAATTCAAGGAAAAATTTGAAAAACATCAATCTTAATGGTAAAAATGTTGCCATCAAACTTCATCCTATAATTTAAGTTGTTTCTATCTTTTCATATAAAAATTCGAATTTCAAAATGCACTTCAAATTCCATTATTGTGAAGAGATTGCATGATTGTTGGCAAAATGAAAATTGTCACAAATAATTTTCATTTCATCAATCTAAATAGAAGGATTCAAGGCTTTTCATGTAAATATACAATTATAACCATCAAATAAAAATATTTTATTTAAACTTTAAATGACATTTGGGATCCTACATGCAATTTAAACTTAGATTTTAGAATTATCCTTCTTATATAGGCATCATGAAGTGTATTCAAAATAAGGGTCAATAAATCATGAGCTTCCACCCTCCTCAAGGCAATGGGTAACCTCAAAACTACTATTCAAAATTTCTAAGAAATTTTTCAATACAAGAATCACACATTCTAATTGTGTTTTGAAACCCAAAACTTAGCATGATAGATACATCTCTTGGAGACCAAGAGATTGATATTTAGAAGTTGGTTTGTAGTTGAGTATTGGAGATGTTGTCTTGCATGAAGATTCTTTCAAAACCAAGCTCCTCAAGTTGTGTCCATCCTTTTAAGGAGGCAAAATTTCTATGTTGCCTAAATTACCCAAGTTTAATCCCAAATACCAAAAAACTTTTAACTTTTGCAATATTCATTGAAATCACAAAAAACAAAGCTTGATATGAAAAAGATGATGATTAGGAGCTAGACAAAATAATATCAATACTTCAAAAGTCACTAGAATCTAACCAAAAATACAAAACCTCATATTCTTCAATGAAAGGTTCTAGCTATTAAGTAGATCAATGAAGAAGATTCTATTAATTTATTTTAGAAGATTGGATTGAAGATGCACTTAGATTTTGCAATTTCTCCCTAGTTTGCAAAACTTGAATCCCCAAAAGGATGCTAGATCTTTTAGTACCTTGTGCCTAAAAATTTAAAGTTTTGTTACCAAATTAAGCTCAACTAGTGGAATCCAATGGAAAATTACATAAGCATATCTATACACAAAAAAGATAATTTTCTATCAAAATTTACCCAACTTATATCCTAATTTGTGAATGGAGTAAAGTAGGGAATTTCTTTGTAAATCCTAATTGTCTAGTAGATAGTCCAAAACTTCCATGTACATATTGTTATTGAATGGTTTTCCAAATATTTTATACTATAGAGATGTCTTAAATTAAGGGCGGTGTAATGGTGTAATGAAGTACTCTTTTGCCCTAAAAAGACATTGCAATTTGCAAGTTTGAGGAATACTATTGGATATAGACAATAATTTTATAGTTTCTTATAGTTTTTAAATGTTGTTTAGTTCATGTAAGCAATTGTAGCTCATGTAATGTACTTTTCATTCCATTTTGATGTTTCCAAAAAATTGTTAAAATATCAATTTTTATGTTTCTATGAAGATTGCATCATAAATGCTAAAGTATATACTACTTTTGAACTTTTCTATTGAACTTTTCTTAAATTGAGCTCAAATTTCTATTTCTTGTGTGCAAAATATATTATTTTGAAAATACACATATTTGCTATGATTTTCACATCAAGTTTACTTGAAAAAATCAAATGAGTCTACTTTTGAAAATGTAATTATAAAAAGTGAACATAAATCTATCAAATTTTAAAAGTATATCTCTCTCTTTGTATATAATTAAGTTTTACCAAATGAATATAAAGTTTTATCTTTTGAAGCTCAATGGCCTTGCAATCAATTTTGGATTGTATTTGACTAACAATTAGGAAAATAGAGAGAAGTTGATGACATAATTTGGTCTATAGTCTTGAGGATCAAGTTTGTACACAAGAATTACACATTCAATGGAACAAGTTCATTATGATTTGGACAAGTGGCATGTAAGCTAAGATACTTTACCTAGTTTGTTTTTGACCACCTTGCAAGGGGCTCAAAGCTTCAATTATTAATGAATGCTTTACAAGGGTTTAATAATGAAATTCTAACAAGTTATTTCTTTTCAATGAATTGAACATATCTATTTAGGTAACCACACCCTAAATCACCTAAATAAGTTTGTGGCACAATAGGTGTGTACTAGAAAAAGTAATAATAATTTTTTGCATTGGTATGTCTAAATGAAGCAAGATGCAAGTAGTTGCACAATTTTAGGATTGATGATAAATTAGTTATTAATTTTCAAAGGTGAAGGTTGCAAGAGTCCCTAAATGTAATTTAGATGAATCCAACATTCATCATATATTCACTAAGAGAAGATATTTATAGATAGCGTTAGAACAATTTTCAAGGAAAAAAATAAACTGGAAGCAACTTTATTGACAACCATCCCCTCAAGATGTTGCCATCCTTGCAGTATAATAAATGAATGCCAACATTACCAACTCAACATGATTGTTACCCTTCTACTGTCAATTCTACCACTTACCAATTTGGATACTCTACTTTGCTTCGCCATTACTTTACCATTTGCTTAACTGATTTAAGTCATTTTTTATTTTGGCAAGTATGGTGAAGGTCTCACATAATTTCCAAGGAAAGACAATTCTTAGTGTAGAAAAATGCAAGAAGAAACATATTTTTCTTACTCTAATGTAGATGCTCCAAGCAATAGTGGAAAATATCCTATGTAACCTTTGGTAAATTTGATGAATGCAAGACTAGATCACTCACACCACTCACCATGATTCTTCTTTCTCCAAAGCAACATTTAAAGAATTTTTTAACTTCATTTATACTTATCCTTCATTCATCACATTCATCTATTTTTGTAGAGATTCAATTCAATCATCATCTCTATGTTGTTTCAAAATTCAACTAATTTTTCTTTTCATTATTATTGGTTTACCATGCACCAATATGTGATTTTCCCAATTTTTGGTCATAAAGTAAAATAAAGTTAAGTTGGTCCTCTTGTAAAGTTTTGACATGAAATTATTAAATTAACTTCTAGTCAACTCTAATATCTCATCTTGTACCAAGTCAATGTATCTGAGTCTCATAACCAATTAAATCTTAACTCTTCAACCCCTCAATGCCTAAGCAATTTGACCTATATTGATGCTGTAATATGTTGATGCTTTCAAAATCCATTGACAACCATCTGTACCAAATCTGTACCTGGATGTGTCTCAAATTAAACTAAATAATGTCAATTTTCTTGGGTTCAATTTCTCATTTCTAGTGCAAGTTTGGAACAAACTATCTTGTATTAAAGGATTGATACATGAATATATACTGCTCAAACGCAAAGCATGTCATAGTATTTGGACACTAATTCTGTTTTCCCAAATTGTCTATTGCTCAACAGCCGACACTATGCGTTCAACCTGTAGTGGGATTTTGCAAAGACTACCTAAGCATATGGATGTAGAGAAGATACTAATTTTACTGTCTTGAAGAGCGCCAACAAGGTCGACAAAAAACAATCTGCCCCGGCGACTCAAAAATACAAATCAGGGCAAAAGACTACAATTCCAGAATCAGATGCCCCCCAAAGAATCACAAGTACAAAAAAACACGTCTTCCAAAATTGAGGTAATGAGGAGTGGAAGCTAATGCCCCAAACCACAGCTTGACACCTTTGTCATGATCCCGTAGTTGGAGAAAGAACCCCACTTTCCTCCCTTCTACTGGTGAACCAATTTCTGAAATCATGAAATTTGTCGACCTTGATAGAATGTCGGATAGCCTTGAAAAACTCCAAATAATGATAAGTGTTATGTCTGCACATCGCAACGCACTCCAAGCACATCAGTGAGGCATCCACGCAATGAAACCTCTATAAGTAGCATCAGTTCTTGCACAGAACGGGTACAAATTAAGACACGGACGTGGCCTCTAGAATCAAATCATTAAGACAGACACTCTAATATGGTGCAACTATAGATGGAAGAATGCACATTAAATACACTTTGTGATGACTAGTGTTAAGCAGAGGACAACAAAGAGTTAGCCAACCTCAAGTGGAAGAGACCGGCGTCATCCTTTGCTTAAACGCTAGTAATTAGAAAAGTATGGTTAGAGTGCATTCATCCAGCAAATATCCATCTTTAGTATCACCAAGATAACTGAAAACCAAAACTGTAAAGTCAGCTCTTCAAGAGTCAATTAACATTATGTAACCACAAGTTAAAAAAAAGTAGCAAGGTATACTTGGTGGCCGTCTGAGCACAGAGAATACACTTACATCTCTAATAAGGTTTGCGCCAGCATCTCGTGGGTGTTGATTAGATGGTTGATGTACGCTCGGGTGTGCTTTAGACACGTGTAGCATTTGCATCCACTCACCAAGGGTGTATTGTCTAGCCTGCACCAAAGCCATGTGTTAAAAAACGTAATTGAGTTTCCTCAGATTCAATCAACCAGTGAGGCAATTGAAACTGACAAATTCTGCAAGACTAGTTCAGTGGATTTGCTGTATCCTCATAAATTTCTAGAACAATATGTCTCCGACATTGCTTAAAAATCAGTAACAGCAAGGATAGGTATGTACTTGTAGGCAACAGAGCGTAGGTTAATTTTTGCCGAGTCCTGACCACTTTTGGCGAGTTCTCCAGCAGGTGATTCACAATGAAGATTTCTTGAAACATTCTCCATATCAAGGGGAAATGTCATTGCATACCCTCCCTTCGTTAACATATATGGGTATCTGAGACCCGTCAAGATTAACAGGTTCGATCTACATGTTGATGTCCGCAACCCACAAAACTAAATAAGAAGTTTTTCTACTGACAACATCTAGAAAGAGAAGGATGCTCAACTCTAGATTTGATCTTGGAAAACCTAAAAATTTGCAATAGCTCAAGAAACAACAAAAGGAGAATTGTACTTTGAAGTAGAAAGGGAAGAAACGCACACTAGAAAAGAAAAACATGAGGCCAAGAAATGATCGATAAAGAGACTAACTTGTGCTATGAGAAATACAACTACAATTTCAGAACTTAAAGACGCCACATCCGCCAAAGAAACTTGTGTCAAGGATACATGCTTTCAAAGAGATCAATGCCCGCTCCCACAGCTTGCAATACCTCTTCTGCAGATGTCAAAATGTCATCAAAAGGTACATCACAAAGGAGCTTAATCAAAGGAACAAGAAGAACTGCTTTGCGAGATACTGAACAAAAAAATTGATATCTCATAAGTTACAAGCCGAATTTAGTAAATTTTACACAAGACATGGACAGTCCCTTTAAGAGACAGGAGGACATATACCTGGCAAACCAATTCCACTCACATGGCGAGGTTTCTCTGCTGGTAATTTGGCCTAAAGAACAATCAAGAATTGCAAACAGTTCAGCTCCTAAGTGTCCAAGCTAAAAATACAAAGTCCATTTTGGAAGTTTACATTCTAGTCCTTCTTTGAAACTTCTAATGACTAATTTCAACTCTATAATGATAGGGAGGCAATTACTTTTGACCATTTAGGCACTTAGACGTTAGTTACAACATTCAAAGACAACTTCACATCACCATACAAAACTCCAAGTAGTAAACGTACAGTCACTGCTTCCATTTGCAGTGCACGCTGTGCAGCATCTTCGCCCAAGCCGAAGCCGCCCAAAGAAAATCCTGGACACCAACAGCATATGAGTCAATAGTTGTACCACTACTAGTACCGTAATGCAAATTCCCGCATATTCTTGTAAGCAACTATCGCCCAGCATGTGAGACAAATGTCAGACAGATTCTTTAAGCCCAGGTGCCCAGATGGCCAAAAATGGCTGTCCCATATCTTTAGGAGTTGGAATTACTCATATTGGAAGCTTGAAGGAAGAACTAAAACGTACCAGTAGAAAGAAGAAATCGCATCCTATATTCTTTATATAAAGAAATATGATCGGTGAGTGAGTAAAATCTACTATTAACTTGCACAATCTATTTATACCTTCACCATTTAAAGACCACGGATTCGTAGTTTTAAGAACACCATTTTGGTTGATAATACTATGTAAAGTATAATGTAAAAGGGATGCTTTTTAATATTATTACAATGAGTAAGGAACATTACATGTGTTGGTTGAAAGGAATAAGTTTTCAAAAACAAGTAATAATCTTGTATGGACCTTCAAATTTCTCTAAAAACATTAAGACCAAACTATCACTTCTTGATCTTTGAAGGGTTAAGCACTTGGGGTAAAGCTGTTGCTACTTCGATCATAATCACTTGGAAAACAGGTTGAATTCGTTGTACAAGTATGACCACACTTGTCACAATCAAAAATATCCATAAACGATAGGCTGAACAATACCCACTACATTGCGAGTGGCCGTTTGCTCTGCAGACCGAATCCTTTCCTCCATACTGGACGCTCCGACCACGACACCAAGGCACCTATTTCCATATTCTGCCTAGAGCCACAGTTTCTAAATCAAATTTCCAAAATAACAAGATTGTTCCGCAGTTCAGAAATTAGATATGCAGCAAGATTTCGATTGACAGTATGCTGAAGTTGAAAGCATAGAGAAAACTCAATAATCAAGCAGTAGTTGAAAGAAAAAATTACAATGCAACCCCCTCGCGATACCCCCCTCTAATAAATTTCGACAAATTTATAAGGAAACAAAGACGAAAAGGTCATCTCCAGATTATAGCTCGCCAAGAAGCCAACTAGAATTATCAAAGAAATTTGGATTAAATCTAAAAAAATCGGGGAGATGTACTTCGTAAGGTGCATTGATTATTTCGGTAAGCGGCATACATGTTGCAACGAGAGGCAGTGGTCTAGCCACTGTAGGGTGCGGTCCACTGACAAGCGGTTACGTTTCTCAGTCACCCAGCTGGGAACTTCATCGGGCAGGCTGGCCCACAAGTCGGGTTTGCATGCGTTCACGACCTCCATATATTTTACAGGTCCCACCTGACTAACAACTCATTAGCACGGATCGGCAACAAGCAAAAAAACAGAAGACAGCCGTCTTGATATCCTCTTATTCCACAAGCCTCAACAGACAGCATTATTATCAAACAAATAACCTGTCCTAAATGTCAACAATTTCAAAGCTAAGATTATAACCCCAAAGTGCCAAAATCAAAAATAGAAAGTCCATTCTAGAAGAAACATATCGTCTATCATTCCAAATGTAGGACATAATTTCTTTTTTCTATTGACACACTTTGTTACCTTCCTTGAAACCTCCTAAACGACCGATTTCAACACGCGTAGATATGGAGGCGACCATAACTTGGCACTCAGGGGCTACAGCGTGGATCCAAATGCAAAGAAAGGATCAAACTATAAGTATCTCAACGTCATGAGATGCCAAAACTAATGCAATCCATGTAATCATATAAAGTGCTGAGGGCAGTGCACATACTACGCGCCGACCAGATGAAGTCTCAAAAGAAGCACCCAATTTGGAAGACGCTTCCCCTGATTCATCCATGAGGCAGTCTCTCGCCACAGCAATCATCCCGAAACCAGTCAAACTGACTAACTTGTGAATTCCTCCAGCCTTAGCCACGATGGTTGATAATGGATTATCCAAGCTGTATTCACCAACAATGTCAGCATAAGTAGCCACTCCATGCAGAGACTAATTACACTTGATAGTTTTAGAATAGAACAGAGGAGGAAGGTAAAAGTCGGCAAGGAAGTAGTAACTCGACAGGGCACAAAAATCACACAAGTACATTACGTAAAGTTTGATCTTAAAATTCCAAACAAAGAACTAGAAATGAGCAACTTTCAAATACAAACACACCCCAATTATCATGGATTACACTTCGAGCTACCACAGCATGCTAATCTTTCCAATCAAAGAAACTATTCCAGGACCATAATAGTCCATATTCCAACAATGCCAACAACCAGCAGCCGCTTGCAATAACATTCGTGAATTGTACACCTTAAATCAGTTGACCTAATTCTAGTTCATTCAAACAAAAGTACACTGAAGAGATTGTCAGAGCTTTCAACTTCTTGTATGAATATGAGCACCAGAATCTCGTCCCAGAATTCCTATCTCGCACTGCAGAGTTTTCAGGTCGAGTTTGAGAATTGCCTCTTCTGTGGAAGCAAAAGGTTCAAGAATAGAGGGCAATTCGGGCACCGCAGTTTGAAATCTCTACAAGAGGTGGGATTTTGAGACACAAAATCAAGCCGGGCCAGATTTGGAAACAAAATGCAAGAATCATCTGGCTGAAAAAGCGAATTTTCAGACAGCCCTCGAGATCGCTAGAAGATATTCCTCCTGAGAAGAAAATAGCGTGTCGCCTAATATGGAGCCCTAAGATGATGGAGAAGACGATAGAACGATCAAATGGCTCAGTTAGAATGGAGAAGAATTCTCAAAAGTCAAGGAGAATCTTGTGCTAAGTACCATTCACAAAAATATTCCTTCAGAGCTCAGTCTATGCAAGAATACTAGGCATAAAATCCGGAATAAGATTCCTACAGATCCCTCCCTTCCACCTTATCGTCCATGAAATCTCAAGCATCCAAAAAAATCTTACAAGTGCAATGGAGTGAATTGACACGCAACAGCATCAGGATGTAGCGTTTGCAGCAGATCGGGGGGGATGAAGGCCGGCAACCCTTTCCTTGTGAGAAGTAACAAACTCGGAGTCTCCAGAGGTAACCCGGTTGCCAACTGCAACGTCCCGAGCCGTGCTCCCGCACTCCATGTCCGCACCGCAAACTCCATCTCTCTATCTCTCTCTCCACACGAATTCCTACGAAAACCCTCACAAAGCTCTCGACTCCTGTTGATACATCTTGAAGAAAAAAAATCAGAGAGCACTGTAGAGGAAGAGTCAGAGAGATTCTGCAGAGGCCGGGTTCTATTGTTGGTGATGTGGTGCACTTGCAACTTGGAACTGAGGAATTGTCGGCGAGGTTTTCGGCGAAAGGTGTTTTCGCCTGTGGCGGACGGGGGGTCTAAACCCTAAACCCCGGAAAACAGAACTCCTTTCACCTCGTGTCGTTTGGGGAACTTTTTAGGAAAGAGCTTTCGACTTTTTTCCTTTATCGCCCGGCCTCTTTTTCTTTTTCTTTTTCTGTTCTTTTTCTCCTAGTTGCAGTTTCCGTACGTCATGGGGAGAAGTGGATGGGGTCGGTGCCAACTGTACGTCCGTATTAGTGACGTTTTTTCTTTTTCTTTTTCTTTTTTTGAAACTGCAGGGATTAAGTTTAGTGGACAGCAGGTTTTCCTGCAAATTTTAGTGTGAGGACCGCTTTACATTTAGAGGCCGGACCAATTCCCCTTGAGGCCGATTGCACAAAATTTCAGTCCCTTTTGGGCTAAAGGCCGACCTCAACTACTTATTAGAATAAGATTATGACAAGGGCCAATTCTCCTATATGTAATGGCCTTAAGGCCAAGAAGTTGGGCCGATTCAATAAAATCTAGAAAGGAGAGAGAGAGAGGGGCTGAAATTTTCAAGGGTTGCTTTACACTTAGAGGTTGGGCTACTTTCCCTTGAGGCCAATTGCTCAAAATCCAATGGATCAGACTTGTTCAAAAAAATAATATTTAAAAAAAAAATTGTAAACGAAATCTAACTTTGGCCCCTAGGCCAAGAATTGGCCTCCCATTTCTGGTGCACCCAATTCAGCAAGTTCGGGCCATGTCAAATCATGTCATTTTTGAATTAATTATTCATTCCACCAAATTGGCCCGGACTCTAAGTACAAAGTGGTTGGGACCAATTTCAACGTTTTGTCCAATCACAAGTGAGGATTCTTGGCCTCTAACACAACAAATTGGCCCGGCCTCCAAATATGAAGCGGCCCTAAGCTTGTGTGGTTTTGCAACTGAGGTAGGGTATGTGCACGAGTAACCGTCACTAATTACAATTGATCTTAATTAGTATTATTAAACATAAAGTATATTTTTGATTCTTATTGGCAACTAGAAAAGGATTCCAACATACTTTGGCATACATTATTTGGACTCCATATAAAGAAGATATGAAATCTTAAAGTATTATTTATAGACGTGCCAAAAATTGACAACAAACATTCCTCGTGTTTAGATCATGCACATCTTACGCAACCAATATTTTGATTGTAGGCTCACTTTCTAGTCAAAATGTAGATTTGGTATTCTAGGCAATACTAAAGATGTATCTACATACCTTACGTTCATCTACAATCATCACTACCCAAAATGCCACAACTACATTATACTAGTAAGTCAAACAAAAATCTAAATACTGGTTGCACAAGATGTTTACAATCAAAACATGAGAACCTAGGAGAATCTCTTGCAATTGTTTCTTCTAAACGATTTCTCACCACTTTGCTACAAAGAAAACATAAATGGTTTCTTTTACAATAGAAAATCACCCTTTTTTCTATAGTAAAGCCGAATTTATATGGTCTTTTGGAATCCAGTAGCTAAATTTTATCTAGATATTACCTAGGATTTATATAGATATCACCAAATATCACTAGAATATTGAAAAATTAGATACCTACAACTAAAAGGTAAAATATCAGTAATGGTATTGTCAATTTTTGGTGCATTTTAAAACAATGATTTGAAATCTCATAGCTTATCCTCAAGGTGACCAAATAATGTATAAAAAGTGTGTTGGAATCCTCTTCACTTGCCAAATAAGATCCAATGTAAATTAATCATATTTAATAGTAGCTATGGTTAGTTTCTATTGACAATGTTTGAATGGGGCCTAGGCTAGTAGGGACCGGTAATCATTATTACTTTAGAGAGGTATATTACTTCAAAGATTGTTGTTTATTAGAAGTTCTACTATAAGTGGATGATATATTTTTTTTTCATAACATAAAAATGTCCATAATAATGTCAAATTCAATGCAAATTTGCATTGAATTTGATTTTTTTATATTATAACAAATACAAATGATCCTAGCTATTGTTTTTGACAATTGATTTTCTACTTGTGAGTGTATATTCTACATCATTATCAATCATGCCAATTTCATTATTGATGAATCTTTTTGTATTTCAATTCTTTACATAATTATTTAAAAAATATTTTATTTGCAAATTAATTTTTTTTTTGCAACTATATAAAAACATCATTAAATATGCCTTTTCAAAGACAAAATCTCAAAAATGTTGAATTTAATTCCTAAAGGACCAAGCAATCAAATCTTGAGCAAAAGATGACCTTTGCTATCTTCCAAGTGCACATAATCTTGGCTATTTCATCCATCTCATTGTATGTAGATTCTAACGTAAGTTCTTTATCATTTATAAGATGTATATTTCTTCAGACTTTGTTTTTTAATTGTTTAATGATTCAAAGAATGCAATTATGTTTCATTTTTAAAAATAACTTCTCAAATTCGAAAAATGATTCTTCAAAAACAACTTGAATGAACAAGTAAATTACATTCTTCAAATTTACCATAATTATTGCTTAATAATCTTAACCTTCAAAAAAATTATAGTGAAAATTAAAAACATTCAATTTATAATGAAATTTAGAAATTCAAATAAATTTTGATTCCAAACGTTGCAATTTATATTACATCTCTATAATTTAACAAGTTTCAATTTTTTAAAGGGATTTATATAAACAATTCAGTGTTGGAGTGTCACCTACCCAAAATTTGTTAGAAATTTTTTTCTATGAATGATAACTAAATTTTAGCAAAATAGTAGTACTAGTGAAAAGATTGGAAAGCCAATTGCTTACAATCTATGATCATTGTTTTATAAGTCAATAGTCCAAGACGTTGTAAATAGTAGCTTTCATATTTATAATTTTGGATTTTATCCACAAATGACTATGATGTGGCTCTTTGAATGAAAAAGGATTTTTAGCATATAGAGTTTTATAAATGATTAGAGACGTGGATATTAACTTGATCCGTACAAGAGAATGTAAAATAAGAAATAAAATAATATATGCAAAATAAGATGAATAACATATTAGAGAATTTCTTAATATTTCTTGTGATGATGGTATTCTAGAGTGAAATTTAGCTAGATAGTATGAACTAATTTGATATTCATGATACAAAATTACCTAAATAATCATACTATAGTTGATGCAATGAGATGCTAAAATATCTTAGTCTCTTAGTAGGTACACATCTAAATTCTTTAATTTTCATTATAATACTTTGGTTGATCTAAATTCTTCAAATAGTCAAGTACAACCAATCTTTTGTAAATTTGAATTAGGTACACCTACATTTAATTTTTTTATATATAAGGAGAACCAATCTTTTATAAATTTGGATTGGGTACAATTTCATTTAATAGTTGATGTATAAGTAAAACTAATTTTTTTTTAAATTGACTTAGGTACAACTATAGTTAATAATTACAAATGATAAAACTACTATTTAAATAATTTTTTAAAAACATAGATATTTTTTTAATCATAGAAGTAACTAAGAAAAATAATTTTGCATCAAAAATTATAAACCAACATGCTCCATTTTACCAATGGTGCCAAATAAATAATTAGATCTTCTTTAATCCAAATTACTATTACAATTTGATTTTGATACAAAATAGAAATGATGACACTTTACAAATTCATTATAAATTCATTTTAATTCCTATCATTGATTTATTAAGGCTTCAATATTTAGATGATAGATACATATTAAAAGTCATTGTATTAATTCTAGAATCATTGAAATTGTAATTATAGTTATACCATCTATGTGCAAATTGAAAATAGAAAAGCTTAACATTGTTTTAAATAAGAAATGACACTTGTTTCAATGCTAAAAGAATTCTAAAAGTGATGTAAGTACAATCATTGATCATTTTGTGTTAGTTTATATTATTTTGCAAAACTAACGATTTTTTAGAACACGATCATTAATTATTTGATATGAAAACCTTTGAACAAAATCAAAATTGAAACAATTGATGATTCACGGCTATTAAGTAGGAACTTGGGGATGATGTAAGACTATCCCCTCAAAAGATGCAAACATGATGTTTGTATTTCAATTCCTCCCTCCCTTGGTAAAGTAAGAGCCATTGATATGAGTTTAGCCCCCCCTAAATACTATTGATCTTTTGGAAAAAAACAGAATCATTGATGCTTGTGGAACAAACAATCTTAGCCATCCAAATATGGATACAAAATATAGATATAGAATATGGGATATGGATATGGTTTTAGTCTATGAAATATATGATATGGGGTATGGATATGCTCTCAAAATATGAATATGGAATAGATATGTATTCACAAGAAAAAAATACATGTATATCTCATATAATTTGCAAGTTCTACATGTTCCCCAAGAGTACAAATATGGGTGGTTGGGGTGGGTTTCACATGTTGAATTCATGAATTCATTTCACACAAGGGGTTTACTTAAAAGTTTGTTCAAAAGTTTGACAACCAATAGAAAAATTAGGTGTGTATCCCTTTTAGAAATTTTGTAAAAGTTTAACAACCAATGAATAATGATTTCCCCACATGATTGTGTGCAGAAATCACTATATACCCAATTTGTCACTATCTCAAAAAAAGACGCAACCTTCAATATCATCTTTAAGACTAAACAATTATTCAAACAAATTCTTCTTCATTTTTATACATTGTTGTTTACTGAAATCATAGCTTTGGGGGGGATATCAAAACAATTCATCATAAAGGTTGGTACCCATTGGTTATTAATAGTTTCAATATAGATTCATTCATTTCAAAGATGTTTTGATGTATTTGATGGTGCTAAAGAGTAAGAACATCTAGAATGCTCATGGGTTCTAAGATGGTAATGGCATAATAAAGGGTCATTTCAAAAAATACTCTCTCCAATGCAATCAACATTGGTTTGTCTTCATTCTTGAGCTTGTCATTGTCCTTTTCAAACCCAACAATTGTTTGAAATATTAAGGGCTCGCAAAACAAAAATTTATTAATGTCATACCTCTTCCCCCATTATTATGTGTGCTAATAAATTCAACCTTCCCTTGTTTGCAAGAAAAGTCTTTTCTAAAATAGAATCTTTTCCTTCCCTTCTTTTTCTAATACTGAAAATTATATTTGACATTTGGATTGTTGGCTTAGCATTGGATCATTTTGTTCCCACAAAAACCCGGTACTATGTGGACCTCATGGAATGCCCCACCATTTGCCATTATAGGGATTGCATTGTAGAAGTTCCAAGTGAGTGAATCCCAAATGTTCTCAAATCATCATAACAATATTCCATTTGTGTTTTTTTATTAGAAGAAGGATTTTCATATTGTTTTATCATCAAAACTATTTGAATATAATGTACAAATTGATATAACTGCAATATTAATTTAATATCATTCTAAAAGTTTATAAAAATAGTTGAAGTATATCCAAGGCAATTACTAATGATACTGCAATAGATGATTGATGACTAATGACACGTGATGGAGTTGCCAATGATAGATGTTTCATCTAATGTTTTATGCAATGTTTTATGCTTGGTGGTTTATGTGCACTCATAAAGACTTGAATTGTACAATTTAAATAAAATAAATGAATCAATAAAAATTGCAATTGTAATTTTAACACACAGATATGGTAAATCATTTCACCTAAATGGTATGAAATATATATTATGTAGCTAATAAGTGGTTTGGTGTCATGTGAATGTCACTAATTGATGGATAGTAATTTCACATCTTAATCGTATCTTAACCCCTAAGCACTTTGACATTCATTTTCTAGACAATGAACAAATTGAAACTTGAGTTTTAACCTCCTAACTACTTGGATGAAAGTTATTCTAATTTGTGGAGATACGTTATCAAGTTGTTGTCCTATCTAAGGGTTGAATGTGGTGTTACTA
Organism: Straminergon stramineum; assembly: GCA_963920665.1. Taxonomy (NCBI): domain Eukaryota; kingdom Viridiplantae; phylum Streptophyta; class Bryopsida; order Hypnales; family Calliergonaceae; genus Straminergon; species Straminergon stramineum. The sequence goes on from OY987271.1 coordinate 4,215,870, forward strand.
GAGTATATATGTTTCTAAAATTATAAGTGTGCAAGTATGTCAATTGGTCAAATTGCATTGACTTTAGCTCAAAATTGGATTTGCCAAAATGAAGTCATAGATGTTAAGAACACAAAAATTTCAAAAAATCACCATGTAAAGAGAACCTCATTTCAAATCCATTCCTACAATTTTTATTCAAAAAATGATCATATAGTTTGCTTGTAATCAAATTTTGAAGGAATTTTGGAATTTCTCTTTCAAAATAAAAAAAAAATATTGGTGATAGCATTAGTGAATCTAAATGTACAAATGGAGTCTACAAATTGATGTTTAGGGATTATATATATAATATTGAATGGTCAAATCTTACAATCTTCATGGAATTCATTTGTTGATCTCTTTTAAAACATATCCACAAGATTTTATAGTTGGTCATACCAACACTCCTTTATCCTTGGTGGATAAAAAATTCAAATTTCAAATTTATGTCAAATAATTGATAACACATGGACAATTTTTTATTTTATTTTGAACTCTTGAAATTGTTAAAAGTCTTGGATACATAAATATGTAAAGTTATTGCTATATGATTATAGAGATTCCAAGGTGGAAGATGATAAATTTCTTTTGTAAACATTCATATTTATAAACATGTTTGTTATGAGGGATTTTATATCATTTAAACAACATATAAATGTTTGAAAATTTTCTTTCAAATAAATTGTATGAATAAATTAATCAAGTATCACAAAATGCATTAGTATTTAAAAATATTTCCTATTAATAATATTTCTCACTATTAATCATTACAAATAAATAACCATTTAAAATAGTAAATTAATTTTTAAAAACATAATTTTTTTTATAAAAACATTGTTTTCTTGAAGTTGGTGTTATCCAAAATTATTCCAAAATTATAAAAACCCTGGTCTTATGTGAATTAGATATAAATCCACTTACACAATGAGTATGTTCATGGTCAAATTACCATTAAAATTATTTCATCTCCAAAAAATATTTGTTATTCTTTTTCTCTAAATCATGTTTTATTTTGACTTTTTTTATCATCGAGGTTTATACACTATCCTTGTTGGGCACTACATTGCATGACAATTTTGTATGAATAAATATAATTCAAAATACAATAAATGGAAACTTTATATAGTTGATTTTAGAAAAATATTACAACAATATAATAAGGGATATGTTTTCAATGATTATATTTTATGATTTATGATTTATCAAGAGTATTTAGAATAAAAATATGAGAACCCTTAGAAAGATTAAGACATCTTTTTCTTCTATGTCCAAGAAAAAATGGTTAGAACAAAAACAATAGATTTTGGTGTGGAAATGTGAGTATACAAGTCCTTTGATTGGTATACTTTCAAAAACTTGCCAAACTTTTTCTTCTTATGAGACATGTTCAAACCAAATGTAATAATCTATGATAGTGATAGCTAGCTTTGTATGATCCTTGATACCAATCTATAAATAGTAGACATTGACTTTTGAACATAAAACCTTACATTTCATTGGTATGTAGTAATTATATGTGGAAGAAAGTTGACAATTACAATTATGGCTATTGAGTTTACTATAAAAGGTTCAATTTTGAGTACAATGACACACTTTGGATAATTAAAGTTTCAAAGAAACTATATATTGTTTATTTTTCTCAATGATACTAGTTTTTTGATTAAATGCCTAAGAACTTTACAACAATTACGTAATGAGAGAAGTGAAGTGATACCAAAATGGATTCAAACTAATGATGATTTGAATGGTGAAAGAGAGTTTCAATCATAAGATCATAAATGATGAGAATAAATAAATATGTTTGTAAGTAGATAATGAAGTTATAGTGAAAGGTTTACTCAAGTAGTAAATTTTAATGGAAATTTTTAGTAATGAACCTTTCATTGAAATCTTTCATTATTTATCATTGTAAAAGAATGCACAGTATTGATAAGTTCTTTGGGAACATTTCCGGCTTATTATTGTGGAAAAATACAAAGTTCCTTGAAACCCTTTTTGCAATCACTTTACCTTTATTTAGGTCTATTGCTTGTGTAACATGATTTTCATGTAGAAAAGTTCTTAAGAGAACCTTTCATTATTTATTATCATGGAACAATGTGAAGTCCTTGAAAACTTTTGTACAATCAATAGTCCAAATTCTTCGTAGAGAGTTTTCAAGCTCCAAGTACTCCAATAATTTTCAATTAGAACCAAGAATACACACTATGCACACAGAGAAATTATCCTTAAAATGATCATTTTAGAATAAATTTTGTAATGGATTATTATAAAATTAAGAACCATCAAACTGACTTATAGAAAAATTTATGTATGCATGAGCTTATTTGTTTCTTGCATTGCAAAGATTGAGAGATTTGAAAATCTTCTATCAAAACTATTTGAAAAAAATCCATTGACTAGGAGTTGCATGTGAATTAAATTACAAATAAGTAGAAAAAATTAAATAAGATGAATTTCTTGCACCCAAATTTTATATTTTTAGACTAATTCTAAATCCAATTGTTTGAGAAATCTAAATATAGTTTCAAGGTGTCAAAAATTTTGTTTAAAAAACTCAAGAGTAGAAACTAAGTAGATGAGCATGACTCAAGTTTATTTGCTTGAATTAACTTCATTGTGACCTTTTCATCAAAGGGTTAACACTTAATGATCCAAGTACTCTTAGATAAAAGTTAGATGTACTATAAAACATGTTCTCAACAATTTTTAAAAGATTTTCAGCACAAGAGATTATATTATAAATTTCAAATTGAGATTATCCAAGAAGTCAAACTGATTTTTTTTATAAATCATTTGCAAATCATATAAAATAATTTGCCAATCATTATATATTTAGCATGTGAATTTTTAGTCCTTGGCCAAAATTCCATCTTACACTAATTAGCACAAAATGAACAAAATTTTGATCATGAGGACATCATTACTTTCCCTTGACAAGAATTTTTTAATAATTTATCTATATTGTACATGTGGTAGTCATTTCTTTAAAAAATGAAGTAGAAAATAGCAATTATGAAGATAAATACATGTATTAAAAAACAATCCATTTTTCTAAATGTTAAAATATACAAAGAAATGCTATCTAAGAATGTTGTTTAAAGACGGGTGGCAACCCCAAAATGTTTGTTAGTAGTTAAATATACAAAATTGAATCACCAGGAATGGAGTGAAAATATTTTGGTTCTAAACAAGAATAGAGAGAGGCCATGCCAAAGGCCAAAGGTTGTGCCATATACAAGTTGTCCCAACAACCATATAAAGTCCATAACTTGCAACACAAAGTAAAGATCTTCACATACCCAATTGCAACAAAGTAATAAAAATGAATGAGGATTTGACTAAAATGAGTCTAGACTATTAGAAGAAGGCAAAACAAAAAATAGCCCATATCAAGTGAAGACGATCACAAAGCTTTCTTTGCCTTCTTCCCATGTCCACTTGTAAAAGGCTAACAAGCTTTGAATACAACATAGAATATAATAAGCAATAACAAAGCTTTGCAATCCCTCAACTTTATCCTTTTAGAGTTGTTGATTGCTGACCTTTGTTGCCAATTTTCCACTCCTCTATAAATCTCATTCCATCTAGTAGTGGGTCACTACCTATGACTCTCTATATAAAATTTCCTTCAAAAATTGCATTTTGTTTTTTTCCATTTGCTAAAAATTCAATGAATGTTCAATCCATAAAAAATTATTCCCATTGTTTCTGAATCATACCAATGCTTCTTTTGTGTTTTACAAAGAAACACCTGTATTTATTCAGAAATAGAGGGAGTACATTTCTTTTTATTTTCCATTTGCCAAAAGTTGCAACGAATTTTCCATTCCGTTCAAAATAGCATTTCGTTCGTCGCCAATCTCTACCACAAGTGAGAAAGGGGGCGTGGCAGTTCCGTCGAGTGCCCCTTCGTCGCTATCGTGGGTTCAACGAAAGGTGCAGTCCGTCAAAAAGTGCACGTCGTTCGTTCCCCTGCGTCGTCCCAACCGCCGTATCGACAACTGAATCTCGTGAGTGCGTTTCTTCTCCGTCGGGTTGGCCATTCGTCGCGAAGATTTCAGCGAGACTTCCCTTCCGTCGAGCCGGCATGTCTCGTTCGTTTGTTCGTTCGGTCCTCGTCATCGTCGTCACCATGGTGTCGGACACACTGAGGCCCTGCCTGTCAACTGTAGTAGAACAGGGATACTGCCGTCTGTTGTGGTGGTGTTGCTGTGTGAGTTGGTGTTGCGTTTTTCTGTGCATGTGCGGTGCTGCTTCTGCTTGCGTGCATGACGCAACGAGCGGAGAATCGCGGTCCCGATCCGTCGTCTCACGAGGAAGGTCTCAATTAGGCTTATGTCCTTCCCCGTGGTGCCGATGTTGTTGCGTGTTTTCGACGAAGAAGCTTACGTTAGGTTTGCGAGCCGCGGAAAAGGGGAGAGTCGGATGATAAGATGAAGATGAGACCATGGTGTTGATGCTCCCGAGGACCGCCCGCCGGGAAGGATGGCGATGCAGGTGTCTAGCGGTCGTTTGAGTTGAGGAGGACGAGGGCGAGAGCACATGTGATGTGTAGTAGGGAGGAAAGCAGGTCGTTCGTTTTGTGGTGAAAAGAAACGTTTGTTAATTGCCGCGGTGTTCAGTTGAGCGTGAGTTGCGGTGTGGAGGGCGGTGCTTGCGTTTGGTGTGGCGAGGTGTGTGTGGCGCGATAAGACGTTCTTTGGAATCGTGAGGAATGATCGTGTTTCTTTTTCGTTCTTAATTGAAGGTGAGGTAGTCGGAAAGGGGGAGAGTGTGTGGAAATGTGGAAGAGGAAGGAGCGTCGGCGAGGGGATTTGATTGTGGATTGAGTGAGTTGAGTTAGGCGCATTGTTGGACTGGCTGTTGGCTTGTGGAGTGTTTTCTTTGAGTTTTGGATTCGTGCCGAAGTGAAAGGGAGGATGTGTTCTTGGAGTGTTTCGTGCAACCGTAATTTCATGGCGCTCTCTGTTCTTAGACGGGAGATTTTTGTTGTGCTTGATTTGGCGTGTTTATGAATTATCGCCGTCCAATTCAGGAAGGTCTTTTTAATCTGTGGCGATTAGAGGCTGACAGTTACGAGCGGCAAGAGTCATCCGAATCTTGCTTTTAAGGTTGATCTTGTGGCCGATGACTGTTTCCGGAGTGAGGTAGTGGAGTTTTTGTTGACCGAGTATGAGAGCCAGGTCAACAGCTGTTGTTACTGACGCGGATGAGTTTGTGAATCTGTAGAGGCATGGACGATGTAGGCATTTGGGAGACGCGGAGGAGATGAGGCAACAGGAATGGAAAGGACTACGGTTTTCAACAGAGGGACGGGAATCGGTCACATAGATGGTGCTATCGGGTTTGGCTCTGTCCATTTTGGGGCTGTTTAGGTACATGCGACAAGCGACGTTGGTCCCGTCATCACGGGCACATCAGCATCAGACGACCTCGTTGTCATTGGACATGGAGGTCATATCTTTACGGGAGGATGATCGGGCGCAGCGAGCGGCCCTCTTGCAGAACCCTGAGCGGAGTCTCGTTGTGCGGGAGCGGGAGTTGGCCATGGAGCGGGGGTTAGAAATTCAGGACAGAGAGACGCACTTCATGTCGTCTGCGCGAGCACAGGCACTAGTTCCGCCCATGGGCTTGCGCTCCACGTCCAGTAAGCGCAAACTGGACGATTATGAAATTGGAATGGCGGAATCCTCCGTGTCTGCAACCTCGCAGGTTGGTGAATCTTCCCCTGCTTATGCACTCAGGATCCGTTTACTATGTCGTGTGAAATGTGTGCCTTTTCAGTTATAAAGAGCTGCCGATCTGCTATTTCTCGCCCGCTGGAGTTCTTGCTTTTGTTCGTTTCTATGTTGATCGCTTAGAGATCTTATAGTCGCTTTCAGTGTTCGACATCCAAACCCCACGTAAGTCCGTCACGAGAATGAAGCCTCGGATCTACTGTTGCAGGTACGGGCGAGGAGGGAGAGCAGGGAAGATGTCTTGGAGGGGAGTGTCGCGGAGTCCAGCGGAAGGGAAAGGTTCGATATGGGGATGTCAGTCGGTGCACCGGAAGCGCAACCTCTTGACGGGGAAAGCCAAATGCGTGAAGAAGATGGGAACGCTGCCCTTGACGATGACTCGACCTGGGTTGATGAGCCGAATTGGAATGGGAGTTCCTTGGATGCAGTCGGCGAGTTGAGTAAGGAACCTCCTGACAAAGTTGAGGACGGCAGCAGAGGGGAAGAGGGCAGTGCACTTGAAGAGGGCACTGTGGACCATGGCAGCAGCATTGAGGTCGTGTTAGATGAGCCTACGATGGTAGTTGATTTCGGGAGCAGTCCGTACGAGTTCACAGTAGGAAGTGATCTTTCAAACAGTTCGTCAATCATCGTAGGGTCATTGCCCTCTTCTGGGGCAGATATTTCCTTTGTCGAAGGCACTGAAGTTGAGCCCAGTGAGCCGGGAACCAATGGAGGGAGGGTTGATGATCTTCCATCATCAGATATTGAGGTGGAAGGAGAAGCAGAAGTTGATGAGTTACTCGTGGAAAGAGATGGTGTGACTGATGTTCAGGAGGAATCGATCAGTGGGGTTCATGGAGGTTCGGGTACTTCGTTAACTAGACCTGGTAATTCTAGTGCAAGTAGCAGCAGCAGCACCTTACTAAACGGGAACCCAGCTGGGCAGATCCAATGTTCCCCCTCACCCATGGAGGTGATACCTGCTCGTCTACAATTCTTTGTGCGGACATATGGACGTACAATTGTCCTGCACGCTCATGCATCTGATTTGGTGGAGTCTGTTCATCAACAAATCCTTGCGAAGACTGGACTTCCTGTCTCGGAACAAAGACTAATTTTCGGTCGGCTTCAGCTGCAACAAGACCAGACGTTGGCATCTTGCAATGTCGACAATGATGCCACACTGACCCTAGTTGCTCGGATGAGGAGTACTGCACTTCCTGCTTCGTGGCAACTCATCAATGACCTTGTGGCCACTATTAGGGTCATGTGTGCTGTAGGTGAACAACAACTTGGTTTGAAGCTGATGCATTCACAAGATTGTGTGCGGGCAAGCGTGCAAGAGTTTTTGAAAATGGCCGTGAAGTCTGTGCCTGTTTCCGAGCACATGCAGGTAAGGGTTTTTCCTCTTTGATAGCTATCTTTGTGTTCAGCTGGATTCTTGTATGTTATGGGCACAAAAAGATGTAGGGTTTTCATGCAACGACTTGAGGATGGTTTATGTAACATGCTTTGGCCGAACTTGCACATTTTATCTTGGCATTGTCTTTTTTATGAATGGACGATGCGCATTTGAAGAAATATTCTTCTGTGAATAATATCAGATAAATTTAGAGTGGACATGACTTTTTCGGATGTACAGAAGTAGACATGCAGGTATAGCATTTCTGTCAGGAGGTTCATATGGTGCTGAAACGGCTTAGGGTCTTGTTGATTGCAGGTTTTTGAGCTGGCCGGAGCAACATCTGCCTTGGTCATGTTGCTTTTATCCCCTGTGGAGAGTAACAGAGAATGTGCTGAAGACGCCATCAACATGTTCCTGACTTCAAACGACGAGTATCTGCCTGCAAGCATTCACTGTCATTGTGCACCTCTGCTTCTAGATTTCTGCAAGCTTCTAGCCAAAAGTGCTCCTAACCATGCTCTGTATGCGTCCTGCCGGCAAGCATTGGCTCGATTACTGGACTCTGTACTGGAAGCGCATGGAAGTCCGTACTTCAACGAGGCTAAAGCAGATAGCATAGTTGAGGACTTTGCTCCGTTTGTGAACGAGCTCTCGTCTCGGTTGACGCAGAATCTGCGGTTTACTGCTAAGGCTTACTTGAGCAAGGAAACACCTGTCAGTTTTTCTTCTTATGTGAAGGAAGCGAAAGACTTTACTGCATTTGTGATACCACTTTGTAAAGCTATGGAGGTTTGCAAGGGGGTCGATGCTTCTGGACCTGGAAGCAGTGCATTGGGGTCTAAAGTTGTGCTTACGGAATGCCCGGATCATCGTGATGGTGCGGAAGCTGAGGGGCTGTTGTCAGGTGAGACATTTTGTTAAGTCCCAGGTGGTATTTAGTTCAGGAAGTAACTGTGTTCCTATAGGAAGGACTGATATGTAGCTACCAGTCTGTAGCAGGTTTGTTTTCTAAAGCATGCGTTAGCTTATTTTAATAGATGATCTTGGCTCGAGTTTATCCAGTGTTCCTACGGAACTTGGTTTCGAAAGTAGCCCAGTGCGAGAGGGTTGCCTGTCTCACTACGTTATTGAAAATTTCGTTGGGTACACCTCATCCTCACTCTTTTATTGTGCATGAATGTGCAGAGTATGATTATACAAGGAACATAGCAGCTAGAGTGGGTGCTGAGATTGGATCTCATGGTTGGCTGCGGCAGTTATTTAAGGACCTCCTACACGAGATAGACAGCTGCCTGGAAGCTGTCGGGTTTGTCGTAGAACGACAAAACGAGTCAGCTGGGCCGGGGGTGACCGCAACTGAGGAACGTCCCTTTGGATCGGCCCCGTTCCTTGTTGTTCTCAAGGGATTGCATGCCATTGCAAAGCTTTATGAGGGGGCAATGGTAGACCTGCTGGATGTGCTGCTGGTTCGACGGATTTCGTTGAATATCTTGATCAGGCAATCTCGATGGCAGGTGATTACTTTGATGAAAACTTGGAATTTTCATTTTTCTCGATAAACTTGTTTTTGTTATATTCAATTATAACGACATAATGTGAACTTCTTCAGTTAGTTTTCGTAAAGATTTTTCTTTCAGAATGATTTACTAGTCTTTTCTATTCACTAATATTTCAAAACCTCCAAAATTTCTCTTAATTTTACTGAAGATATATCTCATATTAAGACGGCTTTACTCTTTCCTGCCCTGGTAAGTTGACATCAACCCTGTAACGACTAATAGTGTCCTATGAATGGCTTTTTAAGAAACTGTAGAGATGAAGAATGCACCTATTCATCCAATAATCTGAAATTTTGGCTAACTACCTTGATGATAGGGTTGCATCCTTCAAGGGTTAATCCCTTAACTCTGGAAGGATGCCAACCCCCATGAACAAGGTGGTCACCAAAATACTCCGATTATTGGACAGAGGTGCATTCCTTGTTTTTACAAATAACAGTGAAGTCATCCATCAGACTCTTTAGGTCCGCAGCATCCTTATAGGGTTAATGACTGAGGGTTTGGACAATACCTAGATGTGCTATTGTGAATGGTTCATATTCTTTGAAGTATGCATTAAAGGAAATGATGTTATGCACGATTCTTATAAATTATGATTGTTCTGAAAATTTCCGTTTAGACCTTTGGCAGATCAATTTAGGAGCATATATCTTTGAAAATTCACCAAATATACAGTTTCTATATTTAGTACTTATGATAGTCTAAACTCTGAAGTTATCAATGAGGTTTAATCAATGAGATTTCTTATTACATGTGTTCAAAGTACAACTTTATATATATATTGATCCTTTTAACAAGGAAAATCTGAACCCTCTAACTAAACTTGACACCCTTAAAATTTTATGTTTTTTTCATAGGATACTACACATCTGTAAGAAGCCATCAACATTTTATAATCTCATATTCAGTAGCTTCATTATGCATTCAACAATGTCCATTATCAACTTTCCATAAGTGGAATTATGGCTTTGAAGAGAATGAAAAGTAGAGTTTGGAATCAAGGGGTTAAGCCTTCTTCTTGTCTGTTTGGCGTATGAAGGAACTGGTTGGTTAAGAACACTGATAGTTGTATTTAGTGACATTTTCTTTCGTCTTATATCCCTCATGGCTGTGGCAGGATGATGATTTCTGGTTATTGGATCACAAAGCATTATTGGACTTTGAGTCAAAGAGAAGATTGGTAATGGCTATGCTCCCTGAACCTCAAGACGACCATGATGAGCGACAAGAAATCGTAGTGAAGCGAGCACAGCTTTTGACCGAGTCGTTTGAGCTACTCGCATATGTTGATCCTGAAGTGCTACAAGGAGGTATCTCTGTGGAATTTGCCACCGAGGAAGCCACTGGGCCTGGGGTATTACGTGAGTGGTTCTCTATGATATGCCGAGAAATTTTTAACCCTCAAAACGCCCTTTTCTTGGCCTGTCCAAACGATAGACGACGGTTTTTCCCCAATCCTGGTATGCCAAGCTTTAACTTTTCTTCTCTTGATAGCTTTGATTATCAATCTCTTGAAGTAACTTCGATCATCACATGGGAGATTTTCAGGTAGTTGTCTGCTGTTTCAGATCAGTTGTACGTTTTCTGAATTTTATATTCTTGTATTTTGCAGCGTCCGGGGTGAATCCAGGACATCTTACCTACTTCAGATTTTGTGGGCGAGTAATTGCGTTAGCGTTAATGCACCGTGTGCAAATGGATGTGGTATTTGCTCTGTCTTTCTTCAAGCAGCTGGCTGGGCTTCCTGTGCTGTGGGATGATGCTAAAGATGCTGACCCATGTCTTTATGAAAGCTGCAAGAAAATTTTGGAGATGGATGCCGCCTTGATCGACGCCGACGCCTTGGGCCTAACTTTTGTCAGTGAAGTCGAAGAGTTGGGTTCTCACAAGTCAATGGAGCTTTGCTCGGGTGGTAAAGACATGGTGGTGACTAGTGAGAACCGTAGGCAATTCGTTGAATTGCTGGTCCAACGGCGACTCGTAGCTTCAGTTGCAGAGCAGGTCAAATCGTTCTCACAAGGCTTTTCTGACTTGCTTGTGAACCGCACTCATCAACAGTTCTTGCGAGCCCTTGAACCTGAAGACCTTGACCTAATGCTGTACGGAAAGGACCGGAACATCTGTCTTGAAGATTGGAAGGCACACACTGAATACCATGACTTTCGTGCAACTGATGACCAGATAGTTTGGTTCTGGCAGGTGAGAATCTTTCTTGTCCTTGGGGGTTTCGCGACAGCCTTTTCAATTATGCTTGGATTTTTTTGAGTGCTTGGTGGGAGTGTTTCTTTGGAATGTGCTCGTTTGTACAAGAATTCCTTTATCTCTGGTTGGTATTCTTGGCTCTGCAGTGAAACTAGCTCATGTGCTTGCGATATTCAGATTTCAGCTTTGTTTTTCCAGAACTGGTTTCCAGTATTCTATTTGATTAATCGCAGTTTTAGATTCTATTGTGCATCGTTTGGTTTTTTCCTGACATTAGATACATATCATATATAACGAGAGCTTGGAATGACAGGTTGTGGAGAAGATGACCTCAGATCAGCGGAGAAGGCTTCTTTTCTTCTCAACGTCAGTGACCCACTTACCGGCAGAAGGCTTTGCAGGGCTATCCTCAAAGTTCCATATCCACAGGGCGCACACCGAAATAAGTTGGTTGCCGACTGCCCACACATGCTTCTACCAGCTGGTTCTTCCTGCTTACCCAACATATGAAATGATGTGTGCCCGCCTGCTGGCAATTACTGAATGTCACATTGCAGAAGGGTTTGGCTTCGCTTAGGCGGGACGTTATGGTAATGATTGTAAAGAATAGAAAAATGCTCCGTGTATACATGAACGTACAATCCAAGCCCTATTGTGGGATAGGAGTGCTCTTTGGGGAGAGTGGTACCTTGACTTTATGCAAAGGAACGTCACCTTTTCTGCTCTATATCAAGCTTGGTGATAAGACACTGCAGGGGGTGGATATCGGTTTCGATTTTTTGCTGTAAACTAATAATCGAGATAGGCACTGAGAAATGATGCCGCATCAAGTTGGTGCAGGACTTCATAGCTTGTTCGAGATATTCTTTATTGGATCCAAGGTGGAGGGACTAGTGCTCATCCATATGTGCTCCTTCCAGTTTCTCGAGGTAATAAATGTGAATTTCTCTAGTATCTAGAACCAACCGGCTCTCCGCTTGGGTGGCAGTGTTTTAGGAGCTTTCGTTTTCATTCCAGGCTTGCATTGTAGGACATGGAATGGCTCCTCAGTTCCGTCTGGGTGTTCTAATGTACTGTACATTCTTAATGTTGAGGTGTATCTATCCAAGTGAATGTGTCTTTGCCATGGTCATAAAATCCCTTCAGTTTGATCCTGCTATGCTGTGAAAATCTTTTCTGGGGTTTGGGGGTTTGACTAGCAAGCACTCTTTCAAATGGACTCCTTTCGGTGCCCTAGTCTGTGCATTTCTTGGAGGCTTGAGATAGTTGTGCAATATATTTACTGGCGTGCAAGAGTATTTCAAAGTATATTAGGCATTAGAGATATCCTTTACTTCCAACTCAAAGATTCATGTTGTGTTTTTTTCTTTGAGTACCAATAAGTGAGTAGTAATCAATGGAGTGCATTCTACCATTTTAGACTAATTGCACGTTTTTGGACTCAATTTTTCAACCAATTCAAACATTGGTGGTATGTAGTAGAATTAAAGTAGAATAAAAGCTATAGAGGTATAAAATTGATCTTGATTTCATCTAACTTTGAAATTTGCATGAGAAACGAAGTGAAATATATTCCATGAACTTAAGTTGCAAACTTGCAACTTCAAATGAACATTCCATTTCAATGCCCTTCCAAAGCTTAGGAGTCTTTGTTAATTTTATTTTTTATCATATGAAGAAGCCATTGAACAAAACAAAACATAAAACTCAAAACTCAAGTCAAAAAGCCCCCACATTGCAATTTGTGAATGTTCTATAGAATTAGATTAGTGTCATAAACCTTCTAATTAATGATTGAAGAAAAAAAATTCACAAACTCCTACCACATGGGAAAATAAGATGTATGACAATGTCCTAAAGATAGTTTAATTAGTAGCTTCTTTAGGAAATAAGTTAAACACTAGCATTTTTTTGGTTTACTTTGTTGCAAATAAATGAATATCATACAAAAGATGGAACTTCATTGATATCACAAGCAATAACAACCAAGGATTTTGATGATTTCTCAGTCATTGTATTGACATTCATATAGTCAAAGGTAGAATGATCCAAAATCAACTTCTATCCTAATTGTAACCCTTATAGTTGCATCCAATAATTATTGTTTTCTATTCCATCCTAAAGTAACAAAATCTACACTCTCATAGAGACAAATTGAGTAAAGAATTGGTTGAATGGAAGGTTGAAATTAGGTTGTGAAATGACAATTTCAAGATATCAAGGATGGAGCCACGAGGTTAATAACATTCTTGACCACAAAGAAAAGTTGGTCCTATAGTTACTTCAACAATATTATCATTAAATGAATCATCCCCAAACAATAATATTGTTGAAGAAAGTCCAACTTTCCTTCCTATTCATATGCATTTGGAAAAAGATTCACTTATTTTCCACAATCTTGAAGGGCACTTTTGGATTATTGTTGCAACCATGTAGGAAATTTACAAAAAAAACACTATCATCTAAGAAGACAAGTATTGCTTCCCTTATAATCTTCATTTATGATCCTCATTTCAAAATTATATACTCCAAATATTTATTTTGACTACAAATAATGTTGTTTTTGTTGTTGCTTTCTAAAACCAAATAACTATAATAAACCTTAATTATTCCAAAATTTATCATTTCTTTTACTAGGAGAAAACATATTTGAGTGTACTATTGAATAGTATCCAAGTGTAGTGCCGAAGAGCCAAAGGCCCATATTGGCTCTAAGCGAGTGCTGATTGGGGTCCAAGGCACTATGCCTTGGTACTATTCTTCAATGCCTTAAGACCACAATTTCTACTACATGTAATTTTTGCAATAGGAATTATATCCAATAAGTTTAACTCCTAAAGGACCAAATATCCATTGAATGTACGCAGCTAATCTCGGGTAGGTGTGTATGAAGTCATTCTATAATGGATGTTCTTTCAAATTTTGATACAATGTGTGAACATATACCCTCTAAGTGGGAATGTAATTTTTTTTCCGATCGGGTGCCCATATCAAAAGTTATGCTGCCCTAAACTTTTCAAGCAACTCTGGCAGCATGTGCAAAACACCTATTCTACTCTTGAAATTTGGTAGGTATGTAACTTACATGATACAAGAACCAAATGTAAAAGAAATAACCATGTGTAGGAGGAGTTAAAGGTTGTTGGCCCTACCGGGCAAGGTTTAAAAAAACTTTTTCTCCTAACTTCAAACATTATAATCTTTCAATCCGTATGGTCAAAGTTTCTGAAATTTTTTCCACGCATTCCCATAGTAGTCTAGTACAAATTTACATGGTTGAATTTTGAAAAAAAAACATTTTTTTTCATTTTTTTTCTCATAGCCCTCAAAAGTGGCAGTTTTTTTTCACAATTTCTACCTAAAATGTGCCTTAGTCCTTCAGGGGTTAAAATATGTGCATACAACCACAAATGGACGACAATGGGCTATCCAACATAAGGTAGAGGCACCCATTCCCAATAGTGTACCCTAAACCAATCTTGAAAATTAGTAGATATAGGAAGTTCAAAATGTACAACTTACCTCATATGAATGCAAACCGAGTTTGTGGTATACCATGTATTTGAACTTCACAAATTCATAACATATTCATATTCATTTAGAAAATTATAATTCTTTTGTTGAAAATTCATGATTTTCAATTGCTAATGTGTTAAAAATAATTTCATGTGTTCAAAGTAACTATTATACATGAAATTGCTTACAAAACTTGGGAAATAGATTGAAACATTGCAATAGTACCTAGTTGTGATACGTTAGTTTATTTGGTGTGAAATTAGCCTTTCTCCGTGACAAAAACCCTTGCAATAGGGTTTTCTTTTTCATTTTTTGTGAAGTGCCAAAGTGGCAATATTAGATGTCTTAGTGGTGCTCCAAATTTCAACATTTATCCACATATTGGATAGAAAATATCACATTAGCACATATCACATCATATCCATAATTCTGTTTTCATCCATAATCTGTCAATTTCATCCAAGATTTTACTACTTATGTTCTGTGGGCTTTGCGCGGGACCTATCATTTTGGTGCAAATTGCCGACAAATTGCCGGAAATAAAAACACTGCCTTGCAGTGTGTTCTTCAACACGCTTGTGTCAAAAAAACAAAAACAAAAAACATTGCAGCAATGTTGAGTCAACACACACTGCTGGCTACTGTATAGTCCTGAGATTGCGGCATTTATTGAGCCTGGTGGGTACCTGAGGAGCACATGGCACCGAAAAGGCCAGGGATGAATAAATGTGATAAATGTGATAAAGCCAAGGTCGTATTTGGTCGGTACATAAGGAAAAAATTTAAGAAAATCTTCTCCATCAATAGCATATGCTGGAATCCAAAATTGCTTTAGAATATATTCACTGGTATCCAGTTTTGTTTTGTTTTTTTATCATTTTGGAGAAGTGGCAAGATATTTCTTCAATGCTCATGCAATACTTGGATGATACTCAGGTGATATTTGGATATATGTAAGGTAGGAGGTCCATGAAGCACCCATCTACGAGCTGAAACTGAATTTTGGGTAGGTGAAACTTATTGAAATATTTTTCAGTAAATTTTTCTAGAAAGACAAGAGGAATTGACATGTAACCCAAGTCGTTTCATATTTTTTAGAGCTTTGTAGAATTAGTTATGAATTTTCAAAGTCAAAATGGCGTAGGGCTCTAAATCTGCACACCTCCTCAAATGTACATTATTGGTACATCCATGTAAAGATGAAAAAAATACATGTCCAAACAGTTTACATTTGAAGAGGTGTGCGGCTTTAGAGTTTGTGCGGATTTCAAGTGTCCTACCTTATATCAAATGTAGGTGATACCTAAGTAAATTTTGTCTATTTGTCTTGAAATATAGTACTCCCTCCAAGCCATAGCAATCTTCTTGTTGGCTTTAATTTTCTGGCCCATAATGATCATTACAAAAAATTTGGGCCCTCCAAAGGGTTGTCTAGAGGGCCTATAGAAATTACTTGTTTTTTCAAGTACTTGCATATGGAGTGAAGGATCCTTTGTGGCACCCCTTGTGCCAAATGGAGAAAACGCCAAAAACACGGAGGATCCAACAACGACATTTGGGGGAGTTGGATGGTACCAGATGTGATGTGATGGTACCAACACCTCTAAATAGTTTATTTCCACTATAGTCATGGTACCAACAATATTTTATAATATTTTAGCAATCTATGGATGAAGCCTCCACTAAAATAATGGAGAATACTGGGAGTCTCTAAATGGTACTTGGGCAAAATGGGTATGTGACTCCAACTTCACTTGGCATCATGATGACTTTTAAGTGTACCCCGTCAATGACTACCCATTTTCTTATTGGGAGAAAGTGCAATGCACTCATCAAGAAGCTCTTGTCCTTCCTTGCCCTCCATTTTTTTAATGCAGGCCATCCATTATTTAAAGAGGTTTTAATCCTCGCGTTGGTGCTAGCACATCATTTGCCGGAGCCAACTGTGATTTTAGAGCTCATTTTCTGGAGTCTCCAAGATGTGGGAAGTGACTTGGACGCTCTAGTGAAGGCACTAGTTCTAACCGATGGCTCCACTTTTGTCTTCATACGCGAATTTTTTATGTTTCCTCAAAAAAATTTTACTAATTTCCTAGATCCATCAACCAATAGCAGTGGCGCATTTCTAGCTGTAGAGATAGTACATAGAACCCTTATGTGGCCCTTTGGAGGGCCAAAATTTTTTGTAATGCTTCTTGTTGCACTTACGATTTTGCAACATGGTCATATTTTGCTTTTGATTGCTATCTACTAGGACCAACAAAACAATTTTGAACAATAGTTCTCCCTCCATCCATGCAATCATCAATCGAAAGACAAATGAAATGATTGAAGGGGTTAATCAACATTGTTCAATTGTATTTTTTGCATTTCTTTGAGTATTACTTGATTGAAGGAGATGGAGCTTTGGGAGGCAAAACAAAGGTTCATGCATGGTCTTGGATGCATATTAAACGCCCATAAAATGACGACCTCACACTCAACAATTAAATGAACAGTGGTGCTCTTTGAAAATGCCTCAAAAATTCCACTTTTCAATACTCCAAACCACACTTTGAGAAGGACTCCAAAGCTCAAAGTTTCTAGGATGCTAAGAGTGCACCAAACTCACTTGTAGCACATATAGGGGCTCAAAATGTTATTTTAAACTTAATCTAGAACATTTTATCCAACATGAAGATCATTTTGGAATGGAGGTAGTAGAAATTTGGCTATTTCCATCCCCAAAATGAAAATTTTCTTTAACAAAAATAGCCAACATCTTTAGGCTACTATAACATATGGGTAAAAAATCTTGCATATAAAAACACCATTACTAATTTGGCTTTAACTACACTCATGTTCACTAGTTTACATTTTTTTGAACTTTGTCACAATTGATGGAACACTTGAACAAACAAAAATACACTTGGCTCATAGGAAATTGGAAGAAATTTGTGTAATATGGGTCCTTTATAACCCCTAAAGGTCCAAGGCACATTTTGGGCACAAAATGTGGGAAATTGACACTTTTTAGAGTCGGGAAAAAAATGCATTTGAATTTTTTTTTCAAAATGCAAAAATTCAAATTTGAACTAGTCTACTATGGGAATGTGTGGAAAAATTTCAAAAACTTTGAGCCCACATATGGATAGATGATAACGTTTGAAGTTAGAAGAAAAAGGATTTAATTTTTGATCTTGTTCAATAGGACCCTAAACCTGGAACCCCTAAAGGACCAAAGTTTGTTTTTTTGGCAACATAGAGATTTGGGGTAGCTCACTACAACTAATTTTCTTTTCTTTGAAATTTTCATACAACATGGGGACAATGTTTTTCTTTAAGGCCCAACAATTTTCATAACTTTTGACTACATGATCAAAAAGTTATTGCATGGTATGTAGTTTTGTTCCTAGGTTGGGCAGTAAAAACTAGGGCTCTAGGCAAATAAAAAAAATCACAATGAAGTTCAAGTAGTTGGCTTTGCATCAAGTGACTTATGTAGTTCCTTGGTGATTATTGCTTTCTTTTGTACAATCATGTATTTTTCATTAGACATGTCTAATTCATTTTTAGTTGGTGGTTGGTTGTAGAATTCAACTGACCACAAGGCACAAGGAGTTTATGGTGTGGAGAAAATAAGTATTTTAAGACATCATGTAGTCACAATGAAGTCACATTGCAGTAATAGTGTAGTCCTAGAAACATACTACAATTATTTCCTAGTAATAAACATAAAAAATAACTCAAATCAATTGTGTTGAAATTCTCTTACTTCATGTTTCTATGATCTCAATTACAAAATAAATAATCAGTGACTCTAGGATTTAGTCATATACACAACTACTACGTAACCAACATAATTATGACTTTTGAAACAAATAATATTTCATTCAAAAAACACATTTAATTCATGAAAGGGCACCTATCACCTTCTACCACATTAGCCAAAGTAGATTTCTCAAACAACATCAAACTCAAAAATGACTACACAATAATTAGTTCTCTCCTTGCCACTTTAGATGGCACACACCACATCAATCATTCCCCAACAACTACTACAATTACGTCAAGAACCACATCAAATGTTGAAAGATACATTAGTGGTGCCTAGTCATCCATTATGTCCACCTCAACAAACAATCCAAAGCCACACACTACATTAGCCAAGCCTTGATAAAGACTAAATCCACATTAGCAACCTATTCTGCAACAAAGTTTGATGAACTTTTACATCAACAACTAGATGATTGAGAAAAAAAATCTTTACAATAAATGACTAATGAAAATGAATGGCTCTAAAGTTATAACTCTAGCTCTAAAATCAGGTGTCAATCATTATCCAATCATAAGTGTTCTAAAATGATTGGTTTTGTAGTCGTAAAGGCTAGTCATTGATATCCCTTTTTCTACTAGTGAACTTAACATCTCCAATTTCTCTTGAACCCAGGTTTCAAATTCATTTTGTCCAAATCCATCACTTCTAAGATCAAGTAAATATTGTCAGTTTAATTATTACTTTTAGTGATGAAAGTTTGGATTAGAATTTAAATTAGTAGTTGTAGTGATGGAAAATTGAACTTTATGAATGTGACATCAAATTCAACATCTCCAACGTTTCTTGAATCAAAATTCCAAATCATTATGTTGAACTCCATCACTTCAAAGATCATGTATATTTTGTACATTTAATTTTTATTCATATTGATGGAAGTTTGGATTATAGTTTTAATAAGTATTCATAGTGATGGAAGATTAGACTCCATGAATGGGACGTCAAATTCAACATCTCCAACTTCTCTTGAACCAAAATTTCAAATTCATTGTATCTAACTCCATCAATTTTAAGATTGCGTAAATCTAGTAGATTTAATTTTTACTCATACTAATGGAAGTTTGGACTATAGTTTTAATTAGTATTCATAGTAATGGAAAATTGGACTTCATGAATGTAGCATCAAATTTAAAATCTTGAACTTTTTCTTAACTAAAATTTCAAATTCTTTTTGTGATTTTTATCTCACTCTTTCACTCCTATAAACTTGCTAGTATTATTTTTCTACTATTTTAGCCTTCAAGGTGAAAAACTCCTTTCAAGGTACAATATTTGTTTACATCCCTTTCTCATGATGCAATTTCCCTCTTTGTATTTAGATGTACAATCAAGGTGATTGTTTGTTGAGAAAGGAGGTCCCTACTCTACTACAAAATAGGAGGAACATTCACATTAATAGGTCTAAGGGCACTTAATCCCTAAAGGATTGAATCCTTGAAAGTACATAGGTATGAAGTAGGTGCATATGAAGTTATTTTTAACAAATATTCTTTAAATTTTGACACAAGGTTTGAACTTATACCCCCTTAGAAGGAATATCATTTTTTTTTATTGCCAATGTCCACATCAATAGTTATGATGCCTTGAATTTTTGGAGTAGCCAAGGGAGTTTCAAGCAGCATGAAAAAAAAATCCTACACTTTTGAATTTGGTAGGTATGTCACTTACATAATACAAGATGAAAATGTCCAAAAAAACCCATGTAAGGTAGGAAGTTCATAAAGCACCCATCTAAAAGCTGAAATTGAATTTTGGAGAGGTGAAACTTGAAATATTTTTCAGTAAATGTTACTTGAAAGACAAGTGGAATTGGCATCTAACACTAGTTGTTTCATTTTTTTGGTGATTTATAGAATTACTTAAGAATTTTTGAAGTCGAAATGGCATAGGGCTCTAAAACCGCTCACCTCTTCAAATATACATTGTTGGTACATCCTTGTAAAGATGAAAAAATCCCATGTATACAAAGTGTACATTTGAGGAGGTGGGCGGTTTAAGAGCATGAGTGGATTTTGAGCCTCCTATATAATAGTGTAAAAATCTCACTTTTATTAGGAGGAGTTAACCCCTAAAGTTCCTTGACTATGTTTTGATCAAAAACACTTCAAAATTGCCATTTCTAGTACAAGTACCAAATTTTAGGGAAAAAAATTGGACACATGTAACCATAGGATCTTATAATAATTTGGTTTTAGAACATTTGGAAAAAATTTCAGAAATTTCCACCATGTGAATTGTAAGATATTAGTGTTTGAATTAACAAAAATCCTTTTGGGGCCTTGTGAAAAACAAGGTAGTTGCACTTCACAAGGTCATATTTGTATGAAAATATGTCCATGTTGGTGGTACTTCATTGTATTCTTTCTTCAAGGCAAGTTGGCTACATGCTTGGAATTTTTTTGACCATTTGGAATTGTACAACATATAGGAAAAATAAAATAAGTAGAATGACATAGAGAATGATAGAAAATGTTTAATTGTTAAGAATTTTGTTTTGGAATTGAAAAATTCCAATTCCAATGGTTGTAATGTTGTGATAAACAAAGTACATCCTACAATTTTATTTTTTTCCAAAAATATTGAAAAATTGAGTTAAATAAAGGGCTTCAAAGTTTATTTTAGAGTAGAGAATCTATAACTACCCACAAACTAAAAATCCTCATAACTTTCATCTCATTAATCAAAATGAAATGATTTAAAGATTTTCATATATATATATATATATACATATACACACATACATACATACATACAATGAGAGAGAGAGAGAGAGAGCTAGAAAACCAATTCCAAATTTTTCTTCCTAGAAAAGTGATATTTTTTGTATTTGTCATGCTTGGTTGGAAAAAAAACTACATATCATACAATAACTTTTTAACCATGTAGTCAAAAGTTATGAAAATTTTTGGACCTTAAAGAAAATCTCATCCCCATGTTTTGTGAAAATTTCAAATAAAAAAATAAAAATCCCATTCATAGGAAATTGCCCAAAATTGCTATGTTGCCCAAAAAATGTTATTTAGTCCTTATGTGGTCTTAGAAGTGATTGTATTGGATAGAATGAATGTGAAATTTTGGTTCTAGAAAAATGAAAAATGTTTAATTTGATGTCACATTCAAAGAAGAGTTAAATCTCCCATCACTATCAATACTAATTAAAACTATAATCCAATCTTCCATCATAATGATGAAATATTAAACCTACAAGCTTTAAGTGGTCTCAAAAATGATGGAGTTAGACATATTGAGTTCAAAAATTTCTATTGAAAAAAATTAATGCTAAAATTGAGGTCACTCTCATTTATGGATTCCAATCTTCCATCATTATGAGTATTTATTAAAACTATAGTCCAAACTTCCATTACTTTAAGTAATAATCAAACTGACTAGGTTTGTAAGGTTTTAGAAGTTATGGAGTTAGATAGAATAAATTCATTTTAAATTTTGGTAAAAGAAAAGTTGGAGATGTTGAATTTGATGTTAAATTCATGGAGTCCAATATTCCATTACCATGACTACTTATTAAAACCTTAGTCCAATCTTCTATCAATATGAATAATAATTAAACCTACTAGATTTACATGATCTTAGAAGTGATGGAGTTAGGCAAAATTAAAAGAATACGCAATTTTGGTTTAAGAAAAGTTAAAGATGTTGAATATGATGTTACAATTATGGAATCTAATCTTGCACCACTAAGAATACTAACTAAAACTATAGTCTAAACATCCATCACTATGAGTAAATATAATTAAACTTACTAGATTTATTGGATCTTAAAGTGATGGATTTATACAGACTACATTTAAAATTTTGGATCAAGCATGGTTGATAATGTTGAATTTGATGAGACGTTCTTGGAATTCAATCTCCATCACTTTGAATACTAATTAAAATTGTAGTCCAATTTTCCATTACTATGAATAATAATTAAGCTTACATGATTTATATGAAATTAAAATTAATGAAATGGAATGAGGGTTGCTATTATTTTAGCTTAGGAGCATGAGCTCATGAGCCTAGAAGACTACAAACCTATGTTATAGGTGTCTATATATATATCATAGAAACCTTCCATGATTATAGGATAACTATGTTGTAGATACTTATATTACATGCATTTACATTATAAACACCTTAAATGGTTTTAGGATATTAATGTATATATGCTCTAGGCTCACATGCTCACATTCTCATGCTCACACACCATTATTGTTGGGAGTGGTACAGAGTGAATTTGAAATTTTAGTTCAAGAAAAGTTGGAAATGTTGAACTTGAGGTCACATTCATGGAGTCTTATCCAACGATACTAGCATGTGAGCGTGAGCCTATGAGCGGTGAGCAAGAATTATTTGAGCCTAGAGCCTAGAAATTTAAAACATGATGTAATTCCTAAATTTGTTTTGGTAAAAAAGTTAAAATATAGATGTTTTTTCAACAAAATTTAGTATATTTAGAAAAATATGACCTATTACCACAGGACCTACGATCGTGGATTTAAGATTTAAAAGCTTAGGAAGTTGGTGCTATAGCATTTTTCAAAATTTATAAAAGGCCACCTCATAGTGGACCGATAAAGTGAATGAACAAAGAATTGAGAGGCAATTGTAAATATGAGATGAAGATGAATGCATGATAAATATTATAAGATGTAGAACATTTTATACATAATAAAATATCCTATCAATGCAACAAAGGATACATATAGGAATATGAATATAATATTTTGCAACTGCAATTTGGAAATTTGGAAGATTATACACCGGTACTACATATCTACTTCATATCATGCTAATATCTATCAACTAACTTTGTCACTCGCACGTCTTCATGATTCTAGCAGCAACAAGTACTTGTTTAACTTCATCCAAGCTAAGGGTAGGAATGTGGATGAATGTATCTGTCTTATAATCCAATTTGCAGAAGTAACAAAAGATGTAATAAAGGTATTTGCAATTCATGTACATGCCATGCTTTCCAATGGAGGGCCCATTCATACTCCTATAATGGGAACAAGTATAAGATGGAAAATTGCAAAGTGTAATGTTATAAACCTTCTCATTAGGTTCAATCCTAGATAGAAGTGTAATAATAGCACCAAGTCTAGGATAAGGAAGGAAGTTCATCCCAGTAATACTTGCAGTAACATTCCTTGCACTTTCCCACTGATTGCGGTGATTTTCAATGGGTGTTTTAGTACTCCAACGAGCTTGCTTGCCATTCCAAATGGAGGGGATTCTTTTGACATGTACTGGTCGAGGATGAGTCCACAATATAGGCTCAAATATCTTTGACGAGGTAAATAGACGTTGAGGTGACATTGGTACACTCGATTGCAAACGAAACCCAGCTTCTTCAAGCTCTATGATTTTGGTATGAGTAAGATTGGTATCAGTAAGAACAAGCCAAACCTCAAGGATCTTAGGTCGGATAAGAACATGGGAATGTTTAGGTCCCATGACACATCGTGCAATTTGGTATGTACAAAATCAAAAATCCTCTATCTAAACTGTCGTGCCCTTATATTTAGATTTTTGCCCTTTGTAAGTAGGGGCAACAGTGGGTTTACCATGCCTGACAATCAAAATCTTGCATTTGGCTTGTGTTTACTTTTGAATGGCATGACATTGTTTCCTTGACTTGTGTGAGATTCATGCTATGCGCCACTCTGATGTATTGCAATCTGTTTCCACTACAGATTGGGTATGGGACATGACCGTGTTAAACTCTTTACATATAGTCTCAAGTTGCACTTTAGAAATGATTGATCTATTTTGAACTCAAGGGTGAGAGAAGTTAACCTTATCGGGGCGATGAGAATCACCTTCAAAACCAATTAGAAGATCTAATTTCCTTTTATTGGAGCCAAATACCTCTTCCCCCTCTAAGTGTGGAATTCAAGTACAAATGTCTTTTGCTCCATGCATCTCACTAAATGCATCTACAATTTTCTTTCCATCTCCAAATGCCATAGCTCTCTTGAGTTTCAAATCTCCTTTGGAGGGGCCTTTCCTAGATGGTCCACCATATAGATAAGCCCTATAGTTGGTCATTTGCATGAAGGCTCGAACCCAATCATTGCACGTGGCAACAAACAGGTCAAAGCCGCATTTACTAGAAGCCTGCATCCATTTGTTGTGCACAGTTTCTACCAAGTTGCATGTTGGGATGTCTACTAGTTCCTCTATTGTCAATTTCTGCAAAGATGATGAATGAAATTATTATTTGAATGGATGAGGGTATACAATAAGAAATAGAAAAAAAGAAATGAGAGGAAAGTTCATACTGTTTCCATAAATCCACCCCATTGACGATAACGAAAGTGCCAAAATGCAAGCCAATCCTTGAGTTCATGAATTGTTGGTTTTGATGTAGCTCCAGAAGAGTACCATCAAGCTCTGATTTCTAGGTACATCTTGTACGCCTCGAACATTGATGTTGCATCCTTGTATTGCCTGCAAAGTCAGATATGTTGGTTTTGGAATTTTTTGGTGATTAGCTTCTCTGTATGCTTGTGCATGCTTGTTGCCCAATGGAACAAGCAAGTCCTTTCTTAGTCCAATATTGGAATGGATGGATCCCCTGATCCATACACAATGCGAACTGCATTAAAATTGGCTTGGGCATCATTACACATGAATCCCTTGAAGGTTGAATCCGACCCCCCATTTTGCATCATGATCTTATTAAGACAATGCTAGAAAATGATCTGACCTTTGGTGCCCTCAGTTTGCATATCACATACAATGATGGTCATGACTTTGCAATAAGTGGAGTCATAGACGTGACAAGCAATAGTTGTCCACAATTTCACCCTCTTCACATGATCAAACATGACAAAGAAGTTTTCAAGGTCATCGCTTGCTTGCATCTGTTATATGAGATCGACTCTACTCCCAGGTCCATCCACAAGCATCTTGAACAAATACACCATCTCTTGCCTTTGTCCAGGAAAAACACTGTTGTGGATGTATTCCATTTTCGCAAGTCCCTTCATGTCAAGAATACGATCAATCTCGCCACTACCATTATTGTTGCTTCGAAAAGAGGATATCATG
The DNA here is from genome assembly GCA_963920665.1 of Straminergon stramineum. NCBI lineage: Eukaryota > Viridiplantae > Streptophyta > Bryopsida > Hypnales > Calliergonaceae > Straminergon > Straminergon stramineum. The sequence goes on from OY987271.1 coordinate 4,241,169, forward strand.
TTGCACACATTGGGTGAGCTAGGGAGTTGGAATTTATCCATGACATTCTCTAATGCATCACCGTGGAGCATCTCCTTTGGTCCGGATCTATTGTGAATAAGGAATGTGTCAAGGAACTCCTTGTTGACTGCCATGGCAATGGTGGAAGTTTTGGCAATTAGAGTTGTAGCCACTTCGTGAGCAATCAATCTAGTGATTGCTTCTACAAACTCTCTACACTAACCATTTGCAACTAGATGCGAATGGACACCCAAATGGATGCATGCATGTGATAAATCTCTTGCTTTGAGTACATAATAAATGCGTGAGTTACATAGATTGAGGCAAGTAGGAGATTGTCTACAAAATTTATAAAGCACAATAGAGTTTGGTGGAAGAATGTGGCCTATGCTAAAAGAATGTTTGGTAGTCCCAATCCACTTCGTTTCGTTACTTTTCAAAACTTGTGTGCGGTAGTCACATTTTGTATTCTCACATATCAAATGACTAACACAATTCGACTTTCTAAACTTTAAACCTAAGTCATTATGGATGTTGGACGTCATGGTGCGACACCATGTGTGACCATCATATCGTTTATTCATGCCCACTATGCCTCTAGCCCCACTTGTAGATCTGTGACATGGTGGCAACTCAAAGAGAACATCGCCATCAAATCTAGTTGGGAGAAACTGGACTTTCTGATAGTGAATGGCATCAAAATCAATCTAGGCAATTCAAGTTCATTCTGTGATCCAAGCATTAAAGTCAATTTGCGAAGGCATTGCAATACATTTAGGGAATCGTGATGATTGGGAGGGAAAAGAGGACGAGAAAACCTAGAAGATGTAGGACTATGAAGGCTAGTACAGAAGGTAGTAGGAAGGGATGACTCTACCATAGCTGGCAAAGCAACATTTGAAGAAGAAGGTTGGGAAACTGTAATAGGTGTCTCACCTTCAGAATCATTAGATAAGTCTATTATTGGTTCTAAGGACTCACTTTTAACATTGTTGATATGGAACAAAAATTTTGTTCTTGGAACATCTACTGCCTAGAGACTCCACTTTGACTTGATGTAATAATAAACTTTCATCATTGGACTTCTAAAAAACAGGTGGTAGTATTTCAATTGAAGATGGCAAGAGTTCCTGCGACAGACCATAAATTCTATAGCGTCCTAAAGGAAGAATCCAGTAGAATCCTTCACGATCGCTACATCGTGACTACAAGATAGATTCCTTAACAATGCCAGAGTCATCTTAGACTTCTTCTACAACAATAGAAGAAGGGGAGAATCCAAAATGAATGTGAAGGAGATGGGCGGGCACATGCACAAAACCTTGACTATCTAATGATAAAACAAATGGGACCTCATGACCTTTAGCGACAATACTAGCCATAGTGAAGTATTGGAGGAAATCGTAGACAAGCAACAACATTCAGAAGCAATGAGAACCAAACAATGATGGTTGCAAGTGCAAGGGGTGTAAATACAAAGAAGGAAAGACCTATAGGGATGTTCCAAATGAAAGGAGAAATTTTCGTGGATGTAGTAAAATTTGAAATAGTATTGATGATCATAGAAATGTTGATTATTACGTATCATATCAAGATTTGATATAAAAGAGGGTATATGAACAACGTTTGAAATGGAGGTGGGTAAGGCGGCATGGCATCAATAAACACATTACGAGTAATAAATGGATTATAATACAAAGGACGTATGAAACTGTGTCAGACCCTATTGACATTGTTACAAATAGTACTAACAAGAGATGATAGATCATCATGCACTGTATTGCATGATGACCATGACATGCTTGCATTTATAATTATATATCTAGAGACAGATTAAGAATCTTGTGGTTGATAAAGATATCAATAACACACAGAAGTAATTGTTATTTAGTACTAAAAAGAAACAGTAAGCTACTAGAGAGGAGTTGTCATAGTTTCATACTATAGAAAAGCATGTTCAATGGAATAAAGTAGTATATAGAAATGTGTGAATGTTTATTTACCCACTCATGGTAAACAACTTGTACAACATGTTCTTTTTATTTTGTCTTAATTTCTTTCCTAACGGGTGTCTAAGCATTGTCCATTGAGCCTTCCAAGCAATGGACTCTTTTCTAAAATCCTAAGGTCAAAGAAGTCATTGGAAACAAACATATTCACAAAGATTAGTCCTAAACAATAGAGTTTTTCTACTAAAATTGTATTAATTGACCTACTTTGAAAAATAATAAAATTTAGATTATTTAGTAACTTACCTCATTCTAGAAGTTATTTTGCACGTTGTTGTATAGATCATCAAGTTCTCCTTCAATTGCCATTTTATGCTTATAGCTTGAAGAGTGGATTTTAATTAGAAGTTGGTGGAATATGACTATAGGAAATTTTTTCTTTCTTTTCTCACTATTTAAACTTACTTATTCTATTCTACAAGTTGACTTGGAAGGATATGATTTTTGATAAGATTTTTACTAATTCAAGGCAACTTTCTAATCTATCATATTTTCAATGGTTCTAATCGTTTCTCTAAGATTTCCTTGATTTTTATCTAAACTCAAATTTTTGTACTCCATCATTTTATTATTCAACTTTGAGTTTGTGACCTCTAATCTTTCTTTAGTGCAATTGCTACAAATTCCAAGAGAGAAAGAATGGTAAGATTAGTGTTTGATGTTACTTCTTTCCAAACTATGATGATTTTCCCCTCAACTTATTTCTATGGCTAAACTATTTTAATTCTATTCTAACCTTCTTTTGTTTTGTTTTCTTCTACCTCCTTATACCTCCTCTCTTTCTATTCTCCTTCTATAAGTATTCTTCTATCCTTGGTTCAAACTAACAAAAAAAATAAAAAATAAAATTTTGTTGAGAGGAGAGGGGATTAAATTCTCCCCTAGCTCCTACCTTAGCTAGAGACTCCCTCGCTCTCGCTTTCAGAGCACCCCCCTAGCTGGGCGGGGGCTCCAAACAACTCAAGGGTGCCTAGTAGCTCGGGGCTTCTTCTCGCAGGCTGGGGGCTCCCCACTACCGGTGGGGCTCCCCCAATAGGCCGCTCTTGATGCTCCTCGCAATAGAGACTAGCCTGTGGTTTGTTACTTTTTATTTTTTATTTTTTAACTTTATCAAAGAAAACTTCTATAAAAATTAGTTCCCCTATCTTCCCATGGAACTAGAGAATTTGTGAGAAAAATGAGATTTTTTTGTTTTTGATACTGACTTGGTGAACTTTCTAACAATCTTATTTTTTGAAGAATTTTTCTAAAACTCTAAAGTTCAAAGCTTCGTTGTGGTTGGATACTTTTGACAAACTACTATAGAACTTCTAACTTTGAGGTCAAAGCTCCGCTGTATTCCCCAAAACCTACTAAATTTCTATCTAATTCTAAAAATCAAAGTCAAAGCTTCACCATGGAATGGTAAGCACGGAAAATAATACCAAGATTTTGACAAAAGAAAATTCAAGGAGGATGAATCAAGAGTGTTAGTACAAAAATCATAAACATAACAAGCTAGAGGTTTTCTCAAAGTAGCATCGCCAGTCATAAGGAAAGGATCCTCTAGAGTTAGTGCACAATACTCAATTCCTAAACATGGACTTGAAGGAACAACAAATATATTAAAGTAAGAGTTAGTACAACAAAATACTACCAAATTTTTGCTATAAACTTAAAAAAACGAATACAAGGATAACAAATAAGACTTAAAGGAATCCCAATGTCCATCAAGGCTTACAAAATAGAAACAAAAAGAGCTTGAAATGCTCCAAAACCACCATGTTTACAACTTTGGCTCAAAAATGGCCAAAAGTCCACATTTAATGGACCAAAGTGTTTACAAAGCCAAAATTATGGCTAGAAGGGGTGATTTGAGAGAAGAATGAGTGCCCTTATATACTCTTTAAAGGGCACCCACCTCCTCTCATTTCAACATGGTAAACCTATCAATTAGGATTTTCATCTTAATTTACCAATTTTGATTTTCTACGCTGGTCCAATTTCTAATTTTTGGAGTTTAATTGCAAATCACAAACAGATTGCACCATTGGCTTCAAAAGGCCATTTTTAGTCTAAATAAAAACCCTGCCCCTTTTTCTAAATTCTAAATTTCGATGAAACCTAACACCAACTTAACACCAACTTAACACCAACTTAACACCAAAAAGGGTTAAAGACCCAACTTTAGAAGTTTGACTTTTTTGAAAAAAGTAATTAGTCTAGGCTCTTCAATAGATGTGGGGGAGTAAGAAAAGACCTACTTTTGACCTCATTCCACTTTTGTATGCTCTGGATCCATTGGTCAACTCCATCACAATCTTTAAATTTTGTCGATTGTTGAGGAATCTTGCAAGTTCGGGTTCTTTTAACTATTAGAATGTCTTGAAACTTGTTGGAGCGTCTTATTAATTTAAAAGAAGCTATTCTAATTTTTAGTGAGATTTTACCACCACCTAGGGAATTTCTAGGAATTTCTCATTATAGGTTTGGACAATTGACCGTTCGGAAAGGCATCTTCTGACTATCAGAAAATTCCAAAACTTATTGTGGAACCTTCCATGGAATCCCACAACATATGTGTAAGCTCATATTTGTATTCTACACATTGTCCTAGGGGGAACAAAATCCACCCCCGTGTTTAATTATTAGTGGCCAGGGAATTTTCCACACTAGAGGGAATCTTAGCAAACCGACTTTGCTATTGTTTTCCAGGGCATGGTTTTAACTCTAAGTCACCCTCTTTAGACCAAAGATTCCTCCACAGTCTTGTCTTGGTATTTTTGACATTTGCAAGCTAATAATTGGAGTTCCGCTATTTCAGTATTTCATCAATGAAATGGGGAAACTGGAACCTATCTTCGGGAATTGACCTATGTGCCTTACCAAAGTTCCCTCAACCAATATTAGCCAAGCGATGTCCTTTCTATATAGGGTTTTGAGCCTAACATGCTCATGATTCATAATTACCAAGATTGATTGGGTTCTAACTTATTTAGAAGTGGGATTTGAATCTAATTAGTAAAAACTCTCAATTTATGACCAAATACTAGATTGGCATGCAACACACCTATTTTGGATTTACACTCTTTTTTGGACTTTTTGTATATAAAAGTGCATTTTAAATGACAAAATACAGAAAAAAGAAGAGTGAGCCCTTGGTAACAAATTAGGGGCTCACAAAATGCTTGTTTGAAAGATTGTGTCATGTATCATGGACGATGTTGCCATTATAATGCCTTGCTAGTTGATTATTCCAGATGCAAGAAAACTTTTTTTTCCATTCTTAGTGTTGGCCACTCCAGTTCAAGGTAGGAAAAAGAAGAGGAGAAAAGTAGCTTTCATTATTCAAGTAGAAGGCAATTGTTAAAGGCTAGAATTATTAGACAATTGCCTCGAATCACTGAAGCTGATATGTCGAGCATGAGGAATTTAACTTATGGAGGTGTTGTTTCATGTGAAACAATTGGAGAGGATAACGTGGAGGTTGAACCCATTTCAAACCAAGTTCAACCAAATATTCCCTATAGTTGTAGTAATTGGGATCAATACATTAACAACAAGGAAGAAAAAGAAGAATTAGACGAAGAAGAACACAAGCTTGAAGCACCACCAACAACATTGGAGTTGGAGGTAGAGTCCGGAAGTACAAATGGGATGGTAAGAAAATAATGATCACAAGTGATATTAACTTTGAATGTATGTGAAATATCTTATGAGATGCAAGTTTTGCAATTTTTCATCATATAGTTCACGTCGGAAGCATGATTCCAACGGTATATAGCACGTAAAAAACGGACACATATTGAGTCTTTTACAGCCTAAAAACGAATTCAGCATTTTGGAATCTTTCCTGAAATCTTCAGATTTCGCAGATTTTTAGACGAAATCCAGCCCTTTTATTTTCAGTAGTTTTTGTTGATTTCTGTAAAATTGCTCGAGAGTCAAAAAATTCTTTAAAAAATTGGAGTGAATCTGATGAGCATAATCTATAGGCTACAAAAATTTTGGCCTAGAATTTCACAAACTGAAGGAGTTATTTGAATGATTCTCGTGAGGTAAATCTACCAATCTCTTCCTTGTTTTTATTTTATTTTTTTGGACACCAACCTAAACCTAAACCTTGTAGAATCTTCTATCGTTGTCTTCGAAGGTGCCCAAGCAATAGCACATGGAAGAAAAAGAGGAGGAGGAGGAGGAAGCTACCACAATGGAGGAAGGGGAGGCTGCAGCAGAATCTGAGTAGCAGCAAGATGAGTATGGAGAACCAATTCGCAAGGCAAATGAGGGGACAACAAGTGTGGAAACTGAGGCAAATCTAGGAGAGTGTTTCAGTTTCTACCTTCTCAATGGTCAACTGTTAATGGCGACACTTTTTTGGATTCTAGTTTGCTTTCAACGTAGCTGTGATTTGGTAAAATCCTTTAGTTTTTTGGGCCTTCTCAACGGACGGCCATTAACTGTTGCACTTTAGGGGATTGCGCTTTAGGTCAACAAATGCTCCAAAATTTGTCAAATCTTGAAATTTTTGGCTTGCCCAGGAACATAGCCATTAACGGCTATAGTTTTCAAGCTTTAGATTTCCTACCAATAAAACCGACGAACGCGTGAACTCTTGAAATTTTTGGCCCATCCAGGAGTACAGCCATTCATGGCTATGGTTTTTAGGCTTCAGATTTCCTGCCCATAAAACTGACAAACTTGTGAAATCTTGAAATTTTTGGCCTGCCCAAGAGTAGAGCCGTTAACGGCTACGGTTTTCAGGACTTAGATTTATTCTCTACATATGTTAAGGACTCTATCTTATGCTGAAATTTTGGGCCATCCTAAACCATAGTCGTTAATAGCCACGGTTTTGGAGACTCACATTGGCTACCCATATATGCTAGAAAATTTGTCCAATGTTGAAATTTTTGGACTCTCTTAGTGGAACATGGTTGCTATATTTAATTCTATATTATATGATACATTGATACAAAGTACAATTGCTTCTAACCTTGATTTTGATATCATTTCAGAGATGTTGACACAAGAAGACCTACAAGCACAAAGAGTAAATGTTGCACTTTGGCCTCTTTCTAAAGATCAACTTGAGTTACAATTGCATGGATTTCTAAAGACGGAGATTGCAAGCACTTCTTCTTATCTTAAGTGGTTGAGGTATCATCCAAGGGCAAAATCCAAAATCAACATTCCTTCATGTCATATGATTTCTTTGCTACTTGTGAGGCCTTTTTTGAAGAATAATGTGATGAACCTAGCTGCAAACTTTGTTACTTGTAGTTATATGGAAGGAAATGGAGTTTTTTATGTATCCTTGAAGGACAATGAAGGGAAAACAATACATGTCACAGATGATATTGTTAAATCATAGAGTGCCAATTCTGTGCATGCAAATGATGCATTTAAAAAACAATTGCAAAATGATGAAGATCTCAAAGTGTTCTCTAGCAAGATGTTTATGGTGTGGGATGGCAATCACCGTTTACAAGCATGGTTGCCTATTATCAACCGAGATCATGTGGATAATTTCACATGGCATTGTACTATTGAAAGTATTATTTTGGAGGTTAAGGGGGACATTGCAACTATGCTGGTAGCATTACATGAAGTCAATTGGTAAGCCCTTATGTTCCTTTATCAATTTCATCTTCATTTCATTTCTTAGTCTCAAAAGCTTGTTTGGTTTGGATCATTGCAATTGTCATTGTTCTAATTTTTGGTTGATAGGATGTTTGCTTTACATATTCTAACACAATATATCTTGTTTTACTTAGAGAAACTAAAAATCCCATGTTTCCATAAATCTTGTTCACAAACTTTATTGCATCCAAAGTATTACTAGGCAACCACTCTCGTATTTTGAAAAACTTGTCTCCGACGAGGATCTTATTGTAGCTAAAGCCAAGCGAAAGTCAAAACAAAGGACTTGGTTCACTTTGACCATTGAGGCTCTAAATGGAGTCTTATACTAGGTTCATTTCTAAAGTTTTATTTTCTATTTTTTTTCAATTCTTAAGTCATTGTCTTGCTCATATTGAATTGAATTCATATTGTCTTCTTCTATAACACATAATTATTTCCATCATGTCCAATGATGCTTATTCTTACACATCATTTATTTTGTGCAACAAGAGTTGGGCGATGCTGCTGCTATTACTCAAAGAGAGTTTTATAAGAAGTATCCCAATCCAGCTAATTGGACTTCAAGTGCAATTGATGAATGGGTCTCCAAAGTTGTTGACAAGGTGAAGATAACTTTTCATTCAGAATTGAGGAAACAACTTCCAATTGCAAATCCTAAGCATACGACGGCCTTCTTGGAGGAAGTAAAGCATCACTATCAAAATTCATGATGAAAGTCCAGAGATGACTTAAGAAAAACTCTAGATGTTGGCAACTTCAGCAATGGACACTTCTATGAAGATCAAGTGGTTGGAGAGGTGGAACAAGTCTCCTACTCTTCGTGAGGCTCTCAAATTCCCTAAACCAAAATTCAATGATATTGACTTTCTTGAGTGGATTCATAAAACTACATGGTGGGCATAGGTAAGTACTTCTCTTTTTTTGTTATTGTTTTACTATTATTTCTTTGAACCTTTTCATTCTATCATAAAGTTCTTCTAATTGAAATTTTGGATATGGCAGTTGGCTATTGAGATAGAGAAGTTTTTCAATGCTACATTTGTTGATCTAAGTGTGTCTATTAACTATCTTCAAGATGGTATGGATCCTTTGCCCACTATTTTTGATTATGTAGAGACAATGTGCATATTGTTGTGGGATACTGCATTTTTTCGTGAGTTTGCTGTGGATAAAGGGGTCCATAAGAACCACAAGATTGAGAAGCAACTCAACTTCACACCAACTATATAAAGGGTGCTTTATAGGTACTTCAAGTATGTTCTTTTCCCTGCTAAAGCCATTTCCAAATCTCCCACTTTCTTTGCAAATTATTTGGACAAAAAAAGTGAAGAGTGCATGTTCACAAAGGAGATCATTAAATCTTGGGATCCCATACACTGGGAAAAGTGTAGATGGTATTTGGATTGTTCCCTCAAAAGACCTCCTACTTTTGACATTACCCTTGGAGATTCCATTAAACCCGCCCTCAAAGGTACAGTTGTAATTATTCTTAAAACAATGGATAAGGATGCAACCAAGAAGCCCAAGAAGATAAAGCCTAAGGCAAAGAAGGTAGTGGTTGAACTTGACAATTCCGATGAAGATGTGCTAGTTCAAGACAGTCTCCAAAAACTTGTTGTTACTAGGCCTTCTTCAAATGTTGAGGTGATACCCCCTACTTCAAAGCGACAAAAGACATCTTCTACTCTTGAGGTTCTAATGCCAACCTCCTCTCCTATCTTTGAGTTACCTCCCAAGCTTAGAGGTATGATGAATACTTTGGCTCCTTTGCCTACAAAGCATATATTTTTAGATTTAATCTTGAATGATTTTTTTGTTAGAATCATCGAGGAGAAGAAGAAGAATGGTACATTTGGTGCACTATATGATGACATTGTGGCTTTTCTGTCAAGGGTGAGTTAATTCTTTTTCTTTTTTTAATTTCATGTTTTATTGTTATCCAATTTCAATTATATATTCTATTAAATTTATCTCTTCTAATTCATGATGTTTTGTGACTTTGACATCTCTAATCAGGAATTAATATTCTCAGAATTTGTCTTTGTAGGTTGGTCAAGGCAAAGAGTTCTTTTTTGATGGAAAAGTGCAAAAGAGACCTGATGTGGACCTTATTATTGCAGAATACCTAGATGATCTTTGAGTTCTAGGGGTATCAAATCCACCATCTCAAATTCCACATTTGAATGCCACAATTCCAAATTTTCTTCAAGTAATGATGGCATTCCCTTTTACCTATCTTCATGATGATGGAGCAATCCTTCTATTTTATCCTGACAATTCTACTATAAAGAGAGAAGTGGCAGGATTCTTCAAGAACTACAAGTTCAAGATCAAGGATGAGTGGACTATCATTAACTACTTACATTTGACAAATCCTATGAACCCATCTAAAAATGTAAGTATTCATTTCAAGCTTTTATTTATGGCATTGATTCAATACTTCTTATATTTCCACTGATTTTATGTATACTTTCTGATTTGAATTTGATTTTGATTTCTACACTCTGAAATTGAAGGCTTTCTTGTTGGTTTGATCATTTACCTCTCCTAGTGCAAGGCAACCTCAGGAGCTTGTAATTACTATTCATCCTTCAATTCCCGAGGTTGATTTAACCATGGATGACGTTCTTTTCAATTCTATTACTACAACAACTTAGTTATATAGAAAGGAAGATGGCAAGCCATGGAGGGGTGCTAAAGAGAAGTCAGAGGTTCTAATGAAGCTTTTCATTCATTGCTTGAGCCTTGTAGGTGGCATTGTAGCAAACGTGACTACCTCTACAGGTATTGTAATCTACAATATTGAATTATTGTTGTCTATTGTTAGTTTCATTTTTTAATCTACACTTCCATTTGGATGTTTTCATAATGTTAAAATTGTGTCTCATTCAAGGTCTTCAATAAGAGCGGCTCATTCATCTAATTGCCATATCCTAGCATTAAAAAGTGATGCCAAACTCTTTGATGAGGTACTAAAGCCTTTGATAACAGCTACAACTATCTTCAAGACTCTTAATTCTACTACCACATGTGATGGCATGGAGATTGATGATGATTCTCCAGTTGAAGATGTCGCACTATTTGACTTATGTGAATAAGTTTTATTCATGTTTTCTTTTTAAACAACTTTAGTTATAAATTTTTTTCTTTTGTATTTTAATTTTTTACATCATATTCTAATATATGGTTTGTTGTTTGCAGTTGGATGAATCCATTGCTAAGGCAAACTTTGCTTTTTTATCAATACCCTGGATTTTTTAGAAGTCCCTCTACTAGTCCTCGTGGCCTCCCTATTTATGCTGAAGATTTAACATTAGCTTATGCTAATGCTTCATCTAATTCATCTTCAATTTCTCTACCACCTTGTACTCTTATAGATCTTATGATCCTAGAATATGTTCTTATTTTGAACTTAGTGCATCTGAGTCAGACGATATTTGAATTTGTTTTCATGATTGGATATTCAATTTCTATTGTCTTGTTTTTCAAATTGAATCTATCTGTATTTGATGTGGCAGAAATCCGATTTCATCGTCTAAGACTTCACCTTATGCCCAAATTGAACAATAATTCTTAAGCCTTCAATTGTATTCCAACATTGAACTTTTTAAAATTTCACAAAGCAGAGTTCAACAATGAAACTATTACCATTGAATCCATTATTTAGTCTATATAGTAGAAATGGTATTTATTTCTTGAAAAAAAGTTCAAAAAAGACAGTTCAAAAAAGAGGGGCATCAACTAGAAAAATGTTTGGTTATGTCATTTGGGGATAACACATTTATTTGGTGTATAATATATGACTACTATATTTATTTTACATATTCAATGTCTAAGGTATTTTTGTCCTAATTTAAAAGTATAGTTATAAAAAGAAAAGAAAAGAAGTGGACCATTTTCATCCTTTAAATTCACATAAAGGCCAATGATGAAGACTATATTTATTACACAATCATTCAAAAGTATTTTCTACATATAATGTTTAGAACCTTTGTCTATCACCAAATTTATGTTCAATTTTAGTTTTTTACAATCTATGTTTTTTGCTCTTTCTATTTTAGACTTTATAAATGTCTCCTCTATAATGTTGTTATGATATACTGCAATTTTACATTTTTGTGCTTTGTTGTGAGACACCCTAAACCACTACACCTATTTTCATTATGTGTTTGTTTACAAATACTATCTACTTTGATTATATCTCAAGTTTTGGATATATATTTGTTCTATTTTTTGGTACAAAATAGAAAAGTGGCATATTTGTTTGTCATTCATTTGAGCTTTGGATACTTACATCTAATTCCATGGTCATAGGTCCTCCAAAATTTTAAAATCCTAAATTGAAAGAAAAAAAATGGAGGATCACAAGGTCACACGCTCATAGGCTCACAGGCTCATGCTCACAAGCTCACATACTAGCATCCCCAGAGTCTTATCTTCCATCACTATGAGAAATAACTAACCGTAGAGATTTATGGGATTATGAGAAGTGATGGAGTTAGCTAAATTGAATTTGAAAATTTGGTTGAAGAAAAGTTGGAGATGTTGAATCGAGGTCACACTCATGGAGTCTAATCTTCCATCACTTTGACTACTAATTAAAACTATGGTCCAATCTTCAATCAATATGAATAATAACTAAACTTACGAGATTTTACTTGATTGTAGAAGTGATGGAGTTAGATTGTTTATCAATGTCTAATAATAAACTCTAGAAGAAAGACCATATGATTTGATCTACTATTGCATTAATCAATGTATAGATATATAAAGATATAATTTAAACTCAGAAATTCAAAATTACTTTTGCAATTGACTATGAATTGAATATTGATGAATTTCATAGAAATTTGTTTTGCACTAAGATTAAAATGTAAAACTTTAAGAGGACTATTTTTAATTATTTTTCATTTACTTATTTATTGAAGTTATTTTCAAAGTTTCATTTTTTTAAATGAGAAAGTTAGTTTTTGATGTGAAACATGTTCTTTTAATTACCAAATATTTGTAAACATGATTCTTGAACACACACACACAAAGATATGTAAATAATTTTTTTTCTAGGAAATTAATGTAAGAAAATATAAAAAAAAGATGCTTGGAATTAGGGTTCTTGTTGGATATATATAATAGCTTTTAATGTCCAGCCATAGATCCTCTTTCATTTGCTTGGTTGCACTTTGTGCTTGAAAAGATGATAACAACTCAAAGTGGGCAATCCAAGTTAATAGTATATTTATTTTAGATTAGGGTATATTCATCTTATATTCCGTAAGAAGTCCCCAAAGACAAAGAGTGATATAAAATATACAAATCCATGTTTGAACTATGTATAAGCAAGCAAATCTATCCTATTATTTTGAGGTTCAAATTTTTTGAGTAATTTAATTAATTCATGTTTTGTGGTGTCATAATTTCTCTATAATATTCTTTATAAAAAAATACTAAATTTGTCACCTATTATTTGTTTTCTGGTCTAAGAGTTTAGAAAGAAACACTTAAATACATTAATAAAATAAAATTTAGATTTGAATTTGTTAGAAAATACTTCATCCATTGCAAAATCACAATGCTCAAATCTCAAACCCTTCTAATAAGATAAGTTTCATGTTCTCAAAATTCAATCCTTTCCCCCCCAAATCACAAAAAAATATTGTGTCTAATTGCAAACAATTGCATATAAAGCTTCAAACCTAGTCAAGAATACAATTAAAAAAATCTACAAACAAGCCAAAATTTCCACTTTCAAATTAAATATCAAATGCAAGGAGTTTCAAGATGAAAAAAAATACTAAATTGTCAATGACTTGGGTATACAAAAACTTGAAAAATGTAAATGTAAATTCTAAAGATTTCATTATTTTGACATGCATAGAGGTAGACATTCCCTCTTTGAATTTCATACTAATGGGGCATGGAGGTAGATGTTGAGGTTTTAGTTGAGAGTTGAGTATGGAAATTGATATTTTGGTAAGCAATCTATGCCATAATTTTATATTTATTTCCTAGGAAATGTGAAGTTTGAGTATTAATAAGTATTAACTGTTCATAATTTTAATTTTATGCTAGATAAGAGAATATGTATATACATAAGTAGATTTGTACAACCAAGTCCAAAGATTTCAACTTTTTTTTGAAAGAACTAAGATAACTTTAGAAATTGCACAGGTTGTTTGTATTTGTATTTAAACAAATACAACTTATAAAATTTACTATACTTATTAGAATTGCATGAAATAAAACTTGATGTGAAGACTATGACAACATAAAAAACTATTGTAAGAATATCAAAAATAGATTACAAGTATGAAGTCACTAGCGATTGCTCCAAAAAAAATCCATCATTGTTCTTATAATTGAATGCAAAGAAACCATGTTGGAATAAACTACAAATTTGTTAAATGGTAAGTTTGTGCCCACAATGTTTTTCGGAATACGTTTGTTGGGATTTCATGCACTTTGGATCACCGAGATGGATGGCAAAAGATGGTGACAACAATGGAAATGGAAATGGCTGCAACCCCTTCACCCAATGAACTCTATTTGCTTCAAATGTCTATAGGACTATCATATAGTGTAGCAATTGTGGTATGCTTGGTAGTTGATATTAAATCATCTTCTACATCAAAATGATTAACATTCATTCTTTTAAGTATTTAACTACATGTGGTGAGAAACAATTTATATAGATATAGGTGTGAACAACAATAAGTCGCGATCTTGCAACTGCAGCTAATTGTATTATCAGAGAGGATTATACACGAGCTTAACAGGAGTATATATACAGCGGTGGAAACCCTAAACTAATGAGGTGGATGAATGAATCCCCACAGGGGAATGAAACCCTAACAGTGATATATTGTCAACACCCCTCCTCAATTGGGAGAAGGAACATGCCAATTGTAATCTGTATAGGAAGGAAGGCTTAGTGTTGAGCTTGTATAGCGATACGATGGCGCAGGTAAGAGATCAGCCGAAGCAAGCGGAGCGGAAGAATGTGGAGGCTGTGTCGTTGTGGGGTCTGGCGGTCTTGTTGCTGTGGACGGTGTGTGCCTTCGGAGCACAGCTGGCTAGTTGGTGTTTCGAGATAGTTGATGCGTTGGTGATGAGGCGATTCGACGAAGGGCCAAGCGGCTGAGGATTTGAAGAGCTCCAATGCCTAGGAGCACGCGTTAGAGGCCGTGAAGAGATTGGTGTAGGATGAGGTGTAGGGGCGGAGAATGCCAGAAAACTGGCGGAGGAGGGATAGAGTGAAGCAGAAATTTTACGTTGTCTGGAGGGGTCGAAGACCAGGTCTGTATTTTTCGTGGTCGGACTGCTCCAAGGAGGTGCTGGGGTATAAGGGGGCTGTACATAAGAGTTTTGTGTTGCTAGAGGAAGCAGAAGAGTACTTGTTCGAGGCCGAGGGTTGTTAAGAGGCAGTGAATCTAAAGTATAGACATGTGTAGAACTGGGCAGGTTCTGTTGTAAGGTAATCAGGCTATGTAGACCTAGAAAGGTGTGGTGTTGGTGAAATTTCACGCGACCCAGGGATTTTGTAAGCGCATTTGCTGGTTGTGAACTAGTATTAATATATTGGATTCTAATTTCTCCAGCTAAGACCCGCTCACGTACAAAGTGATAGTGGATTTCGATGTGTTTTGAACGAGCATGGAAAACAGGGTTATGAGACAATTTGATAGCACCTTGATTATCACAATGAATTGTGATACTTGCATGAGTTGGTGTAGAAGAAAATGTTGGTTCGTGCAGGTTTTGTGGTGTTGTTGGAGGGAGAGGCTGAAGTTCTTGAATGAGGCGGTGAAGCCAGACGGCCTCTTGAGCTCCATCACTGAGGGCACGGTATTCAGATTCGGTGGAGGAGCGTGAGATAGTAAGTTGTTGCTTACTTTGCCAGGTAATCGGGCCTCCTGCGAGAGTGAAGATGTAAGCTCCCATTGAATGTCTTGTGTCTTGGCAGAAACCCCAATCAGCATCAGTGTATCCCGAGATGGCGATGGGAGAATTGTGTTTGTAGAGAATGCCGTAATCGAGGGTGCCATGGAGGTAGCGTAACACATGTTTGGCAGCGTCGAGATGAGCAAGCTTGGGTGCAGCCATATAGCTGCTTAGTCGGTTGACAGCATAAGTGAGGTCCGGGCGGGTGATAGTTAGAAAGATGAGCTTTCCGATGAGACAACAGTAGTGGTTGATATCTACAGGGAGGGAGGTCATATCTTTTGTAAGAACGAGACCTTCTGGAAATGGAGTAGGGGCTGTCTTTGAATCAGCCATACCAAATTCATGAAGAATTGACTCCGTATATTCCTGTTGGTGCAAGAATAGCCCAAGGATAACTTGTTCGAACGATATGCCGAGGTACCGCTTGATTTTTCCTAAGTCAGTCATGTCGAATTCGGCATGAAGAAACTCTTTAAGCTAGGTGATGAGTGAGTCGGAGCTGCCAGTAATAAAAAGATCGTCCACATATAGAAGGAGGATGATAGTTTGCCCATCGCGATGCATGTAGTACATGTTGCTGTCAGAGGTGCTGCGATGAAGTCCAATGCTCTGAAGTGATTTGTCAATGCGATCGTACCATGTTCGTGGGCTCTGTTTCAAGCCATAAAGGGATTTGTGTAGATTGCAGACAAGGTGCTCACGGCCACGAGCTCGAAAGCTAGGGGGCTAGGTCATAAAAACGCGTTCCTTGAGAAGCCCGTGAAGAAATGCAGTGCGGACATCCATGTGGTGGATGTCCCAACGCTTGGCCGAGGCGAGAGCTATAGTAGTTCGAAGAGTGACCCACTTGATGACGGGAGCAAAAGTGTCATTGAAATCGATTCTGTATTGTTGTTCAAAGCCACGGGCAACTAATCGGGCCTTCTTGATAGGAGGTTGACCAGCAAGGCCTGGTTTGAGTTTAAAAACCCATTTGCATGTAATGGCAGTTTTGCCGGGAGGTAATGGCTCTAGGTCCCACGTATGGTTTTTCCATATGGATTCCATTTCCGCTTGCATCGCTTGGCGCCAACCAGGGTCATCTTTGGCTTGTTTAAATGTAATGTGGGTATGATCAGGTTCGATGGGAAATGTTGGGGTCGTTGTTTTGACAACGGTGTAGATGTCGAAGTCTTCTAAGGATAGGCAGAGTTCATAACCGTCCAGACGGATATTTTGTCGTTTAGAATGCTGGGAGCGATGGGGAAGAGGAGGCGAGCTGATGTCAACTGAAGCTGTGGAGGGAGGAGAAGATAAAGAGAAAGATGGAGAGGTGTTAGGAGGAAGTGGATCTAAGTGGTCAATAGGGATAGGGAATGACGGAGTAGCAAGTATGGTCAAGTCTGTGTTCGGGGTTGTTTGTTGGACTGGTTGATGTTGTCGTTCTACATCTGACTGTTTAGATGCGGATGCTGTGGAGTATGGCTGAAGTAGGTCGGTGAGAAATTTGGGGTCCTGTAGAGGTTCTGTAGTCTCAGGAGTGAATATATCAAAGCAATTTTCATTGAAGCGAACATCTCTACTAATGATAATCTTTCTAGTTGGGGGGTGGTAGCAACGATAAGCCTTACTATTTTCATCATAGCCTAATAGTATGGTGCAGAGAGCCTTGGGATCGAACTTTTGACGTTTTGCATTGGGTTTGTGGCAGTATGCTAAACTGCCGATAACTCTCAGGTGACCAAGGTGAGGCTTCATCCCAGTAAAAGCTTCTTCGGGAGTCTGTAGTTTTAAGGCTTTAGTGGGGCAACGATTCTGGATGTAGTTGACGATACGAGCTATTTCTTCCCAGAGGGTCTTGGGAATGTGAGTTCCTATGACTACACTACGAATGCCCTCTAGGAGGGTACGGTTTTTCCTTTCTACAACTCTGTTTTGGTGAGGTGAGTAGCTGGCGGTTAGTTGTCTAACAATGTCGTGATTGAGGCAGTATTCCCGAAAGTCATTGGAGAGATATTCTCCCCCTCGGTCACTTCGAAGAATACCAAACTTCAGTTCTGGGGATTCTACTAGAGCTCTAAATTGCTTGAAGCATCCTAAAGTTTGAGATTTGTCTGAAATGAAATAAAGCCAAGTTTTGCAGGAAAAATCGTCAATAAATGTAAGGATGCATTTGTTGCCTGACCTGGAAGTGATTGGGAGAGGTCCGCAAAGGTCGGTGTGGACTAGCTGAAGTTTTCGGGTTGTTGTGGATGTACGTTTCTTCGGGGTGCGATCTCGTGGGAGTTTCCCAAGCATACAGGAGTCGCAGACATGTTTGATGAGGGGAATACGAGGAACTCCAGCTACCAAATTTCGAGATGTCATGTGATATAAGCCTTGGTAATGAATGTGACCGATGCGCTTGTGCCAAAGATGTATCATGTCATTGGAGGGTCTTGTGAAGTGTGGGCAGGTCATGGATGGCTGATTGAAGTCAATAGATTGAGCTGGAGTCAAGCTGGCTGCAAGAACAAAAGGAGAGTCTAGTGCAGTGTAGAGATTTGCAGGAACGTTGGAACTTGGGGGCTGGGCGAAGTCTTGTGTATCGAGAGGATGTTTAGAGAATCGGTTGATGACTCGGTACAGGTTATTCCAAGGGTCTCGGATACCTCTTAGGAATATATCGCTCGAGTGGTCTTTGTCGTAAATTGTGCAGGTTTGTGATTCAAAAAGAACTTGGTAACCTACATCAGTGAGTTTGCCAACAGAGAGCAGGTTTGTCTTGACTCCAGGGACGTAGAGAACGTTCTTGATCGTCTTTATTGAGCCTGAGGTGTCAATAGCATTTACAGATCCCTAACTAGCTACTTCCATTGTCTGACTACGTGCGGTTCTAATATGCGGGATTTTGCTTGAAGAAATATCATGAAGAAGACGAAAGTCTCCGGTGACATGAGATGAGGCTCCGCTGTCAAGAAACCATTCTTCCTCGATTGGTGCGAAAGTAACGCATGCATTGATAACTTCCTCTGGGACTGTAAGGTCTTCTTGAAATGCGTCGAGACAATGTTGAATGTGAGGTGATGAGTCGTCAGGATACTGATCTTCGGCATACTCCATGTCTTCAGTGTCATTGATTTCGGCGAGGTGAACTTGAGTTGATGGGGAACTACGTTGCTGTTGTCGTTGGGTAGTCAGATTCCTGAGTTGGAGTTGCAAGGCCCTGATGCGCTCCTCCAGAGTGATGCTATGACATTCTCGGGCGTAGTGACCTGGTTTGCCACAATTGTGATAGAATACGAACTGTGCTTATAGAGGTAGCGTTCTCGAAGGTTGATCATGAGGTGAATAACTGCGATCGTTTGCAGGGTATCCTCTACCATAGACAGGACGTCCTCTGCTTATGAGAGAAGCGCCGTAGCTGCCTTGCGATGAACCCCTCTCTATGCGGGCAATATTGACTTGTTTTGTATCTTCTCTTTGCTGATCTAAGGTTCTACCGATTTCCTCCTGTAGAAATAATCCTTCTAGCTCGGCGAAGGAAGGTAAATGGTCCCTCCCTTTTTGAATTTGTTTGAAAGTAGACCAGCTTTTGGGTAGACTATTGAGCGTGAGATCAACTAGGTCCTCATCAAAGATCTGAATACCAAGATTAGCTAATTGTGTAACTAATAGATTGATCTCCTGTAGGTGGTCTGATAGGGATTTGCCTTCTACTAATTTTAAGGAGTAGAATTTCTCTTTGAGAGAGAGTCGTCTAGACGAGCTTCTAGTGTTACATAGATTCCTAAGCCTTTGCCAAATGGCCTGCGATTCTGTGAGATGGATCGCACTGAGCAGTATCGAATCTCTTACCAGGGAAGTGATGATTCGACTAGCACGATAGCGCAGCTCGATATCGCGTGAGGAGTCGGTTGTCATGGTGGCGGAAGGAGGTGTTGTTACCGCGGCATCCTCTTCATGCAGTGGGGTTGAGTTGGTGGTGTTTGCGATGGAGCTCGATGAAGTGGCATCGACGACAGTCTAATCTGCGCCAGGTTCGACAAATTGCCACAATCCTTCCTGCATTAGGATCATCTTCACTTTGTAACTCCAGATTATGTAGTTTGAGGGACTAGCTAGCTTCATCGTCTCAGGTACATCCCTCATGCTTGGGTCCATGCTTGTCTAAAAGAAAATAAGAGAACAAAAAACAAAAAACAAAAAACTTGATATTGCTATGAGTCAGACTACTTCCTGTAGCGCCGCTATAGTGGCGGCTGTGACTGCTTGTGAGATCTCAGAGAAGTACTACGACTTCAACGCTTATCGAGACTGAGACTGAGTAATCAGATCATGGAATTGTGCTGTGACTAATTCGAAGACCTAACCTAGCTCTGATACCATGTGAACAACAATAAGTCGCGATCTTGCAACTGTAGCTAATTGTATTATCAAAGAGGATTATACACGAGCTTAACAAGAGTATATATACAGCGGTGGAAACCCTAAACTAATGAGGCGGATGAATGAATCCCCACAGGGGAATGAAACCCTAACAGTGATATATTGTCAACAATAGGTACATAAAAAGAACAATTTGCTCAAATTGTATCATTAATATAGCAAGAAACATTAAGAAAATATTCTTGCAAATGTCAATCTTCTCTAGTATATTACAAAATTTGAAGCACTAATATAATTCAATATAATGGTCATCATAGAAGTAGACTTCTACTACCATGATTGTATGTGTTGTTTAGAATCTTTTAATATTTCCTAAGAAAATTTACAGCTTAAGTTGAACAAAAATATTTCAAAGCCAAGTTCAAAACTATGCACAATTTATCAATAAGGGATCCTATTACCCTATGTGAAGATCAAATTTGCAATAAATTAAGTCTTTTTTGTAAAAAAAATGTCACATGTCATCTTGTGAACAATGTGAGGTGACATGACCCTTTGAGAATCTTTATGTGGAAATTCAATTTTGTCACTTGAGTACCGCACCAAACCTTCATAGATGGTATACAACAATAGTAAATATTTATATAGTGCCAAATGTTAATTAGGGAGGGGCAACCTAGTTTCACTATTTTGTGTATGGAAGAAAATCCATTCCTAATCACTGCCCCTCCCATTCTAGCAATGCATGCCACTCTCTTTTTGTGCAGGAGGAAATGAACAATGATTAATTACAACACAATTCAGTCTTGGTATAGTTGTGGCACATTGTGATTGTTCTACAAGACTCTCACTTTAGCCCAACCTAACCTTGTTGGGTTTTGCGACCAATCCTTGGTAGGAAATAGGAAGGTCTATATGACCAGAGTTGGAGGAACGGAATCTTCCACTCAAAAATTCATAATAATTATGTTTTGAGAAATAAAAATTTGAAAAATTATGAAAACCTTTTGATTCTATTTTTGCACATTAGAAAATTTCCCCTCTGAAGAAACCTACCATGGAAATACGTGTAACTGCTTAAGTGGTCAGAAATGGGTTGCCTTCCTTAGTTTCTGACTACCTGTACCCAACAACATCATTGGTAGCCACTGCAGCTAAATTCCAAAATTTGTAGGAAATCCCCCCTGAAACGCACAAAATTCGGTGGCATCAATCAGTGCCAGGCAAGAGCCTCCAAATTGAGAATGATTCCCCCAGCCAACCCACAACTAGAGATTCCCCCTAAAATCTACACACACACCCAAAAAAATCTACAAACCCCCCCAAATCTACATAAATTCTAATATACCACTTTCCTATAAATTCCACCGAATTCCTAGATCTCCCCCTCTCACGGAAACCCACCCAGATACACAACCCCCATCCCTGCCCCCCTCCTCCACCTCCGACCACGTAGCACCACGACCTCCACGTGTCATCAACCCAGACCGTCCATCCCGAGACCCCGTTCACACCGCAACTCTAAGCGAAACTCCCTTCTCAGCTCGTGCTCTTTGGCTTGCATCGATGCATCCGCAACGCACACTGCGACAAATTGAGATCTGCCCTGGCCTCCATATCTGATTGACACGAAGCACTGAGGATCCGTACTCTTCGCATTTACCCTTCTTATTGGATTGTTTTGCGGCTGAAAATTTGGGCATGTATTTCGATAGCAAAGTGGTTTCCGCGGTTGCCATCGGCGGAGCGTTGGTTGCGTTGTCGTTGTTCCTGACGAAGAATTGTAAGTCGGTGTCCACGATGTTGGGAGGCAAGAAGGATGTCGATGTGCACGACACCAATAGTTTGGAGATCGACGAGATTGGGAATTTCGCCGTGTCTGAGCACAACAACCACCAGGTAAGAGAATTGGGAAAAAAGGGGTTGCAAAAATTTGGGGAGTTGGAAGAAATTGGGGTTGCGGGAGTTGGGTTTTCTAGAAATTGAGTTGCGAGACTTCGGGTAGCCAGAATATGGGTTGTGAGAATTTGCGTTGCTTGGGAATTACTCAATTCTCTCGAGCTATTCCAATTACTTCCTCGCGTGTATAATTGACTTCCGAAGGGGTTTGAATTGTTGTTACTTTGAATGGTCGAATATTCCAGATTCGAGTTTTTTTGGACTACCATTTTGCTGACTCGTGTTGCGTTTTTGTCTGTTTGTGTTAGCATTTTTTGCTCTAATGCTGTATATTTAAGATGTAATTTAATCAGTTTTAGGAGATTGTTGGTTCTAGCTCTTAAGTTGGCTTTTATGTACTTGTGGTCATCATGTCTCTAGTTTTAGCGAAGTTGAGAGTTCTGATTTGAACCATTACTTCATAAATGCCATGTTCGGTGGGATGGGATTTCATTGTGACAGGACATGATTTCCACTAGTGAAGTTTCGTTGGCTTTTTTGTTTCCAGTTCGTAACTTGGCATTTGCGCTTCTTGTCCACAACTTGTCTTTTTATGTGGTCTTATGGGATTCCTGTGACTCACCTCCTGAAACTGCGTTTCGATGTGTGAGATTGTGATTCGCCCTTTTGGGCGAGTTTCTTAAGGTTGTCGTACGACTGACTCCCAAACATGATGTATTTTGTGCGTGTCTTTACAGAATAGTCTGGAGAAGATAAAATTCTCCAAGGTGGTGTCCTGCCAGAAGCAGGTGGTGGCCGGGATCATGTACCACCTGGTGATCGAGGTGGAGGAGAAGAGCCAGCCCAAGTACTACGACGCCAAGGTGTGGGCGAAGCCGGGCGGCGCTCCCAAGAAGCTGGAGGAGTTCAAACCCAAAGACGGTGCGAACTTAACCTCCGCTGACTTGGGTGCCAAGACAGGTTGATATTTGTTTGCTGTGTCCTCTCTCTCCCTCTTTACCTTCGCTGTTTTTGGTTTCACGCAAGGTAATATCTTGTTTGAAAGCCAACAGTGGAACACATACTTGGTAGTTAATCTTTTGGTACTAAATCACAAGTGCCAGTGTATTAACTATCCTCCATGAAATGATAACCATAGAAAAAACACTGCTACTGCAATCCTAGACCAAAAATAGTAGTTACTGTGGGGAGTGCTAATTACAAAGAAGTTGCTTTCCACTTCATGAATATTTACGTATGTGGAAGAGATCTTTGTATTTGCTATCCCCAAGAAACTAGAACCGTTGAAAAAACTATTGCTACATCATGGATTGCAATCAGTAGACCAAAAGTTGTATTTACTGCCGAGAGCGCTACCGTAATTACAAAGAAATTGCTTTCCACTTCATGAATATTCACGTATGTGGAAGAGATCTTTGTAATTTGAAGGTTTTAGCAGACCGCAGTGGGTTCGTGGTCAAGTAATCACGATTTTTGGTGGAGAAGAAGATCACGGGGTGGGTGTAATCGTGTTTGTTTGTGGGACTGTTTCTGAGCCACATATTTTTACTATGTAGGAGTATCCCATAGCAAAGATCTTTCAAAGGGCAGTGGATCAAAGCGGACTGTGTCTTCCAAGGACCCAGTCGTGATGGAGGCAGCCGAGCACACCTTGCGTAGCCTGAACATGAGCTCAAACTCCCTTGCACCTTATGAGCTTAGCGAAATCGTGTCTGCAGAAGCCGAGGTCCGTGTGTGACATGTATCTGTGCTTAATTTTTTGGCTTTTTTCGGAGTCCACAGAATCATAACGCTTTTACACTCAACCCTCTCTAATTGCACATTCAGAGTATATCCTGTAAATCTGTCATGTCGTGTACATACCCGATTGGACCACTTCCACTTGGCAAACTGTGAACTCACGTGATGGGAGCTCATTTGTTCCCAAAGGCAGTGCAATTAGAGAGGGTTCAGGTGCACACCTGTCTACAAATAATCTGAAAAATTTACAAAATATCGAAAGTTGAGTCACACGTATATTATATACATTTCTTGAGAAGCGCTTGTGCTTTGCATCAGGGCTAACTTGAATTCATGTCATTCAACGATTCTATTCCTTGCAGCTGATGTTTTGTTTCCTGTCTGTCCATTCTTTAAGTCTGCCTTTTTTTTGTTTTTTTTGCCAATTCTTGGACTTGCAATGAGTACTATCCTTTATTTTTTTCTTAAAATTTTGGATGACTGGTTGAAGCATATTGTCGCTGTGGGAACTAACCAATGAAAGTCAATCGTTTCTCTTTTTGTTACAGCTTGAGGGCGAATCTGCGCTCTTCTTCTTGCTCCTGAAGACCAAGCGGGGTGCGACGGAGGAGTCGTACAAGTCGGAAGTAAACCGAACTGGGGATGGTCAGTGGTCAGTGAAGCAACCCACAATCCAGCTCTGAAGATTTGCGGCAGTCTTTGATCCCCGCTGTGCAGAGAGCACTTCGTCGTTTGTTTATAGGCATGTATGTCATTTCATTCAAAGGCCAGGAAGAATTGTTCACTTGACAGGGATTTAGGTACATTTTGTAAGGGTTCATTGTCATCCTGGAAACATTTGTAATATGTGATTAATAATGATGTTATATTACGAATGGCCTCGTACTGGCAGTCTGTCACTGCTCACTCCACTGATTATGGTTGTTACTTATAAAGTAAGGTAGACATGCCCATTCCTGTCCACTTAAAAATTCCTCCCTCATGCACGAGTTGTGTATGTTTATTTTCTGGAATATACTCCACTGGTACTTGAGGAGGGAGGGAATTGGGTGTACGCGGGAATGGGTATGTCTACCTTGGGCAGACGTTTTTCTCGATTTTTAATGCCAGATTTGCTGTTGTTCAGATTTGCTTTATAGTGTAACTTACCTGTCTGAAGAATCCATACCCTTAACCCTTCAAGGACGGATTGGTGACTTTGGAAATCAACCCTTTTGGAACCATGTGATATCATTTACTTTAAAAAAAATTTCAAATATACTGTTGGAGGTCAAACTATTGTAGAAAATCTTCCCTTTCCACACAAAATTCTGAGGATGAATAGTTGCACTTCTTTCCTACATAGAAAGATATTCTACCATTTGTTGGACACTAAACGTTTGTATGGGTTAAGTTAGGCTTCTTGTTTTGTTGTGTATTGCTTTGTTTGTTTGATACATTGAGATCTCTTAGACCACACGTATCAAGGTTGCGTGCTTAGTACCGTTGGAACCTTCAACAAGGAGGGGTGCACTAGCTTCGTTTCATGGTGTTTAGACCTAGGGTGTGAAAGTTATTGAATTTCAAAGTTTTTATGAATTGAAAAATTAGAAAATTATTTTTTACTTTTATTTTGGTCATGGCAATAGCACAAAGCATATTATTAGAATGTGATATTTAGGAGTTGATTGATTGTCATGTTAGTTGCAAGAATAGAAGAAGCAAAATAATTTCACATCTTTTCATATTAAAATCACTTACGATGGAGTGACAAAAATAGTGAACTTGTGTAGACATGAATGTTCTTGTAACCTCTTACCCCAAAAAGGACGCTATGGATGTTTAGTGTCCAATGAATGACAAGGCATTCTCCTTTGTAGGACAAAAATTCAATTATTCATCCTTGAAATTAGTGGTGGGAAGTAGAGAGTCTTCTATAGTACTTTGACTTCAAATGAGTTCTTTTTATTTTTTTAATACCAATTATTCCCACAGTTTCAGAAATGATGATTTCCACATGAAACCCCCACGTCCTTCAAAGGTTAATCCTTAAATGCCGAATTGGTGACCGTAGAAATCATCATTGTCTTTTGGAACCATGTGACATCATCTATATTAAAAAAAAATACTCACTAAAAGTCAAACTAATGTAGAAGATCTCCCCTTTCCACCCCTAATTTTGAAGATGAATAGTTGTACTTCTATCCTACACAAGAGAATTCCTTGTCATTTATTTGACAAATAACGTCCACCACATTGTTTATAGGTTAACCCTATAAAGACATTGTAGACTAGAATGGTCCAATGGATCACTTCATTGTTGATTGTAGAGAAAGAGAATGCACCAATTAGTCCAATAATTGGAGAATTTTGGTAACTACCTTGGTCATAGGGGGACACATCCTTAGAGGGTTAACTCAACAATGCTAGAAGACACGAAACATCCTATGATTATTTGAGAAACTCTAGAAATAAAGTGTGCATTTGTTCACCTGAGTTTCTCTAAATTTTTGGTTGTCTGATTTGGTGATAGGCGAGTTGTTGCAAGGATGGATTGGTGACCTTGGAAATCATCCCTTTTGGAACAATATGGCATCATCTACTTTATAAAAATAAAAAAATACTTATTGGAGGTCAATGATCTCTCCTTTTGTACAAAACTCTCCAAGGATGAACAATTGCACTTCTATCCCAATTAGGAAGATTCTTTGGCATTGTTTAAAAGTTAATATCAAGAAGACCATGGGTTAGCAAAAAATAGTAACCTTGAAGGACACTCAAGACCAAAAGTGTCCGATGGATGACTTCGCTTTTCACTATAGAAAGAAAAATGTAACTATTCACCCAATAATTGGAGCATTTTGGTGAGTAACTTCGTCATGGGAGCAATGTCCTTCAAAGATTAAGTTCTACTATAACTAAAGTTATTATTGGGCCTTCCTCCAAAAAGGGCCTCTATAGGCTTGTGGTTCCAAATCAACCTTGGTAGTAGTCCCATTGTAAAGTTATATTTCTTTCATACTACACTCTCACCTAGTGAATGGTTTTCATTTGTAGGAGTTATTTGTTGTGGAGTTTAGGGTTTGAAAGGTTGTCTTTTGCTTCTTCATTGGTGCTTGGTGCCTTTGATACTATACTTCTTTATATGTCCAATCACATTAATTCTCTTAATATTTGTTTCACTAATTTACTAATCACACTATTTTAAATTGGTGTTGAGTGAAGTATTATTAAATTGTACTAATTTCACAAAGAAGAAACTTATAGTGACTATATTTTACAAGTCACACTAGTATTGCAAATCAATAATTTTGCACCTTCAAGTGATAATAGGATAAACTAGCATACACTCTACTGAGGCAATTATTTAGGGCTACATTAGAATTTACATTGTATTTTATGTCTTTGTCCAAGTTTCTACTTCTAACACATTTTAATCCCTAAGGGACTAGTATCCCCTCAGGGGACAAATTGGATTTTGGGCAAGTACATATGGTCTTAATTTTTGTTGTCATTTTTTAAAACCTTTTCTTCAGATAGAAAAATAAATTTTCTTGGGGGAAAAATATTTTTTATTTCAATTGGTGCCTGGGAGCAAAAGTTATGCCAAATAAACTCAAAATAGAGGAGACCGGCTCCAAAAAAATTCATAAAGAATGGAATTTTTAAATTAAAATTTTTTTTCTCAAAGATCATCTTTTTTTTTACTATTTGGAAAGCTTTGATTCATTCCATTTGGATAAGTGATGTGAAAGTTATGGATCATCTTCTTTTCCAGACAATGATAGCAACTTCTTGAGAAAATAATGTGTTGGATTTGAATTTGAACTCAATTTTCATAATTTTTCAAAACAAAAAGTTTAATATGGTTTAGTTTGCTTACTAGAACAATCTCACCATTGGCATTAGTGTGTTTCAATTCCATATTAGAGACACTAATAATTTAGATTTTCCTAATTTTTATTTTATACCTACTTCTACTTTACAACTTTTTAAGAATAAAAATTAAGGTTTAGGGTCTTAAATATTTTTCCTAGAATCTCAACTCAATTCTCCATCATAAAAATTTAAACCTCAAAACTTAAGTTAAGAAGGTTCAAAATCAAATAATCTAGTTGCGCAAGGTCCAAAAAGAACTTATCTTCTTCACTTTAAATACATATATCTTGCAATCTATGTGGTCAAAATTTCTCAAATTCATTCCACACATTCTCATACTAGGTAATTGTAAAATCCTATGGTTAGATGTGAAAAAATAATAATTTTCAAAGTTTTTAATTCTTTGAAATAGAAATGGCAGTTTTGAGTGTTTTTTGATGTAAAAAAGGCCATGATCCTTTAGAGGTTAATTTGTTGATGGGCGTTTTGCTTCAGAAATTTTGAAGATTATACATTTAATTCATGATGTATATAATTTAAACTAAAGGTTAAAGAACTAGAATCACTCTGATTGACAAATAATTCCAATGAAAACTATAGTTTTGACATGTTTTGTATTGGTCTAATAAGAATAGGTTTTGTCAATAGGTGAATTGTGGTTATACCAATAATGCATTCTTATTTTTTCATGTTGTGTCCAAAACATATACTTAGCCCGGGGAGATTACTTTTGAGTTTTTAGAAAACTATGTGAGTTAAAACATAGGGTCCACTTAAGTCAAAGGGGGGAAATTTTATATAATATGTAGGGCTATTATAGGGTCCATGAAATTCCTCATACTCTAATATATATAATTAGGTTACATAAAAATATCATATAGTAGAAACTTTTATTAATAAATTAGCCTTGATAGATAGCTGTCATGCAAATTTTTTATTGTACCTTGAGTAATGTGGATGATGAAATGATGGGTAGTTGACTCAAATTGTGTTATAGTAACAATGGTGTATATCAAAGAAATTAAGTGTACATGCAAGAAATTTACTTCAAATGGCAGAAATTGTCACATTTTACATGTAGGGAAGTTTATCCTAGTGAATTCAATGACTTGAAAATTGTTTAGTATGAGGATAGAGTTTCTTGTCCATTTAACTTCAATCTTTGAAGTCATATGTATTAAACACACTTATATGGAATGGTATGTTCACACATGAGTTTCAGTGGGGATTCTAATGTGTTTAATGATAAAGTTGTTATTAAAAACTGCCACGTGGTCAATGGCACTTAAATTGAATTGATTGCTTTTGATTTTATAGTGTATTTTCTATATGTGCATGTAGTAGAGGAAAGGGAAAATTTATAAAGAAGGGCATCAATCAAAAAAAAATTTAATACTTAAATTTTGTGTGTAAGATAGCCCAACTTAAAAAACTAAATGAATGAATTTACAAAAAACATAGGGTATTGAAAATACACCCTTGTAGGTTTTTATGTAAAAATATGGACATCTTAAATGCAATAATGAAGGTAAATAATCCCACATCAAATATCCTCTTAATTCATGTGTATACATTAAGTTACAAGGAATGATCTTCCTGGAATACTTAGGGAGTCAAAAATCTCTCTTTCATTGAGTGCAAATTAGACTCCACAAAATTTAAGATAGTTTAATAAAAAGAACTATATACGTTTGTTTATTCACAAATATTTGATGTCCACCTAATGTCTCCAACTTATAGTGGCTATATGTAACAATTCTAAATTGAATTTGATTCTAGAAGTAGTTGTTATAAAGTAGTTCAATGAAAATATGTTTTATTGGATACCTATATTATATATTTTAAAGTTCTAATATCATATATTGAAGGTACTATAGTTCTTCAAAAATAAGTTCACTTGTATTTTTCAAAATTAGGTTTTTTATTTACTTTCTGTTCATTTTACTTTTAGAAGAAAAATCAATGAAAAAATGAAATAATGCAAGTAAATCAATTTAAAAGCATTAGATGTTTTTTAGGCCTTTAGAAGATTGCGAGTTCCCAAATTGTGGGGAATGTGGGAACTTTGCAACATCAACTATCTGGCATGGTCGAGAGATAGCTTCATTAAACAATATTTTTTCATTAATTTTTTCAGAATATTTTTAAATTATTTTTATACTACTACTACTACTACTACTACTACTACTACTACTACTACTACTACTACTACTACTACTACTACTACTACTACTACTACTATATATTTTTTTTAAATTTTGATTCTACACAACAATGGCTAGTTCATAGAACAAACAAAAACCCTGAAATGGTCTTTCAGAGGCTAGAAAAACATCTAATATATGCATTTGATGTTGAAAAATTAAAGCTAATTTATATTGATGAATATGAAGTTGCTTCACAATTGTATCAATTTCTACTTGCTAAGTCCAATATGTATCTAAATGAATACCAAAATGAGGAAAAATGAGCCAAAATCAAAGTAATGTGATTATTTATTACAAAAGATTAATAATTAATATTATCAAATGATAGAATATATTTTAATAAGTAAACACTAATGATGAAAATCCAATTCAAAATCATTTTGATTAATCCCTAAAGTCCCAAGGCTGTTTTTTTGTCATAAAAGACTTAAAACTGCTCGTTTTGTTGTATTTACCCAAAAATAAATAAACACAAAATTCATCTAACTATAGGATCTTGCGCTTCACTTGTCTCAAATCATGTGGTAAAAATTTCATGAAGTTTGCCCATTCAAATTGGAAGACGTTAGCATTCAAAGTTGGAAAAAAAATTCTCTTGATTCCTAGCCTTCAATTTCAAATGACTTTGATTGCCATTTGTAGAATTTTTTTGCACTACAAACTTTGAATTGAAACTTTTTTGTATTGAAGAATTGAGTTGAAAGTCTAAAAAAATTTCAAAGAAAATATACTTGATTTTCATTATGTGAAAAATTATTATAGAGAAGTAGGTCTAAGATTGAAAGAAAACTAAATTGTTAATAGCTCTAGAATGAAATTGAAACACTGTAATTGTTTTAGCAAAAAAACTTAACCTTGTCAAACAATTCTTTTTCAAAAATTGTGAATATGGCATTTAAAAATGAATTCTATCCAAATGAAATGAATCAAAGCTTCCCATAGAGACGAAATTACAATCTATAAGAGTCAAATTAAATTTCTTTTGGGGAGTGTGGGTTTTTTGCTTGCTACATCTAAAAATAGGACTTTTTGTGCCATAGCTTTTGCTCCTAGACACAAATTTAAATAAAAATTATATTCCCAAAAATCTAATTGATTTTTCTATCTTTACAAAAAATTTCAAAGAATCGTAATGAATATTGAGACCGTAGGAGCCTATTTGGAATCCATTTTGTTTCCAAAGGGGACAATGGGACTTTAGGGGTTAACATCTACAAATGTATATGATTAATCTAAATCAAAAAAGTTCCTACAATAGTGACATACCTCAAAATCAAACATAGAACATATTTTACATATTGTGAAATGAATACTAACAATTATTGGACATGAAGTGCTAAGATTTTTTCCATGTTTCATGAGAAACCAACCTCATCTAATAATTATAAAGAGGTGGCTGTAAATTTTTTGGATGAATTGTATAAGAATGAATGATTGACTTGGATGAATTATGGAAAAATCCCCCATGACTTATATGAGATTCCATGGTCCAATTTTTTTTTCTATAATAATCAATAGAAAGAACTGCAATCAAATGTAGTTCACTTGTATAGTTTATACCTTTAATGAAGTTGTTTGTTTTGTTTGCTTGTAATGATGAAATCTCTAGAACCGTGCATCCCATAGTCATGTTTTAGGTGTCGTTAGAAAGATCTCTACAAGGAGGGGTGCACAA
Source organism: Straminergon stramineum (assembly GCA_963920665.1). Taxonomy (NCBI): domain Eukaryota; kingdom Viridiplantae; phylum Streptophyta; class Bryopsida; order Hypnales; family Calliergonaceae; genus Straminergon; species Straminergon stramineum. The sequence continues at coordinate 4,272,470 of OY987271.1, forward strand.
ATTTTGTTTCGTGACATTTGAACCTATGGCAAAAAAGATATTGAATGTTGAATATTTTAGGAATTAAAAAAAAATTTTAAAAAAATTTTAGGAATGAAAAAATTTGAAAATAACTTTTAGTTTTATTTTGGCTATGGCAACGGCACACTAACTTGGTTGAAAATGAAATCCCTCCTCCACAATGCGGAGTGCTGAAAGGAGAAGAGAGCATCAGGTTGAGGAAGTGACCGTTGCGAACAAGGGAGCTCGGGAACGTCCATAGGGAACTCCACGGGAAACTCCATGGGGAACTGCCCCAAGCAAGTGACTGCGGACGACGGGGAAGCAGAAGGGGAAAAAGGATTCTAGGGTTTCGAGTTTGGCTTCGCCATCGGCAAGTCCCGCTCCACGCCCTCGGCTGGCGTCTCGACGACCAAGAGCGCCATCGCTTCGTAACCATCGCTTCACAACTGAACTTACAAACTCCGCAGTCGCCACAGACTCACCAGGTACTGCGCACTCAGAAAACCCATTTTTTTCCCCGCTTCCGTTGGCTTTCTGAGCTCCCCATATTAGGGTTCCGTCCTTTGGAGCCTCGTCCGCTGAAGTGATTGTGTTGGCGGTCTTTGGTTCGTGGTGAGCTTCCTCGTGGTGGAAGAGCGTCGTGAATTTTCTGGGTCCTTCATTTTCTGGTCATTTGGGGAGTCCGTCGTGTTGGGTCGTTGGTTGGTGGTTTCGGGCCACTGAGGGTTGGGACTTTGATTGATTGTGTGTTGTGGTGTATGTGTTGCGGTCGGTTTTTGAACTCCAGTGGCGCATGAAGTCTCCGGCCGTCGATCGGTTTGGTTGATTGAGTGAAAGCCTTTGAGGAGTTTTAGTGGTGGTAGCGAGGGTTTGGCGATGTCGAACTACGGCGGAGGGGGCGGGGGCGGACGGTATCGGGACGGGGGAGGTCCCGGAGGCGCTGTCGGGGATCGCGGAGGCTCCCGTGGCGGGGGTGGAGGTGGCCAACGGGGTGGGTTCCGAGACGGAAGTTCTGGAGGGCGAGGAGGATATGGTGGTGGCGGTGGTGGTTACGGTGGCGGCGGTGGTGGTGGCTACGGGGGTGGAGGAGGCTATGGTGGAGGTAGCGGAGGCGGAGGATATGGCGGCGGCGGCGGTGGTGGTGGATATGACCGCGGAGGCTCAAGAGGCGGGGGTGCAGGTGGCGGAGACAGGAGTGGCGACTGGACCTGTCCGAATCTCAGTTGCGGCAATGTGAATTTCGCACGACGGATGGAATGCAACAAATGCCAAGCCCCGAAGCCACAATCCGCAGGCGGGGGTGGGGGTGGATACGGCGGCGATGCGGGTGGTGGTGGCTATGGCGGCGGTAGGCAGGGCGGTGGAAACAGTTACGAGGAGCCTGCTCAAGGCGGGTATGGTGGCAGGGGCGGCGACAGGGACCAGGGGAGAGCATACGATAGCCGTGGCGGAGGCTATGGAGCTCAGTCGCGAGACGAGGCGAAGGATGGCGGAGGAGACCAAGGGAAAGAGGAGGCTGCCGTGAAGCAATGCGACGAGAATTGCGACGACCATTGCGACAACGCCCGAATCTACATTTCGGGGTTGCCTCTGGATGTGAACGAGGAGGAGCTTCGGGATCTTTTCGGGGGGATTGGACAGGTGGCTAGAATAAAGCAAAAGCGTGGGTACAAGGATCAGTGGCCATATAACATCAAGATCTACCAGGATGACAACAAGAAGAACAAAGGGGATGCGGTTTTGAGTTACGAAGATCCACATGCGGCTCATTCGGCAGGCGGCTTCTTCAATGACTATGACATGAGAGGGCATAAGATCAAAGTGGCGATGGCGGCCAAGTCGGCACCCAAGCCGCCGCCCCAGGGTGGTGGCGGTGGCGGTGGTTATCGTGGGGGTCATCGTGGGGGTGGGGGTCCTGATAGACGGGATGGAGGAGGCTATCGAGCTCGTCCTTACTGATGACATGACATAGAGGTAGAGGTTCCCTCTTTGAAGTTGTACTACCCTTAGTTTAGAGTTCTTTCCTCGGCACAGTCCCATCCCAGTGGTGTACATTCGTGTTTTGATAACTATGGAATGTGATTATGGAATGAAATTACCATTGGTGGGGGTTGCAGACGGGTGTGTTGCGGACAGGGGGAGATGAGAGAGTTGAGCCCACTCAGTGACCCGTCGATGAAATTGTCGATATAATTTAAGGTTGTTGCGCGCCTTTTAGATCTTCGTCTCTATTGCTTTGATGAATCATGTCTAGTGCCGGCGCCATCATGAAGCTAATCGTTATCGACATGTTTGCGAACGATGCCGGTGCCGAGCGTTGAGTTGAGACTGAATTGCTAGAAACGCACAGAGCTTTTCTGTGCAGGCTTTCGTTTGTGCATGCTTCCACATCGGTGGTTTTCCATCTATGACTTTGCTAGGTAGTCGTTGTTTATATATGCAAGATATTTATGATCTCTTGGTAGCACTCTTATGAGCTTGGCCTGTTGATTGTCCAATTTTTTTGTATGTTTTCACAGCCGTTGTTCTCTTCAATCGCTTCACTAGTTCACCGTTTTTTAAATCTCTGTAATGATTACAGTAGTTAATCATTCTCAGTATGGAGTTTTTTTTATGTATAAGGAGTCCATGGCCATGTGCTGATGCCCTCATCTCTCTATAAAATGAAGTCTTGCAGTGCTCAGTATCGGGAAAATATTATCATTTTGAATTTTTTGAAGTGGTCGTGACTATATTAGGTTCAAATCCTCAGCTTGTATCTCTCTTCAGTGGCATGTTTTCAGATTGGTTTCCCCCAAACAAGATTCACTGAGATTTGTCAGTTCCGAATATCGCGTTCTTAACATTCTTCAGTCACTGAGCATTTGAGTATCAGTAGAACTACTTTACAGGGAGCACACGATACGTAACTAGTCATGCTTCTTCAGTTTGCAACCTTCGAAGCCCCCAAATGGGTCGTTGCACGTAATTACCCGTGCTTGCTCAAGCTCTTGTGACGGATGCTCAAAAAGCAAAATACAGGGATTGAAAAGGAGAATAATGAGTGTTCATTCAATTTGAACGAATATGCTACATTGTGAGCTCTCTCATCAACACAAAAAGGCTAACAAGATTGACTAACCTACTGAATCTCGTGTGTACGTCACCATGGATCTAATTAATTACAAGCCCAGCTCTGAACCAACAAGTAAGAGCAGTGCTTGAACGAGTTCCCTAATCTCCAGTAACCTGCCATACGACAATTCCTGTATTAATACAGATCCAACTTAAATAAAGTGAGAAGCCACAGTAAAACTTACCCATGAGTTTGACTACTGGCAAATTCTTTCAAGCATTCCACAACTCACTGCTAGCGTTTTAATTGTGCCACAATAAGATGTCCTCCAATCGGATGATTGGAAATTCCCGTGGGCCAAGAATTATCAACGAAATGTATATAAAGAAAGAGAGCGAAGATCTTACCGTGTCGTTAAAAGCTCACAGAAGTTTCTGTAGAGTAGAAATAAGTGAGCTCGTTCAGAGCTTAGAAGTGATTGTAATTTCACATGATGGAAAGCGCTCAAAGAAATCAATCTGGATTCTTGCTCCTGCTGGTTTTGCTCAGCTCTACTTTCACTCTTGCGCACTGGAAGATAGATATGCATAGCAGTAAGCGGATGCAGCACAAGCTTTGCAAGCCCTCGGAGGACGAATGAAACTTCATCCAATATGATCTGAGGATACGTGGAGTTCGCTGCACAATAAAGAAGAAAATTGATATGAGAAGCAGTACCACTTAGCACTGGACGTTTATGCAGATCTCTGTTCTATCAACTGTTCTGAATAGTAAACAGACACCACAGAAGAATAAGTGCATCTAATTGGAAGGGTATAGGGAAATTCCCATATTGCCCGACGAAAACCACCGACAACCACCGACGGGAAATGCAGAAACGAATGATAATTGAGCAGATCATGTGCAGATCATCTGTTAGGGCAGATGAGAAACCCGTAATCCCTGGTTACAACGATTTTCCCCGCTAGCAGGGGATTGTGGAAAATAATTAGCCCGGAAAATGAACGGCGTATTTCCCGGCGGTGGTTTAGGTACGATGTATGCGCTGTTAGAGTGACGTCGTGAACAAACTTACAAATAACTTACTAGTCACGTAATCATTCCAAGATACCACGGTAACTAATTCAAGGGGGCAAAAGCGGACAAAAAGCCATCCGCTAATCAGACAAGGATCTACTCTAGATGATATCACAATGACCATAGCCACAAATGTACTATGCTGACCAAAAATGTATTAGACGACATCATGTAAAATGCTAATGCTCAACAGTACGTCTAGTCGTCTTGACAGTTGCCAGACCACGCCAGTTACAAAGCTGTGGCAAATGTGTCTCAGACAAAGTGCGATCAACTTACCAACTTCTTTCTCAATTTCGGCAAAATGATGAAGAATGGCCCTGCATCGGGTTACCAAGATAGGTCCGGCGATTTGACTAACAATCACCTTTGAAGATTCACCTGTTAAGTGAGGCTCACAACTGCCAAAACGCACACAAAATGTTGAGTTCAACATTGAATACATGAAGCGGAGCTAAAAAGGTTTAAAGAGAGAACTAGAAGGTTCAAAAGACGACTTCTAAAAACGAAAGGAGAATGATGGCAGCACCATCTTTGCTCGAACAAAGCTTTTGGAGAGCTGTCAAGGTAACAAGAAACGAGGAAAAAACTACGAAAATTCTACAGGACTTACTCTAGCAGCCTGTGAAAACGATTGCAAATTCAATAATGCTCAAACTGCAGCAGCAGTCCTCCGAAGGATAATTTTACCTGCAGAGAGAAAAAAGTTTCTCCAGACAAGACAAGGAGAATCGGCCACAATGGGCGGGTAGAAGAATAACACTCGAGATTGGTAATGCCGAGGTTCTTGCTGCACACTGATCAACGACTCCCACTAAATGATGCAGAACCTGTTCAACAAGCGCGGAAGGTTTTAAGCACACTTCGTAACTCAAAGAGTGTTTCTCAAATACAAATGGAAAAGTAACAAACCAGACATCCTATACTTGCCTAGATAGAAAGAACTGGTCAGTCAACGCATCAATTATCTTCCAGTATCTAGGTGATAGAAATTACAATGTACGACTTAGCCAAGTTACCTGACCCGACAAAAGCAACTTTCAATAGTTGGATATATGCCTCATTAACATCTTGCATTATAGGAGCTATAAACAGCATCGTCACAAGCTGGTGAGCGAGAAACAAGTGAACGTCACAGACCAGCTATATTGAACCCGATCGAGCTCAAACACTGAAAATCGATCTAACCCCGCCCCTTTCTGTTTTCAATGACCCTCGTGGACGAAGAATAGTAACCCTTAGTAGAAGTTACAATTCAGTTCGGTGATTGTACGGTCCAAATGATGTGAAGGAGAATGTACAGACACGTAAAACTACGCCGTGTAGAAGTATTTCGGCAGTCATGCACAGGTGAATCAGCAGCATTTGTACCTCACGAGGTGCATCTTGACAACAGCTCAAGAGCTCATCCGTTAGAAAACATAGCACCATGTTCTCTACTTGCTCATCAGCATCGAGTACTTCTGGTTCAATAGTTACACCAGCTGGTAGAGAAATGGCTCGTCCACATGCTCCGACCATAAATTTATCATACACATCTGCAACTTCCTTCCAAAACCTTGATCTGATAGTTCCGCTAGCAACGAGATTTTTCTGGGCAACAAAATGATCGCTGTCCATAGTGTCGCAGATCAAAGCTCTTCGAAGAACAGAAACAAAGGCATTTACTGCTGTCTTCCATAACTTCTCCTTTGGGCTATCCCGACGAGTAGCCATACACCTGGTGAAAACGACATGATTAGAGCTGACAACTGCAGAAATGGTTTCGGTATCAAAAAAAATTTGTCTGGCCAGAACTGAAACTGGAAGGAGATTTCAGATTTTAGACAGCTAGGCCTGTCAAAGATGTCGTAGGCCAGACACACAAAACTTCACATCCCACAAAAATAGGGTTAGGCATCCCAAAGTCTTCACATACCTTCCAAACGCAGCAACGATGTCAGGTATTCCAGTTGCTGCAGCAGTTGGCGGGCAAGCCTGATGTAACTCAAGCACAACCTTGATCAACTTCTCCGAGAATGCTGTAGAGAGTGTTGGAGATGAATTTTCTGGACCAGCAACAGCCTGACGATTATATACCCCAACAGCAAGTCCTTGGGTTGAAGATCCGTTTCCAAGCCCTTCTTTAGAGTCGGTCGAATTGTTTGCTTTCGAAGCCAAAGAGGAACGTCCGTTTGCTTTTGAGCTGAGAAACTTGAACAAACTACTATTACTATCCTCCATTTTCAAGTAATCCGCTGGGGCCAATACAGCTTTCGAGAGGTTCCCCTCTGGTAAGTAAGATAGAATTTGATAGGTAAACGTAAGCCATAATGGAGAAAGGTAGTCATTAGCTGGCTTCACGAGGGGTAAAACTGCGAGAACCATCTGTTGAACCTGCAAGCAGAAGTAAAAACAGTTATTAGTTTTACTGCAGGAAACACCTTGACCCACCTCGGACACTTAATGCACCAAGAAAGTAAGTAGTGAACACCATCTGCATAGACAATTTCAATATATAACCTGACTTATCGGTGCCAAGTCTCCTGGAGGTGCTGGGATCCAAACAAATAGATCCACCAAAACCAGCAATCGCAAATAACAACTTGTTGAGAATAATAGATGCCCGTTACAATAGAGATCACCTGCAGTCAACACGACAATTCACCTAGTAAGGAGAATAATAATATGACAGCTGTACTTAAACATCGCCACTACAAACGTTCATGCGAAATGAGGTTTAGGTCACAACAAAAACGAAGATCATATGTTTGTGTTAGAGTGAGAACACGTACACAGGCTTTGAAGCAGTTCCTTTTGAGCCTTCGGAACCACCCGGCTGTCGGGTTGCACAGCACTTGGTACTATGGATTCATACATTGAAAATGCAGCCTCAAAATAGTGGGGAGGTAAGTTATCCTGAAAGATACAGGAGCACACGACTGAACAGAAGTCTACAGAAGATATCAATCAAGTGTGCAAGACTCTAGTACACATGGCTGGTTGGCTTGTTGAACGAACATCTGAATCCCTTTTCAATATCATCAAGTATGCAGGTTGGTTTATTCTGATGAATCTCGTTTTTAGTGGAGCATTTTCAGTTGAGCTGTATGAAACGATATCATCGCCCAAAACATAAGACACTTGCATCTTCTTACATATGGCTGTGACTCCCTAAAGGCAACAATAGCAACATATAGAAAATACAACAAAACGGAGGATACATTCAATGAAATATTACTACCTTAGCAGCATGAGAAATAAGAAGAGGATTGAGGGATGCAATCGCAGCCAAGGACACCTCCTTGCTGCCATTCACAATACTTTCCCCAATAAATGCAAGAAGTATCGTCCACCCTGCAAGCACAAGAGGACCATCCAAATTCAGTTCGACCGGAGACAAGTTTGTTTACAAAATCGACAAACTCCAGGAGAAAACACCTCAAAATTTCCCTCACTTAGAATGGAAGTTAGCAGGCGGTCCTGTATCTCCGAAGAAACACTTACGATTCTTGAAATCGCTTAGGCTTTGAAAAACTTTGAAATAAGATTTCAAAAGACGACTCGTGCCACTGAGCATCAAGACCAGAGTTTCGTCCCATTGCTTCTGAGCTGTGTTCCGACTATCAATCAAAGAGAACATAATGTCAATGCCGCTGGTTTAGTATTTGGGCAGACCCAGCACAGAAGAAAGGTTCTAGAGACGTTCTAGAAACATTCCATTGGTTCAATTTGTTACGTCGGTTAAGAGCCCACACATAAGATCAAAATGAACTCTTGGTTAGACGCTGGTAGCATAAAAATTTTCGAAAGAAGACAATCCACTGAAGTTGAGTACGAATGACGGGCAGCAGAAAAAATACCTGTGATGAACAAGCATGTGGACGGCCTTGCCTCCCTCTGTTCCAAGTTCCTTTCCATGCCATTCATCTTGTGATGAAGTTGACGCCTAAGACAAACCCAAATACTAAGGTTGAACAACACCATATGCATTTCCAACACCTAGGGAAATGAAAAATGAGAAATTCATGCTCATGATCTGAATTATGTGATTGACTAATCATCACTACACTTAAAACCTTCAGCAGAAAAACAAGAAAAGAAAGATATGAACACTGACCAGTGTTCGCACTGTATCAACCATAGGGAACACCAAGGTCCCTATGCAGTGCTCCCACATGGCAGTTGAGAGTTGATGTCCGTGGCTGCTGATAGACTGGAAGAGAGTGCGAATAGCAGAATGACGGATCTGAAAAAAAGAGATGCATACATCAGCACAAAGGCAATCGAAGTGCCCATAAAGAGTGCGTTTAGCACCCTCAAACGATGATTATGCAAAAGTCAGATATTTTCGTATAACACCAGAAACAGTGAAATAAATAGATCACTCGAATTCATATTACAATATAAAAATGAAATGAAGATATGCAACAAACAACGAGGAACCTACTGATGCTTAGTATCAATAGATCACATGCCTGTCATACAAATAATGTTCTAATACGGTAATTGTTGCAAAAGCAAAAAATCATCCCCTACAAGACTGCCTGTAAGGAGAACTATAAGACAATACCTCGGGTCTTTCATCCGTGACAAATCCTTGAATGACGCAATAAACAGCCAGTAAAAGTGCATCATTATCCACGTCAAGCCTTTTGTCAGGAGTTGACAAGGACGCATCAATGTCAACCTCACTTTCGAAGTCAGATCTCCCACTGTCTACGGTGCCAGACACATTTATTGGCGTGTAGTGGCCGCTCATTCGTCCTGCGTAAAGGTAATCAAGCACGCGCAGCATGATTGTCAATTCAGACAGCTGATTAAAATCCACAGAATGCTTGAATCCTGAAGATGTTCTTCCTCATCAGTAGAAGTCTGAAAACACACACTCTAACAGGTGAAGATTTTCAAATATTAAATGTCGTGGCAGACACATACTGAGTCCCTGTGCTTTGCAAAAATCATGATTAACCCCTCTTGCGAAAAAATCAGCGGTTGTCCACAGCGCTCCAATCGCTGTCAGGCTTATGTTTACATCCTTTTTTTGCACCACATATGCTCCAGCAACCTCGATACACCTGCAAGCAGTACAACAGTAAGACAATCAACGTTTCATGCAACTAAAACTTAAATATTTAGAAGTGATCAAAACATTCAAAAGCGGAGGCCAAAAATAATAGGACAGGGAATCACTTCAAAAGTTGAAGTTTAATAATGAAAAACTTACAGCTCCAAAGCATGTGCTGGAATTGTGAGCAACCCATCGTTCATGATAACACGTAGGTTCTGCAATAGAATATAAGTGAGATGTCCTACCAGACGAGCTTCTCGTACATTATTTATAAAGAATGTTCCTGTCTAGTAAGATTCTACACAGGATCACGAGTGATTTTACCTGAAAACCCAGAGGAACAAGATCCTTTTCTGAAGCATTTGCAACTAGTCTGCAAGAGGCAGAAGCTGTCAGAAATATGTACGTATGTTCTCTCATCACTCGTTATATTGCATGTGTGTGTGGGTACCCTACTTCAAATGTACAAATCGACATAAGATTGGAAGAGGAAGGTCTGGGAGACACAAGGATATCCGATACAGTGAACCAATTTTTAGTGCTTGCTTTCGAATGTAAGTAGAAGCACGTGTAGAACTCATATATTCGCATATCTCAATTTACCTGAGTAGCTCTAGAACACTTGGCCAACTCTGATCCAGTTTTTCAGCGTGTCTCTGCACACCAAACGAGTATTGATTACCACAAGATCAATGCATCTAAAGCAATCCTGCAAACCATGCATGGGTACTAGAAAATACATTTTCTGTTCATCCGCGCCAGAACAGGAATCACCAAAATTGCTAATTAACCATTGCATGTACATATTTGCAGGCCAAAAAAACATGCAGATAGAAAGAAATATGAAAAAATACGGTCATCACCAAATGACCTCAAACGCAACTCACTTTTCTGTGAACCTACGGGTGGGACTCACCTCCAGGACATGCAATATAATTCTGAGAGCTCCAGCACGAACATCTGCGAAGCGCCCATGATTATACAGTGTACTGAGCGGTTGTAGCAATGTACACTCGAGTGGGATGTTCTCCTGCTTGCTTATTGAAATACTTGAAGCGCCATTGCCGTTCTTCGTGTCATTATCATATGCGTGTTGTAAACCACCATTACCCTCAACATTGAAGTCCTCGCCCGCTCCAGTTCTACGGACAGTCTCCGGGTACTGTGGGCTTGCCAAAGTTCCACAGATTGCTCGATCCAAGGCATCGAGTGCAGCAGTACGCACCTGTTGATTTTCGTGCTCTGCTAGCTGGAGAAGAATCACTTCATTCTTTAACTACCATCTCCTAGAATCCTAGTATTATACATACATGGAAAATGCAGCAGTTGGCTCGTAAAGGGCTCAAATGTCAAAGATAAGTAGGTTCAAATCTGAAACTATTAGGACTCTCTCAAGGTGAAAGACGAAAAGAACAACAAGGTTTAAAATAGAAGGTCAGAAGTTCATGACATGACAAAATTTCTCCTTACCTCCAAAAGATGGTCTGTCACCTGATCCCACACAAGCTCCAAACCTATTGCACAGTAGGAAATAGAAGACCTGTTACTTTGGCAGCACAAAGGGCCTTAGAAATGTGCTGAACATGCGCATGGATACAACGAGAGCAGCAAGAAATGAGAAATGGCCCCACAGGACAATTGCTGCAACATTGTGAAGGAGTCTTACGATGCACATTGAACATAAGAGTACTCGACATGCGCTCCACAGCCCACATTTTCAGTGCAGATTGGCCCGTCACGTTGTTTGTTGCACTGCCACTGACAGTGGAAAAAGTACTCGCAAGTCCACTCACGAATGTGTTCGACACATAGCGCAGAGCAGTAAGAAAGAAAGAGAGAGCAGGAATACTCATCTTTGCGGTACTTTCAAACATCTGCCCACATGAAGAAACAGGAAAATAGACTCACATAAATAATAGAATGGGACATGCAACGAAAAAGAAATAATACAAAAGCCGCGAAGGATCATTAAATCTTGAAAGATGGAGCTCAAGATGGAGAGGCAGAAAATCTGTTTCAATTTCATAGACTCCTTGTAAGATCCAAGGACGACAACAGATTCATCATATACGCTGAGCTATCCCAGAGGCATCCACAGATGATTGATTGCAGTGTCTTAGATAATGCAAGTCAAAAGCTCAAGAACCGTCAAGACCGAAGCTGTACTTATTTGTGCATACTATGGGCTAGCGAGTATAAGACTCTGTCACTTAAAAGTTTTATGCAAGTTGGGATTTCATAAGAGGAGCGCAATCAAATCTTCAGGCTCAAGACAGAACTGCTGGTAGAGCGGACACTTTAATCAACACCAGATTCAGTAGAATTAGCTGGAAATTGACATTGAGCATAGAGATATGACCCGAATTAACAGACAATATTTCAGAAGCAGATGACCTACCTGAGCATCATACATTGTTAAGATACTGAGGTCACTGCTTGGTTCCCGTATACGGGCAGCATTGCCAATACCATCCTGTAAACAAGTCTAAAGAAGGTCACAAAATTTGTCCAACTTGAGGAGACTCTAATATAAATCATGATCGTTCAAATATCAACTGTAGAAAGATACTGAAACAATAAACCCCACAAACTAAAGGATGCAGTAAGCATTTAAACTCGTGACCAACACTTACTATGGGCCAACCGCACTATGTTAATCACATGAGTCTGTCACATCTCAAGAACCTCGTAAAGAGAAGCACAAGTTTAAAACAAAGCTTCTAACTTAAACCTACTAGATGAGCAGGGACTGCCCATTCTAACATGGATATACACAAAACAAGGGAATGACTTTAGCAAGTTATAGATATAGAATACTATATGAGCATCATTGTACCATTATATCTGAATACCATACGCACCTGACTAAGGGAATGAGCAGAATGCATCACCATATCCAGTACTTCAAGAGTTTCCAATACCTAAGCATATTAACCCACAGGTTCAGTCCAATATTGAACAAAAAGTCTTAATTTGGAAAACATGGAGGTAGTTTTTATCTTTGACAACTGCAGTTACCTATAAGAAAGCCTAAAAATCTTTCGATCAAGATCAACCATTAGACATTGAGTGAGCATAATGAAGTTATATTCTTTCTCTAACCACATTGAAGTTTGATTATTAATAAGCATGGTCATATTCGCAAGAGCCCGACATTGACATAGCCCAGATGCAAAAATAGCCTGACATTAAAACACTCTCTCACGACTGATGAAAAGAAACTGTTTGAGATACATTACTGAAACTACCTCTGAATAGATAATACTACATCACGTAGGGTGGACAAAAATTCAGAAAGAAAACTGAAACAGAAATGTTGAAAGCACTATAACAAGGCCACCAACCAGTATCCAAGAGGTCGGACCCAACACCAAGTTTAACTGGTGTGAAATGTTGAAAAGAGTCCTCATTGCCTGGAAAACTCCAACCATGTAAACGCAATGCAAGGCAGCTCTCAAATCAGCACGCCACTAACAGCCCTTTCACAAGCTGCACAAACTCCAACTTCACAAGCATAGAAACTAAATGATGGTCTGCAAAAAAATTCTTTATTTGTATTATTATTTACGCTGAAAACAAATGCCGAAAACCTGACATCCCAAGGCGTCAATAGTGACTGCTGTCCTACAAATTATAGTTTCAAATCTATAAATAGAAAATTTGATTGGAGATTAAATAGACAAGATTAGTTTAACACACAAGATGCACAAACTTTCCAAAAACGAAAACCTTCGATGTAAAGTCAAAAGTATTTTTCAGCGACATAAGGAGGTAACTCACATCTTAACTCGCTATGCAAAAGACTAGTAGTTCAGCAGAACAGAGCCCACACCTGGATATTTTTGTAGCTTAAAACAACCGGCTCCCGTTGATCGATATAATCAGGTCTTTTACCTCCTGAAGATGCTGTACCAGCCCTGTATGCAGGAAGATCTATTATGTCAGAAACAAAATACTCGCATAGCTGTGGCTTAGAAAATTGAAAAGAAATTGTGCTCCACACACAGTCCACATTCAGAAGGGTGCAAACTGATGGTCCGTCAATTTCAGGCGCCTAGATTTGAAATCAATAGAATGGAGAGAAGAGGGCTACTAGAAGTAAACCATGATCTGTTCGGGTCATTTTGGAATGCGAATGTAAATCTGCAGAGTGATGCAAGAAAAGAATCCCGTGGCTCAACCGCATAGAGAACACCGCAAGCCTACAGCAATTTTCCACGATGAATGGAAATTAAAATGCATTAAAAGTGCAGAAAATTGTTGCAATACGTCATTTGACGTGCCTCATCCAATCTTCAACTGTCCCTCTGCCAAAAGGGATCGTATGCATAGCACGGAAAGTCAACATAAACACAGTGCTATTATGTCTTCAGCTTAGTTAAGATTCTCAATAAAGTTGAAACTGCAAAAGAAACGGGGTTCCGAAGTCCCAAAGAAGACCAGAAAAAAATTAAATTAGAATGTGATACCTTTGTAAATGCTTGATATCCCTTAAAGATTTCAGATACTAGTGCCTCGCCTTGGGTCCTAAAATAACCAGAATCGTTTAGAAGAGCTTCAAATCTACAATTTATAAACGAAACAACCCCTGAAAACAACAAACCCAAAAGTAAATTCTCCTGATCATGAAGACAAGATACTAAGATCTACCAAGACGATGGAGAATACATTGTCTGTTCAGCGAGTGAGAATTGGTCACATTGGGCAAAGATGACACTAAGGCACCACTGACCCCACAACAAATCCTGTGAACATCTATATTAAAAAGATTTAGGCAATCCACCTTATTAGAATGAAAGTAAGAGCTCCGAGTAATGGTCGCCAAACAGAATTCACCAAGGCCGTACAAACTGAAATAATATCTTCGCTGTTGGAGGATTTTGTAGATACTTCCAAGTCAGGCACTTGAACAGAAGCAGAATCTATCAGCTGCAAACAATAATGATTAACATTATAAGTATTGAACTTCGCAGATAGTCAATCAGGGCCAGTGAAAATGTATGCGTGACTATGAAATACGAACCATCAACCTCATTAGTACGCTTCAAGGGCTACGGACATTCTTCCTGAGAAAGATAATAGTGCAACAAACACTCTGTACTGTACAGCATCAAGAATAAGACCAGCAAAAAGAAAAGAAAATGGCATCCGACCTCCTCCACACCCACTGCTTCATCAGTCAAGGTCGCTACGGTAAAAATGACTCCCAGCAAACCCTCTGCAGCTAATGTGATAGCCTGCGCCTCACTTGCGATTAAGGCTCCCATTCCGCTTGGATCTCCCTCTGGTGTCCACTCTACACCTAACATTCGTACAGACGAAAAGGATAAGTAATAATAATGAACCAGCACAGATCGCCTACACCTCCGCTAAAGTCCTCACAAACATTTGAACTAAAGAAGCAATCCAGAGATGCACAAGATAATATGATAGACAGTGTATAGGTAAAGACGTGCAGAAACCCAAGGTCTAATGATCTAAGACGCGCCTTAATCACGAAGGGTCAAGCTGTCTGACCTTTAGACTTGCAATGGAACATGCCTGCAACAGCTATCAACGTCTCCTCACTGCCATCAAGCAACTGCAAATTTACAGTTCATGAGCACAAAGTCGACACTCTCACTATTACGAAAAAAGAACACATGATACTAGCAAGTAAATAAAACATAATTTAACTCCAGCCCTCCAAAAAGAAAATGTGTAACAGAATCGAACTCTATATTAACATAATTAACGTGAAGCAACTGAAATGGGAAAATGTCGTCTCTGCAGAAGTGAAGCTTCCCGATATCCAACTAAGAAAATTTGTAATGAAGCAAGAGAAGCAGTTACTAACCTCAATCCTCGTCACGACTCTCGCCAAAGTATGAACTATATTCGCCACCATATCTGTATTCTTGAGCTTCCTGAATGCATAATGTTATTCAGTCCAGATGCTTTGCCGACCATTTTATCATCAAGTAAGCCAGGATCAACGCACATCCCATACCCAGGGAAGCCCCATTTCCACCCATTTCTCCATATCACTACTTAAGACAAAGTACTCGTGCAACGAAATTGGCAGGGCCAAGGTGGCGAATTATCTCAAATATTATTAATATAGCAACAGCAATCATAGAGGAGAAATGGGACGCTTCTGGTACCCAGAGAAACAACAATCTAGAAACGAAAAATATTGATAAAGGTACCTGGAGTCACACTTACATGTCAAAAGTTTTGAACAGAAGGCACAACATTCTTGCCTCTACGCATAGTCCCTGAAAGCACTTTTGACTTAGGATCAAAACTGTACATCAATAATGCAGTAGATTCTTTGGAAAATACAGTCACTTCAAGAAGCTTAAAAGAACCACTGAATAAAACTAAATTGCAGTCAAATCAGAAGATGAGAGACGATAACCTTACCCGCAATGTCTCAAGCACCATAATCTGGTGCCAAGGTGGCAAATCTAAATCAATGCTTTTGATGAGCATGCTCATAAAAACCTGCCGCACAGCTTGCAGATAAGTATTCCACAGAATCTGATGGCAATCGTTATGTCCTACACGACTGGTACTTGTCGATCAAATCATGACGACTGGCTTGTGGGTGGGGTTCTTTAAGCTTTCTGCAACCTAAACTCAAAAAAATGAGGACGAGGAATCTAATAAAATTTCCTACCAAAATAGGCACATTACCAATAACCCTGCATCACTCCTCATTAACAGGATGATCGTGAAAAGACGTGATACAGCTTGCACAACCCCTCTAAACCTTCAGCAACTTATAAGAGATGGCTTCTTAACTAATTTCACAGGTGCTACATAATGCAATACCGTTGTAAATTAAACCTGCTAAATAATATCGTTTTACGTATGCAATTAATATTAAAAAACTCGAGAAGATGCTCACCTCACACTCTGTGGTCAGCATAGAGTTGTACAGTCGAGTCACACTTGCTACTGACCGTAAGAGTAAGCGCCGAAAAGCTGGTTCACCAACTAAAGAGTCGATCTGTGGTTCCACAATACACGCAAGGAGAAAAATGTCCCAATATATAAAAATAACAATACGAATATTACATTATGTCCAGTTTGGCAAGGTGGTAACTCATGTAGAAATACACTCGGCAGTTCATGAATATTAGACTGGACAGGACCACTCCTATTTCCAATAACATAAACCCAGTTCAGAGTCCCACATAGACGAAGTAAAATTCTCTGTAAAGTTCCTTGAAAGTCTGCTCAAGAAGTATGAATTGTATAGCCTAAATCAGAACTGACATCCTCATATGAAAGGGCAAACAAAATCATCTGAGATTTGCATTTGAAGCTGAAGGGGAGGAGAAAGAGGAAAAGACTGGAATAGTCCACAAGAAGAGGTTTAAACATCGATAAAACTGAAAAAAAAGAACGAATAAGTTCAGCTTTCTGTACCTCACTCGACGTGCGGAGAGAGGTCATAAGCAGCGAGCAAACTTGATGCTTCAAAACCTTCAACCCGTTTTGCAAATGACAATTAGATAACCAAATCCAAAAAATCTAATCAAAGCTGATCAAAAGCTGCACTTAGCCTTGCCTACCTATGATAATCCTGCATCTGCCAATATGCAACGAGTGCAATACCTGAGCAAACGGAGACAGTCTCTTGAAAATAACTGCATAGTGCGACAAGACATACCTGCAAGGCATTCACAGGATACTCGTCAGCTATTACCCAGTACAAAAAGGCAGCACACAGATACACTCTTCATTCTCTTTAGTGCTGCCGCCTAATAGCCATTACTCTATGTTATAACTTCATACTGGATGGATAGATTTAGCTATTGACACAGTGCTAATACTAGTCAAGTGGTAATAATCCACAAACTTGACCAGAAAAACATGATTTCTCCAATAAAAAATTACGGCCAAAAGTAGCTTGCTTTAGGCAGCACCACTTCACAGAATGAAGACTGTAGCTGAGGCATATTTTAAATGACATTAGCAACTGTTATGGAAGTTTTGACATACTTAGAAAACTGTGGTATGCCAACTAAAGCACGTTTGAAAAATCAGAAAATAAAACAACACTAGCAGACTAAGCGCATCCAACCACCAAGAGTACATTAAGAAAAATCGCATTTTTGGAGCAAACGTACAAGCTGCTAATTGGACAATGAAGCAATAGTCAAAAGCAACATTAGACTTGTCAAAACATGTCCATTCACTCACTCCATCATATCTAGAGCAAAACCTCTTTGAAGTTGAGGAACTTGGAGCCAAGTTGCCTGCAAAATTTGTCAAAAACAGAAGCCATTAGTTGAGTTCTCCTAAACACGGAACGTGGTGAAGGTTTCGAATGAAGGAAAGATAAACTTACCGATCCACCCCCTGCAAAAGATGTAAGATCCTCGAAAAGGTGAAGTGCTAGCCTTCCTTCTTCAGATAAAGTTCTATTTTCTACTGTCAAAGGTGGCTGATTGTCAGCGTACACATCCTGAACAAGCCTGCAAATTCACAGGGTTAGGATACGAGAAACACATCTGGAAAAGACGCGCAAAAATCGGGTCAAATCATCTCCGTTACGACTAAAGCTTCCAGCATCATAAGTATTCCATCTGAACAAACATATTCAAAGTCTTACAAGCTAGTAGAAGGGATCGATAGTCTTGTGAGTTGCATTACCAAGCACAAAGTTGGCAAGATTTGGTATAAACATAGAGATATTGCATGACCATCAAATCATGGACTCGCATCACAGTCAGAAGTGCAATGATGGAAGTATTCAAAATGAATGCGAGAGATAATAACCGATGAAATACCCACTAACAAAAGATGCCCACGAACGAACAAAAAAACAAGGCGAAGTACAAAAGCCATCTTGCGTCTCTACAAGGCATTCATCAAAGTTGATACAACCAAGACGTAGCATAAACATACTCTGATGTACTTATGCTGCGGCTGACTTCCCCAGCTACAGAATTGGATGAAGCTGACCAGCCACCAGTCCCTCCATAATGCAAAACTGGCAAGCCCTCAGCCCCCAGAACGCTGTCAAACATGAGGACTACCGCTTGCCGCACAGTTGCCACTGCAGTACTGCAAACGAAGCTAAAACTTTAGAAAAAGTGTCCCAACCGAAATTACACTTCGTCAGACCAACTGAAAGATCGAAATCACGAACCACATACCTGTGGACACTGTCGGAATTACGACTATTTCCAAGAAGTCGCAGACAAAGTCCAAGTATTATTGCCATCTGATCCTGTACGCATCAAAAAGAAGCATCAATAAATGGTGAACAGGATTCGGAACAGGACGAGTGTATTGGGCTGCATGTAAGTACATCACATCATTGCATTCAAAGCGGAAAGGCATAGCGATGCAAAGAAAACAAAAAACTGACATAACTAGATAAACATCAAACCTAGTGCCATAACGACCAGCACCAGGTAGCTGAAGCTAGACACTTTAAAATCAAATGTCTCAGTACTAAACGACCTCGATCTCTCAACAGAGGAACACAGGACACAAGATACAAGCCTACAAGAGATTACACGGACACGAATTTGTGAGTATACCCATGCTAAATGATTCATTGAACAAGGAAACATTTCCCATCCTCAAAACACAAGGAATCTATCCCTCATGTTTTCCTTCCCTCTTGGTCAAGTGCTCAACCTCATTTTTTGGATAAAGTTGCGACTGAAGTATTGTCAACGATAGTTGCAGAGTCTTGAGTTGCACAATCTCTTCGGTCACGTCCGAGCGCTGCACCAAAGAAAACAGTTACAAGAGACATTTTGACTATTCTTAGAAATAACAGCCCAATTCAAACCAAAAAAGAAATCGTTAGGAATTGAAATCACTGCATCTAAATTTGCTAGACACCGCAGCAACCTGATCAATCTGGAGCCCATCTCTTTAGCATTTAAACGCAGGAAGTATTGTGACAAATGATAGTATCAAGGCAATGTGAGGAGGTATACGAGATGTAATCTGCAAGAAGATTGCACACCTCTTTCAAAGTAGACAAAATAGATGGAAGAACTGATGGCGCAACAGCATTGTGAGCAATTAATTTATCTACGCCCGCCAATCCCATGATGCTCAGCTTATTATTTCTACTTTCACAAGCTAGCAGAAAGGTCTTCAGGATTTCATCGCTCCCCGCCAATTGGCTTGCATTTGATGCTAAGCGGACCTGCACATGCTGAATCTCCTTTAGTACTATGCTTCGAAACTGGAATCCAATTCTGCGAGCAGGTAACCTGATATTTAAGAGATATTTTGGCAGCGAGTGAAAATCCTTGGATGTAATGATCAAAAGTGGACCACACCAAGTAAGATGGTCAAACATGAGTTGCCGAATACTCAATTTATGCCCGCCAAAGCAGTCTTTCAAGTACAAGAACCGACTGGTGAAGATACCGTTCTTCCCCGGGGCAGCGTCAACTTACTACCCGGGCAATTCTAGGAATTCGGTCTTCATAGCATTTAGAATATGATACTATCCCGTTAGGACCTTCTTCAAATGATATGAATCGATTGCAAGAGCGAATATCCGTAGGGGGTCAAGAAATTGCCAATTAACACTCTCCTACAGAATATTTGTCTCTTGCTTAAATATTACTAAATATAGACTGAGGCTGGACATCAAATGTCATCTAGTCATTACTGGTGAAGAGATACATTATCAGCTTCCAATTATTCCTGTAATGATTTCGTAATCACAATGTGAATAGGATGATAAGCATGAACTATCTAAGAGATAAATAGCTCCTCTGTCACGACAGAAATGCCATACTCTAATCATCGCAATCAGCAGATCAAGAAGCGACATTGCGCAAATCGAAAATTCCAACGAATAATTGACAGTTCCACTTGTATCCATCCATTTCTAAGGTCTCGAATATCACTACATTGCAAAATAGTAAGCAAACTCAGTAATGTCGTGCCACGACACGCACATGTACTGAGATGCGGTCCAGCCAGGACCAAAAACGACCAGACCTAAGTTTCACAATTCCGTTCTAAATTGCAATTCCGATGCAGTAGTGACGTTTTCTTCACGAGTAACCAATAACAAAAAAACAAGCTTCTCTGACATGAAAAAATCTAGGGTTTAATATCATGCCTTGAATATGGACCGATCCGCAGCGTCCTTGACAGCAGGATACTTGCGGCGAGCTTCTGCGGCCAGCAACCGCAAATCGCTTTCCAAAGACGCTATGAGCGCCATCTCTTAGCGCTCAAAGTGCGTCTTCGCCCCTCCAATACCGCTCTCAAATAGCTAGCATCACAAATGCAATCCAATCCTGATGATGCGATCAATTGGTGCCAAGCTCGATTTGACCAAATCAATCCCTTCTAATCCACCAATCCACCGAACCTCGCCTTACGAATCCAATTTCATGCTCTTCCTCCTCGCCATTTTACCACAAACTAGCTTGAAAGAAGACATTATTTCGATCCACTCCACAAAATGCAACTGGATCAAGCTAAGCTACTCCACGCACGGATTGAACTCCTTGCAATTCCACAGCTTCACGTTCTCCCCTTCGCACGAATTCGAGTCCCTGATTTCAGTTTAGGGCAAAGTCCATTGGATCCCCCGCATCTACGTAGCCACTCTGCGGTATTCGGCAACACTGTTACAACCCTCCAAAATGAACATTTGGGGTACACTCCATGACCTGCTAAGCTTGTAAATCTACCACTTTTTTCTTGAATGTACCTCTGCGTTGGTTTTAAATAAAGCTTGCAAATTGGCATGCATCTACCCTTAAAAAAAAAGTAAATTGAAGTTTTGAATGTATTTTCTTCGCAGTATGTGCCATAGAATATACCTCTAAGAGGAAGCAAAGAACAATAGCCCTTGCTACCCATGCCACCATTTTAGTAGATATTCCATTTACAATGATCATAGGGTGAAGTTGTTGTTAGGATTATTTTATTTATAATTTTTATTTATTCTTTTGAATTAATTGGTCTTATATATTTCCTTGAGAAATGTAATGAACTCAAGACTTAATAGTGGAGAAATTCACAACAATATTAAATAGAAAATTGTTCATCCTCTACATAAATCATTGTTATATGAAAGAATATCTAATTTTTACTCAAGTTCGCATATTATTTTGTTCAAAAAGATATCTTTAAGCTCCCATAAGTTTTTCATTTTTTTAAGCCATTTGATTCTTCCATCATCTTATACACTACTCTCTTTGTCATTCTAATAGCTCCATGTGAACCTAGACGTGATTCTTTTGAAAAAGAGGGACTTTCAATAAGTTCATAAATATTATGAAGGGTCCAATAGGCTTTGACAAATTTTGATAGTAGTACAACAAATTGAGTCCATTAGATGGCTATAATAGCAAAACTATGAGCCAATCACATAGAATATAATAGATGTTTATTAACACCAACTCATCAAGGACTCAAATATGAGACTTGCACTAGAAACAAGTATATATTCTAATGAGCTCAAGTAGAGCTCTAACTAGTGCTAAGAATGGTATTCTTCATTTTGAAGACATATACTTTTTGCTCACAAAATTGTCAATTAATATTATCCAAGATTTTTTTTAAATAGAAGTAAAGATCATGCATCTTTTCAATATTCTATATACTCTTTAGTTTTCAATTTCCATCATTTTCCTCTACAATTTTTTTCTCTTTAGTTGCCAAGCATATATTTTTATTACAAATGAAAAATAGTGTATAAGTTGGCATATGTCACTCAACCACACTTTTTGAAGTTAAGAACAATTTACAATATGTTGTCTACAATCAAAAACAATATGTTGCCTTTTCTAACTTTTTGTTTAGCAACCTTAAACTACAAGCACAATTCTAAACACAATGAAGGCCTTTTAGTCGGTTCCTTTATTGTCTCCAAAATCCTTGACTAAACTCCAAAACTTTGGACAATTTTATATAATATTAATATATAAGGCAAAAGATTCAATTATTGTTTTACAATCTTTAGTAATGCATTTTTATTATCATTGGAAGGAATTACTAGATGCAATAGCATCTTCCAAAAGGTGAAAATAATTACTTTCATGATTCAAAAGAGAAAACAATATGTGATTTTTCAACTTTTAGAATCTAAATTTGATTCAATTTTTAGTGAAATATTCTTCAATTTGAAGTTATTTTTCAAAAAAAGTGTATATACATTAGGTTAAAGTATGTGCAATGACCAATGGAAGAAAATGGATAATTCTACTTCAGTGTTCAAGAACACATGCAAATGAAGCCATATTATTGTGTTGAACTTCAATAATGCTTTGATAACTACACCTAGTTCAAATAGGTATCTTAAATGGACACACAAACACAATCTTTGATGATGAGTACATATTAAATTTGAGAAAATACACAACAACAAGATCAAAGTCATGCTCATTTTAGGCCATTTACGAGAAAATATAGAACCTTTATAACTTTTGAACTAGATGTAGTTCAAATCAATATTAATATTTGAATAATACTTATTGTGGAATGTATTTTTTATTCAAAAAAGATATGATCTAACATGGCCCCAACTTGATGAATTAGGTGCACCAAGAATGGGAGGCCAATTCTTGGCCTTGGGGCCAATGTTTGATTTCAATTAAGAAAAACTTCTTTTAAAAAATATTATTGTTTCAACAAATAAGATCCATTGGATTTTGTGCAATTGGACTCAAGGAAAATTGGCCCAATCTCTAGGTGTAAAGTGGCCTTGAAAAGGGAGAGAAGAGAGGGGGGAATTGAAATTATCTAGGTTTTATTGAATCAAACCAACTTCTTGGCCTCAAAGCCTTTACATATGGGAGAATTGGCCTTTGTCATAATCTGATTCTAATAAATAGTTGAGGATGGCCTTAAGCCTAAAAGCGGCTCAAATTTTGTGTAATCGACTTCAAGGGGAATTGGTCTAGTTTCTAGGTGTAAGCGGCCCTAGAAAGGTTCATGCAATTGAAAAAATGACCTCTAGATAATCATTGTCAATATTTCCTACAAATTTTGACAATAAGGTGTACATGAAGCCATACAATGAATCTTACTCACATATCACTAAAAGAAATTTGCATTATTTTAGCTAATGACTTTTGTCAAATCTAACATAATAATGTTGGAAATAATGCAAATTTTCAACACAATTGTGTTAGATTTGACAAAAAAACATTAGCTAGAATAACTTAAATTTCTTCCAATGAGTGGTGGCATAGGATCATGCACGGAGTTAAATTAACCCTTAAGGGATGTAGTCCCCATGACCAAGATAGTCACCAAAATTGCTTCAATTATTGGACCAATAGGTGCATTCCTTGTTTCTACAGTGAACAATCATGTCATTCATCGGCCACTTCTCAACCTCAACGTCCTTTAACTCTAATATGACATAGAAGTCTAAAATTGTCCAATGAATGACATAAAATCTCTTTGTAGTAGACATAGAAGCAATTCTTCATCCATTCTTTTTATGGTGGGAGGTGGGGCATTCAAAGTTTTCTAAGGCAGGAGCCTACCCTCATTGAAGGCTTTTTTATTTTATTTTATTTTATTTTCATTTTTTTGAAACACATGGACAATTTCTATTGAAAGGGAAATAGAATAGCAAACCAAAGGAAAAACCTCTCTAGCATCCTCTTTTTTTAGAAGTACCGATATTTGATTACAACGGCAACCAACAACATCCCCTCATCGCTCCAAGGTTACTCAACCCTTAAAGGACAAACTGATGACCATGAAAATCATCCCTTTTGAAACCATGTGACATCATCTACTTAAAAAAAATACTCACTGGGGTTCAAACTACTGTAGAAAATTTCCCCTTTCCACCCCTAATTCCGAGGATGAATGTATAGCTGCACTTTTGACCTACACATGAGAAATTCCTTGTCATTCATCGGACAAAAAATGTCCGCTGCATCGTTTATGGGTTAACTATTAGGCTGATTTTGCCTTCCCTCATTAACCCCTAAGCATCACAGAGAGAACAACATATTATACGAGGAGTTTTTTTTTATGGATATAGAAAATCCAAAATAATTTGAGAACTACTCAATTACTAAAAGTTTCACGGTTGAGATTTGAAGCCAACTTACTGGTGAGTACAAATCTACAATTTATAAGAGAATCCACCTTGCGGATTTTGAGATTATAATATAATAGAATCGCCCATGACCAACCACTTAAGGAATCTGTGCATGGTCCGGAGTTGTAGAAGGCAATTTTAATTTACAACCCTGTGGACAGATAGAAATCATGGGCATTGCCAAAGTTTCATAATTTTATTCCTTAAATTTAAATTCTTATGAATTTTAGAAGCCAAAAGTTGGCCTGCTCCCATCCCCAATATATAGATTCTTTCATCACTGCTCATCTAGAGACTAATTGGGCTCTCAAGTCGAAGCACATATGTCATTACAGGAATGGCTACAAGATGGTTGGAAACTGAAAATTTAATAATTATCTGTCAGTCCTCTCTCTATTGAATTTCCCATTGCCTATATATTGGCCATGGGTTATGGCTGGTAATGGGCGGTTCTACCATACTTGATGAACTTGATATTCTACAAATCCTATTTTTTCAGCATCCAAAAAACGTCCCCTCTGACGCACAGGGGTTAAGATACTCCTACCACTTCAGTCATATTGTAATTCTTCTACTGTAAAGATAACTTAGTAACTTAGTTGTTAGCCACCTGACAATTGCAAGAGGAATCATCAACATCGAAAATTTGTACACATTCAAACAAATATCATTGTTGAGTCAATTGAGTACCCATCGTGTCAACATGAGGTTGTCTCCATTCTATGCGAAAATTTGTACAGTACAAAACCAAGCATGTGTAGGTCTAAGTCTAAGTTATCCATTTCCAAGATCTTACAGTCCATCTTAGGTGTTGCTCTAATGATGCATTTGCCGTTGAGAGCCGACTGTCCTTGAAGCCATAGTAGGAATAACTAACTCTGAGAATATCCTCTCTTGAACAAGGATGGGACCAAAAATCTACAACAGGACCCCACAGTTGCGTTGCCGCACACAAGTTTTCAAAAATGGAAAGTCATCAATGGCCAGACCACAACCTTAACTTATTAGTTCCATGATTACGGCTGGAATGCCGGGCTTGTCACCCATTCATGGAAATCATCCTTTTTTCATACTGTTTGAATCAAGACATTGAATTCAAAAACTCAAGAGCATTTGTTGGAGGTCAAATTTACTATGCAAGACCTCCTCTTTTCACACAAAATTCCAAGGATGAACATGGGTACTTGCGTCTTACATGGAAGGCCATTCGAGCTGTTGTCCATTAGATACTTCTAGGTGGTTGCATCGTTACAGGGTCAACATCACTTTTCTTAGCAACAAATTTTCTAGGTCTTGCATTAGACCTTACTCAAGTAAACTAGCCCATGACAAGCAAACTACCCAATGCAAACACCTAGAAAACCACCCATTTCAATCTTACATCAATAGATGGCAGATTTTTGCTAATAAATGGGATTAAGACTTCATTAGGTTTGTTAGTGGCCAAAATCAATGCCTTGGGTGATGTTGATGGAGTTATTAGTGACTATTTTAGGACCTTCTACCTTTGTAGTGTAAATACATTTCAAGAGCTAAGTTTTTCTATTCTTTTATGTCATGGTCATGTTAAAAATATTGTAATCATGTTAGGAAATTTTGAGACTACCATAGGTGATCAGATGACCATTATGGGTACACTCTGTGGTGATTTGGGGGTAGTCTACAGATTATTTTAGGCTAAATAGGCAGCACACTTCAAATAATCATAACATATCAATGATTTGTCAAAAAAAGTAAAATTTCAATTGCTCTTCACATTTCTCATGTTTATCTTTGTATGGAAAATTTTTAAATTTTTTTCAAAAATGTGAACATACCAAATTAGCTATCTTGCCTGTCATGGGCTAGTTTACCTTATACATAATATGTTAGACGCACCCATTGGAGAATTGATAGGATATGTAAAGGGTAGGATCAATGAATTTCTCCCAAATATTTAAAGTATTTCCGAAAAATAAGGCTTGACAAATAGTGAAAACAGAAATATTTTGCAAGATTCTTTTTTCATATAAATTTGTTTTAAAGAAACGATTTCCAAAATATTAAACTAGGTTATTTCTTTTTTAAATTCCACATACTATGCCCTATAACTACAGTGGTATGCTCTCACTATCACAATACTAAATGATAAGTTACAAGAAATCAAAACAGATAAACATTCACCAAATGGGTGCCTAGACAACTACTATCCACTCAAAAGACAACCTCCACTTCCTGCTCAATTAATTAGCCCCCCCCTCCCCCAAAAATTTTGTAGCCATTGATCATTTTTGAAAAAAATAAAAACACACACTTCCCTACCATTGATCCTAATACGAATATTATGATACCGTATATATATTGTATGGATATGGATATGGAAAATGGATACGGAAAATGGATACAGATTATCCCATATCAATTGTCAAACAACTTTGTTTTCAAAAATACAAGAGTGAGGGGGGGTATTGGGTATTGAAAAATAATTTGATTGCCTCAACATGCCTTCCTCACTATCCACTCAAAAGATAGCCTACACACAATGTACTCAAACAAGTTAAATAAAAGATCTTACAATTTGG
This sequence comes from Straminergon stramineum, assembly GCA_963920665.1. Lineage (NCBI taxonomy): Eukaryota > Viridiplantae > Streptophyta > Bryopsida > Hypnales > Calliergonaceae > Straminergon > Straminergon stramineum. Next base: position 4,299,271 of record OY987271.1, read on the forward strand.
TTCATGAAAAAATGGAAATAAATCTCACTATGTAAATGAGTATTTTTGAAGCAATTCTTGACCTCATGACACAAAATAATTTGAGGGCATCCCTATTTTTCTCCAAAATTTTTTACATACCTTTAGGATACTCATTCAATTCTATTGGATGTTTTAGTAAAGTGGTGAGACTAAAGTGGTGAAACTTTATCTTCTTGTATCAAATCATGGTGAATACTTATAATATAATAAAGTTAATCATGTAGTGACCCCAAGATTGTAGAAGGGGTGTCAAATGAGGGTTTAACCCATAAAGGTTTTGGACTATGTTTCCACCAAAAATGCTCCAAAATTGTCATTTCTAGAATAAGTACCAAAGCTTTAAAAAAATACATTTATAGACACATGTAACCATAGGATCTTGCACTACACTAGCTTGAAAAGATGTAGAAAAAATTTCAGAAATTCTCATTGTGTAGATTGCAAGATATTGGCATTTGAATTGACAAAAATCCTTTTTTTGGCCCTTCCAAAAATCGAGGAGTTGCATTTTACAAGTTAAATTCATACAAAAAATGTCCCATATGGTGGTTGTTCTTTGGACTCATTCTTCAAGGCAAGTTGGCTATATGCTTGAAAAAATTTCAGATCATTTGGAACTACACAACATATAGGAAAAAAATCATAAGTTGAAAAAGGTAGAGTATGATTCACAATGCTCAATTGTTAAGAATATAGTTATTTGATTGAAAAATTCCAGTCCATGCGGACGCCTCATCCCAACTAGCGAAAGGATGGCATTCAACGTGCTGAAAAGACACATGAGAGTGGAAGATCATCCAAGATCACCGAGTAGTTTATGCTTCAATTGGGACAATTTCAGGTAGGATGGTCGTCACATTTTAGCCTGTTTGGATAGATGCTACATTAGCACGGGGAATAATGGTGAACCAAGGTGCAAAACGGTGAAATATGCAATTCGAGGGGATTGCGCCTAGTTCGACCACAATCCAGTTGAAGTAATTGTCTAGCTTAAAGAAGGTGTTGCCTGACAAAGTAGATGGCAAATGTCCGTGCAATGGCTTGAGGAAGCTCATGAGAGGATCCACTCCCTACAGACGTCATTTCCACCTGCTACCCCATTCTTCAAGAAATTAAAAGCAACAACTTAGGTGTACTGTGCATTCTGCAAAGACAAGGCGTTTGCTTCTAGGGCGGAGGAGCAAGCGGCCAGGGAGTTCTTGGAGTAAGCGGTAGGGGATGCGGATTCCAATCCAAATTGCTTGATGCTACAGCAACGGTTTTTAAAGGCTAGAGAAGCACTACAAAAAATAGGAAATAGGAAAATGGAAGGAAAACGATTTAGAACTAAAATCCGTTGGAAACATGCAGATGACAAAGTAACTGCGGAATTTTTTAGGGCAGTGAGGGAGCAGTCTACAGCAACTACAATTACAAGCTTGAAGAATGAGGTCAGCGAGACAGTCCGGTTGCAGATGGGACTAAAAGGAATCTGCCACTCATTCTACAGTAAACTATACCAAGAGCCTACCCCAACGAGTGACCACATTGACGCAAGATCAACCTTGCTATCGCTCATCCCCCAAAATTCTCATCATCAACACAAGAAACCTTGGCCCTACCCCTAACAGAACGAGAACTAGAGGAAGCGACAATTGCCATGGCAAAGGGGAAGAGCCCAAGATGCGACGGGGTCACAATTGAATTTTTTACAAAATATTGGTCGTTCATAGGAGCAGATTTCTTTGGCATGGTCCAGGAGGCGGTTGCTAGAGGTAGCTTCCCAACCCAACTTACTCACGGACTCATTGCACTCCTACACAAAGGTAGCGATAAGGACATGTTATCCAATTGGAGGCCCATTACACTGCTAAATGTTGCATACAAAATAGTGGCAAAAGCATTGCAGCGGAGACTGCAGCCGTTATTGGTAGATGTAATCAGTGAAGACCAAACTGTTTTTTTGCCTATGCACTACATTTTGGATAATGTATTAGTTACTCATGAGACTATTACATGGGCAAAAGAGTCGAATCAAGACATGATCCTTCTCAAACTTGACTTAATGAAAGCATATGACACGGTGTGTTTGCCTTTTCTATAGGGTGTGATGCAAGCATTGGGGGTCCTACAAGGTTTCATCCACATATGCCAGTTGCTCTTCATTGGAGCTGAGGCGGCAGCAAGTATCAATGGGGGTGAAACAAAGCGCTTCACACTCTCAAGAGGTGTCAGGCAAGGGTGTCCACTGGCTCCCTACTTCTTTCTCTTCATAGGCAAGGCTCTGAACCTAGCCACAAAACGCATGCAAAGTCATGGTAGTATTGAAGGAATCTCACTTCCCTTTGATGTTGGACACCAATTGATAATCGAGTATGCAAATGATACAAACTACACCATCAAAGGCACAGAAGTTAACATGAAGCGCCTCATTGAAGTATTAGACCTATTCTACTTAGTAGCAGGGCTTATGCTTAATTGGACAAAGAACGTGGCGTATTGGTTCTCCTCTAGACCGCCCCCCCATCTTGGACCCAAAACTTTGATTGTCAATGGGCAGAACCGCAACAACTCTCCAAATTGTTGGGTACACCCTTTGGGTTGGATTTAGCCATAAATGATGTGGACTCCTTCCTACTTGATAAGATCCAAAGGAAATTAAATTTCTCGATCATGGACCGCCTTTTCCTTATTGGCAAGGTGGTTATCATCAACTCGCTACTGCTCTCAACCCTCTGGTTTTCTATCTATATATGGGGCGGCTCATTGCAGGTGATCCGCAAGATACGCTCGAATTTATGGAATTTTCAATGGTCAAGCTTCGAACATAACTGCCGAGCGTGGGTAGCATGGGAGGATTGTTGTATAAGTAGGAAAAATGGAGGGTTGGGGATTATAGACCCTGAAGACGCCCTTAATGCACTCATGGCGAAATGGATCTTGAAAGCAACATCTCTGGGTAACTCAAACCTCCAGATCTTCCTGCACTACTGTCTGCTACAATTGAAACCAACAGTTGTAGGGAACTGGCCAACTGAAAGTAGTTGGTTCCTAGCTCATAAATTCAGAGCGCGCAAAGGGAGTCAAGCTTGGAACAGAATTGTCACGGCCTAGCGTAAACTTAACCCCAGTATTTCATGTGTACAACCCACCAATGGTGACAAGGTCTTGACCACAAACCTTTGGTGGACCACCCATTATATAGGCCATGCTTTTGGCTTCTTAAGGGAGAAAGCAGCGATTCTTATGACCAAAGGCATGCAACAAATTTGTGACCTTTGTGACCCAATGAAAGAGGATTTTAGGTGTTGGGAAGAGGTCTATACTGCATTTGACCTATAGGCTTGTGAACGCCCCCTTTACTACCGGATCATCGCAGCAGTTTCCCTCGACTAGAGACACATGTTGACCATAGCCAAGAATGTCACAAAAGTCAATGACTTCTTTGGGCTATACCTAGATGTGGAGGACTCTCTTCCAATATTGATCATTCAACAAACTAAGCAATTTCGCCCCAAATTGTTGGGATGGCAGGATGATCTCTAGCTATTGGAGAACCAACCCAGTTATGAGATTGGCCAGCCATCCATGATACTCCGCCCAAGGCACAAGAAAGGATGTGCAAGCAACGAAATCCTGAGAGGCGTGCTACAAAGGGTGCAGGTTGTTGAGGTAGCCAAGAGCTCTAGTTTGGGATCCCAAGCTCACCTCCTATTTGTAGGCACCATCGTGAACCTTCAGTTCGATCCCGGTCGATGGAAATGGAAAAACGAGGACTTGCTTCATGCAAACACAGCTAAAAAAGGTCGCCAACCAATCAAGCCGTGCCCCCAACTCCATAGGTCGATCCCTGAGAAGTAGAGGGGAGTCCTTCCTGCCAGCTTCCAACCTAATTGGAGTGATGTTTGGCATGCATCATGGCCCCAAAAGGAGGTTGGCTACTTGTAGTCTATTATACACAAAGTAGTGGCGGTGAACAGTTGGCATGCACAGCTCTTCCTAGGTATCGATATCTCATGCTCTTGCTGTCAAAGAGGGCTAGAAGAGACAATCCTCCACCACTTTATTGAATGTGGACCTAGCCAACTTACTTGGCAATTTGGGCTCTCCATCCTTTATCTTGCACTTGTTGTCCCAATGGTGAATGGGAAATGGCCCAATTTGACTTGGTAGCAATGCCTCTTGGGGTTTGCCCTACCTAGGAGATTAAGACCTAGGACCACAATTTATTTGGTCCATGCTACGCGGATCGGTAGTGTGGTTGTGTTGGGTGGGGAGGAATGCCTGGGTCTTTAACCAAGAATCATGGCCCTAAGTTAAATTAGAAAGATTGATCTGGAAGGCAACTCTAGATCATGGTAGATTGGCATGGCTTTGCACCATGTTGCTTTGTGACAGACACCCAACTTAGTCTCACAAGTTCCTCCGGAAGTTTGATAATATTTGGCTCCGTACCCCATTCTTTGGTTCTAGACATGGCAAAGTCATGACTTGGAACCTAAAGAAACCTACATGTGGCTTCTTCATGTAATTTTAGCTTTTGTTTTTTGTGATGTTGTTCATGTGGTCTCCTCCGGGATTTTTGCCCTTGGCATCCTGCTGTTTGTTCTTGGTTCACTCTTGGAATAAACTTCGGGTTTCAAAAAAAAAAAATTCCAATCCTAATGGTTGTAATGTTGTAATAAACAATCTTCACCCAATTTATTTTTTTTGTCCAAAAATATTGAAAATTGAGTTAAATAAATGACTTCAAAGTTTATTTTAGAGTAGAGAATCCATAACTACCCACAAACTAAAACTCTTCATAACTTTCAGCGCATTAATCAAATTAAAAGGAACGATTCAAATCTTTCCATGTATATATAAATCTAGAAAGCCAATTTCAAAATTTTATTTCTTATAAAAGTGATTTTTAAAGATTTTTTGAATTGCCTTGGCTGCTTGTCAAACAATGAAAATTATTGAGCATACAATAACTTTTTAAACATGTAGTCAAAAGTTATGAAAATTGTTTGACCTTAAAGCTACTCCTTGTCATGATGTTGTGTGAAAATTTCAAAGAAGAAAATAAAATTTTCATTCATAGTGAGCTGCCCAAAATAGCTATGTTGCCAAAAAATGCCTTTTAATTGGGCAGTTAGGGGGTAACTAAAGTAGTTTAAAAGAAACGCAACACCAAACTCCATCAGACCATGTTAAGGTGCTTCAAGGAAATTCTGTCTTGTGTTTTTCTCAAACTCCAGCTCCTAGTCCCTCATTGCACACACTTTCATTACTGTTACCTCTAGTATTTCATCATTTATTTTGTCTTTGTGAAAATGAGAAACCACAAAAAAGTCAGTAACTTATTGCAAGACCTTTGTTGGTTTTGACCAGAGAAACAGACACATTTAGCCTTGAGCATATTTTGAACATAACTTAACAGCAGCAGGCCAAAAACATTTTGAATAAGCTAGAGAAGTTTGTAGACTTTTGAAGTTTCAGTGTATTTTCTACAGAGAACCACATTTAAATGGTCATGCATTGCATTATATTTGTAGATAGGTAAGCTTACCATACATATGAGTACAGTGCTCATGGAGGTCATAGCAGTGGGGTTGATAAGTTAACTTCAGTTAAGTATAGGTGGAGGGCAATCACCTAGGTGGAGGGAATTCTGAAAATAAATAGGCTGACAAGGAGGGCAAAGGGCAAAGCCCAATGAGAAATGCCTGCTTATTTTCAGAATTTTCAACAATGAGAAGATTGCCCAATGTAAAAATCCGTTTATAAATGGATGACATATGTGATCGATGAATGAAACATCTATAATCATCAAATTATGCAGATTTCACACATTAGGAGGAGATTATGGGAAATGATCCTCTCGCAAAATGAATGGGACATTTCTTGACGGGAGGTTACGTTAACTTAGTAGCATGATGATTGCTGAAATGAGACTCCTCCAATGGCATTTGACTTATACATGTTGATTGTGATAAACACTACTATGATTTACTAGAATTATTTAATTTTTTTGAAAGGTCACTTCTCAGAGAGCATTTGAAGGGTTATTCAAAGCATCCACACACCCTTGCATGCCACAGTTGCCTACATTGGCTTTTGGTGCGCCAAGGCTATGAAAGTTCCCCGCCTTCACATGTCAAGGATAAAAATCTTCAATGGCTCTTCCAAGAATTGAGCTTGGCATGGAATCTTACCGCATTGCTCATCACTTTGACCGTGCCCACCAATTTCAAATTCATTGTTGAGATCTAACCATTCCAACAAGTCATTGGACAAGCAATAATAGTGCCAATAGCCTTAGTTGCATAAATAGTAGCCCAAATATTATTGAGTGTCTTGGACATTTTGCATAACAATGGGGAATTTAGACTTGGCAAGTGGAATCTTCAAAGAACTTCAATTGAACCCAACATTAGGCATTTGGCGTATCAAATTTGTTGAGTAAGGGTGTAGATGCTCTCAATCTATGAGGCAAGAGCAAGTGGTTGGCCATGTCCCACACAATAAAGAATTGTCATGAAAATTCCTTTGTATTTTCATGGTGCCTTATTTGCAAAATATGAAGATTTTTATATAGACAAGCATCGTACAAAGTTATCCCGTGTAAAGACAAACCACAAGCAAATTTCCATCGGAACTAAAGAAAATCCTCTTAACTATTCTTTATGCCATGTAAGGAAGGACTACTCAAGATTTTTTGGATGTATGTCCATCATGCTTCAAGTTCTACCTTCTGTCCTTATAACAATGAGACCATAAGCCCCAAAATCATGTGTGCCATTCCTTACCCAATACATTACCCCATAGATAGGCACGTCCCCCCCCCCCCACAAATAAAGGTTGAGTTTAAAGAAGTGGACAAATTGGCAATCTAGATCCTCTTATAAGTCCTTGCAATGCCAAATTCCAACTAGTGTTTGGGAAAAAACAATGGCTAGTCCAAAGCTAACTGGTAGAATTGGGAAAAAAATGGTTGAAATTTGTCAAAAAGGGCAAAAAATTGGTGAAAAAATCTATAAAATCTCTATATAGAGTAATAAATTAGAGAAAATAATTGAACTTTCTACTTGAATAAACTTTTTAGTATGGGAATTAAGGAATAATAGCTTGTAAAACTCAAAAAATATCACAAACATTAATTCCAACGACAACAAGCAATACAAAATAGTGAAATTAGGTTGCCCCATACTAATTTCTCGACATTTGACACCATATAAATATTCACTATTATTGTACAAAAATGCACCATTTTTGAATTGGGAATTGTTATAATTGGCATTCATGAATATCCATGTGTACAAATGAAAATATTTTTAGAAGTATTTGATGACTTTAATGGCTTGTAAAGTAACTTTCTTGGGGTAAGGCAACCTAATTTCACTATTTTGTGAAGATCATGTGAGAGAAGATTCTGGAAGCAAAAAATTTAGGGCGCGGTGACCGGGCCGTCTGTAGGATGAGGTCCCCGGATGCTGGGTGGCCCGCCCGCTTGATTTTGGCCGGGCCGGGTCACCTGTGGGGGTCAGAATCAGGACCCAGGCCGGGTCGGGCCCTCGGGCCCATTTACCCGTGCAGTAACTGCAGACGCCGCTCTGCATGTAGTAATCACTTCTCCGTTGTATTTTTACTGCGGGTGATCTTTCATTTGTCTCTTGCATTTTGACTTTTGTTGATCTATCATTTGTTGCCCACTAAAGTTTTCAACAGAAATTGTTTCAACATAGACGATCTTGGCATTTGTCTGTTGTGTTTTGACTTTTGTTCATCTATTGAATGGGTTTGCCCCCATTAAAGGTTTCAAAAGGAAAAATAAATAAAATTGTTTCAAGCGTAGTAAAGCCTAGTAAAGTCTAGTAAATGTTGATCGATCATTTGACGCCCACAATGAGTAAAAAGTTTGATAATTGACGGGATATGCGGTGGAAATGGGGGTGGCACTAAATATCAAGTGAGCATTCATTAAGGATCCATGAAAAATACTACTCAATAAGTGTTTTCTTCCTTATTTTTTACCCCCTTTATTTGACACAAGGATTTCGTTGTGTATGTAACGCACATCTTGCAAGCACGCCATCAAAAAGAGTGGTTGGTCAAGGGATTTTCATGGACTTGAACCAATTTTATCATCAAGAGTGCAATACCTGCCATAAACGTAAAACATAGTATAAAGACAAAGATAGGAATTGGAAAATGCTAGAAATTTCACACTTTAGTAGATATTCATCCACAAGCTTTCTATGAGGACTTGGTTGTTGCAGCTCCACAAATAAATATGAAGTTCAATTTTTTAGACTTTCTTTGCACCTCTTACAAGGAAAAGAGGCACACACATGTTTGGTCCACTTGTAAAAATGCACTCATATTCATGAGGTTATACATTTGTCATATTAAAGAAATGAACAATGATTATTTACAATACCTAGTACATATTTTCACAATGGCACAAAATATAATTGATTGATATACTCATTTGTGCATTATTTAATCAACACAATAATTGAAGTATTTCCCTAAATATGAATTCAATCAAAAGTGACTCTATTGTATTTTAGATCAATTCACTTGGATATAATATGTTTTAGCATAATCAAATTATAAGTAACCAAATTATATTATATATACACAATATATAGTTGATCTCAATTATAAAGTATCTTTTATAATATATCTCAGCATTTTGAAATCTAAACAATTTTTATGTCTTCAAGGTGTTAAGTTCCCTTTTTGAACTGATTATGAAATAATTTTATAGCTTATATATTAACAAAAGATGATTAAAGTGTAATCTTAGGTGTTTGAAATTTATAGCCATTGAAACTTTCAAAGAAATATGAATGAAAAGAAGAAAATAAAATTTGGAAAATTTAGACACATGCTTTGCAAGATCACAAGCTTTGATCACTTTGGGCGCAAATGTTCAAAATTTTGAACAATAGTAGAATGCAAACTTATCCCAAGTACAAATAGATTTTTTTTCTCATCAATTTAATTATGGTAAATTCTTTGGTTGAATTTGTACCATTTATATGGTACAAATATTGAAGATTTAAAGATATTTTATAGTATATGAGATTTCCCTCCTAAAGGACCAAATGTAAAAATTTCAAACAATAGATGAATATAATGTTTCTCAAGCACAAGGAAGCTTTGTTTTTTCATCCCTCTAAATATTTGTAGATTCTTGTGTTTGGTCATTTACAATTGTAAGCTACATAAGCCACAAATTTTCATAACTTTCTTTCACAAATCTCATACAAATCCAAGGTTATAAGTATATATGATTTCAAAATCTAAATTTTTCAATTCAAAATTCATCCCTTTAAATCAAATTGTGTAAACAAGTTAAGTGAAAATCTTTTAAATTGCTATAATTAGAAATTAACATTTTGAACATAGAAGAATAAATTCTTTTAAAAACTACAAATATTCCATTGATAATCAATCATAAAAGGAATTCAATTATTTGTAAAAATTCTCTTTGATAAATTTACTTAGGATAGTACTTTGTAATAGATTAAACTTTGTGAGTATAATCTATGGACCATATTTTACAACTCTTGCTTGAAATTCATTATCAAAATTTCAATCTAAGTATCATTTTGTAACAAACCTTCACAATTTCAGAAATTTGAACTACCCCTAGTCTTTTTAAGGATGTAATTGTACATTTAGATTGATTAGTATGACAACTAGTATGAGTTTGGATATTTTGAAGACAATTTTTTTTAATTATTTCAAATGATTATTTAATTGCTAAATTTCTTCTATTTGAATTAGACATGAAGAACAAAGTGATAAAATACTTTTAGAAAATGAAACTTAGATACATGAGATATAGGCCTTGAAAGTGAGTGATTCCTAATCATAAAATAACTATCTATATGCTTACTTTAGAACATATAGAGCTAACAAATTATACTAAAAATCCTACATATAAAAGACCATTAGATGAAATTCAAGTCCTCTAAAGGGCTATTTTAGGGCTATTCCCTTTGCAGTGAACCAAGGCACAACTGTTAGTATATTAAAATAATCAAAGATTTACTTTAATAATGAAAAAAATGAAAAAATAAATATTTAAATAAATATTTTTTTGTGAAAATATTTAATATTTAATTAAATAATATTATTTGACGTGGCCAAACTTTGGCATCATCAAACTATTGATGAGGCATAGTTTCTAAAGTTCTTCATAGCTCAGGAATTCGAGGGAACTCACAATCTTGTTTTATACTTCAATTTTAATGCTTAGGTAATTGTTTTAAGATTTATGATTATTTTGAAAAATAGAATTTATGTTAGATAAAAATTATAAATTATAAACTATTATGATGATATTCATTGAATAACTTCCTTTTTGAAGAGTTTGATGAGAAATTATTTTCTGTTTTTTTAATAAATTTATTCAAGTTAAAATAGATAATGTCAAACAAAGAATAAGCTATTTTTTATACAAGCAATTTTGAAAACCAATAGTAAAAATTGCAACCAACTGTTGATTGTAGGAATTGAAAAAACAACTTTGAATAAAAACTACATATGAAGAATTTTTTAATTCCAATTGGAGTTTATAGATTTGAACTAAATAAGAAAAAAATATTTTTTTGTAAAAAAATTTGATTGGTTCTTAACATTTACAAAATTTGTAAGAATTTTGTTCAATGTTCATAAGTTTGATTAAAAAATCATTACAATTTTGTATCAAAACTCAAAGCATCCATGTCAAAGTAGATAGTAGAGAAAAAATAGCTTCTAATTAATAATACATGTAGAATTGACATAGAGGGGTCAACTTATAGTGACACTTCTTGTGATTAATTCTCAAAGTATGCGGGATAATTAGTTACATGGTAGGAATTTAAAAGTCAATGGTCAAGATTGTCGTGTGATTGTATTTTTGAAGTATTTTTGCCCTCGATTACAAAATTAATGACATTTTTCCACTAAAAAATGTAGAAAATCAAAGTGACCTTCAATTCAATCAACTCAATTATTTTGATTTAATTTGAAGCCTCCAAGTCCTCCTAACCCATTTCTAAAATTTGTTTATAACTTTCACATTGCTGCTTCAATCCACAAAAAGTTTTGTAAGGCTTGAAATTAAATCATAGTGACAAATTTTACATTTGGTGTATTTTTGTAGTGCCCTATTGAATTTTTGTACTCACATGTATAGGGTTTAGTTTGCAACCTTATTGTGCCTTTGAAGTCATGATTGAAGTTAAAGTCATGACTTAAATTGAAGCCATGACTAGAATGATGGAATGAAGCCAATTCCAAAGATGGTGAAATTGACTTCCTTTTACCATTTTTCCACTAGTGACAAAGTTTAGCCAATTTTTAAAGTGACCTATGGGTTTTTCATACTGACAAATACATTTCCACTTTGTGTCTATGGGGTCCTTTTGAAGTCAAAACTACAAAACGATGCAATGAAGCTAAAATTAGATCAATAGAAGTTTGAAATTAGGCCAAAAAAATTGACTAAAATTAGAGCCTACAAAGAAATTGCCTTTTCTATGGAGGGAGTTGAAAAGCTTTTTGAAGGAACCAATGAAAATTTGAATTCCAATTAATTTATGGAACAAAGGCTTGAAGAATTTGAAATTTTTAAAAGAAAAAAATGAACATTTAAAGGGTCCACTTTGCAAACATAGGGTTGGATCATTTCAATTGAGGGAGTTGGATTTTTTGAGGAAACAATAGGAACCTTTGGGTTCAATTAATTTGCAAAAAGACCATAAAAAATTGGAATTTGGATTTGAAAAAATATGAGAATTGAAAGGGTCCACTTTGCAACCATGGGGTCTAGAATCTTTGGAATTTCTTATTGACAAATATAGAGCTCAATGCCAACTATTGGTCAATACACACATCCAAAGTCAAAAACAATGAGTTGAAAGTCAAGACTTCCAAGTCAATTGAAGTTTAGAGACTTTTAACCCTTGAAGGATGAACCTATAATTTTTTTTCAAACTTTATTTTGCAAATATCCTTGAAAGTGATTTTGGTATTTAATTTTTGGAAATGTTATTACATGTTTTTTAGTAGTTGTAAAAGATATACAATTTTTTTGGGGGGGATTTTGAAATTCTTGTGAAATTCTAATTAAAAAGTAAAACAATTCATAACAAATACTACATATGCTCAAAAAATTTGAAAATCTCTCCATAGATTTATATCATAGTATAGAATATCATGGGGAATATATATATATATAGTCATTCTAAAATTAAAAAATCAACACTCTATTGTTGCAAATTCACTTTTCCAAATTGTTGGTCAACATTTAGATAATTTTCGATATTTTTAGTAGAGCTATAATTGAATAGACAAAGAATATTGGTAATAACTTAATTAGAAATAGAATTCTAATACTTTCAAGGCTTAAATATGTGTGTGAAAATTCACATTGCCAATTGCAAAGTCTCTTGCCCCCTAAATAAGGTCCCTAAAACCTTTAGTCCAACATTGCTAGTACCAATATAGAAGATAATAGAACCTTAGTTGATTTTTCCCAATTTTTTGGTTTGAATTTTTTTTAAAGATAGTGATTTTACCATGTGTAATTGAGGTGTCAATGAGACCATTTCAACACCAAACTTTGGTTAGCTGAGTGAAAGGCATGGCCTAACATAACATTTTAGAATGTCTTATGAAACATATCATGTAGTTGTAATGTAGTCTTCTCTTAAAGCAACCTTTTGAGAGCTAATTGCATTTATGGGAAGCTAAACTCCTTGAAACAATTTTTAGTACAATTTTTGTAGGAAGAGAAATGGAATTAGCTTTTAACCCAATTCGTTTCATATTTTTTGAAGCTTTTAGGAATTATTACGAATTTTTGAAGTTGAAATGCAGTGGTCTCTAAAAGCAACCCCTCCCGAAATGTACACTACTAGAACATTGAAGAACGCAAAATGTACCTCCGTGTGAGAGGTCGCTTTTAGAGCACCCTAGCTTATACGAATACCCTCATGTCACGTCCTGAGCACATATGATAGGGTCCCTGGCAACTTCCCCCAATCAGCCGCTCTATTTACAACTCTAGTACCCTACATCAAAAAGACTGGAACCACAAACCCCGTTCACACAGTCTCCTTAAAGTCCTCGTTCACACTGTGCTATTAAGTTCTCTGTCTCTCTCCTCACAAATGTTCTAAGCCAAATGAACTGACCGCCTCGCAGCTTGAGCGCATACATGGCTTGCAATGGCGAGTGTGGCGGCGTCTGCTGCTGCTGCTGCTGCTACTTCTACTAAGTTACTGCTCATGGAGCGGTCGTCATGCTGGGACTGATCTCGAAATGTGATTGAGTTGAAGGCGGTTTGGATTTCTCCTTTTTTATAATTATTATTTTCCGATGGCAGTATGGACGCCGGTGAGGGGGAAGATGATTTATTAGGCTTGCTGCGTTGTTGCGTTGGAGCTTAACTTAGCTTTGTGGCTGGGGTTTAGAGCGGGACTCATCAGTTTTAGCTTTCTCCCTTTCTATATTTTATAGTATTGTTCGACTTTTTTTATCATCTTCGTTGCTTTTGTCATTGTTTATGTCGTCGTTGTCGTCTTTGTTGTTGTGGCGGTGGTGATGTCATTTTTCCTTTTATGGTGTGGTCGTGACGTTTGTTTTTGTGGAGTGGAGTTCGAGTGCTGTGTGCGGGAGTGTTGTATCTTGCTGTGGAAAAGCTTTTAAGTTCCGGGAGGGGAGCCGTTGATTTTGATGTGCATGCAGGGGAGTTAGGCTTCGAGGAGTGTATAGATTTTGTCAGGGATAAGTGTTTGTTGATTTTATTGATTTAAGGAGCGGTTATTGTTGTTGGTGCTGTGGCCCGAGGGCGTGATGTTGAGATTTGAGAATTGTTTGACAAGAGTCGGGAGCCAGTGGTATGGCACAAGGAAAGGCGAAGTTAGAAGGTCGTGAGGAGACTTCTAGAGTGTGTAGCGCACCTGTGTCGTTTATAGGAGCATGTAAGGAATGCTGGGAGTTACCTGAAAGTTCTGGAATCATGGACACTGGACGGAAATAGAGTGCGGTAGTAGAGGGTACGTGAATATTTTTCTGCGGCAAGACTCCGTGTTCTGGTTTCGTTTGAGATAGGGCTCACTTCCTCCGGACTCATTGTTGTTGAGGCAGAGGTCGGGCATGGTGTTCACTGCCTGCAATTAGGAAGCTGGAGAGACTTTGTTTTTCCTGGTGACTTATTCGGGGCGGTTTCGGTGGGAGGAGTTGAGGCATGGATTTGTTGACATCGACGAGTTGAAGCATGGAATTGGCATCGGATGCTGGTTTGGACTGTGGTGCTCTGAAAAAGGGACCCTGGACGTCTGCTGAGGATGCGATCCTAGTGTCGTATGTGACCAGGCATGGAGAGGGGAACTGGAATTCTGTGCAAAAGCACTCTGGTTTGTTCCGTTGTGGCAAAAGCTGCCGACTCCGCTGGGCTAATCACTTGCGTCCAAACCTCAGGAAAGGTGCTTTCACTCCTGAAGAAGAGCGCACCATTGTCGATCTCCATGCGAAGCTTGGCAATAAGTGGGCCCGAATGGCTGCTCAAGTACTTTTTTGACCGCTCTGTTCATTACATTTCTTTCATAATTAGTCTTGTAAGAAGGCTCTTGGTGTTTAGAAGCTTGTGTCATACTCCATGGTCACAATTTTCATCTACTTTCTCCTCGATGTGTCGTTCAGATTTAATCATCTCAGTATGTACATAGGGTCTTGGCTTCGTCAGTTCGAGCCAACTATAATGTTCAACCTCTATTTGCTGCAAGTTAAAATACATGGTTGAGTTGATGAAACAAGCTTTGTAATAAAGAATCAAGATGGCAAAGAGATTTTTGAAATTTCCAAGATATTTCGAAACTGCAATTCTTGGTGGCTTAAGCGGTGGATTTTTTTGTATCGAATTAGGCTCATAATGTTCTGGCAGTTTAGAAAAATAGTTTCTGCTGTACCCTTTTTGCAACCACAACCTCCCCGCCAAGACTTACGGCGATAGATTCTGCTAACTGCTGAAGTGCGTAGCCTCATGGACTTCACATCTATTGTTGAAGCTATGAGTTGATGAAGCAATACTTAATTAGAAACATAGCATCGAAAATTGTAGTTTAATGTTTTCCATCGACTTGACCTAGCCAATTTAAACATCTATCGCCCCTGGTCAAGCTTGTATGTGCAATATTTTTGCATTTCATCTATCTTGAGGGTTTAATGAGTGACGCACGAGTATTTTCCATTCGGACGTGTGGAATAATGTGTTCTCTATTTCGACTCGAAGTGGAACCTTCTAATTCGCATCATGGCTGTTTTCTGGTTAATGTGTTGCTACAGCTTCCCGGACGAACTGACAATGAGATCAAGAATTACTGGAATACGCGGATAAAGCGAAGAATGCGAGCAGGATTGCCAGTATACCCCGCAGACAAGGCAAAATCCAGCCCTGCTCAGTATTATGTGGAGGCGTCAGACAGAAGAAGCTTCATATCTGGGAAGGACATAGATTGTGATTTTACTTCAAGCTTCTCTCAGCCAGGTATTCTGAACTGTGAGTTTATTTTACTTTTCTATTGGGATTTAGACAGTATTTAAAGCCTTTTTGGAAGTATCTGATATTAAGCCGGTAATACCGTGGTTGCAGGTGACTATCTGCAAACTTTTCAAGCGAGCAATGGACACGAAAATTTCCTGTTGAGGAATTGTTTTTCTTCGACATGTATGAGTGACTTTTCACCAAGTTCAGCAACTGATCGAGGGATCAATCATGTACTGAATAATGCCACTTCCCTGCTTCAAACAGATGTCATTGACAGCAGCCAATTCGGAAGAAATGCCTTTGGCAATGGATCTGTCTCCCTCCCACAGCTCTCGGATGGGAGAAACTTGAGTTTGCAACCGGATTTCAATTCCAGCCAAGCATGTGACCGTGGCACTATGACACAGAGTGTGTTGTCAGGTTTTGGGAGTGAACCCGAACAAAACATTATGCTTTATGATCCGATGCCCGCCTTTGGAAACCCAAATATACTTTACACACCTCTACTGTCAGATGCCAGCTTGAAACTGGAGCTCCCTTCATGCCAATCAGCGGAGTCTGCCGACAGCGCAGGCACGCAGCGGTCTTCGATTATTAATCCAAGCCCGCTTATATCATCTAACAATATTTTATCAGAGTCTGAGAGCTATGGTTCAAATGCCAGCAACTTCCTAGACGTCTTGATGCAGGTAACAGTGGGATGATCGCAATACATTCAGATGTCTCTTTTCGTGATTTTTATTTGTATTGTTTTGAAATGTGTCGATTAGTTCTTTTTTAGAGTTGATTTCTACATAACATTCAAAAGTTTTGAATTTCCGATTATCATCGAAGCCAATTTTTTAGATTTGAAGGCAGGTTTATTTGCCGTAAAATTTTTGTGATGCTGTTTTGGACCTCAAGAGGTCGATGGGTTTGCTATGACAACATATTTTCCCTTGGATGCTTAGTTCGTTGTACTGGTGTGACCCTATTAGGTTCCCGATCGAAACTCTAATGGTGTGAGGGTGCAATTCGATCCATTTGTGCAGGAGGCGCATCCAGCAGAAGTCCGCGTGGAACTTAATGACCAGCTAATGGTTCTGTCATCTGGTAACATGCCTCCAGATGTTGCAACCCTCCTCTTGAGCCCCCCAAAGGGTAGGTGGGGCGAGGACAGTGATCCTACCACACCACTAGGAGGGCGTACTTTTTCTGACCTCAGCGACGAGGTATCACCGATTTGTCGAACTGTCAATTGGGATGAGCCTCAGGCGAGCCAAATGCTCTCACTGCCTCCTGGTAAGCCACTGTTTTAGATAACTTATGCCTTGTTACTGCTGCAAGTCATTCCAGCGTACTAGTTGAAGGTTTCATTAATTGAATATGATATGGTGGGAGGTTGCCCTCTGCGTAATGACGGCCCTGGGGCATCCAATTAGATATAGTGATGAACAGCTCCTTCATTAGATTTGGTTATTTTGTGCTACTGCCTTGTCTAGTACACCTGTCAGAAACTATTTGTTTGTACAACACTCGCACATTTACAAATTTATCTTAGAAAACAAATGAGAATAGATTTTTAATTGCAGAAGAATAGTTCAAGTACATGCACAGATGTGGTTTTCTCTACTCACAGACATGTACATGCGCTATCCTCAAGTTGAAAGTGTTTGAAGACAGATCGATCCTTTAGTTCCTCAGAGTTGTTCAGACAAACTTTAAAAGGAAATACTTATATAGTCACTATTATTTTTGCAGCGCAACAACTGGTAGTGACACGATTTGAAGACGATGGAAGAGAACTTTCACGTGCAGGGACACAGCAGGCCTGCACTGATGAGGATTTTCTGACATTGTTAGATTTACCAAACTCTGATACAGTGCCTGAATGGTACACTCCATTGGAATATTATTCCGTTGGAAGTATTCATTGTGCACCGCTTGCTGATGGTATGGATGCTGTCCCAAACCATCTGATGGATACAGAGTTGGACAATCAGACGAGTACCCCAAGCGTCGTCCCTAATCATGTTTGGGAGCTTGATTCATGCACTTGGCATCCTGCGTCGGTTGGTTGCAATCTAGGAGAATTTTTGTCTGTTGAGTACAGGCCACAAGATTCACTTGGAGATCAGAATGTTAATCGTCGCGCCACAGGCTGAAGGAATATCTTATCTCTACGAGTCTCCAGCACGTCCAAGTTAAACGTAGTTCTGGTCTGTTAGTAGCTGTACATTGTAGGTCCTGCTAGTTGTCTCCTCCATCAATACCTGACAGCCGAGACCGTGTTGATAAGAAAAGTTGATGGTCTGTCCTTGCTTTTTGTCTGTCACAATTTAGTACCTGTATTGTCAGGAAGTTTGCAGCTGAGGGTGAACCAAATCAAAAGGCCAAGAGGGAATGCACTAAGATATCTTAAGTAACATGTTCGCCAAGTTCCCTTCATTTTCACCTACGTCATGGTGTAATGCCTTTAACTTTCTGCATCTATTTGTTTTGAAGGTACATCTCTTGATCAAGCTTTCTGTATGCTCTGATCGTATGTTCCTTTCAGGAAGTCAGACCAAAATGCACTGGCTGCCTGTTTATGTATTTGGAATAAAGGGAAGCTTTTTTGGAAGATCCTGCAGTAGAAATCTCGGTACGTTGCAATCTAATGGAGGGCCTGAGGTTATCACTGTGTTTTCTGTCACAGTTTGCAGTCTTGCTCCTGAAAAAATCTTGCTCCTGTATTGCAATTGTGAGGGGTGTTTAAGCTCGATTTCAAAATCTTACAACCGTTGTACTGTACTGTACAGCTGTTGTAGTACAAAATCTTACTCATGAGGTTATTAGATATGCAGTTGAATTTGAAATCATCTTTTTGAATATCACAATATATCTGCTGCTTATACCTGGTATGGGAGTATGGGTCTAACGGACACTGTTTTCAGTGTTTTGTTAAGCTACACTTTAACCTTACAGCCTTCTGAAACTTGAAAGTATTACGGCATGGGAACTGCTCAAAGTGGGAACTGACTTGTGCTTCCTCAGTTCTGTTGTTTCGGCCTCGGGGGCCACACTGGATTGTACTGACTCTCGGTTGTTTTTTATTTTCTCAATGACAGCATTGCTTTTTGAAACACAAAACTCGAAAGATGTGTTCCGGGTTGGATCCAGCAATCTTTTTCCCTGGCGAATATTTGCCAAAATCAAACCTGAAATGGGCTCTTGCAAATCTTACACTCCACACTCGACAAATAAGGGGGAAAATCGGTGAGACCGCCAAAAACTTAAGAAAATACGAACGTAGATTGATGCTAAAAAAATGAAGGATTCCTCTAACCCATCTGCATTGTACAGTGCATGTTGACTATCCCCCGAAATCAAAAGAATCCGTCACTGAATTGGGTTGTGGAAGGAATTGGTAACCATTTGCAATCACATAAAATAATCACATTTTTCTCATCCTAATAACCAGAAATTGGATGTGCCTTGGTCAAACTGAATTGTATGTCTACTGAAATGTTCATTCTTTGTAGTTGTATTTGACATTCTATGTTTTGTATGTTTTGTTTGACATAAGAGATGTGCCATTTAGGGTAGGTGCTAGATAGTAGCTGTTGTAATTTGGGGCTATTGGTGGTGCCTATGAGTAGATCCCAAACCTATAAAAAAAAAAGTAGTTTCTATCTTTCATATCTTTCAAAAAAGGAGTATTTTTTTGTGTTTAAGACATTGTAATTTTTATCTTAAATTATTAAAAGACTTCTATGTTTGCTCTTTCTAACTAGTGTATCTACAAAATCAAGGACTTTTAAGTTTTGAAGATTAAAATTTTCAAATACTCTTTAACCCCTAAACGCCGGGCTGGACACCGTGGGGGAGACGTGGGTAGTGAACAGTAACAACTTCTGTGTTGACCACAGAAAAAGGCATTGTTCTTGCGTTGTTCAATGGCAGGCAAGTGCAACAGTGAGGTTGCCCGGTCGGAAATTGAAGAAAGGGTAGTATCCAACCTATCATCGTCCTCAACTGTCTTCACACAGTTTGGCATACCGAAAAATAAGAAAGCATTCAATGAGTTTGATTCTGGGTTTTCATGACAACTTCTTTTCGCACGATCGCAATTAAAAAAAGAACGGATGAAAAATAGCTTGTTTACATCCTCCAAATCGCTTTTCTGACATCCATCGGACACAAAACGTCCGCCGCGTCGTTTAGGGGTTAAATGAAATGTATCTTTAATCCTAGTTTAGTTTTGGGCAAAAATAAAATTTCCATGTGGTAATGTTTTTAGCTAAGGCAAAACCAAGTCCATTCCAAGAACAAAATGTTAGTTTCATCTTTTTGGCATATGTTTGACAACATTAGCTTGATATGAATGTATTTCTTTTTAGAAATAATAAATTGATGTTAATGTATTGTTGTTTTTGTACAAACAAAAAACATTGTAAGCTATATATAGGCTTAAATTTTACCTTTGGAGGTTTGAAGCCTTGGAATGGATTTTTTAAAGATTTGAGACATGCTCCCCTATGATGTCTGCTTTGAACCCTCTTTTGGAGGTTGGAGGAGGTATTAATTGTATGGGAATATAATGTTTATTCATTTGGTGCCCTCATAAGCACAGAATGCTCGACTCTAGACAATAGAAAAAAATGAAAAATAGTTGATTTTAATTATTTTTCTTATAGATTATGTTATTGGACCTTTGAAAATTTCTTATTCATTTCATTTGAACAAGTGATGTGAAAGTTATGAGGTGCCTTGTATTACAAGTAGTTAGGGAATCCTTTGAAGAATTAACATGTAGGATTTGTTCCAAATTCAATTTTCACAATTTTGCAAAATGGAAGCATCCTTCGGGGGTAGATTACTTGCTTCAACAATTTGATTATTAGGATCAACATATTTTAATTATATTTTAGAAATATTAATTATATAATTTTTCCTTCTATCTAATCTCTACTTCTACAAAATAATTTTTTTAAGAATGAAAATGATTAGTTTTAAAAAGAAATTTAGGTTTTCAACTCAATTCCCTATGACAAAGATTTGAACTTCAAAATTTTGTAGTGCAAAATAGTTAAGGGGATTCATAGTCTAAAAACCTAATTATGTGAGGTAGAAAAGATATTTTATTTTCACTTTCAACACACATATCTTACAACTTGCATGGTTAAAGTGTATGAAATTTTTTCTACACATTCTCATACATATCTTCTACAAGATCTTGTAGTTGAATGTGCAAAAAAATAGTCTTTATTATTATAGCTTTTCACACTAGAAATGGTAGTTTTGAAGTGTTTTTTGGTGGAGTATAGTCATGAAACTTTAGGGATTAAATTATGAAAGAAATGTTAAGTTTATGGTAATGAAATGTGCATTGATAATTTAACCCCTTAAGTTCCTTGACTATGTTTCTACCTAAAACTCTCCAAAATTGCCATTTCTAGTACAAGTACCAAATTTTTGAATTTTTTTTGATACATGTAACAATAGGACCTTTTAGTATGCTGACTTGAGAACATGTGGTAAAAATTTCAAAAATTTCCACCACGTGGATTGCAAGATATAAACATTCAAATTCACTAAAATAATTTTTTGGGCCCTGCGAAAACCGGGCACCTGCACTTCACAAGCTCACTTTTCTATGAAAAAATGTCCCAAATGGTGGTGTTTCTTTGAATTCTTTTTCCCAAACAAGTTCTTTGTAAGCTTAAAAAATTTCACATCATTTGAAATTGTACAACATATAGGAAAAAATAGAAATAGAAAGAAGTAAAGAATGATATAAAATACAAAATTGTTTAGAATTTTGTTATGGAATTGAAAAATGCCAATCCCAATGGTTGCAATGTTTTAATAAGCAATCTACATCCTATGGATTTATATTTTTCAAAAAATATTGAAAATAAAATAAGATAAAGGACTTCAAAGTTTATTTTAGAGTAGACAATCCATAACTTCCCGCAAACTAAAATTCCTTGTAACTTTTGACTCATTGATCAAAATGGAATGATTCACAGCTTTCCACATATTTAAAGCTCTAATTAACCAATTTCAAATTTTTCTTTCTGAAAAAAGTGATTTTTTCTGATCTACCCAGACTACCCGCTGGTGGAAAAAAAGTAACATATTAGGCCATAACTTTTGATTTGTATTTCCAAATGTCATAAAATTTTGTGCATATGAAAGATATTCCTTGTCCCCACCTTCTATCAAATTTCAGCCTAAATTGTGCAAATCTCTAGTCACACGTACCTACCCAAAATTTCTATGTTGCCAAAAAACACATCCTAGTCCTTTAGGGGTTAATGATACCATAGCTTTGGGGCAAGGTCAACACATTGTTGCCGAATAATTAATTAATGTTCCCAAAGTAAGTTCGGCAAATTAAATTTTAATTTTTACAAATTCAACATTTTGTCTGAAAAATTTCAACACTTTCGATCATGGAATTTATGAATGCCTTCCATTCAACTTGAAAATATGTAGAAAGACAATTACTTTATACAAATAGGGTGGTAGGAGGTGTAACAATCAATGTGGGATATGTCAATTAGGATTAGTAGGAGCTTAACCACCCATAGTTAAGCTCTCTTCTTTATATTGTCCCATATCCTTTGAGGATTCATTATTGACAATGAATTTCATTATAAAATCGACCTCTCCTCCAGCTAGTATATGATCAAAGCGAAGGTATACTCTCTTCACATTGCCATTGAATGCACATCTGATGATACATGGTAATTGGACTTCATATTTTCCTTTTTTGTCTCATACTAGAAATTTCCTTTGTTTATGACAACTTGGTTAGTTAATTTATTCTAAATTCGACAATTTTTCTCTTTCATTTTAGTTTTTTTCTTTCTTGTAAATAATTATTTTTTGTTGACCCTGACCTAAAGGTACGGTAATAGTATAAATTTGATATTTAAATAATACTATTGCCTCTTGTTAAAGCAATATTAAGATGAAGTCAATACATTGATGTTGAACTTGAAGTATTAAATTCATTTTTTGTATCAAGTTTAATATTTCATTTTGGAAATAGCATTCACTAATATATAAAAGTTTAAATAAGTAGATTGTAATATATATTTTGTGATTAAAAAATTCTTACACTTTTGGAATCCTTGCCAACTTATTTCAACTTTGTCTTGGATAATTGCAAAGTGAAGGATTGATTAGAGAACCTAGTGTCATGCAATGCTTTGTTGCGGCATACCATTGCTCTCCTTCCCTCTTCTCTCTTTTTCTCTCTTCTATTTAGCCCTCCTCTCACTTTCTCTCTTCTTTCTCTCTCCTTGGGTCTCTTTTGGTCTAATTGGGCTTGGTTTGGCTCTTCTTGGCTCTCCTTCACTCTCCTTTCTCCACCTTTCCATCTCTATGTAGTATAAATTCAAAATCAATTTGTTCACTCATTTTGTTACACAGGCATTCAGTTATCATTAGGCTCTTTCAACAAATTGGCTTTCATGTTATACTTCTAATTGCTCAAGGACAAGGTGAGGTGTTCAATGCTCGATTGTGCTTGGCTCTTGTTCTCTCTCCTTTTTTTACATTTCTCTTTTTGTCTTTCTCTACATTATGTGCCAAAAATCCTTGTTGACTACAAGTGGTATCAAATTTTCTTTCATGTCCTATACATTTCCTACAAGAAACTTGAAATCAATTTGCTCACTTGTTTCATTACTTTGCATATGTTGGCAACTTGTTCTTTTTTCACTAAGATTTATCCTTTAAATGGCTATTTTTGAACTTGAATTTAACAAATGAAATGAAAATAATTAAGTTTAACTTCTATTCCAAATTGAAATTTGAGGAATTCTTAAAATTTGATATTTTCTTACAATAAAAATAGGCCTATACTATAGTGTACTAATTTCTAATTGTAGAATGATACAAAAAATTAGTTTATCTAGCAAATAACAAGATTGTGACATATAAATGTGAATTTTTCACGATTTTTTAGCATGTTTTGTATTTGGTATGAACTCTTATGTTTTTCTTCAATGATTAATGATTTTTTCAAATTTCCACAAAGAACCCAAAAAACTCTTTGAATCATAAAACTAGTGATTTAATCTTTTAAAATTTTAATGATTTCAATGGTGTAATTTCTAATCAAATTTAGTGAAATGACAAAGCATTCAAAACAAGGATATTTTGACTAATTCCATAGTTATAGGCTCCATCCTTAATCCTGAAAATTTGGTAATGCCAAATAATCGTTGATGAGTTTTCAAACAAAACTTGTCTTTATTACAAATGTAATGTTTTTCCATCTATATATTTCTAGATAAATCCTTCAATGTAAATACAAAGTACAATATTTGGTGGTAGAAAGCCCTTCATTGAGGAACAATAGAAATTTCTACAAAATATGACTTGCTAGTGTATTTGGCAATTTCCATCTCCTAGCTTGTGATCAAAATTTTAGACCTTAAAATGATACTTTTTGAAATTGATTCCAATTAATGAAATGAAACTTATTAAGTTTGGCTTCTATCCTGATTTGAAATTTTGAAAAAATTCCAAAATTCAACATTTTCTTGACATTTGAACTTTAGACACTTTTCCAAATCCAAATGATGGATCTTCACAAACTTTGGATATGCTCCAAATTTTACTTAATTTTTTTCAAAATAAAGTCATATCCCATGTAAGGGGTATTAGGTTATGTACTAATTTTTCCTTGGTTCTTTTCGGGGTGACTAATTTTAGGTTTATTCAAACAGTTTTCTTACCATTGAAGTTTTGTGATTTGTTGCACTCCCCTTCAATTGAGTGAATAAATCTTCATATAGAGGGAACAAGTTGACAGAAGTTTGAAAAAAGAAAGGGTTGTTGAAAGTGTTTACATATAGCACCTATATTGCTATACCTAATGTCAACTTTGAATGTTGGAAACAACTCCAAGAATTTAGAAAGAATCATCTACAATATAAAAGAATTATCCTTAAACTTGTAAGAATGTTGAGGCCAAAAAATGATTGATGAATGACTTTCAAGATCAATGTAGAAATGAAAAATTCACCTATTGATCTAAAATTGAATCATTTTTGAATAACTACCTTGATTAAAGATCTCATTGTTTCAAAATAACTTTTAAACAACAAGCCAAACTTTTCATGTTTTGAGTGAATTTTTGATAAAAAGTGTCTTTTAGATTTTTTTTTGGAATATTTCAACCTACTCAACCCACTTCAATAGTGGATATGACTTGCTAAGCATCGTATTTCGGTTGCAAAGTCAAAGTGTTGTTCATTGTTCACTTTTGCATACCTTTGACTAGATTAACTTTGGGCAGGCAACAAAACCCATGCCATCTTCAAGCAAATTTTGGATTCCCCTTGGATTGCCATTGTCTTCTACGCAAGGAAATGTTGCATGAAGATGAAGCTACATCCTTCAAGAGTTGTTTAATTTGAACAACCTTGGAATCAATGAATTGTGAAGATAGAGAAGAAATCTCAAAGAAAATTTTTGTGCAAAATTTTTAGTTGATGTTATGTTTTTATGCTTGTATTAAAATTATTTGTTTCCTTTCAATTAGTCCTCGTCTCTTGGATTGGTATGTTTGCCAATTTGATAGTGATTATGTACTTGGGAATGGATGAAATTGTTTCCAAAGTAAAATATTTCTTCAAAAGTTTAGTATTGCTCTCTTTGGAAATGAAATATGCCTGTGAACGCAAAATGAAATTTTGAGCCATATCATGGGTATCCTAACTAGTGATTAGGGTTGGCATTCCCTACCAAATAATTAACCCCTAAAGGACGAGGGTTGCTATTATGTGAGTCTAGGATCAAGAGCCCATAACACCGCCTATGTTATAAGTGTCTATATTATAAACATCTTTCATGATTATAATATAAATATGTTATAGACCTATATTATAGGTGTTTATGTTATAAGCACCTTCAATGATTGTAGGGTATCTATTTACACTTAGGCTTAAGGCTTATTTGCTAGCATTTCTATGCTCACACTAGCATCCCTGCTAAAGGACTAAGGAGACTAGATCGAAGAAAACTGTATTTAAGTTGACAAATTTTGTTGGACATCTAATACAACAATCTGTGTTTTTATGTCAACAATGATGTCCAATGTAAC
This sequence comes from Straminergon stramineum, assembly GCA_963920665.1. Lineage (NCBI taxonomy): Eukaryota > Viridiplantae > Streptophyta > Bryopsida > Hypnales > Calliergonaceae > Straminergon > Straminergon stramineum. The sequence goes on from OY987271.1 coordinate 4,324,896, forward strand.
ATGTAGTGTCATTGAAGATGTTTTATTGGACATCATTGTTGACATAAAAACATAGGTTGTTACATTGGATGTCTAACAAAATCCGTCAACTTAGACATTGAAAAACATTGGTTTCTTATAGTGGTAGAACTCAATTTGGATTTTTTTGAAAATTTGGGTAGGCTCAATGGACTTCATCATTCAAAAATTTTGCATGAAATCTTTAATTATGATGGATGCTAATCATCCCAATCTACATGTGAAGCATTGTTCTTAATTCATTTTGATAAATACTTCAGAATTTAAAAGGTTTTTTCTAATTTCAATGTCAAAGTAGGCAACTAAATAAGTAAATATATGCACAAAACATGGATTAGTTTCATGGATTAGTTTATTTCATTTCATTTTCTGGATTGATACTCACGCAAAGACATTTGAACCATTCCAAACAATGAAATGAAAGTTATGTGAAGTTTTCTTTTGTAAGCAATGAGGTAAATAAAATAGAGAAAGGTTTTTTTTGAATTGAATATAAAAAAAACTTAAATAAAGTCAAGAGCATAATATACGTGCTTTGTAGTAGAACATTTTCACCATTGGGATTTACAATTCTCAATTTCTTGTCAAAGTTAATATCAATTTCGTTTTTTCTTTCAGAAAGTACCACCTTCCATTATACAATATTTTTAAAGATGTATATGAATTTTTTTTGTTACATTTTTCCAATGCATTTGCAACCCATCTTCCAACATCCAACATATTGACTAAAATCACAAGTTATGGGACATGTATGTTTTTTTCTAAAATGGTTGAAAGACTAAGTTAAATTTTATCTTTGGGAAGGGTTAGATAACTTTTTGAAGTTTAGGCACGTTGAATTGGTAATGGGTATAGATCTTCACTCTAAAATTTTGGAAGTATGTACTTGAATAAGATAATTAAAAGATCCCATAGTACATTGGATTTGTTAACCCCTAAAGGATGGGATGTGTTCAAGCATAGTTTTTGTTTTCTTGACTAGCTCTTGTAACTAGCATAATTCTTCAAATGTGTAGAATGATTTTGATGATTGCCACTATTGAAATGAAAAAAGACTTATATAGCTTTCCTATGGAAAAAAGATCAACAAAATCACACAATTTTTGAGAAAATGACACCGTTGACTAGATTGATGAAAGATATCCAATTACAAAGAACTTTGTACAAATACTAAAATTGGAATGCTCAAAAGTGATCCAAAAACTTTGATTTTTTTCCCATAGGTCCATATTATCTTGATTTAGATGTTTAATATTTTCAAATTATTTTGAGGTGTGGAAAAAAATTCACCAATAATCGCTTACACAATCATTTCTTGGATTCTATTGATGGATTCAGGAGAAAAATCATTTAGGGTCTCTTTTTTGTTCATTGTTTGTTAGTGAAGTTCGCATTTTGAATTTCTACAAATAGAATTGCAAAAGCCTTGTGGTGGCCTTATGGTCCTTTAGGGGTTAAAGAATAATTTATATAGATGAAGATTTTAGCCTTGCTTTAGAAACAAGTATTTTGAAGGTTGTGGGGGACGTCAAAACATTGTAGTCCTATAGAGGTTTTAGCCTTGGATTGTTCTAACGTCCAAAAAGTGGAAGACAAATAGATTCCAACTATTGTACTTTCTCATTACTACTTGGATGAAACTCATCCAAATTTTTGGAGATACTTTATGAAGTTGTTGTCCTATCTAAGAGTTGGATTTGGAGTTACTAGAGTACATATTTTTCTAAAATTACAAATGTGCAAGTATGTCAAGTGCTTGACCAAGCCAAAATTGCAATGACTTTAGTTCAAAACAAGATTTGCCAAAATGAAGTCATATATTTTAAGAGCACAAAAATTTCAAAAAATCACTATGTGAAGAGAACCTCATTTCCAAATTCATTCCAACAAATTTTATTTAAAAAATGATAATATTTTGCTTGTAATCCAATTGAGAAGGAATTTTGAAATTTTCCTTTTAAAATTTATAAAAAAATATTGGTGATAGCAGTGATGAATGTAATTATACGGATGGAATCTACAATTCACATTCTACAACTTTTGTTTGTATGTCAATTCCAAACTATGCTTCTGATAGCACTTAATAATAATTTTTTTCAAATTGTCAATTTTGGAGATGAGTCTAGATGTTCTAGGGTTAATTAAAGTTGGAAGTTGTAATTTCGAGAATGTCTAAAAATAATTTTTTCTAAATTTAAAAAATAATAATATCCTACAATTTTGGCATTTTTTTTAGATATATTTTTGCAAACCCTAACCACCAACTGTGATATAGTGGGGCTTAGAAGCTACTTGTGCTATATTTTTAGCAAATTATTTGAGGACTATTGGATGTCGTCTCCCCAACTAATTCATTTTGATGAGGAAAACCTACATCTCTAGCCGGTAGGTTTCTTAAATGAATTATTGAATACACAAGTAGAAAGTTGATCTTGGAGCACTAATAAGAGCACTACTAGCACCAACCTCTAGTGTTCTCACTGGTACTCTAAGACCATCTTTCTACTAGTGACATGACTTGGAAGTTACCAAGGCTTGTGAGATGGTCAATTACAAGTTACACTTTTGTGTAGAAGGCATGGAATTGAAGGTGAGAACTTGGGGGCAAGTTGATTGGAGGATGAGAATTGGCAAGATTGTCTCAATACAACAAAAGTAGCTTTCTGCTCTTCCTTTTTGTACAACATCAAGCAAATGGGGCTTGGATCTTCTTACAAAATAGGGGGCTTTAGAGGTCTTTTCCCTCAATCAAAGATGGCCATTTTATTTCATATTGTAATCCTAAGATCATGAACTAGATGTATTATGAATCACAAGGGAAAATTAAGCACAACAATATCACATATGGATTGAAAGATTATATTGTTTGATTATAAGAAGGTTAGAAATTTGGAAGTTGTTCGAAGTCTATCAATCCTTTGTTTATATGACAAATCTTATATTGATTAGGTAAATCCTATTAACACTTGAAGGGTTAGTGGTATTTTCCACAAGAAACCCTTCTATAGATCCCTTGTCCCCTTTTCAATGTTTGGAGCCTCTAAAATTCAAAACCTAAGTCCCAAAAGTCTTAAAAGTTTATTATTGAAGGATGATAGTAAGAAACACTTGTCCTTTTTTTGGTCCCCTTAGCCTCAAATATGTGTTTTTTTGCTCATAAATTTTGCATCATATGTTAGTTTTGTATGAAATTTGAAGTGAAGGTATATATGGTAGTTTCAAAAATTGAATGATTTTTTTCCATTTTTTTTCAATTAGTTTACTATATTTAAATAGTCCTCAATTGGATGTTTACCATTGCCATTTTGGAAGGTTTCAATACTATTTTTGATCCCAAAATGCAAATTTGAAGGTCAAAATTGGGAGACGAGGACTTTCACTAAGTCACTCAAGAACACAAACTAGACCAATATGTGCAATTTTCCCTAATTTTTTTTATTGGAAACAAACATTGTATGTAGAAGAAACAAGTCATTGAAGTTTAGTGTAATCCAAAATTGATTGGATTTTGAAATTTGAATTGCTCCCAAACATTCAAAACAACATTAGATTGACATGAAAATTTTACCACAATAACTAGACCTCAAGGATATAATTTCAACAAATTTTATTGAAAACAAACATTAGATGAAGTAGATACAAGCCCTTGAAGTTGCAACCATCAAAATGTAATCTGATGAACTCTAATTGAACCCATAAACCTTGAATGGCTCCCAAAAAATCAATCCATCTTGAATTGATTTGAAAATTTTACCACAAACTAGAAGCAACTTCAAGGGCTTATATCTCCTTCATCCAATGTTTGTTTTCAATAGAACTAGATGAATTATGTTCCTCTTAAAGTCTAGTTGTTGCAATAAAAATTTCATGTCAATGTAAATTGTTTTGAATGTTTGAAGCAATTCAAACTTCAAAATCTAGACAATTTTGGATTACAATGAACTTCAACTTGTTTCTTCTACACTGAATAGGGGTATTGAAGGGACCCATACTAATTAATTGACATTCCACACTATATAAATATCTACCTTTATTGTATATTAGTAGTTATTGAAGTGTCCATAGATGTACATCATGTTCTATACATCTACAATTTTCTACAATAAATCCCTTTAATTTGTTAGTCCCCTTCATTTCCGTATTCAATGTACATACATGGCCCATTTCCAATTTAAATAAAATTGGGGAAAGTTACACATACCAATCTAGATTGTGTGGTTAAAATTTCATATCAATCTAAAAAGTTCTTATTGTCTTAAAGAACACCTTTCTTTCACTATTTTTTCCCATTTCAAAACCATTTTGCAAACATAATGCATCATTTGAATGATATTTTCTTTCACCAAAGTGTTAGTATGTTGATTTAGAAGCACTTCATAGTTTAAAGAATTTTTCATTTGAGTAAGTTTAGAAATCAAATTTCACCTCCAAATGTGTTTTTAGGAAAACTTCAACCCCCTTTTTCAACACTAAAGCATAGTATTCTTGCAATCTATGTGGCCAAATGACTCCAAATTTGATTCATGTCATCTACAACGTGTACACTACAAGATTGTACAGTTGAGATTTCTATACCTTAGTGACATTTAGACCTATAACACTTCAAATGCAATGATGTTTTCAAACCCAAAATCGCCTTGGCCTTTAGGGGTTAAAGTAGCTGATCCAAACAGGAAAGTGTTTCACCCACAAACTTACGATTTGTCTCAGACAGCAACTCCATAATTGAAAATTGGCAATTGAGAGCCTCACCTCAAGTGACAGTATCGCTTTATTGAGTTTATTCAAGGCACGAACCACCAAAATCTTCCACGCACGAATTCCATGAATGAAGATACAAATGCATCGTACTCGAGACTTTCAGCTTTGCACCCATATGCCTCTAAGATGCCAACCGCACAAGCATGATGAAACTCAGAGTAGCGCAACCTTCAAAACTGAAAGTAGTACGAGTTTTCTAAAGGGATATACATTCGCCTGGCGACCTCACACTACAAGAGATGATACTGATCGCTAGCCATACTAACCTGGCTTTCTCTGTAAAGCCAGTGATACCGCCGCAGGTAACACACGATTGACTATTGTTTTTCCCAAATACCCATGATCTGCACAGCCCGCTACAGCAATTTAGTTTTCATCCTTCCAAAAGTGACGAGGAATGAGATTCCAGAGCTTTGTATACTATGATCAAACAATAAATAAAAATTGGAGAAAAAGGACCATATATGATCTACTCAATAACTGCTGAAAAAACATGAAGTCCAATATGGATCTCTTGGTCCTTTCGCGGTTAAAAACACAAAACATAGAAGCTACAGGGGAGGACACAAATTCCATACCAGTGGTCTCCATAGGGGTTAACAAATTTTGACTTGTGAGCCTCCTTAGCTGCAAAATGAACGTAAAAAACAGAAATGTAAGAAAAAATTAACACATATCGAGAAATTCGATTTGTGAGTCTGCGATTCGTAAGCATCAAAACTCGAATAGCGGAATTAGAACGATGACGAGAAGCTAGCAACCATAAACATAACAGAAAGAATTGTCATGAAATCCAAGATATTGGGACCTTCAACAGAAACAGAAACTCACAAAGAATAATCTGTTTATTTCTCGTCTAAATGAACCAGCGTCAAAACTAAATTACATGCTCCTACGTAAAATTGCATTAGCAGCCTGTATTAAAGCACCATAGCCGTTACGTCAACTCCCCCGAGCGCTCTACATTGCCAAACCTAACGGTATAGAGTTTCTAATGCTCAAAACCATGAAGCAATTGTAGTAACTGCAAATTACAGAAAATTCAGAGCACTAAACACAATAATAAACTACCGCGTAGACAACAGATGCAAAGCATCGAACAGATTAATTCTGATACATGCAAGAACTAGGACTAGACCTATCTCAGATAACTAAACTAGACAGTGCCAGCACTCCCAAACAAATTATCGACTACTACATCATGTCCGACTTGTACCACTCTTAAGCCATTAAACCATGCACACTTTCTTTTCACAGATGCAATGAATGACAAATACTGCTACTAGAATTTCTACAAGAATCAAAAACCACTTCTGATTCCATCAAGATTCAACAAGACGAAATTACCTAGAGCATCTAGCAATTAATATCTTCACCCAAAAAGTAAAGAATCTAATCGAAGCCCTAAGAAACGCAAATCATAGGACAATTGCAGCCACAGAGCATCGAGATCAAAGAAAAAACCTAGTCTAACTCCAACTAGAAGAGAACTCGTGACGACTTCATTTTGTGGTTGAGAAAACCAGGCTGTACGATAATGCAGTGCGCTACGGAACGAGTGCAAAGAGTAAGAAGAAGTCAAGGAAACGGTGAGAGCACTACAGTTATCGACTATAACATCCCGTGTGACTTTGTAACACTCTTTAGCCAATGATTCATGCACCCTATCTCTTTACAGATGCAATGACAGAAAACGATGCTAGAATTTTTACAAGATTAAAAAATAACTTCTGATTCCATCAAGATTCAACAAGACGACAGTACACAGAGCATCTAGCAATCAATATCTTCACCTCAGCAGTAAAGAATCTAATCGGAACCGTAAAAAAACGCGAAACGTAGGACACTTGCAGTCAAACAGCATCGAGATCAAAGAAAAAACCTAGTCTAACTCCAACTAGAAGAAACTCGTGACAAGTTCTCTTTTTATGCGGAGCACGCAAAGAGTTAGAAGAAGCCAAGGGCGAGAGCACTGCAACAATCGACTAAAATCCCGTGTGACTTCGTAACACTATTTAGCCAATGATTCATGCACTCTTCCTTTTCACAGAGCCAATGACAAACACCGGTACTAGAATTTCCACAAGAATCAAAAACCACTTCAACAAGAAGAAACTACGTAGAGAATCTAGCAATTTACGTGACTGCACAAACGGTAAAGAATTTAATCGAAACCCTAAGAAAACGCAAATCGTAAGACAATCGCAGCCACAATGCACTGAGATGAGAGAAAAAACGTGGTCCAATTCCAACTAGTAGAACTTCGTAACGAATTCAAATCCTTTGCGGAGAGTGCAAAGAGTGAGAAGAAAGTGAGTAAGGTTGAGGCTTAAAGACTGACGGTCAAGGCTCGAGGAGAGCTTGAAGACGAGAGACAGGGTGACGCCAAAGCCGAACACGAAAGGCCAGTTGCGCTTGGCCTCGCTGAAGGCCACCTGCGTGAGCGGCCGGCCAATTACGGGAAGCACCATCGTGTAAGGAGGACGATTTACTGCGGGGGACGCAAACTGCAAACCCTAGCGAGGAGCAAGCAAAAGCAAAGCTTGATGAAGACGACGACGAAATTGAATTGTAATGGTGAATTGAGTTTGTGGGTTCGGTGATATTGTAGCGGGATTTAGGGTATATCCCCGGTTGATGCCCGCCTTGGTATTGAGATCCTGTTTTCATGTAACCCTATGTGCACCGAAGTCTGTGTTCCGGATGATGAACAAGTGCTTCAAGCACACTAACTTCAAATTTTTGTTCAAATATCTTCTCATTCATGTAAAACAGATGTTGAATCTTTCAAAGATGGCCTTTCTTTAAGAAAAATCTAATGAAGTGTAGGTAAATAATTAATTTGTCTATACAAACAAGCAAAAGTGTGCAAAATTCAAAGATGGCCTTTCTTTAAGAAAAATCTAATGAAGTGTAGGTAAATAATTAATTTGTCTATACAAACAAGCAAAAGTGTGCAAAATTCAAAGAAGGATTGAAGCGTTAAAAAGTTAACATCCTAATAGTCCTCATATTTAACCCATAAATGTATTTGACTATGTTTTCAGCCAAAATGCTCTGAAACTGCTATTTCTAATACAAGTACCAAATTTTTAGAAATTAAAATTAAAAAAAAATTGGCACATGTAATCGGAGGATCTTATAGTACATTGATTGAGAAGATGTGGAAAAAATTTCAAAAATTTCCTCTGTGTAGTTTGCAAGATATTAGCATTTGAATTGACAAAAATCCTTTCTTTGACCTTGCAAAAGAACATGCAATTGCACTTCACAAGGTCAATTTATATGAAAAAATGTTCAAAAATGGTGGTGCTTCTTTGGATTCATTCTTCAAGCCAAGTTGGCTACATGCTTGAAAAAATTTAGATAATTTGAAATTGTACAACATATAGGAAAAAATAATAAGTAGAAAGAAGTAGAGAATGATTCAAAATTCAAAATTGTTAAGAATTTCGTATTGGAATTGAAAAATGCCAATCCCAATGGTTGTAAAATTGTAATACACACTCTACACTTGCAATGTTTTTTATTTTTTTTCAAAAATATTGAAAATTGAGTTAAATAAAAGACTTCAAAGTTTATCTTGGAGTAAAGATTCCATAGCTACCTGCAAACTAAAACTCTTCAAAACTTTCATCTCAATATTCACAATGGAATGATTCAAAGCTTAAGTTTCCACGCATATATAAATCTAGAAAATCAATTTCAAATTTTATTTTTGAAAAAAGTGTTTTTTAAAGAATTTTTCTGAACTACCCAAGTTGCTTATTGAGTAATGAAAATGATATATCAAGCAATAACTATTTAACTTTGTAGTAAAAAATTATGAAAATTGTTGTGCCGTAAAGCTACTCCTCAGGCACTTGTTGTGTGAAAATTGAAGTGAAAAAAAATTCCATTTTCTAGTAAGATGTCCAAAATTGCTATATTGCCAAAAAACATAGTTTGGGCATTTAGGAGTTAAAGGTGGCTTATGAATGTTTGTTTGTTCATTATGTAGGAGTCATTGGAAATAGGTGAAGTACATCCAAGTAAGATGAAAAATGGATTTTTGGTTAATCTTTATAGATGTGGCTAATGTCGAATTACACAATTGCATTTTGATTCAATGTACGTCTGGAACACACAATATTACTCAAAACACCTACATGGATCATTTGTTTTTGAAGGTGTATGCCATTGATAAAAGTATTGTTACAAAAGAATTCTATGTGGTAAACCACTTCCAAGAAATGTAAAAATGAATGGCAATTGAGCATTTGTACAAATCATTCATTATGGTAGATGAAAAACCCGTAATCCCTAGCTATGATGGTTTTGCTCCACCCTCCTTGTTAGGCCATTTTTTTTGCCATAAACCCCTCTTTGGTAGGATTACCCTATACAAAATGTATGCTGGAAACATTAGATGTTTTTCAGGAGCTTGGGAGGGCCGTTTTAGGCCTATCCCCCACGCTGTTCCCGCAGCAATGAGGGAACAGTTGATTGCTGTTAGCTGTCATAAAGACCAAAAAATGATTTTTTTTTCGCCCTAAAATTGCAAAAGAGGTCGAGCTAAAACAATTTTTTTTTCAAAAAAAAAAATTTGACGTGGCTGCCTCCTGACCACATCAACGCATTGAAGTGGCACAGTTCACCGAGTTCCCCGCTGCGGGGAACTCACAGTCTTCTAAATGGCCAGATTTCATCTACTGATACACTTATAGCAAGAAAATCTGATTCAAATTGTTAAACCTATCCCTTATCTGGCCTCCTAACTCTGTAACTAAACTTTTGTAGCACTCACTTGATTATTAAGTTAGCCACTTAAACATCTCTAGGGTATGAGAGGCTTTATTATCTACAACACTCACTTTATCATCTACCACACTCAAACTTCTTCAAAGTAGCTTTTGTCAATGCCAAGCCTTATAGCACTTGAGTGAGCAAACCCTATCGTTTTTCATTCAATAGATCCAAAGTTGTGTCGCTTCTCACTCAAAATGATTTAATGTTAGTATCTAAGTCAACCCCATGTTTGGCCTTTATGACTTTTTTCACTCACCCCACGTTTTGTCGCTATTTCAAGGAATGAAAAGCGACAAGCTTCACAGTAGTATAGCCTTCTAGTCAGAGCCAGAAAATGGGTAGGCCTACCTTTCCAAACCTACGTCTTTGAGCAAAACTTCCCACAACTATACTAATACAAAACCTTCAAAAGCTAGAAGGAACACACCAACACAAGTCCTAGTAAATTTTCTTGCTCCATCACTTCTACAAGGTGATCTTTCCTACCTTATTAAATTTTCTCTTGGATCCTAATTGATTGATTCATGTGTTTTGAGAAGAGGTCGCCTCTAGCCCTCGAAGACATGGTTCCAAAATGACTAAGGTAGCTCTACCCATTACCACCCCTTGACCCAATACCACCCAAATGTAGGGTCTTCATTGATTCTAGAGTGAGAATGTAAAACTGTAATACATGTCTTATGTGAAGTTAATGTAAAGTTAAGGCATATACTACTGTCATAAATTCTTGTCATAGAATCAATGAGGGCCCTACATTTGGGTGGCATTGGGTCAAGGGGTGGTAATGGGTTTGTCTACCTTACAACCACATTTGTTCATCAACAAGGAGTTTTGTAGTGTTGGAAAGAACATACATCTCTTGGACAAATGTAAAGATGTGTTGACACTTGGTGTTCTTGTGATGGAGCCTGCTCAGCAATAACACCTGCACAGAAAAGAACTTCAATGGATGATGCCAAAAGCCTTTCATTCACAGTGCAGATAATGAAGATTGAAGTTTGAGGGAAATTTAACCCTTAAATGCCGGGTTGGTGACCATGGAAATCAAGCATTTTGGAACTGTGTGACATCATCTACTTTAAAAAAAATCAAAAATACTCATTGCGAGTCAAACTACTGTTGAAGATCTTCCCTTTTCACCCCTAATTCTGAGGATGAATAGTTTCACTTCTGTCCTATGCCCGAGAATTCCTTGTCATTCATTGGACGAAAAATGTCTGCCTCAGCGTTTAAGGGTTAATAGTATCTCGAAAGCTTTCGAGATATTATTCATTGTCGGGGCCTGACAGGTAATTACAGTCCAAAATCCTGCATATGAACCATCCTGAAATTAATGCAATTAGCTGAGAACATCGCAGCTTATGAAGTAATATACATGATCAGACACCTCGATCATTGGAGGCTTCAATCATTTAGGCCTAGTTTGTAAGAGCCCTGTGCACTTGGATGTCAGGATTTTGGCGCGCTGAAACACGCCGTTTGAACAGATATGACCACCGTCTGGTGAAAACGGACTGGAATGAATTAGTCTTCCTTCCCTCGATCTTCCAGCTCTCTAAGGCTCTCTAGCTCACAGTATATTACCTAGAAATTTCATGTGCTGCTTGTTGTGCATGTTATCATGTCTGCTCAGAACAGGATTCCAAATCTTCAGATGTGCATTCAGTGGCATTAAAAAAACTCACAGAATTCCAGGTTTTGTCGAAACATTTGGGAATACAAGAGGTTACTACCGAGATACCTGCAACGAAAGAGATGGAACAACAGCACGAAATCGTCATGACAAATATCATAGCAGGAAATCTCTGGTGTTTGAAGAGAAGCCGGACTAAGATGAGCAAGGTAAGACGGTTGCAATGGCGTACAACTTTAAGGTCTTAAATCCTATTCTCAGCTGTATGACAATAAGACACAGCAGAAATTTGGGTAACGTGACAAAGGAAGAGAAATTTCAGGTAATGCTTTACCTAACAAGAATTCATGTTTCAAATTGACTCAAATGAATACAAAAAAGTACTAGAAGGAGCTCCTCACACTGAATCTAAGGTGGGATGTTCCAGAGTTATCTATTGTCCAAATTCGTCATACGTACAGGGTATTTTGATCTAGTCTCCTGCGACAAACATCTTTTCATTTAGGTACAATCTCAAGGGGCCTCATGCACACACAAGAGTTCCTGTACTTTGATCTGCCAATACACAAAAAAAGGGGTGAAGAAAGACAGGGTTTACGTGAACCACTCAAAATGATACGTAAATGAGGGGCGATTATACAATTGATTGACAGGTTGGGTGTCAAGTATCAAGCTACAATTGTTGCTTGGACCTATTAACCTTCACTTGCAATGAAGTGAGATTGAAAAGCCGAAGTTTTGGACTGAAAAATTACGGTTACTTATCATGTCCCTCTTAGATAGCAAGGTATGACATGATACTAATAAAAATAAATGAAAGACACAGACAACAAGGTTAGGGAGAAAGCCAGCCATTAGAGAAATTTTGGACTCTCCGGAGGGCTGTCAGGAAGTGCCAAGAGGGACCCCCAGTGCATTACATTTCTTTTGCTTGAGGAATTTTTCCCCTATTTCTGCACTTCGTCAATTCTAAATGTCAGAGCATTCACTCTCAAGTACTATTAGTTAGGGTTGTGACAAGTGTTGTTTTGATATTTGAAAGCACCCTTGAACCACCTCTCTCTGACAATTGTGGAATAGAAAATTGATATATACTTTTCGAACTCCCAATATTCACATAAGGTGAATCTTTGTTTTGTTAGAAAATTCCCTTTTCTAAGTAGCTTCAGTAGGCTTTAGAAAAAGATTGGCTTGTCGAACCTTGGCAGCCCTTCCAAGAGTCCAAAATTTCTCTAATGCTATTTTGTCTATCCTTGCAAATTTAGAAGTTCTCAAATTAGACTCACATGTTTTGCATGAATTTGAAATTTCCAAATTCGTGAGGTAAACCGCCCCGAAGTCCAGAATTGTGTAAGTTTCTACAATTGCCCAAGAGCATTTGAACTGAGCATGCAAGGAGAACAACATCCCACAATGACTTGAAAAGACCAAAAATTGCAAGGAAACTAGTGGTCTTTTATCAAACTGCAACTCTTTTATCTTTTCAACCTAAAAATGCAAATTTGAAGGTCAAAATTGGAATATGAAGTCTTTCACTGAAGTTACACAAGCCAACAAAGAGATTTTGTGAAAATAGTATTAAAATGTTCACTTTCTACATGACTGTGCTCAAAGTGCACTATCTTTGTGCAAGTATAGGGGAACACAATTTTTTCCCCCAAAGAAACAAATGGTTGAGGAGGAAAACCTTCAAGTTACAAAAGGTGTCCAATTTTTAGTTGATTTTTTATATTTTTAAAATTATTTTCTAAAAATAAAACATTTTCTTTGTATCTTCCATTACTTTCTTAAGTTTGTGCATAAATTTTAGAGATAAGTTTTTCTAGGCCCAAATTTTTATAAATACATTATTTTGAACGCTTTATACAATATCCATATTTTATTTTATTTAAAAAAAATTTATTCCAAAATTCATAGTGAAGGAAATGAAATAGGTTATTTTGAAACAAAAACAACAAGGGTTTCTTGCAATGACCCTCTTCTTCATTGCTCCTTGTATCTGGAGAGGAAATTGTCTTTGTTATGTTCAATAGTTTGTTATTCTTTTTTGCTAAAATTTATTCCTAACTATACAAATTTTCTTGAACTAATATTGAGATTTTCTAAATTCATTAAGTAAACATATTCTTAAGTATAAAAACTTGAACATAATTACTTAAGATGTAAAGTGGCTATGAATTCCTATCTGTAAATGACAAGAGGGCAAATAATCGAATGCTAATTTAACCCATCTATAACACTCATCTTACTCACCTATTGCGGTCACAATATTTTCTAATACAAAAGACCTGAAAAAGGCACTTCCTATAATGAACCAACACTAAAAAACTAAAAGTTCCTATTGCGGTCACTAATTACTCCATTCCAGTTAGCTAAGACATTGAATGTGGTCCAAATCTCAATAACTAAAAGAAAACCGTAATGGAGTCATTCTGAGGAGTCCACAATGGATAAAAGGTTTGTTATGAGTTGTTTTACCTTATACTGACTTGAGAACATGTGGTAAAAATTTTAGAAATTTCTACAACGTGGATTGCAAGATATAAGCATTCAAATTCACTTAAATCATTTTGTGGCTCTACAAAAAACGGGTCAACTGCACTTTACAAGGTCACATTTTTATGACAAAATGTCCATATTAGTGGTGCCTTTGTGGATTTCTTCTTGAAGTCAAGTTGGCCACATGCTTGAAAAATTTCAGATCATTTAGAATTGTACAACGTGTAGGAAAAAAATAGTAAGTAGATAGTAGTAGATAATGATTCAAAATACTAAATTGTTAAGAATTTAATTATGGAATTGAAAAATGACAATAACAATGATTGCAATGTTGTCATAAACAATTTACATCCTCTGATTAATTTTTTTCCAAAACGTTAAAAATTGAGTAAAATAAAGGACTTTAAAGTCTATTTCAGAGTAAAAAATCATAACTACTTACAAACAAAAAAACCTCATAACTTTTGTCTCATTGATCAAAATGGAATGATTCAAAGTTTTCCACGTACATATAACTCTATAAAATCAATTTCAAATTTTTGTTTATGAAAAAAGTGATTTATTCTAATCTACCTAGACTACCCATTTACAAAAAAATGTAATGTATTAGGCCATAACTTTTGACTCATATTTCCAAATATCATGAAATTTAGTTTATATGAAAGATATTCTTCATCCCTACATTCTCTTAAAATTTGGGCCAAAAATATGGAAATCTCTAGTCACAAGTACCTACCCAAAATTGCTATGTAGCCAAAAAATGCATGCTAGTTCTTTAGGGGTTAAGCATGTAATAGTTTGAACAACATGAAGTTAGTGCTCATCTAAAACTTAGTGTAAACTAGGTAAAGGTTAGAAATGTTGCATTTCAAGATGTGGAAGATCTAAAAAATATCACAATATGCAATAATAATATACTAATTTACAATAATGTATGCTAATATGGGTGATTGCAAAAAACACTTCATATTTTGGGCTCAAAAATGTAGTTTCTGGCCATAGGATTGGTAGTACTGCGGACTACTATCATTTCTATGTGTCAACAATGCGGTTGCAAATTTGAACTGTCAATTTACTACGCCTACAGACCTAACCTGTCAATTCTGTACTATGTAATAATATGCAATACTATAGACTATTACGAAGTACTACAAAAGCCACAAAGAACAAAAATAGCAAAAAAGGGATTTGTGGACCTTTTCATTTTTAGTAATTCACATTATTTTTTTAAAAGATCGATAAAGAAATATATTTTGCTAGAGAAGATTGCAACCGCATTGCACCAAAAAAACATGTAGAAATTTTTTTCCCCCTTCACAAACTTTGCACAAAGGAAGATCACTTTCGCTCCATGTGGGCAACTAACATCTTGCTATTTTCATAAAAACTCATTGTCAGTCCTTGTAATGTTAGTAGACCTCCAACATGTCCAATTTGTAGCATTGAAATTTCAAATTCGTATTTTTGGCTCAAAAGTATGACTAAAGACCTCCAAAATGGCCAAGGTAGACACCCAATTAGGGGAAAGTTTAAAATAGTAAAATAATCTTTTAAAATTTTGAAAAAATTACCACCCCTTCCAAATTTTACACTATACAGACAAGCAATGCAAAAGTTATGAGTAGAAAACCACCTATCCAAGGGTTAGAGGACATAAAATAGGACAAGTGTTTCTTGCAATCACCCATATGTGATAATTCACTATGATGATGTTGGTTTCTATCAATTGATAGCAGATCAATATTTTATTCTTGCAACTTAAAAAGTGAAGTTTTGCTATTTGAATTGACCTCACAATTTTGAAACTAGTGCATGAATTAGTGCTAGAAGAATAGACATTTGCATAAGTTTAATACATCATGAACAATAGGTAGGTGGGGGATTTTGCTTTTGGCATTGGGCTGAATTTTGAGAAAAAAATTATATATCTATAATGTTTGCATTGTTCCTTCACAAAGGTACAATGTCTAATTTGACCCAAGAGTTTAATGTCCAAATTTTTTGCATTGAAGAAAAAAAATAAAAAATCCAAAAGATTATATGCATAGAGTCACCTATCACAATTTTATCCATTTGGATGGTCACCAATTCATCCTTATACATTCTCATTGAACATTTGGAAGAAATTTTGAGTTTCTAATCCACTTTTGGCAAACTAAATAAAATACTACATTTTTTATGCACAAGGGGATTATTGAAGATGTTGCAACCATTGTACAATGGTCACTTTACAAGACCAAGGTTCCATTTCTAGGCCATTAGAGCTACATGAGTATTTTTTTTTAATATCTACACCCAAATTATATTTATTGTATTGACAACAATTTTACCAACACTATCTCCTTGGAAGTTTTGTTTTCTACCCACTTTTGCAAATTGTAAACCTTCATTTTAGAAAGTGATTTGTTATCAATCAATTCCAAGGCCAATTTCTAAAATCTCTATAAATTCAAAGTGTTAAGTTCTCTTACGACATTGATATATTGTTAAGAATTAGAGATGCACTTCTTGTGGTCATAATTATTTGGTTTCCAAAAATTTAATGTATTTTTGGTTATTAGGTAAAAATTCACGTAGTAAAAAAATCTATAAAAAGTTCTAGTAGCAGCAAGAAGATGACATTGTTGTAAAGACCATCCTAGGTCACCTAAGGGATCATCTTGCTAATCTATCAAGATCAAGATTTTTACTAGTGAAAGAAAGGAAAAAAAGGATAGAATCATCCACACTAATAACAATATAAGTTCGTCTGCAGATTTACCTATTATTTGCAACTTCCATTCAAGTAATGGCAAATCTACTAATCTTTGGAGAAGGATTTGACTATTCCATATGTAAATTCACCCATTTTTCTTCTCTTACGTAAATAGTAGGTGTAGATTGAGAGAAGTTGGCTAGGTCCATTGAAGACGAGTTCTCTATGCCCGTGAAAATTAGACGCTCCTTTCAGCTGTAAGTCATATGAAAATGAAGAGAAACGCGACAACCCGAACACATGTTTGACTAAAAGGCTTCCTCGGACTTGAAATCAGACGAAACTTTTATCTCCGGGAATCATGGCTTCCGCGCCGGTCCCAGAGTGGCTTCCTAATCTTCCTCCATTAGCGCCAGCATCACGCTTTCGCAGCTCACACGTCAGAAGTCCTTCACTCTGACTTTCATTGGACCCGGTCTTGAATCCCAAGGAACCGGCCCTGCTGCCTGCCTCGTTTTCTCAGAGTTTTTTTCAGCCACCCCGCGTCTCAAGTGGAGAACGCGCTTCACCGCTGATGCCCTCTGTAGGATGTAGACTATATAACCCCCCCACAGCCCAAGCAATTGTAACAGCAGCAACCACTCCATTCCAACAGTTCACAACACCAGCTTCCACAACCATCTCCGGAGACACTGCTAGATCTCTTGCAACTGATAGAGCTCGACGTTCGAATTCCAGCTCACCGCTACCTCAACTTCTCCAGAACTGACCGATCGGGATTAGAACCTCCAGCACCTTGAAGCGACTGATATCGATCCACACGACATGGCCATCATGGCCCGACGCAGCTTGTGGGTGACCGTGGCCGTGTTGATGACCGTGGCGATGGTGCCCATGCTCGCCATGGCTGCAGACGAGGATCCGCTCCAGGACTTCTGCGTAGCAGACTTGAAAAGCGGACTCACCATCAACGGACTCACCTGCAAGCCTGCCGACAAGGCCTCCGCGGACGATTTCACGTTCGCCGGCTTGAAAAACGCTGGAAACACCAACAACGCCAACAAGGCCGCAGTCACGCCCGCCTCCGTCCTTCAGTTCCCTGGATTGAACACTTTGGGCATCTCCGCTGCTCGCATCGACTTCGCCACGGGCGGCATCAACCCCCCGCACACGCACCCCAGAGCCACCGAAATTCTGCTGGTGGTCAAGGGCGAGTTGTACGTGGGCTTCGTGAGCACGAACAACACCTTGTTCGCTACCACCCTCAAGGAAGGCGAGCTGTTCGTGTTCCCCAAGGGCCTGGTGCACTTCCAGCTGAATGTGGGCAAGGGTCCTGCGTTGGCGTTCGCCGCTTTGAGCAGCCAGAACCCCGGCGTGCAGCAGATTGCCCCCGCTTTGTTCACTCCGGACATCACAGACGAGGTTTTGGAGAAGGCGTTCCGCATCAACGAGCAGACGGTGGACCTGATCCAGAAGCAGTTCCGCATGTAAATCAATCTATCAATAGTTGATGAGATTTAATGATCAAATTAAGTCTGTCGAAACATCATGTACAGCGGCAGCTAGTTTAGTATCTCAACATTCTTTTGCAAACAATTGCAAGCTAGTGAAGACGGAGGTTTAATGACTTCTGATTATTCAGATTGATAGGAATATTGCCTCAGGATAACTGGGAGGCGTTGATTCATTTGGGCTTCAATGGTCCGCCATAGCTGGCCAACATTTAATGAAGTATCAAGTTCACAATTCTGATGTTCATGAATTCCAACCTCGGTTCCTGGTGGAAATCCATGAGGAAATTCTCTCTGGGAAGGCGTCTCTTGCAATGATCCATGTCAAGTCACTCAATTGTGCGTGACATATCATGTCTTTTGTTTCCTTTTTTCGCCACCCTAAGTGCTCCAAAGTCCATGTTCTGGATGGTGAAGAGTGCTCGAGTGCAATGTTTCATCCAAATTTCGTCTCATTCATCCAAAATAATACTCGAATCTTTAAAAGATAGCCTTCCTTCATGGCTAATTTGATGTAATTGAGGTAAATTATATATTTGTGCAAAGATACAAGCAAAAATTTGCACAAATTCCAAAACGGATTCTAAAAAGGATTCACACATTAAAGGGTTAATGTTCTGCCTTTTGAACGGATTAGAGTTCCAGGCATGCTCAGAGCTGTCGTCTTGACTTTTATCACCTAGTGCTAAGCTGTCGTAATCCTGCTCTGTGACAGATCTTTGGTTAACTAGGGATTTGAAGGACCTATTCCTGCAGCCATTATTCAACTCTCTCAGTTCCCTTAACAGCTTATTCCCTTAACGGCTTAGACCTCGGCAATTCGAATTCCGAGACCTTGAATGGAACCTGGAACGTCATTACTGAAGACCTGAGTGTCCTCTCAAGCTTGAGCAATCTCCAGCATCTGTATGTGCAAAAATCATCAACCACTTGGATCAAGTTTCAGCCAAGAATGTTTGGTTCCCGGTTTGGTTGTTCTTCCCATTCATGGATTAAATAAAATGAGACTCTATTCTGTAAGAGTTCCCTTCCGGATGGAGGAGGTCAAGCAATAGATACTTGTTGCGGTTTTCGACCACCAGTGACTAGATGTGTGTACTTGTACTTGCGCAGAAATCTCACTTACAGTTCCCGATTGCAGTGCTGGGCTTGACTGGTCTCATTACTTTGTAAGTGACTGTCATTGAAGCTGGCTTCACTGTCAATTATTTTTAAGTTTACGCCGTTCGCTTTCAATGTAATATGTGTTTGAACATGAACATGAGGCCAGTCCATTCTTCATCGATGACCCCCTGTTTGTTAAAACGGCGGAAATTCCTGAAATTGGCGGACATAGGAAAGGCTAAGTTTTGAAGAACCGTGGAGGAGTAGTTTTAATTCGGTAATCCTTAGCTACATCTATATGTATCCTAGATTTTAGAGCTCAAGGTTTGAGTTGGTCACCTTGAGACCCATGGCTGAGCGCTTGGAAGTACCAGTTTTCAGAGTTCTGTGCACTTGAATGTCGCATTCTTGGAGTTATGAACTTCAATTTCGTTAGATTGGCGGTATTCCACTACTTGGGAACTTTCCAGAGCGCGCTGCCTGAAACGTAAATCAACACTTCTCCTATTTTTTAGAGCTTTGTTGAGATTTATGTCACGAATTTCTTGCGGAATTATCGCCAAATGAACGAAAATGACGATTATGAAATCCGTCATTTTAACAACTATGACCGTCAGGATGTCATTTACGTTGTTTGATTAGTATTTGGGCTTTTTAAGCTAAGAACTTCTTTGTGAGCCTTGCACAATTTTAAGTTGACATAATTCACAACTGTGGTGATTGATAGTTGAGGGACCAACGTGAGTGGTTGACAGAAATTGGATCACAGTGGATTCATAGGTCAATTTCCACTTCTAAACAATTTTCATGCCGGTGACCCGTGTATATGATTCAAGAGTTGCATACCTAGGAAGTAGACATCCAATTAGGGGCTATTTAAAAATAGTAAAATAATTTTTTTAAACTACAAAAAATTACTCAATATCTATAACTATCACATGTACTTTCATTTCAGATTTCATATGAAATTAACATATAACAATGTAAAAATTTATGAGCAAAAAAACACCAGTCTAAAGTCAAGGAGAAAAAATAAGGACAAGTGTCTCTTGCAACCACCCTGAGCGAGAAAATTCATGAAAAAAAATTATCTTTTAAAACAATCTTGAATTTTGAGACTTTACTCAGCTAAGGCCTTTATGTCAAATTGTTTTGCTTAATTAATCTCAATTAGTCTTCAAATAATAGATGGATGTTTTTGTAATATTTTTCTCATGTGAACGTCCTGTAGTTTACACGTGTTGATTTTTTCAGAATTTTGGATAGAAAATCAAATTATTGAGCTATTCAAATGTAAAATATACAAGGACAATTGTATCAAGTTTTTTGAAAGAACATTCTCTCTTGATAAGTTCTTGGCAGTCGGCATTGCGTAAATCATGTTCGCGGCTTCGGCACCTTCCCTACATAATAATGACATAACGGTGAACATTATTTCGAAGTTTCCAACTTTCCATCCACATCAAAATCGCTGATTCTCGCAACTTGCTATCAAATGAATGTCATTCTCTGAATTTGCTTCGACAGTGTTCCTGAGTGTACACAACTACAGTTGCAGGTTAACTTACCAAACTAAACAAACGCAAAAATCATTACCAGGAACTTAACGTAACTGAAAATTAATGAAAAACTACCACAAATTGGAACTGGTCGAGTGGACACTAAAAAAAGCTTCAGAAAAATGTGTGTACAATTCACTTCACCTTCCAATTGGTTTAACAAAACTCCATAGTATTAACATATATAACTCAAGACTTCAACTCAATCATGCACAACACACCATTTCATGAACATCAGAATTGTGAACTTGATACTTCATTAAATGTTGGCCAGCTATGGCGGACCATTGAAGCCCAAATAAATCAACGCCTCCTAGAGATACTGAGGGCAATATTCCTATCAATCGAAAGAATCAGAAGTCATTAAACCTCCGTCTTCACTAGCTTGCAATCGTTTGCAAAAGAATGTTGATACTAAACTAGTTGCCGCTGTACATGATGTTTCGACAGACTTAATTTGATCATTAAATCTCATCAACTATTGATCGATTGATTTACATGCGGAACTGCTTCTGGATCAGGTCCACCGTCTGCTCGTTGATGCGGAACGCCTTCTCCAATACCTCGTCCGTGATGTCCGGAGTGAACAAAGCGGGGGCAATCTGCTGCACGCCGGGGTTCTGGCTGCTCAAAGCGGCGAACGCCAACGCAGGACCACTGCCCACATTCAGCTGGAAGTGCACAAGACCCTTGGGGAACACGAACAGCTCGCCTTCCTTGAGGGTGGTGGCAAACAAAGTGTTGCTGGTGCTCACGAAACCCACGTACAACTCACCCTTGACCACCAGCAGAATCTCGGTGGCTCTAGGGTGCGTGTGCGGGGGGTTGATGCCGCCCGTGGCGAAGTCGATACGAGCAGCGGAGATGCCCAAAGTGTTCAGTCCGGGGAACTGAAGGACGGAGGCGGGGGTGACTGCGGCCTTGTTGGCGTTGTTGGTGTTTCCAGCGTTCTTCAAGCCAGCGAACGTGAAGTCGTTCACGGAGACCTTGTCGGCGGGCTTGCATGTGAGTCCGTTGATGGTGAGTCCGCTTTTCAAGTCTGCTACGCAGAAGTCCTGCAGCGGATCCTCGTCTGCAGCCATGGCGAGCATGGGCACCATCGCCACGGTCATCAACACGGCCACGGTCACCCACAAGCTGCGTCGGGTCATGATGGCCATGTCGTGTGGATCGATATCAGTCGCTTCAAGGTGCTGGAGGTTCTAAGCTTAATCCCAGTCGGTCAGTTCTGGAGAAGTTGAGGTAGCGGGGAGCTGGAATTCGAACGTCAAGCTCTGTCAGTTGCAGTGTCTCTTGAGATGGTTGTGGAAGCTGGTGTTGTGAACTGTTGGAATGGAGTGGTTGCTGTTACAATTGCTTGGGCTGTGGGGGTTTATATCGTCGACATCCTGCAGAAGGCATCAGCGGTGAAGCGCGTTCTCCACTTGAGACGCGGGGTGGCTGAAAAAAAACTCTGACGAGGAAACGAGGCAGGCAGCAGGGCCGGTTCTTTGGGATTCAAGACCGGGTCCAATGAAAGTCAGAGTGAAGGACTTCTGACGTGTGAGCTGTGAAAGCGTGATGCAGGAGTGAATGGAGGAAGATTAGGAAGCCACGCCGGTACCCGGCGTGGAAGCCGTGATTCCTGGAGATAAAAGTTTCGCCTGATTTCAAGTCCGAGGAAGCCTTACATTAGTCAAACTTGCGTTCGGGTAGTCGCGTTTCTCTTCATTTTCACACGACTTATAACTGAAAGGAGCATTTAATTTTCACGGGCATAGAGACTCGTCTTCAATGACCTGGCCAACTTCTCTCAGTCTACCTACTATTTACATTAACCCTGTAAGGACGCAGCCTACTATGACCAGTATAGTCACCAAAATTCTCCGATTATTGGATCCATAGATGCATTCTCCTTTTCTATAGTCAATAGTGAAGTCATCTATTGGACCACTATAGTTCGTAGAGTCCTTACAAGGGTAAGAGAAGAAAAATGGGTGAATTTATAGATTGAATCGTTGAATCGTTCTACAAAAATGATTAGATTTGCCAATACTTCGATGGAAGTTGCAAATAATAGATAATTTTGCTGATGACCTTATACATATGGGTGATTCTATCTCGGTTTTTTGTTAATTTTACTAGTAAAAATTATGGTCTTGATAGACTAGCTAGATGACCACTGAGATGACTATTTTCTTGTTACCTTCACTAGTAAAATCATGGTCTTGATAGGCTAGCAAGATGACCTAGGATGGTTTTTGGAACATTGGCATTTTCTTAGTCAAATTTGCTACTTGTCACTAGACCTAATTACAGATTTAAAACTAATTCAATTTTCACCTCATAAACAAAAATACATGAAATTATTGGAAAAAAAACAATTATGACCACAAGAAGTTCATCACTTGTCATATATCTTTACAATGCTATCAGGTGATTGCACAAAACACCTACCAATTTTGTTACATTTTACAACATTCATGCTTGGTTTTTTGGTTTTTTTGGAGTACATAAAAATTAGAAAAATAATTTGAATTTAAAAAAAATTATGGCCACTGTATAAACCTATGAGATGAAGGTAACCTACCAAAGGAAAATCATAGAAAAATTCTCTAAGTATAAGAACTAGAAAAGTGTCAAATTTCAAAAAATACATACTTTGATGTTTTAATTAGGAAAAAATAGGAAAAAAATGAATTAAAAAAAGAAAAATCGGACATTTGTAGCAACTCTATGCAAATGGTCATTCCCCCCAAAAACCTACATTATAAGAGAATTGATCCCATCAAGGAGCTTTGAATTTTCTTACTAATTTTAGTACTACTTCAAATAAGTATGAGGTTGTCTACATACACATTAGTGCCACCACATAGGACCACTAAAGTTGATAGTGGCTACTTGGCGTGTAGAAATTGGTAGGAGATATGTACGAGCCATCCCCCATGACTAAGTCAAGAAATCTTGAAGATGGATTGGATCATGGAGATGAGATTATGGAGATTGACTGGATAATTATGACAAATATTTGAACTTATTATGTAAATCTTGGCTTAATTAGTGAGTTGAGAAAGCTCTTTTCCATCCAATTTTGGTATTATGAAGTTCCCTATTTTTAGATTCAATTTTTTCCTAATGCCAAAATAATTCTATACATGTTTCAAAATGCAAGTAGAAAGAAGCTCCCTATGTGGACTTCTACACTACATACAAATAATTATTTTTAGAAATCCTTTGTACAACATATAAAAGTTTGGTAGAAGACTATTCCCTCTAAATTTCAGCTCCGAATTCATTTCTTTGGGTACTAATTTATTCAAAAAAATCCCAAATTGGTAAGTGTGACATAAATTTGGGGGCTATTTTTGGAAAATAAAATAATTTTAAAAATTCCAAAAACGCAAAAGAATCATCTGATAGTTATGAATATCTGAGTGCCTTGCCTAAGAATTTTGAATCATTTCGAGCAAGAACATGGAAGTTATGGCCCAAAAACAAATCAGCTAGAAACATGTGACAGAAAATAGTATCATGGTTGTTCGGCCGAACAACTCGACAACACGACGAACACAACGTCCAACACGTCTAGTAGACCCCCTTGTCCGTCTAATAAAGTCAACTTTAAGGTTGACTTTCAAATAAAGCACTTTCTATTTCCAATCTTGACATATTTGAATTTCATTTTATTGAAGTGTCTCAATTTAATAATCACTTATTACATTCTTCATTATGGATCATAAATAAAATGAGATTTCAAATTATCTCTGCTATTAGGATAAGGCCTTATTCGTCAAAATTGTCATGTATACACGACACTCGTCTTGTATGACATGCGACATCAGACGAACAACTCGACACCCGAACCCCAAAATGTGTTCGACAGAACAACCTTGAATAGTATAGGTGTTTTGTGCAATCACCATGTAAGAGAATTCAATAATTTGAATTAACAAAGATTGAAATTGGCTTGAGAATTGATGAATAACAAATCATTTTCAGAAATCATAGTTTGCTATTAGCAAAAGTGGGCAAAAAACATAAACTTCCAATGAAAAGATAATGTTGACAAAATTGCAATGGATTCAATAAATATAATTATGGTTCGGATAAATAAAAAAAGAACTCATGTGGCTCCAATGTTCTAAAAATTGAACCTTGGTCTTGGAAAATGATTGTTGTATAATTGTTGCAACATTTGCAAGAATCCTCT
This sequence comes from Straminergon stramineum, assembly GCA_963920665.1. Classification (NCBI taxonomy): domain Eukaryota; kingdom Viridiplantae; phylum Streptophyta; class Bryopsida; order Hypnales; family Calliergonaceae; genus Straminergon; species Straminergon stramineum. Next base: position 4,349,653 of record OY987271.1, read on the forward strand.
CTTGCATGGAAAACATACTATATTTTTATTATTGTTTGCCAAAAGTGTTTTTTGCGATTTGGACATTATTTAAAGTCCTGCGTGAAATAGACATTCTACCCTTATAAGGACATTGCAAACATATGTATATAAAAGTTTTTACAAAATTTAGCTTATAGAAACCTCTAGCATTAATTCATGCAATGTTTTCAAAATTATAAGATCAATCTTGATAGAGTAGTGGAGCTTTTCTTTGCAATACTTTTGAAGCATGAGTGCATGACTCATATGAACTTGAAATTTTTCCTAGAATTAAATATCTTGAATTTAATTATATTCCATATTTTTTTAAAAATTTAGAAATCATTTTATATTAAAAAATTCAATTTGCTAATTTGTCACATTTCGAGTTTTAGGGGAGGGAGTACTATGGACTACCCAAACTTAATGATTTCATGTTGAAATTTTGTTGGTCTATTTCTATAGTAGGCATGTTCAAGGGATTATAAAAAACACTTGTCTTATTTTTCATCCCCTTGCCCTCAAAATGAGTGGTCTTTTGTTGATTTTTTCAATTTTTTTCACATTAATTTAATATTTTTAATTTCCCCCCAATTGGGTCTCTACCTTTACCATTACGGGGGGAGGGGGGGGGGGGGGGGGGTAAGTCCTATTTTTGATCCAAAAATGAAAATTTGAACTCACAAATTTGACATGTTGGAGTTCTGCTAACATTACAAGGACTAACAATGAGTTTTTATGAAAATAGAAACATGTCGGTTGCACACATGGGGTCAAAGTGACCTTCCTTTAAATCCTTAACAAGAAGGCTACAAAGAGGGAAAAAATTTCCGTCATGAATTCTTTCATGCAATGTGAGCGCAATCTTTTCTAGAAAAATGGCCTTTCATGAATTTTTTTTTTAAATATTAAAAATAAAAAGATCTACAAATCCCTTTTTTGCTATTTTTTACTCTGAGTGGCTTATATAGTACTTGCAACTGTCATTCCCTTATCTCCTTGGGGTGCCCAAAGTGCCTTAGTGAGTAAGGGGGACTATGGGGGTGACTTCTTCAACCTTGCAATTGGCTAAGAAGAAAGAAATGAGAGACTCCCGAGCAAACAAGGCACAATAGTGCCTTGATTAAGAAGATCATAGTAACATGTCATACATTCTTGGAAAGCTCTTGAAAATACGCTTCTAACTGTCCAAAGAACGCATGATTTGGACTAGGAGGCTAGAAGTTATGGTCGTTCAAAGTTTGGGGTGTCCCTGTGGCGTCAGGATACTCAAAGGCTAGGTGTGAGGGGTTCCTAAAGAATCACTCAACAAAGTATGGCATGTAGCATATCATTAGAAATTTATAAAGATAAGTAACCTAGAATGCCAAGCATTATGAGGTTCAAAGACATGAGTCAAGAGTTATGGCCAAGAAAAGGACCGTTGTGAAGGTGTGATGCCGCTTCTAGTGAACCCGAATCTTTAAAGGTCCATAACTTTGTGAGAACTTATCCAAATGGGATAAGTGAGTTGTCCATTGGTATCTACTCGTCGCATTGATATTCAAAATGAACTCACATGTGGGATTTGGAGCCTTGAACGCAAAGGTACGCCGTTTGAAAGTTCGGGAGTTCAAACGGAGCGAGACTTGGGGATTTTGGTTGGAAATGGGTGGTCTTCCAAAACCCAAGGGGGTTTGGGAGGTCCCTCCGATCCACAAGGGGTCTACCGAATGCCACAGAAAGTACTATAGGAGGGGTTGGTCTCCCTCCTCCTTCCTTCTTAGAGCCATGGTGAGTCCCGGTGACTCATAAATGGTGGTGCAATTTCACCATTGGCTTCAAGGTTCTTTGGACACTTGTGTGTGTGTCCTAGGGCACCAGTTGGTTGGAGTCCCACCCCTTGCTAGGCCTTTGGCAATGTGTCTTGAGTTATGAGTTCCAATTAGTGTTGGTGTAAAAATAGCAAATACACTACGGGCTTAGAATGGAGTGGGGTGACAACCAAGGGTGGTTAGGACTGTGACAAGTAGTGCCACTACGAGTCCTAGCACACTAAGATGGAAGTTCTACCCCATGTCACCAAGTGACATGCCAAGTGCTACGAGTGGAGTGCATACTACTAGTCATGGGGATTAGGACTTAGCGATGTGAATTGGGAATGAGAACTAATGCTGTGAGTGCTTGACATGTGTAATGTTAGTTAGTTTGGGCCTAAGTAATACTAGAATTGGAGCGTGGTAATCCTTGAAAGTTATGAAGGGCTCTTGAAGTCTCTTTGGAGTTGTAAGGTGTTACTAGGGTCACGACAACAACAGTCAATAATATTGCATAGAACTAAATCAACAATTTAGATTTGCAAGGGCCTTCAATCTATAGTTTAGATTTGCAAGGGTAATCCTAACACCAAATACTAATAGTATTTCATAGTACTACCAACCCTATGACCCAAAACCACATTTTTGAGCCAAAAATATAAAGGGTTTCTTGTAATCACCTATTCCTATACAAGGGTGTCTAAAAATATATTATTTTATATCCTCTGCATTCAAGTAAATAGGGCCCCTTGCATGCACACTTCTAAACATTGAAAATGGTGTCAATGTCATTCTTTTTTGGTGAAATCTTTTTCCCATAAAGTCCTCCCCAATTGCCAATTTTTGGATTTCTTTGTAATTTTTTTCCTATTTTCTACAAATTAAAACATTGAAGTACCTCTTTCCTTGAGAAGATTACACTTATCTAGTTCTCCTACTTAGAAGAATTTTCTATGCTTTTCCTTCATGGAGTACCTTCTTACAATTGTATACATTGGACATATTTTTAATATTTAAAAAAAAAATCTAATTTCATACAATTCATAGTATTCTTGAAAAAGACACTAAAAACTCCCAAAATGTAATTTGTTTTTGTAAATTAGTGTATTATTAGCGTACTACTATTGCATATTGTGAATTTGTGATATCCAATCCTTAGATCTTCCACAACTTGGAATGCAACAATTCTTATATCATTTGATACAATACAACATTTTTAAGTCCTAGCCTTTACCAAATCAATACTATGTTACAAATCAAGACTAATTTCATATTATTCAAACTATTACATCCTTAAAGTACCCACTTTTGTCTCCCATGAAGAATTAAACAATCAATTTCTGATTCCATTTTGTTAAAGCATCGTTACAAGAAATACTTGTTCAACAACCAATCAAACATATGAGGCAATTGAATGTTTTTAGCAAGAGCTATGATAATCTACCAAAAGATATAGAGATAGGTATTCATGACCACTTTACATTTTAAGTAATTATATTGAAATTTTTATACCTAAGAATATGTGTTCTCTATGAATTTAGAGAATTTGGTATTATTTTGTGAAAATTTATATTATTAGTAATAAATTTTATAAAAAAAGAAAAACGAATTGGTAAATGTGGGTGACTGCAAGAAACAGTTGTCCTATATTTTTTTGTCCCCTTGTCCTTAGGTGGGTGGTTTTTTGCTCATAACTTTTGCAATGTTTTGTTTGTTTGGCATGAAATTTGGAATGAAGGTATATGTGGTAGTTTCAGATATTGACTAATTTTTTCAAATTTCTGAAAATCATTTTGTTATTTTTAAACTACCTGTAATTGGATGTCTACCTTGGCCATTTTGGAAGTTTCTAGTCCTATTTTTGACCAAAAAATATGAATTTGAAGCCACAAAAAGTACATTTTAGAGGTCTACTAACATTACAAGGAGTGACAATGAGTTTGTATGAAAATAGCAACATGTCGGTTGCACATATGGGGTCAAAGTGACCTTCCTTTGCGCAAAGGCTACGAAGAGGGGAAAAATTTCCTATATGAATTTTTTGGTGCGATGTGAGTGCAATCTTTTCTAGTAAAATAGCTTATTTTATGGAATATGTTTGAGATTTTTTTGGAATTACTAAAAATGAAAAGGTCCATAGACCCCTATTCTACTATTTTCTACTCCCAATGGCTTTTGTAGTACCATGGAGTAGTCTATAGTATTGAATCGACAATACAAATTGTAGGCGTTTTGAATTGACGATTTAGATCATCTGGTGCATTGCTAATTTTTTGTATTGATACTTCTAGATAGTATTGTCAATCCTGTGCCCAAAAATTGTGTTTATTAGCCAAAAATGTGAAGTGTTTCTTGTAATCAACCATGTAACAAAGACAACCCAATTATCTCCTAAAGGACTAGTGTCCCTTTAAGGGACAAATGGGATTTCAAGCAAGTACTAACTGTCTCAATTTTTGTCATGATTTTTTGAAATTTTTTATGAAGTTTTTTATGAATATAAAAAATTTGATTATTATGATGGGAATATATATTTTTTCATTTGGCACCCGGGAACAAAATTTATGCCAAAATAAGCTCAAAACAAGAGAGAGGGCAGCCCAAAAAAATTAAAAAATTTGAGTTTTATTTTTCAATTTTTTTCCCTCATAGATTATATTTTTATGTGCATGGAAAGATTTGATTCACTCTATTTGGATTTGTTATGAGAAAGTTATGGATAATCTTGTTTTTTGGGCAATTAGAGCATCTTCTTGAAAAAATAACTTTATTTTAGAATGCAATTTTTCTAAAAGATAAGGTCCATGTGGTTTAATTAGCTTTCTAGAATAATCTTACTATTGGAATTAGTGCATTTTAATTCCATCTTAGACATATTAATAATTTAAATTTTCCTTCTATCTTGTTTTTACTTCTACTTAACAATTTTTTAAAGAATAAAAACTAATTTATTTTGTATTTTATTTTATTTTTCTAGACTCTCAACTCAATTCTCCACTGTAAAGATTTAAAGCTCAAAACTTTGTAGTGCAAAAAAATTAAAGTTAAGAAGGTTCACATTCAAATAACTTAATCCCTCAATTTGCTAAAAACTTGTTTTCTTCACTTTAAATGCAAATATCTTGCAATCTATGTGGTAAAAATTTATAAAACATTTTCTACACATTCTCATACTAGTTAGGTGCAAGATCCTACGGTTAGATGTGAAAATAAATTAAAGTTTTTTTACTCCTTGCTATAGAAATTGTAGTTTTGAGTGTTTATTTGCAAAAAAAAGGCCTTAATCCTTTAGGGATTAATTTGGAAAATCCTCTCCAAGTACAAGTAGCAATGAAGAATAGTGAGGAAATTCATTAAGTAAGTTTACATCAAAAATATTCTTCAGTCTTGAGACTTTACTTTGCTAAGACCTTGAAGTCAATTTGTTGTTCTTTAATCTAATCTGGTCTTTAAATGATAGATGGATGAAATTCTAATATTTTTCTTATGTAAAAATCTTTCTGTTTATATGTGTTGATTTTTCCAAATTATGGGCGGAAAAGTCAAATGATTGTGATATTCCAAGGTATAATAGACAAGGACAAATGTATCAAATTGGAATGTTGAAATTGGAATGCTCAAAAGTGATCCAAAAAATCTGGTCTTTTTTCCACAAGTATATATCACCATGATTTAGATGTGTAATTTTTTCCAAATCATTTTGATGTGTGAAAAAAAAGACATGAGCATGTGAAGTGATAGTTCACAGTGCCTTTCTTATTCTCAAAAAATTCACCAAAAATTGCTCACTCAATCATTTCTCAATCGGATTGTACCGATGGATTCAACGAAAAAAATCATCTAGGGCCTCTTTGTTGTTCATGGACTATTAGTGAAGTTCACATTTCGAATTTTCTACAAATGTAGTTGCATAAGCCATGCGGTGGCCTTTTGGTCCTTTAGGGTTTAAGAGGAATAAAATCCAAATTTTTATTTATTGAAAACAAACATTTTATGAAAAAGTTACAAGCCCCCAAAGTTGTAGCCATCAAAATGCAATGTGAAAGGCTATATTTGTTATATTGAGACTTTTCACAATCTCATTTTTATCCTCCACTCAAAGATTATCTGCTTTATCTCTTTACTAATATTTTTTTTAAATAGGTAACAACACCAAGTTTAAGAATTTCATTGAAGGATCACCATTTAAGCATTATTTATTTTTTGGTTTCAATTACTATTTTTTTAAATGAATTTTCTAGTAGCTAGCACTTTGTCTCAAAATCTGCGGAAAGTCTCAATATAATGAATATGGCCTTCTGTGGTGAGCTCAAATTAAACTTGTGAACTTGGAAGGGCTCTCACAAACTCAGTACATTTTGGATTGATTTGGAAATTTTACTAGTGAAACTAGACTAATATGCACAACTTTTCCAACAAGTTTTATTGAATTCGGACATCAAATGCAAAAGTGACAACACTTTGAATTTGATTGCCATATAATGTGAGGACACTTTTCGTCCCCTTGGGCAATGAGGGGTTAATCACAGTTTCTTTTGAGAAGTTCTTGGCAGTTGGCATTGCATAGAACATGTTGGGGGCTTCTGAGCGCATCTCCCCTACTTATTACTGATAAGGACATAACGGTGAACATAATTTCTAAGTTTCTATCCACACCAAAAATCTCTGATTCTAGCAACTTGCCAACTTGCTATCAAATGAATATCATATTTGTTGCCACAATGTTCAAGAGTGTATAGGTACAACTACAGTTGCAGGTTAAGTTACATGACCAAACAAACGCAAAATCATTACCAGGAACTTCACGCAACGGAATATCAATGAAAAAACTTAGATGCGCACTAAAACAGCTTCGGAAAAATGTGTGCACAATTTCACCTCACCTTCGAATCGGGTTAACAAAACTCCTTAGCATGAACATATATAACTCAAGACTTCAACTCATGCACAACACACCATTTCATGAAAATGAGAATTGTGAACCTGATACTTCATTAAATGTTGTCCAGCTATGGCGGACCATTGCAGCCCAAATGAATCAACGCCTCCCAGAGATCCTGAGGGCAGTATTCCTATCAATCTGAAGAAACAGAAGTAATTAAACCTCCTTCTTCTCTAGCAAAAGAATGGGTGATACTAAACTAGTTGCCGCTGTACATGATCGATGTTTCCTCAGACTTCTGATAATTTAATCCAGATTATCAACTACGGATCGATTTACATGCGGAACTGCTTCTGGATCAGGTCCACCGTCTGCTCGTTGATGCGGAACGCCTTCTCCAAAACCTCGTCCGTGATGTCAGGAGTGAACAAAGCGGGGGCAATCTGCTGCACGCCGGGGTTCTGGCTGCTCAAAGCGGCGAACGCCAACGCAGGACCCTTGCCCACATTCAGCTGGAAGTGCACCAGGCCCTTGGGGAACACGAACAACTCGCCTTCCTTGAGGGTGGTGGCGAACAAGGTGTTGCTGGTGCTCACGAAACCCACGTACAACTCGCCCTTCACCACCAACAGAATTTCGGTGGCTCTGGGGTGCGTGTGCGGGGGGTTGATGCCGCCCTTGGCGAAGTCGATGCGAGCAGCGGAGATGCCCAAAGTGTTCAGTCCGGGGAACTGAAGGACGGAGGCGGGCGTGACTGCGGCCTTGTTGGCGTTGCTGGTGTTTCCAGCGTTCTTCAAGCCGGCGAACGTGAAGTCGTTCACGGAGACCTTGTCGGCGGGCTTGCATGTGAGTCCGTTGATGGTGATTCCGCTTTTCAAGTCTGCTACGCAGAAGTCCTGGAGCGGATCCTCGTCTGCAGCCATGGCGAGCATGGGCACCATCGCCACGGTCATCAACACGGCCACCGTCACCCACAAGCTTCTGCGGGCCATGATGCCCATGTCGAGTAGATCGATATTAGTTACTTCTAGCTAGCTGGTGGAATTCGAAATCCTGATCGATGAGTTCTGGAGTTGAGTTTGCTCGTAGAGTGTCGGGCTGTGTCAGTTGCAAGAGATGTGTAAGAGTGTCTCGGGAGATGGCTTTGGAGGGGGTGGACAATTGGAGTGGTTGCTGTTATGACCATTGCTTGCGTTGAGAGGGTTTATATCCATCTCAAGGCTTGACTTTTGAAGCGCGTTCGCCAAGACGCGGAATGGGTGGAAGGAAAAACTGGAAAGAAATTCGGAAATAACTTGAAACTCTGAGCGGACCAAGGAAACTACTGTAGGAAAGGAGGCAGGCAGGGTCCCGCAGGGCCGCCTTCTGGGATTCGTGAGAGAGTCAAGACCGGGTCCACTGGAAGTCCGAGAATCAGAAGACTCCTGAAGTCCTGATGACGTGTGAGTCACTAAATCGATCAAGGTCGCAGTTGTGAATGGATAAAGATTTGGAAGCCAAACTCCCCGACCCCCACGCAAGCCGAGATTCTTGGAGTTCAAATTTCTCGTCTCTTTTGCAAGTCCTGGGAAATCTTAGTCAAACTTTTGGGTCTTCTCTCAGGAATCCCATAGGGCCCTCCGGCCCTGCCTGCCTCCTTGCCTATTTTCTCATGAATCAAACTGAATCGACCCCTAAACGACCGGACATTCAAATTTTGAAGAACTGATGAATGTAAACAAGATTGTCTCAAACAAATACACATAGAAACTTTTTTTTTTCATCCACCGAAATGTTGGTACATTCTTATGTTAGTTTTATTGAATTTGTATGGTTCTGAAGATTTTTTAAGAACTTTTCTTTACAAATATTCTGCAGTTTAAAAAGCATAAGTATACTTTATCCAAAAAAATAACTTTTTGAGTTATAGGATGTGCCATTCAAGAAGGACTTGAATAAAGAAGTAAAAACAAAATCACAAGCATGAAGCATCCCTATAACTGACTAGAACCTAATATTTTGAATCTAAAGAAGAAAAAAAGTGTTAAAACTACAAATAATCAATTTTTGAAGAAATTTTCAATTTTTCTTTTCAAAATTTATTGAAAAATATTGGTTACTTCAGCAAATGATTAATTATATGGATATGATCTATGGATTACATTTCACAACTTCTCGATAAAAGTCATCATTAAATTATTGTTCCAAGTTGTATTTTATAATATATCCTTGCATTTTTTTGAATTTTGCATTCTAATTTATTTAGGGTTGAAATTATTTCTAAATGAGATTCTAAATTATTCAATTTTATTTTCCAAAAAAATGATAAAATATCATGTAAGATTTTGATGAATATTCCAAAATTCCATGAAAAGACTCATTGTTTCTTAATTTTTTTTAATATTTATGATAAATTTCATTAAAATGGCGGTATTCTTGAGCCATTTCTAACATATTCCATGCCATTTTAATGGAATATTGTGCCATTCTACTGGAATATTGCCAATGAAATGAAATTCAAAATAATTAATTTTGGTAAAGGAAGCTATTCATATCATCCATGAGCTTGGCTTGGTTGGAAAAATAATCTGCTTAAAATGTGAAAATATTTATTTTTAAGGTATGCTTTTAAGTTTCAAATCATCCAAAATGTTTATTTAATTCAAAGTCATTATAACTCAAATTCCTCACAAAATCAAGATAGAGTGAGAAGATGATAAGGCAAAGAATTCATTGACTTGAATATTATAAAAAGAAGCTTGAATAGAATAAAATGAAAGGTCAAAGTGCCTTATCAATAGAAATTTTTAAAAAAGTCCAAATATATTAAAAAACCACGAGGTGAGTTTTATCATCTATTAGTAAATAACGTGAATAATTTCATATCATAAGACTTCTATACTTGTGTTATAATTATGGATTAAAAAATACGTTTTGTTTAAACCATACTTTTTCTTTCATTTATAGCTTTCTAAAATAAGAAAAAGTATCATAAATGAAACATAATTAATTTATATGCAATTGGTTAGTAGGTAGACAACCACCGAATATTTCTTGCACTAAATTTAAGTTATAGCATCACAATTTCATCAGACACGTTCTCATCCACAATTTCTTTTATTCATTTGTTTGTGCTAAATCCTAATGAAATCCTTCTTCTTAGTTAAACTACTAAAATTTCAAGAATTTTTTTGGTGTTTGCCATTACAACAGACAATCTTTTGGTCTTCTAATTTCTAAACCCACATTCTTTTGTTACATATACTTTAACTTTGATAAGTTTTTGGCAGTTGATGCTACAAGAAAAGCAATGGGTTTTTTTGCAAATTTGCAACCTCCCCTAACTAACAATGTATTGAGACATAATAATGCATATCATTACCTAGTAAGCTTCCATCCACATCAAAATTTCTGATCCTAGCAGCTTGCTTTCAAATATTCTTGAGAGATTAGGTGCAGCAATAGTTGCAAGTTGACTTACACATTAGAGAAAGTTTGGACTCTCCAGAGGGCTGCCAGAGTTTGACAAACCAGTCTATATGAAAGAGCCCTAATGAGCTACTAAAAGTGCGGAATCTTTGACAGAAAAAAGATTCACCTTGTGTGAATATCGGGACTGACAAAGAGTATAATGTCATTTTCTATTTGGGTGCGTCAGATGAAGGTACTTGCGCGATGCCTTAGTTTAATTGTCAGATAATTTGAAGCCAGTCTATATTTAAGTATTGATATTTTTAGTAAATGCTCTGACAAATGCGGATGTACCACCAATGAGCGATAATAGGGGGAAATTTTTTGAGCAGACAAAATTAATGCAATCCAGGGTCCTCTTCGGCTCTCCTTAGCAACCCTCTGGAGAGTCCAAACTTTCTCTAATGATGACCAAATAAATGCAAACCCACAACGAAGAACTTCAAGTGACTGAAAATCGATGAGAAACTAGCTCAATCTTGAACTGGTCTAATGGACACCAAAACCGATTTTGAGAAAGATGTGCACAATTCACTTCATCTTCGAATTGGGATACAAACTCTCCGAAGTATACACACTACTCATAGCTCAGACACCTCAGACTTCAACACATGCACTGGACAACGTTTTTTGAAAATGTTACCCTGTAATGTCATTAAATGATGTACAACTAAGGCGGACGAATTGAAGCCCAAATGAAGGAACACTTCACACTAGCTTGGGTCTTAGACCAGCAATCCTCAGAGCAATATCCTATCAGTCTAAAGAATCAGAGGTCATAAATGATCAGACCGTCCCTCTCGACCTTCTAAAGAATGTTCATAGTAGCAGTGTTTGCATTTTTCACCAGTCAGGGGTTCCACAAACTTGCTCTGGAAACAAAAAAAGTATTGAGCTATTCATCAATTTACATGCGGAACTGCTTCTGGATCAGGTCCACGGTCTGCTCGTTGATGCGGAACGCCTTCTCCAAAACCTCGTCCGTGATGTCAGGAGTGAACAAAGCGGGGGCGATCTGCTGCACGCCGGGGTTCTGGCTGCTCAAAGCGGCGAACGCCAACGCAGGACCCTTGCCCACATTCAGCTGGAAGTGCACCAGGCCCTTGGGGAACACGAACAGCTCGCCTTCCTTGAGGGTGGTGGCAAACAAAGTGTTGCTGGTGCTCACGAAACCCACGTACAACTCGCCCTTCACCACCAACAGAATCTCGGTGGCTCTGGGGTGCGTGTGCGGGGGGTTGATGCCGCCCATGGCGAAGTCGATGCGAGCAGCGGAGATGCCCAAAGTGTTCAGTCCGGGGAACTGAAGGACGGAGGCGGGCGTGACTGCGGCCTTGTTGGCGTTGTTGGTGTTTCCAGCGTTCTTCAAGCCGGCGAACGTGAAGTCGTTCACGGAGACCTTGTCGGCGGGCTTGCAGGTGAGTCCGTTTATGGTGAGTCCGCTCTTCAAGTCTGCTACGCAGAAGTCCTGGAGCGGATCCTCGTCCGCAGCCATGGCGAGCATGGGCACCATCGCCACGGTCATCAACACGGCCACCGTCACCCACAAGCTTCTGCGGGCCATGATGCCCATGTCGAGTAGATCGATATTAGTTACTTCTAGCTAGCTGGTGGAATTCGAAATCCTGATCGATGAGTTCTGGAGTTGAGTTTGCTGGTAGAGTGTCGGGCAGTGTCAGTTGCAGGAGATGTAGCAGTGGCCCGGGAGATGCCTGTGGAAGCTGGAGGATGTGGAAAGTTGAAATGGTTGTTGTTGTTACAATTAATTGCTTGGGTAGTGAGGATTTATATCCATCTCATGGCGTGACTAGGGAAGCGCGTTCTCCAAGACGCGGGGTGGCTGAAAGGAAAACTCGAAAGAAAATTCGGAATTATCTTTACTCTGAGACGACCAACGAAAGGAGACAGGCTACAGACAGGGTCCCGTAGGACCGCCTTCTGGGATTCGTGAGAGAGTCGAGACTAGGTCCACTGGAAGTCCGAGAGAGGACTCCTGATGACGTGAGAGCCACCAAAGCAATCGAGACGCGGTTGTGAATGGAGAAAGTTTGGGAAGCCACTCAGTTCCCTGACCACCACGCCAGCCGTGATACTTGGACTTCAAAGTTTCGTCTCCGCCTTGCAAGTCCGGGGAACTCTTCGTCAAACTCTTTGAGTCTTTAGAGCATCGCCACCCCTCCCTCCAAATGAGTCCGGGACGGCAGGAGAGCGGGGAGGCTGTGAATCGCTCCCCACCGTGCTCACGGCACGGGCACTTTTTCAACCGGGTGCACTGAAAAAACCTCCGGACCTTTCAGCTTGCGGAGCACGGTCAATTTATCCCGTGTCTCATCAAATCACTTTTTGGTCGTGATTCTCAACAGATTTAGAAATTTGAAGAGAAAAAATAGCAAATAGAAAGAATATTAAACTAATTTCAAGGGATTTGGCTTTGGGTCCCTGCCTACTTCCTGTCCTTTTCACTCATGAGTGGAGCATCTCTTCATCCATTAACCCCTAAAGGACCAAACATTCAAATTTTGAATTGAACAAGTGATGAATGTAAACAAGATTGTCCCAAACACATAGAAACTTGTTTTTTTCATCCACCTAAATGTTGGTACATTCTTGTGTTAGTTTTCTTGAATTTGTATAGTACTAAAGATTCTTAGAACTTTTCTTTGTAATTAAATATTCTATTGTTTAAAAAGCATAAGTATATTTTACCCCCAAAAATAACTTTTTGAGTTAAAGGATGGCCCATTCAAAAATGACTTGAATAAAAAAGTAGAAACTAAATCCATTAGGAAAATTTTGAGGTCAAGGGAAGGCTGCGAGTTTTATATTTTTGGCACCCCTACAATGCAAAAATAGAAAAAATAAAGAATATTTTCTTTTAAAAATATTTTAAAAATAAAAAGTAGTCAAAAGTAGTCAATTTGATGTGGCACTAGTAATGCCATGTCAAATTCCAAAATTTTTTCATTTTAAAAATTTTCCCATTATTGCACCACATGGGTGCAAAACTCACAGCCTTGTTGAGACCTCAGAATTTTCCTAAATCACAAACATCACTATAACTGAACAGAAACTAATATTTTGAATCTAAAGAGGAAAAAAAGTCTTAAAACTATAAATAATTTAATCAATAATCAATTTTTGAAGGAATTTTTTATTTTTAGTTCAGTTTTCAAAATTTATTGAAAAATATTGGTTGGTTTAGCAAATAATATAAATCATATAACCATATGGATGTGATATGTGGATTACATTTCACAACTTCTCAATAAAAGGCATCATTAAATTATTGTTCCAAGTTGCATTTTATAATACATCTACATTCTTTGTTAATTTGGACTATTCTTTGATCATAAAGTAGTTAAACCCAAGGCTAGTAGGTGGGGGAATTTTATGGATTGATAAAATTGTAGACAATTAGACATAAGTTCTTTAAGTAAGTAATTTTTCATTTTTTTCCATTCCTACAAGAACAAAAGCTTGCACAAAAACTCAAAAAACACTTTCTGAGAAGCTAATCACATTAGTGAAGTATAGGCAACATTTTCTTTTTCAACATATTTGGATATACTTCATCCATACTATAGAATACAGAACCCCCGAACTAGGTTCTTGAAAATGTATATGATCCATCTAATGTTGTCTCTTTTAGGAATCAAGGACCTTATCTATAGTCAAATGGTCAAATATCATTTTAAAACTTAGTTTATTCCTTTATACGAGTTTTGATTTTACATATTTATTACACTAATCTATGTGGATACTCCAAATTAAGTCATGAAAATTTGTCTTTGATATAAATTTATAGCAAAATGTGAAAAAAAACTCATGAATATAGCAAAAGCACTCTAATCATTTGAGATTCCTTTTCGAAGCCACTATCCCAAGATGGGGTGTTTTAACCCCTAAAGGACCAAACAACATTTTTTGGCAACATAGCAATTTTGGGTAGCTTATTATGAATGAAATTGTTATTTTCTTCTTTGAAATTTTCACACAACATGTGCTCAAGGAGTAGCTTTAAGAAGCAACAATTTTCATAACTTTTGACAACATAATTTAAAAGTTATTGAATGATGTATAATTTTCATTGATCTTTGGGCAACCCAAAAATTTCTTAAAAAATAAAAATTTGAAATTGGTTTTGAAGATTTACATATATACATGGAAAGCTTTGAATCATTCCATTTTGATTAATGAGATGAAAGTTATGAGGGTTTTTAATTTGCATGTAGATGGACTCTCAACTTGAAAATAAACTTTGAAATCCTTTATTTAACTCAATTTTCAATATTTTTGAAAAAAAATAAAATCAGAGGATGTAGATTGTTTATTTCAACATCACAACCATTGGGATTGGCATTTTTCAATTCTATAACTAAATCCTTAACAATTTTGTATTTTGAATAATTCTCTACTTCTTTCTACTTACTATTTTTTTCTTATATGTTGAGCAATTTCAAATTATCTGAATTTTTCCAAGCACATAGACTTGCCTTGAAGAATGAATCCAAAGAATAACCTCCGTTTTAGACTTTTTTTCATAAAAATATGACCTTATGAAGTACACCTACCCGGATTTTTCACAGGGCCAAAAAAAATATTTTTGTCAATTCAAACGCATGGTGGAAATATCTTGCAATCTACATGGTGGAAATTTCTGAATTTTTTTCCACATCTTTTTAAATCAATGTACTACAAAACCCTACGGTTACATGTGTCCAAAAATGGTGTTTTTTTTCTAAATTTTGGTACTTGCACTAGAAATGGCAATTTTGGAGCATTTTTGGTAAAAACATAGTCCAAAACATTTAAAGGTTAAGTGAGTTTTTAAGTATAGTCCTAGTAGTAAGATTATAAGTAATGACCTTTAAGGAGATTTTAGTAAAAACTTTCTACAAATACATGTGTTTTTTGTTATATTTTACTGAAAATCTCCCAGAAGTTCATTACTTATAATCTTATGACTTGGACTATATTTAAAAACTCACTTAAAACACCCTATCCTGTGATAGTGAGCACAACTAGTAAACTAACAATGTATAATAGTGAAAATTTATGAAATAGTTATTTCATTTTTTCCTCACAAAACACATGTAGTCGGCCATGACCTTATATGTCAAATTGTTGTCATTAAGCTCATCCAGTCTATGTATAATTGAGTGACAAATTTCTAGTATTGTTCATGCATGAAATTCTTCTTGTTATGCATGCTGATGTTTAGAAGTTTTGTTGAATAAGTCACAAATTAATTATTGTAATTCTTCAAAGTATATGGTGGTATGAAACTTAATGAATTGTAATGTATATTAGAAAAATCTCATAGTTTTACCACAAATGAAGTTCGGAATTAAAAAATAAATTAACTTAGATGCTCAAAATACAATAAAGCTAAAATATTGAATGAAAGATACTAAATATTATTGATGTTATTTGGGGATCTATAACTTACAACTTTTAATTATTGCTATGTGTTAATGAGTTTTTGGTTTTTTAAAAAGAAAAACAATTTGCACAAGAAAAACAAGCTTGATGGGCATCATTTTCTTAGTTTAAATCATACATCAAAAACATATATTACAAAAAAAGTTTAAATTAAGATTGGTTGAAGGTCATCTAAAATTTTACATTTATAAAATCAATCTCTAAAGGGAATCAATAAGTACTTTTGAGTGTGTTTAACCAAAGACCTTTAAAGGTCATTTGTACAATTTTTAATGAATTCACTTAGCATCACAATTTTTTTGAGATCAAAATATTTTTTTAAAATTAGGTGCTAGAACTATTTAGACATTGTTTCAAAAATTACTTTTAGTGAAAAATGAAAAACAAATGGAGAAAAGAGGTCAAATTGTCATATAGGATTTAAAAAAATATGAAGAAAATTTTATGTTCTATATGTGATTATTTCCATATTAAAATATTTATTTATTTATTTAAATTATAGCATATTTCTTATTTCATTTGAATTTTAGATTTCTAAATATAAAATTTATCAAATGAAAAACGTGATTAATTTACAAGAAATTCATTGATTCAATTTAATTAGGAACAAATTGTATTTTTGCTAGATCCAAAAATGTTTTTATAATATGAATTTCACTTTTGATAGGTTTTGGATAATAATAAAAAATTGGTGGCTTTTGGAACCTTGGTCTTTTTAACAATAATCATGTACTTAGTCAAAAATTTGTAATTCTTTGTGATGTATTTAGTCATAAACACATAATAACATATAATATTTATAACCCCTAAATGGCTTATTGGCCATTTTATGAATGTGGTTTTACATCTTGGGTTGTCAGAGTTTATAGCCATCTTCAAGGTTGACTAGTGAAGCAAGTTCATTAGGACACGGGGTGGTTGGAAACAAAGTTTTGATAAAACTCCAAGGAAGCAATGGAGACAACAAGGCCTATCTTTACCTCCTTAGAGATTCTTGAGAGTAATGATTGGGTCCAAAGTAAGTCCAAGAGAAGAATTTCAAAGAGTGAGCTGTAAAAGCAAGGTCAAGTGTGGATGAAGAAAGATTTAGAAACTCAAGGGTAGAGACTTCACCTTAACTCCTAAACTTAAGGACCTTCGTGTTTAGAGGCCCAAAACTGCTTCAAAATATTCATCCCTAAAGCAAGGTCAAAATCTTCATTGATAATAATTTTTTAACAAATTCAACCGTAGAATCTTTTAATTGTTTTTTATAAGTACATTATTTTAAAATTTGAGATGATTAAATATCCCCAACAATTTCAATTTCAATGTGCCTAAACTTCAAAATGTAGTCTTTTCTAGCCCTTCCGAAAGGTGAAGTTTTGTCTTTCAACATTTTTAGAAAATAATCATATGTCCTATAACTTGTGTACTTATTCAATACTTTGAAAATGGGTTGAAAACATGTGAACAAAATTTAAGCCTAAAAACTTTCATATTCATCTTCAAAAAAATTGTAAATTAGAATGTAAT
The DNA here is from genome assembly GCA_963920665.1 of Straminergon stramineum. Classification (NCBI taxonomy): domain Eukaryota; kingdom Viridiplantae; phylum Streptophyta; class Bryopsida; order Hypnales; family Calliergonaceae; genus Straminergon; species Straminergon stramineum. Next base: position 4,366,738 of record OY987271.1, read on the forward strand.
ACTAAATGAAAGAAAAAACTAACATGCTAATAACTTTCACAAGAAATTGAATTTGTTAATCACAATGGTGAAAATATTCTAGTAAAAAGTTCATATCCAATATTTTTATTTTTATTTGAAAATTTTCAAAATTGAAAGCAAAAGATGACTATCATGACTTTCTATGTTTTTTCTACCTTTATTGTTGACAAAATAAAACTCTTCATAACTATTACCTCATATGGAATTGAATGGTTCCATGTTTTTGAGTAGTTATCAATATGTAAAATCTCCAAAAAATAATTAATATTTTTTTAGAATATATTTTTCGCTGCCTGATTTGACATTGAAATCATTAAAATAACTTCTAACTTTTGCAATATTTATCATAAGGACATGAAACAAAGCTTTACATGTAGATTATGATGAGTAGCATACTAGCATCCATCCTAAAAATTTCATGCAACATAACTTCCAAATTATGAAGTCAAACAAAGCTTGCCCGAGTTCTCAAAGACTCAAAAAGCCCAAAGTGGGCTCCTTGGTCCTTTAGGGGATAATATGTCCCAAGTTCTAAGTTCCACTAACTTTTCAAAATCTGATTGGTGGTGTGTTTAAAACAGGGACTTGGAATTTCATACTACATCTCAATTCCAAAGTCCCTCATCACTCTAAATTGTCAAAATTTGTCCAATGTGCATTTGATACTATAAGTACCCCCAAATGGCATCTTAACTTTTTGGACCTCTTTCAGGGATACTTAATTGCAATGTTATATTATATGTAAGACAAGTTGGCACTTAGAGTTGCGGAGCTTTGGTCTCTAGAGTATGAAGTCCCAAGTTCGACATGATATCTTTTATTTACCTTCTACAACCATAGAAAGTTGAGATTTGGCCTTGAAAAATTGGGATTTGAGATGTTATGTAAAATGCCCCTAATTTGCATTTTTCTTCATTTCATGCAAGTTCAACTAAATAGAACAATTGTTTAGATAAATTATATTTGATTGACCTTTTATGGTATGTGTTTATTTATTTTTAATTTTTGGTTGAAAAATAAAAGTATTGTCATTTTCAAAAGTGTTAAAGAAGACAACAATAAATAATTTTATCAATTATAATACACAAGGAAAACCGAAAAAATATGATATTTCTCAAAAAAGGAAGGTTCAAAGTGTAGTCAATTTTTAGATTGTAGAAGTCAACTGAAGGACCTTTGGGCTTTAGACATTGGATTTGCTTGTACAATCTTCATGGAGTTATCTTTGCATTCCAATTTATTGGAGGACATTAAATCCTCCATTCGAACTGGGCCCGTTGGGGTCAGATTTACCATGGGGAAAACGCAGGAATTTTTTATTTTTTGCACATTAATTTTTTTGCAAATTCTGAATTCATATTTGCAATCAGAGACCCCAAATTAGGTAGAAGAGGTCTAGAACATACCTTAGACACGGCTCAAAGTAGGGGGCAGTTTTTACTTTTACCCCCAGATAGAACACAAAATGCCCCTGTGGGGCCCAGTTTGAATGGAGGATTTAACATCCTGCCAATTTATTTAGGATCAAAATTATTTCAGAATTAGGTTTGAAATTATTAAATTTTATTTTCCAAAAAAATGATAAAATATCATAGAAGATTTCGATGAATATTCCAAAATTCAATGAAAAGACTCATTGTTTCTTAATTTTCTTTTTAACAGTTATAAAATTTTAATTTTGGTAAAGGATGCTATTCAAATCATCAATAAACTTGACTTTCTCGGAAAAATGGAAAAAATAATATGCATAAAATGTGCAGATATTTATTTTGAACTTTGAAGGTACACTTTTGAAGTTTCAAATCATTCCAAAAGTTTATTTTATTCAAAGTCATTTCATTACAACACAAGTTCCTCTCAAATCAAGATAGGGTGAGAAAATGAAAAGGCAAAGAATTCATTGACTTGAATATCATAAAAAGAAGCTTACAGAGCGCACAGATACCTCAGACTTCAACACATGCCTTGGACAACGTTTTTTGAAAATGTTACCCTGAAATTTCATTAAATGATGTACAACTAAGGCGGGCGAATTGAAGCCCAAATGAAGGAACACTTCACAGTTCACACTGGCTTGGGCCTTAGACCAGCGATCTGGAGAGCAATATCCTATCATTCTAAAGAATATGAAGTCATTCAACCTCCTCTCTTGTAAAGAATGTTGATAATAGCAATGTGTGTATATGACTTTTTCACCGGCCGAGGGTCTCCACAAACTTGCTCTGGAAACAAAAAAAGTATTGAGCTATTCATCAATTTACATGCGGAACTGCTTCTGGATCAGGTCCACGGTCTGCTCGTTGATCCGGAACGCCTTCTCCAATACCTCGTCCTTGATGTCCGGAGTGAACAAAGCGGGGGCAATCTGCTGCACGCCGGGGTTCTGGCTGCTCAAAGCGGCGAATGCCAACGCGGGACCCGTGCCCACATTCAGCTGGAAGTGCACCAGGCCCTTGGGGAACACGAACAACTCGCCTTCCTGGAGGGTGGTGGCGAACAAGGTGTTGCTGGTGCTCACGAAACCCACGTACAACTCGCCCTTCACCACCAACAGAATCTCGGTGGCTCTGGGGTGCGTGTGCGGGGGGTTGATGCCGCCCTTGGCGAAGTCGATACGAGCAGCGGAGATGCCCAAAGTGTTCAGTCCGGGGAACTGAAGGACGGAGGCGGGCGTGACTGCGGCCTTGTTGGCGTTGTTGGTGTTTCCAGCGTTCTTCAAGCCGGCGAACGTGAAGTCGTTCACGGAGACCTTGTCGGCGGGCTTGCAGGTGAGTCCGTTTATGGTGAGTCCGCTCTTCAAGTCTGCTACGCAGAAGTCCTGGAGCGGATCCTCGTCCGCAGCCATGGCGAGCATGGGCACGAGCGCCACGCTCATCAACACGGCCGCGGTCATCCAGAAGCTGTTTCGGTTCATGATGCCCATGTCGACGACTTACTGCAACAATCGCTGCCACTAGCTAGAAGCTGATGGCTAGAGGGATCCTGGAGTACGTTGATGTGAGTCGCAAGGGAGTAGTGTCCCCTGAGATATTTGTGGAAGCTGGAGATCAACTGGAATGGTTTCTGTTGTTACAATTGCTTGGGTTGTGGGGGTTATATCCATCTCGGGGGCTGAGTGGTGAAGCGCGTTCCTCAGGACGCGGGAAGGGTGGAAGGAAAGCTCCGAAGAAAACCCTCAAGTGGTCAAGGACGCTAGGCAGGTTTGCAGATCCTGGGCCGGTCCTTTGGGATTCTGGAGAGTAAAGATCAGGGTCAATGCACGTCCGAGAGAGGTCTTCGGCGACGAGTTAGCTTCAGAAGCGAGGTGCAGGTGTGAATGGAGAGATTGGGAAGCTTAGGACCACTTCACATTACGTACGTCCGATTTAATTCTCGCAATCTGATTGGTGGAGACCTAGCAATCCGGACTTGGGGCTTCACATTACATCTCAATTTTGAAGTCGCTCATCACTTCAAAAGTGTACATGGCATCGCTCCATGACTGTGAGACTTGGAATCCAAATTGGCCTCTAAGTCCTTCCAATTTTTTGGAATATAAAATGAAGAGAAATTCCCAATATATAATGTTTCCTAGTTGATTCTAAGGTTTTTGCAACTATCCCTAATTAATAATGCACATAGACAATCTAGAATATACAATTTTAGTATTTTACATTACCGGTCCTAGCAATATAGACAAAATATTTCTAAAATAGATACTATAATTTTTGGAATATTATAATTTTGAAAAAGGTTTAAGAAAATTAAAAATGTAAGGGAAAAAAATCTTTCTATTAAAGAATGATGATACTAGAAGTAGTTGACATTTGCCAAATCACATTTGGCAACTTTAACTCTTCACAATATTCCCTTGTTTGGTGGGCAGTCCATAGGAGAATCAATAATTTCCTTCAACCAAGGCATCAAAATCGTTGCTTCTCCAATATTTGTTCTATTAGTGCATGTAAAAGTAAATAGTATATAGTACTTTGACTTTGTAGCCTAAATGTGGTGTTTGGCAAGCCCCCGAGCAAGCCATATTCATTATAAAAGTAGGTTCAATACATAGGAAACTTATATTGGGTTCTTGGTATTAAAATTTATGAAGAATCTCACTTTTCCCGATGTGTAGTACACTAGGAGCACCAGGGAAAGTGAGACTCATTTAGAATTTTAACACTAGGATTCGAATATGAGTTTCATATGCTAGGTTGAAACAATAAAAAACATGCTAAATCCACCTTTTATCAACAATTTTTTCAAAACCAAGCCTCAAGAGGCTTGACTTGTGGTTTAATCTTTACATGGCCAAGAGTATTTTGAAGCTTAAAAACATCATTGCTTTTGAAGTGTTGTAGTTCTAAATGTCACTAAAGTATAGAAATTTCAACCATACTATCTTTTAATGTACATGTTGAAGATGACATGGATAAAATTTGGAGTCATTTGGCCATGTAAATTGTAAGATTATAAGGTTTTAGTATTGCAAAAGAATGTTGAAATTAATTTTCCCAACAACACATTTGGAAGTGAAATTAGTTCAATTTCTAAACCTACTCAAATGAGAAAACTTTAAACTTTAACCCCTAAAGAACCAAACGGTGTTTTTTCGCAACATAGAGATTTCAGGCAACTTACTATGAATGGAATTTTTATTTTTTTCTTTGAAATTTTCACACAACATGTGCCCGAGGAGTAGCTTTAAGACCCAACAATTTTCATAACATTTGAATACATGGTTAAAAATTTATTTTATGATATATTGTTTTCATTACTCGGCGGGCAACCTGTGCAAAAAAAAAAAACTTCTTTAAAAATCACTATTTTTAAAAATAAAAATTTGAAATTTATTTTCTTGATTTATATATACATGGAAAGATTTGAATCATTCCATTTTGATTTATGAAATGAAAGTTATGAAGGGTTTTAGTTGTGGGTAGTAATGGAATCTCTACTCTAAAATAAACTTTGAAGACCTTTATTTAACTCAATTTTTAATATTTTTGGAAAAAAGTAAAAAAGTGAGGTCTGGATTGTTTATTACAACAATTTCACCATTGGGATTGGCATTTTTCAATTCCATAAATAAATTATTAACAATTTAATATTTTGAATAATTCTCTACTTCTTTCAACTTACTATTTTTTCCCTATATGTTGTACAATTCCAAATGATCTAAAAATTTTCAAGCATGTAGCCAACACGAATTGAAGAATGAATCCAAAAATTTACAACCATTTTAGATATTTTTTTATAATGATCTGACCTTGTGAAGTGCAGCTGCCCGGATTTTTGCAGGGCCAAAAAATGGCTTTTTGTCACTTCAATTGCTGATATCTTGCAATCCAAACGGTGGAAATTTCTGAAATTTTTTCCACATCTTTCCAAACTAGTGTACTATAAGATCCTATGGTTACATTTATCCAAAAATGTATTTTTTCTGAAGTTTGGTACTTGTACTAGAGATGACATTTTGGAGCATTTTGGGTGAAAACATAGTCAAATACACTTAGGGGTTAAAGTGCTTCTAAAACACCATACAAACACATTGGTGTAAGAAAACATCATTCAAATGACTAATTGTGTTGCAAAATGGTTTTGAAATGTTAGATTGGAATAGCCAAAAAAGTTGCAAAATACACATATGAGGTTGATCCTCCTTTTACTAAAATGTTTCTTAGTCACTCATAACTTCTTGGATTGATATGAAATTTGAATCATACAAACTAGACTAATATACACATTTTTTCCAAAAACATTATTGAAAATGGACACTAAATTCATGAAGAAAAACAAACTGCTACAATTTACTCCTATCCAAATTTTGAACTTCAAATTGCTCCCAAAAATTCAAAACAATGTGGATTGATAAGGAAAATTTTATCACAACAACTAGACTTCAAGGGGAATATAATCCAACAAATTTTTGTTGAAAATAAACATTGGATGAAGGAAATACAAGCCCTCCAAGTACAACCATCAAAATATAGTTTATTGAAGTCAAATTGAACCCATGAACTTCAAATGGCTTCCAAAAAATCAATACTTCTTAGATTGATATGAAAATTTTACCACTCAAACTAGAAGAAAGAATGCAAGTTTTCCAAGAAGTTTTCTTGAATTTGACATCAAATGCAAAAATTATAATACTTTGAATTGGACTTCTAAATTATATATAAACAGTTTTGGTCCCCTAGGGGTGCTTAGGGGTTAAGGATTAACTAATTGTTTGTTAACAAATGCCAACTATGATTATTGGGTATCGTACTACTCCTTTGTCCCAAAGTGATTTTCTTGTAGTTCTTTTTGATGTTGTAAATTGGTTAGATTTGGATTTCGATTGCTATATGGAACCAACAAAACAACTCTAAGTAGTAGTTTCCCCTCCACCCATGCAATCACCAATCAAAAGACACATGAAACAACTAAAGAGGTCCATCAATATTGTTTGTTCTTCTTTTTGCATCCCTTTGAATGTTGCCCGATTGAAAGAGATGAAGCACTAGGAGGTGGAACAGAGTACACACATGGTCTTTGGCCCATACTAATTGTCTACAAAATGACAACCTTACACTCAACAATTAACCCCTACAAGCTTTAGACTATGTTTTCATCAAAAACACTCCAAAATTGCCATTTCTAGTACAAGTACCAAATAAATAAATAAAAACACTTTTGGACACATGTAATTGTAGGATCTTGTAGTATACTTGCTTGAAAAAATGTGGAAAAAGTTTCAAAAATTCCACTATGACACTACGTAGATTGCAAGATATTAATGTTTGAATTGGCAAAATCTTTTTTTGGCCGTGTGACAAATCAAGTAGTTGCACTTCACAAGGTCACATTTGTATGAAAAAATGTCCAAAATGGTGGTGCTTCTTTGGAATCATTTTTCAAGGTAAGTTGGCCACATGCTTCAAAATTTAAGATCATTTGGAATTGTACAACATATAGGGAAAAAATAGTAAATAAAAAGAAGTAGAGAATGATTCAAAATACTAAATTGTTAATAATTGAGTTATGGAATTGGAGGATGCTAATTCCAATGCTTGTAATGTTGTCATAAACAATCTATATCCTATGATTTTATTTTTTTCACAATATATAAAAAATTAAATTAAATAAAGGACTTCAAAGTTTATTGTTTTAGAGTAAAAAATCCATAGCTACCTACAAATTAAAACTCCTCATAACTTTCATCTCATAAATCAAAATGGAATGATTCAAAGCTTTCTATGTACATATAATTCTAGAAACCAATTTCAAATTTTATTTTTTATAAAAGTGTTTTCTTGAGAAATATTTTGAACTACTTGGGCTACCCACCAAACAACAAAAATTCCATATCATGCAATAAAGTTTTTAACCATTATAAAGATTATTGTGTCGTAAAGCTACTCCTCAAGTACATGATGTGTAAAAATGTCAAAGGAAAAAATAATTCCATTTGTAGTGAGCTTCTTGAAATTGCTATGTTGCCCAAAAAATGCCATTTGGTCTTTTAGGGGTTAAGTGCCCACTAGTGCTCTTTGAAAATGCCCCCCAAAATTCCACTTTTCAATATTCAAAAACTATACATTGATAAGGGCTTTGGAACTCCAAGTTTCTAAGATGCTAGGAGTGCTCTAAACTCTATTTACAATGCAAAATTGGATTAATAAATGTTATTTTCAACCTTAATTCAAAATATTTTGTCCAACAAGAAGATTATTTAGGGATAGAAGGGAGTAATAAATTTCCATCGAGTTTCCTTCCACATCAAAAATTCTAATTCTAGCAACTTGCTAGTTGCTACCAAATGAATATTACATTTATGGGCAATTTCATTAAAATGGCATATGCCATGCGCCATTTTTGACATACTCTGTGCCATTTTAATGGAATGCCGTGTAGTTTCTAACATATTCTGCGCCATTTTAATGGAATGTTGCGCCATTTCATCATCATAATGCCATTTTAATGAAACTGACCATATTTCTTAGTTGACAATGTTCTTGAGAAAATAGGTGCAACTATAATTGCACGTTAACTTCCATGACCAAGTAAATGCAAAATAGTAAGCTGGAATTTCAAGTAACTGAAAACAAATGAAAAACTCGCACAATCTTAACCCCTAAACGTCTAGAATCATCTCTAGAATTGGCGATTCAAGAAAAATCATTACAAAGTGCTATTCTGAAGCATATTTTGGAATTGACATACAAACAAAAGTTGTAGATTTTGATTTTTAGATTCCATATATATGGTTAGATTCACCAATGTTATCATCCATCTTTTTTTTTATTTATAAATTTTGAAAGAGAAATGCTGAAATTCCTTCAAAATTATATTACAAGCAAAATATTATCATTTTTTGAGTAAAATTGGTTGGAATGGATTTGAAACAAGATTCTCCTCACATGGTGATTTTTTGAAATTTTTGTGTTCTTCAAATCTATGACTTCATTGTGGCAAATCCAATTTTCAACTAAAGCCAATGCAATTTGACCACTTGACATACATGCACATTTGTAATTTTAGAAAAATATGTACTCTAGTAACACCAAATCCAACCTTGAGATAGGACATCAACTTGATAAGGTATCTCCACAAATTAGAATAACTTTCATCCAAGTAGTTAGGAGGGTGAAACTCTAGTTTCAATGTGTTTGTCCTCCAAAAAATGGAAGTCTGAGCGCTTAGGGGTTAAATTGGTTTTATGGACACAAAACCACTTGGAAAAATGTGTGCACAATTCACCTCATCTTCAAATTGGGTTACAAAAACTCCAGGAAATCTGAACATTGCTCAGTGCGCACAGATACCTCAGACTTCAACACATGCACTGGACAACGTTTTTTGAAAATGTGACCCTGAATTTCATTAAATGTTGTGCAACTTTGTCGGGCGAATTGAAGCCCAAATGAAGGAATGCTTCACACTAGCTTGGGTCTTAGACCAGCAATCCTCAGAGCAATTCTCTATCAATCTAAAGAGTCAGAAATCATTGGACCTCCTCCCTTGTAAAGAATGTTGATAGTAGTAGTGTGTGTACATGATTTTTTCACCGGCCGAGGGTCTCTACAAACTTGCTCTGGAAACAAAAAAAGTATTGAGCTATTCATCAATTTACATGTGGAACTGCTTCTGGATCATGTCCACGGTCTACTCGTTGATGCGGAACGCCTTCTCCAATACCTCGTCCGTGATGTCCGGAGTGAACAAAGCGGGGGCAATCTGCTGCACGCCGGGGTTCTGGCTGCTCAAAGCGGCGAACGCCAACGCAGGACCCTTGCCCACGTTCAGCTGGAAGTGCACAAGACCCTTGGGGAACACGAACAACTCGCCTTCCTTGAGGGTGGTGGCAAACAAGGTGTTGCTGGTGCTCACGAAACCCACATAAAACTCGCCCTTCACCACCAATAGAATCTCGGTGGCTCTGGGGTGCGTGTGCGAGGGGTTGATGCCGCCCATGGCGAAGTCGATGCGAGCAGCGGAGATGCCCAAAGTGTTCAGTCCGGGGAACTGAAGGACGGAGGCGGGCGTGACTGCGGCCTTGTTGGCGTTGTTGGTGTTTCCAGCATTCTTCAAGCCGGCGAACGTGAAGTCGTTCACGGAGACCTTGTCGGCGGGCTTGCAGGTGAGTCCGTTGATGGTGATTCCGCTCTTCAAGTCTGCGACGCAGAAGTCCTGGAGCGGATCCTCGTCCGCAGCCATGGCGAGCATGGGCACGAGCGCCACGCTCATTAGCATGGCCATGGTCACCCACAAGCTGCTTCGGTTCATGATGCCCATGTCGAGTGGGTCGATATCAGTCGCTTCGAGGTGGTGGAATTCGAAATCGTGCTCGACGAGTTCTGGAGTTGAGCTTGCTGGTAGAGTGTCGAGCAGTATCAGTTGTTGCAAGAGATGTAATAGTGTCTCAGGAGATGGCTCTGGAGGATGACTTGTGGAGTATTGGAATGGTTGCTGTTATTACAATTGTTTGGGTTGTGAGGGTTTATATCCATCTCAAGGCGCGACTGTTGAAGCGCGTTCTTGAAGACGCGGGGTGGCTGTGGAAGGAAAACTCGGAAGGAAATTCGGAAATTACTTGATACTCTGAGACGACCAACGGAACCAAGGAAAGGAGGCAGGGTCCCGCCGGGCCACCTTCTGGGATTCGTGAGAAAGTCAAGATCGGGTCCACTGGAGGTCCGAGAGAGGACTCCTGATGACGTAAGAGCCACCAAAGCAATCAATGTGTAGTTGTGAATGGAGAGAGATTGGGAAGCCAGAGTCCGACCGCCACGTTTGCCGTGATTCTTGGAGTTCAAATTTTCGTCTATTTGCATTTCCGGGGAAATCTTAAGATAGGCAAACCCATACCCGTTTGTTTAAGAGGATAGGGTGCCAAATGATCCCCACAAAATTAGAAAAAATATTCAATAAATTAGCCTTTTCTCAACCAATGCAAGGATACTGAAAAATTCAGAAATTATAATATTGAAAAGTTGGTATTCAAGTGCAAAGTCAACAATAATAGGGTCCCATAGGCAGTTGTAGACCAACAATGTCATCAACTTTCTATTGATTGTTCACTGAGCACTAGAAACAAAAACTTATGCAAATATAAAACGAATTCCAAGTATTGCTAAATGAAAGAGCCGGTCAATGTATTGGCTTGGTTGCATGCACAGGTTGCTACAAATGCGAGCATTGTAGCCACTAACATCGTGCACAATGGATATTATTCCACTCACTATGGAATTCAAATAGGGTGCTTCCACTTGCACTCCCGCCCACATAGCTCAGCATGCAGACCACGACCAAGCTCTCCTCCATCCTTTTCTCATCCCAATTCCCATAAAGACTTCTCATTGCTTGGCCAATGAGATAGCCATGTCCGCCCTCTACTAGTTGCTTTCCTGCTCCCCATCTACTCAACGAAAATGACCGTTGCTGCAACAGTCACCACTAAGCTTACAGTGGTCTTCATAGCTAACTGCACTAAAGTCACTGATCATCTACATCTTCCTTTGCAAAGTCGTGAATTACCCATCGAGGATCGCCACGATGAGCCCACGGAGGGGGAGGGGGGGGATTGCTTGATCGAAAGTGCGTCCTTGTTGCTTCGCTTGTAGACGTGCAATAGCAATTTTTTGATTTTGTCGACAAATTGGTGGACAATAAGTCAAAAATTTGCCGATGTATTGGCTGGGGAGTGGAGGGGCCATTGATTTGATGCGGTGGTGGAGTTCTTCCCCTGCTTTTGCCACTGATGCTGGTGACCACCGCTCATTGAAAGCCTTTCGAGCATCGATCTCGTGCTGTCGCTTGATCTTCGCCGCTTCTTTCATCTTCTTCTCCTGCACTCGCCTTTGCTTTGTAAGTTCAGCCTCCTTCCTCTTCAACTCCTTTGCTTGTTCCGCCTCTTCTTTCAAACGAGCTTTTTCTTCTATTGCTTATAATTAGTCTTCACTCATCATTATTATAGATTTCGAGTAGTCGATGATGGGATCAGCTCTTCTCCGTCTCTATGTAGGTCCATGGACTTCCGGCAACTTGAAGAAGTTTGCTCGCTGTGGTGAAGATTGCTCCGCTACAGTTCTATTACTGTTGGTTCCTTCGAACTCAGAGTCGGAGGAGTTCAACTGCCCCTGCACCGTCAGATCGTTGACGAAGTAGTGACTGAGATTTCCCTGCGTTCGGGAGATGCTAGTGCCGATGAGTTCCTGCAAGCCAGCGTCGTCGTCAGGGAGGTGATCACTCTCTCCGTCACTGTCAGTATCACTGTCTGACCCGTTGATTCCTTCATCCACATTCTCGGTGTCTTGGCTTTCTTCAGAATTGTCATCATCCAGGTTGTTGTGGCTTTCGGGATCTTCATCCAAGTTCACTGCTGAGAAATTGTTAGCATGAACAAATTGTCTACTGGGGCCCATTTTGTGATCTAATGCTTTGGGATTGTATGGCCAAATCCCAGTGCCTACAAATCCTTTTTGGATGTTTAGTTTAGTTAGAGCTCTCTTCAATGCCAAATCGACCCATTGTGCCAAGTCCTCCTTCTACGCAGCTCTTCCTCTATTTCGAATGGCTAAGCATCTCTGTAACCTCGAAATGCACACTTGAAGGGTCTGAAGACACTAACATCTAAAGGTTGTAGTCTGTGACTTGTATGCGACGGCAATGTTAGGACATCCAAACCAATGGCGGATGCCTTGTGCACTACCTCAAGGGTAACGTGCGACTCGTGTCCATCGAGTATCAGCAAGTGCCGATTGGTGGGTGAAATGCCCCCATGGCCTTCTAGTGCCTTGACAAAATGTGAAATCCATGATGAGAATAAATGATCAGTCATCCAAGCTTTAGCTTGCATGGCCATGGTTGCATTTTCCTCACACTTCTCTATATAATTCCTCCGCATGCGCTTCCCTCTAAAGATATAGAAATGTGGTATATACTCACCAGCAGCACTAACACAAGCAAGGACGCTCAACCATTCTCGTTGGTCTGGAATCATACTATGAACAGAGCGGGAGCCGCACTTAGCAAACACCAAGGTACCACCACCATTCCTCCCAGCTTGCGCTCCTGTCTCATCACAGTTCCAAATGTGCTTATCATCGTAACCATGTCGTGCATAGAGAGTGTTGAGATTGTGATAGAATGATTCCACATTCTCAGGACACAATCCTCTTGCCCTATTGGTCTCTAGGCCTTGAGTGCACCTCAGAACGAGATTAGGATGTTGCCAACGCCACCACTGTAGCCAACCAGCTCCAGGAATGCCGTCCCGAAATGGATTAACACGTGTCTGGACCATCTCAGCTACTTTGAGACAAAGCTGAGCAATCGTAAGAGGGTAACCCAAGTCCTGCATCTGCAACAGGTATTGCTCTAACTCATGTTCTTCTTCAATAGTCAGCACACCTTGCCGACCTCGCTTTCTAGTGAGAGTCCTTCCGAAGAAATGATCTCTTAGGGACGATGGTGGAATCCCGTAATGGCGAGCAACAGTTCGAAAACGTCCACCTCGTTCCACAGCTTCGAATGCCAATTTTAGCATTCCACTTGACCACGCCCCCTGTCGTCTTTCGATTGCTGCAGACCTTCGAGATTGGAGTGGCACGTCGGAGGTATTGGAGTGTAGAGTAATTCCTTGGGTGGCAGTGCATTGTTGCAGCGGGGGAGTACAAGAAGTTGGAGGTCCGTAGAGGTGTGCAGATGATCTATTTGTGATGTCTTGCAACACGTGAATATTTTCCCATGAGCATGGCTGAGTCGATGTTGATGCCGGGCTTTCCATCACTGCAGCCGCCTAGGTAACTTTCTACACATGATCAATACAATCATGCATAGTATTAGAGTACAGATCAATTTTGTACTAGTATTGTATATTTTTTTTTGACACTAATGAAACGGAATTTCATTGCAAAGGGCCAGTATCGTACATTCAATAAAAATTGAAATTGATATGCTACAGTTATGAATTCCCGTAGATCACCTGTGAAAAAAATTTGCAACAGATGAGGTTGACTTCTTCGTCGTTACACTACTGAGGTCACCTTTGTGAATTCGAAGTTGCTGATTTGCGATCCCTGTAGTGGATTGGGAAATTTCTTCCGGACGACCTGGCTCGTCGATTCACCTACCAAGCAGTCGATGCCCCTGTCAAGAAGCACCTCATCAATGCACTTGTAGGGAAGCCGGTCTGCATTCCAACCATGCAAGAGTTCATGATTTTGACCATTCCCTTCAGCCATTAATACAAATATTAAAAGCCATGATAGGAAACACATATACCTAGTGAATTTTGGAATTATTCAAAGTACAGATATTGCAAATTCATTACAGCTACATAAGATGTCATTCTACGTACAACCTCCTTCTGAATATGGAATCCAAGAGGTTCAATAAGCAATCTACAGAATGTGAATCCAGCTCATTTTTTATTCTATGGTCTAAGTCTAATGAAACAAAGTGAATCACAGCAAGTAACCGGTCATGATAGCAAATCAAATGCAAAACATGAACGCAAGTTGAAGTTAGTCATCGAATCAATTGTGAAAGACGAACCACAAGTTGTACAAAAAGTTATATAGTTATTCACTAAGAAGCAGTAACTTAAGCAATGATAACAGACTCAAGTCTGTTTTCCAATAACTCACTCTCAAAGATTTGCACACTTGGAATTCGACCTCAGTTCCACTACGAGCACCAACTCAATGCGATTAGTGCACCCTAAGAGTCACCGGAGCCATTATATGGTTGCACCCTAATAGCACCATTAATTACCCACTAACCTACACGTTGTGATACTTAAGGACCATTTATAGAACACCGCAATTCTAGATGCCAAGAAACTTCATTGTGGTCGACTTCCACCCTACACTTGGCAGCTCGAAGTCTCATTCCGTTTCCCTGTGACTGGAAGCCGCTAAGTGCAGTAGCAAATTCTGAGCATTTAAACACATGTCATTCCTAAGCTCTTATGTTAGTAAAACCGCTTTGACAATGCATGAAGCAGTCACCTAACCAACTCATATTAGAGTCCCACTCATCTAATTGCGAGCTACCACACATCTAATTGCCACCTACCACATTAGGGACGAGATTTCCAGACAATATCTTGACGGTGAAAAGGCCTTTTCTAGGGAGCGGCATTGAGAACCGCACGGAATTGGGTTTGCCTACCTTAGTCAAACTCTTGTGTCTTCACTCACGAATCCCATAAGGTGGCTCGCAGCAGTAAGCACTAATAAGGGCAGGCTTCCATGTATGATCGGTTCAGGTGGAATCAATAAAACGACAAGGATTGAAGTCCCAAACTTCACCGGAAGAGGGTGAGCGAATAAGCATGACATTGAGTTCCACTATTCATTGGTGGTACCTTTCATTGGCTCCTATCTTTGTTGCTTCTAAGTTTAGGTGCATGGATTAGAAGAAAGGTATATTTGAGTGTACAAATTGATGAGGTCTATCTCTACCGGTGCACATGGAAGTGCTTTGCAGATTTGGGTGGTGGTGAAGTCACTGTTTATTGCCGGACCAACCCGAGCATGGAAGGAGGCTCTAAGCCAGTAGCTCCACCGCATCAATTTAGAAAGAATGTAACATCATAGTGTAGTTGCGATTCCGTCTCCATTTCTTCCCGTATTGTTGTAGTGCAATCCACACTTCAATCTTCCACAACCCCTTATTCAACTCATTTTACATCACTGATTTCTCCATAGCCAAAAAGTTGAGTACGTAGTTGTGTGAGCTCTTATATGGACTTAAAAGACCATAGAGTATCCCCACTGGAGGTGCGTCAAGCGGGGGTGTCGAGTGCGTGTTTGGTGTGGCTGATGAAGAGCTCGTGTTGACTTCTCCTTTTGTACCCCATAGTGGACACACCAAGAAGGGGCACCAAGTGGGGAATGCAATTCAATATTAGTTTCATCTTTTAACCCCTCATCGTTAGAAGGGACGAAAAGTGTCCTCACATTCACTATAACAAAACATGGTAAAAAAAACCCATAGTCAAAATCAACTACGGTTCTTTTTGCCACGTTTTTGTGCAGGCCCACTATAGGCATAGCCAACGTTTTTTGCAATTTCCAAAAATTGCAGTGAGAAATTGCAAAAGAAGATAAGAGTCTACTATGCACGCATGCACAAAAATGTGGCAAAAAGAACTATAGTCGATTTTGACTACGGTTTTTTCTTACCATGTTTTGTTATATTGATTGTCTGGTAGTCAAATTCAAAGTGTTGTTACTTTTAATCCAATGTTTGAATTCAATAAAACTTGTAGGAAAAGTTGTGTATATTATTTTCATTTCATTGGTAAAATTTTTAGATCAATCCAAGATTTATTGAATTTTTGAGAGCCCTTCAAAGTTCATAGGTTCAATTTGAGTTCACCACATTGCATTCTAATAACTACAACTTCAGGGGCTTGTAGCTTTTTCATAAAATGGTTTTTTTCAATAAAGTTTGTTGTGTTTTTTTCCTCTTAAGGTCTAGTTATTGTGGTAAAGTTTTCATGTCAATCCAAGTTGTTTTGAATGTTTGGGAGCAAATCGAAGTTCAAAATCCATATATTTTTGTATTATAGTGAACTTCTACGGTTTATAACTTCTCCATATGAGGTCCGTTTACAATCATTTTTGTTGTAAAGGTTTTACATACATGGTCAATTTCATTAAAATGGTGGTATGATGATGAAATGGCGCAACATTCCATTAAAATGGCGCAGAGTATGTCAAAAATGGCACATGGCATATGCCATTTTAATGAAATTGCCCATATACTAGTCTAGTTTGGGTGGTTAAAATTTCATATCAATCCAAAAGGAAATGAGTGATTGAGAAGCATTTTAGTAGAAGGAGGTTTAGCCATATATGTGATTTTTTGCTACTTTTTTCATTGTTTGTTGACATTTTAAAACAATTTTGTAGACATAATGAGTCAATTGAATGATAATTTTTTTCACCAAAGTGTTTGTCTCTTAGTTTTGAATCACTTTGTGGTTTAAAGTTTTTTCATTTGAGTAGGTTTAGAAATCAAATTTCACCTCCAAATGTATTTTTCAAAAAATTTCAACATCTTATTTCAACACTAAAACATTATGATCATTCAAACTATATGGTCAAATGACCCCAAATTTGTTTCACACCATCTGCAACATGCACACTACAAGATTGTGTAGTTGAGATTTCGGAGATTTTCATACTTCACTAAAATTTAGACTTATAGCACTTGAAAGCATGGATGCTTTTACACATGTTTGAACTTCATGCATTGAGGGGTTCAGAGTCTAAATATGAAAAATTAAACTATCAATTCATTGAGAGTAATCATTCTACCAACTACCCCATAGAGATTCAGAAGCATTTTCAACATTCTACGAGATTTCAAATTTAGAGGAGAATTTCATTATATATAAATGGGGTGGTAGGAGGTAGAACAATCCATGTGGGATATGAAAATTACAATTAGTAGGAGTTAATCGCTCATACTTAAGTCAAAAGTTGGAATTGTGTGTAAAGGAGAATTTAAGACCTCATTTAGGCATAGTGGAATAACTTTTTCTTTAAAATTTTGAACTAAGAAAAATTGGTAAATGAAGATAACTTTCATCTCCAAAAATCCGTTTGAGATTTCAATCGTCCAATCAAAAGTTATGGACAAAATTCAAAGAGGATGTTGAAGGGAATGTTTTTTACATCTTCAAACATCCTCTTTGAATTTTGTCTATAACTTTTGACTGTGCGATTGAAATTTCAAACAAATTTTTGGAGATGAAATTTATCTTCATTTACCAATTTTCTTTAGTTCAAAATTCTAAAGAAAAAGTTATTCTACTATGCCTAAATGAGTTTTGAAATTCTCCTTCAAATACAATCCCAACTTTTGACTTAACTATGAGTGGTTAACTCCTACTAATTGTAATTTATATATTCCATATGGGTTGTTCTACATCTTACCACCCTAGGTGTATATAATGAGCTTTTCCTTCCAATCGGACACTCAATTAAAACTCAAAATCATCCCTATTCTTTTCAATTGGCTCAAGAAAAAGAAAGTTTAAGGTTGTGCAAAATTTTGCATTTCAAAGTTATTTTGATAGTATCGACAGAAACTTCACTACAATTAAAGATGATTATGAGCCCTTTAGAGGGCCATTTGGGTTTGGTACCTCAAAAACTGAGTTGGAAGTACAAGCAAATCACTTAGAACGCCACGGGCAAGCTAGGTTACTTGCTAAGGTAAACTATCCCATTCTAGAGTAAACGAGAGTTAACCCATTGTGGGTTGAAATATGTCAATGGTGTACATTCACTACATTGAAGTTTTGAAATGTACATCACTAGCAAAATTTAGCCCACGATGGATTGGTTCTCATTTGCTTTGGAATGGGGTAATTTACCTTAATGCCATCCTTAAATTTTAGTGTGTCCGGCCATATTTTCTAGCTTAGCACACCTATCATGGGGCAATAAGCTAAACCAACCCATGACAAGCAAATAGTCCAATGCAAATACCTAAAAAACCATCCATTTTAATCTTACATCAATTGATGGCAGATTTTTACTAATAAATGGAATTAAGACTTCATTAGGTTTGTAAGTGGTTGAAATCAATGCCTTGGGTAATGTTGATGGAGTTCTTAGTGACTGTTTTTGGACTTTCTTCCTTTCTAGTGTAAATTCATTTCAAGAGCTAACTTTTTTATTCCTTTATGTTGTAGCCATGTTAAAAAATATTGTGACCATGCTAGAAAATTTTGAGACTCCTTTAGGTGATAAGATGACCATTATGGATACACTTTGTGAGTTTTTGGTGATTTTGGAATAGTCTACAAACTCTTTTCGGCTAATTGGACAGCACAGTTCAAAAAATCATAACAAATTGATAATTTGTCAAAAAAAATTTAATTTCAATTTCTCTCTACATTTCTCATGTTCATCTTTACATGGAAAATTTTAAATTTTTTTTCAAAAATGTGAACTTAGGAAACTAGCCATTCTACTTGTCTTGGATTAGTGTTATAGCTCCAATAACACCTTATAGCTCCAAATAGACTTTAAGAGCCCTTCGCAGCTTCCAAGGCTCACCACGCTCCAATTCCAATAGTAGTTCGGCCCAAACTAACTAACACTGCACATGCTATGTACCCACAACAATAGTTCTCATTTCCAATTAACATTGTTAAGTCCCAGTCCCTAGGACTACTAGTATGCACTCCACTCGTGACACCTAGCATGTCACTTGGTGACATGGGGCGGAACTTCCATCTTATTGTGCTAGGACTCGTGGTAGCACTACTCACTAGGGTCCTAACCACCTTTAGTTGTCACCCCACTCCATACTAGGCCCATTGTATATTTGTTACTCTCACACCAACACTAATCAGGGCTCACAACTTCGAACACATGCCAAAAGCCTAGCAAGGAGTGGGACTCCAATCAACCAGTGCCTCGGGGGACACCCACACAAGTGTTCCATGGAGCCTTGAAGTTGGTGGTGAAGTTGTATCATCAATCTTGAGCCACTGGGATTCACCAAGGTTCCAAGAGGGAGTGAGGAGGGAGACCAACTCCACCCTATAGTACTTTCTGTAGCATTCGGCAGACCCTTCTTTGTGGGTCGAAGGTATTTGCCAAATCCCCTTAGGTTTTGAAAGACCACCCGTTTCCAATTGGAATCACTAAGTTCTAACTCCATTTGGACTTCCAAACTTCCAAACACTGTAATTCTATGGCCAGGTCTCCAAATCCACTATGCAAGTAAATTTTGGATATCTATGCAACCAGTAGATGTCGATGGATTGCTCACTTGTCCCATTTGGACAAGTTCTCATAAAGTTATGGCCCTTCAAATATTCAGGTTCATTGGGAGAGGTGTCACGCCTTGTCACGCCTAAGCCTTTGGCATATGTCCCGAGTTGTCAGTCCCGATTAGTGTTGGTGTGAGAGTAACAAATATACCATGGGCCTAGTATGGAATGGGGTGACAACCAAGGGTGGTTAGGACCGTGGTGACTGGTGAGTAGTGCTACCATGAGTTCTAGCACAATAAAATGGAAGTTTCGCCCCATGTCACCAAGTGACATGCTAGGTGTCACGAGTAGAGTGCGTGCTAGTAGTCCTAGGGACTAGGACTTAACAATGTGAATTGGAAATGAGAATTAATGTTGTGGGTACTTAACATGTATAGTGTTAGTTTGGGCCGAACTACTATTGGAATTAGAGCATGGTGAGCCCTAAAAGTTGTGAAGGGCTCTTAAAGTCTGTTTGGAGATGTAAAGTGTTACTACACTACCCAAAGAAAACGATCCAAATGAAGACAAATTCAACAAAAAATGTGTTGCTTTTTCTTGTTGGTTAGGAACTCTTGTTTTGGACCACCTACCTATACATTTTTGTTGGATTTGTCTTGGTCTTTTGCTGTAGAAAAAAAATTTCATTAAAAAAAAACAAAAAAAAACATTTTTTGTACACCTCCTACCAACTTATTGGCCTGCCCTATCATGTGGTATTTGTTGTATGGGGATTTGAACCCAAGACCATTTGCACGGTAGCAATGGACTCTAACCATTGCACCATGGTTGGAGTACCATGATGTAAAAGGAGATGCTAATTTTATTTAGTTATTTTTGACTCTTTTTTTCTCACCATAACAAAGTCAATAGACTTTGAATGGCCGTATCTTCTTCACAAAAACTTTGTTTTCCATGAAACTTGTTGGAAATGATTTATATTGAAGTCTAGTTTTAGTGGTAAAATTTTCAATTTAATCAAAGATGTTTGTAAAATCAAACAAACATTATTGCATCAGTTGTTTGGCTAAACATTAGAATCATGAAGTAGTTCAATTTTACAAAGTCAGCGGACTTTGAAGAGCCATATCTCCTTCATAAAATGTAATTTTTTATGACACTTGATGGAATTGGTTCATTTTGAAGTCTTTCTTTAGTGATAAAATTTTCAATTTAATCTAACATGCGCAAAAAATATGAAAAGCATTTTTATAGAGATAGTCTAATTTAATCCTTTACATTTTCAATTTGCAAAGTCAGTGGACTTTGGAGCCACATATCTCCTTCATAGAAATTTTGATTTCCATGAAACTTGTTGAAAATGATTGATATTGAAGTCTACTTTAAGTGATCAAATTCTCAATTCCATCTATCTTGTTTTGAAAAGTTGACAAGCATTTTTGTAGAGGTGGTTAAGCCAAATTTTAGAATTAAATAGTTGAGTTGTTGAATATTCCAAGACAAATTTGTGAGTTTAATTTTCATTTCAAATATTACAGTTTAAAGTATATGTGAAGATTTATTTCATTCTATTTAGATTTGTGATGAAAAAGTTATGAAGAATCTTAATTTCTGGACAATCTAAACATCTTTGTGAAATTGCTAAAATCTACTAATTAATAATATTATTTATATTAAACTTTATATTATAAGTAAGAAATTAAATTAAATTATAAATTATATCTTTAATCAAATTATACCCTATACAAAGTTGAATGAAAATTGCATTAGAACTTGAATTGATCATAGGTGAATCAAATTTTGAATTTTCATTAAGTTATTTGAATCACAATTTGATTTAGAGTTGAATTTGATTAAAATTTTGAACAAATTCTAAATTTGTATTGTAGTGAAAGGATATCACTGGAATTTTGATCAAAATCCAATTATATTCTTTGAAAATTTGATTGAAAATTTGACTTCTAAATTCATATTCTATAAGATTCCAAATGATTTAGAAAAATTCTAATAGATTCTAGAAATTCAAAAAAATTCAAAAAATTTGAATAGATTTTTAGAATATTCTTTTTAGATTTGAATAGATTTATAAAATATTTGGCTAACATATTCTAATAGATTTTCAATAATTTTCCAAAAGATTTCAACAAATTCTAATACATTTCCAAAGTATATTAAAAGATTCCAATAGATTCCCACAAAATCCAAAAGATTCCAAAGGATTCCTAAAGTTAACAAAATTTTGTTGATTTGCATTAAACCAATATAAAACTTGCTGATGCGAAAAAAGAAAACAAGTTTGATGAAGAAAAATCATTTTTATGTTGATTCGGTCAAAATTCAAGAGAAATGTGTTGATTTTGTCTTGGTTTTAATTGCCTTTCTAGTAGTGCTAGGGCCACAACACGCCTTCACCATGGCCAAGAGAAGGGCCATAACTTCTGGCTCATGTCTTAGAACCTCGTAATCCTTGGCATTCTAACTTCCTTGTCTTTATAATTTTTTAATGATATATACTACATGTCATATTTTGTTGAGGGATTCTTTGGGAACCCTTCACTCCTAGCTTTTGAGTGTCTCGGCGCCACTAGGACACTCCAACTTTGAATGGTCATAACTTCTAGCCAACTAGTCTAAATCACATGTTCTTTGGACGATTAGAATCGTCTTCTCAAGATCTTTCTAAGCATGTATAACATGTTACTATGCTCTTCTTATCTAGGGCTCTATTGCACCTTGTTTGCTTGGGAGTCTCTCATTTCACCCTTCTTAGACTATTGCAAAGCTTGGGAAGTCACCTCAAAGGTCCCCTTTGCTCACTAAGGCACTTCGGGTACCCCAAGAGATAGAGGAGTGACAATTGGTTTACTTTATCCCAACCCAAGCACATGCATTGAGTGTGTATGGGCCCCTTAGTACCTTCATGTCGCGATGTTGTCAAGTATACAATGGTAGTCAACTCTAAAATCCTAGTCAGTTTTAGGGTTTCGCCCAATAGCTAGCCTAGACAAATTTTTCCCTAGCTACCAAAATTCTACCCACCCACTTGAGTTTTGCCTTGTAAATGAAAGGGAACATGAATCATAATAATACTTTCGCACCTAAACACTATGTAGCCAAGCCAGTAGGGTTTTGGCATGCAGTAGAGTATCATATAGGATAAATTTGAAGGGGTAATTTCTATTACAAGCTACGTTCTTATAGTTATATAAAAAATGTAAAATATTGAACAATAGGAGGCCTATAAAATTTTTGGCAAGTAGGCAGGCCGGCTGCATTTAGTAAGGTGGATAAAATTTTAGGCGAGTAGGAAGAGCCTCTACAATGAGTGGGCCTTAGTGCTGAGGTATGGCAACCCTACCTAGCCTAGCCTTTCCTCTTCAAATTGAATGTAGCATTATTTTCATCCATTAACTCCGAAAGGACCAAGGAGGAATCTAGATTTCCAAAATTGTAAAGATGTACTATAAAATGCAACTTTCAACAATAATTTAACAATGACTCGCAAACCATAGTTGAAAAACATCATCCATAGATTTATATGTCCGTATGGTTAGATAAACTAATACACAAATCAATATTAATCAATAAAATTTAAAGCCAATAATTAAAAAAATCCCTCTACAATCAAATTAATTGTAGATTGAATATTTCAGATTTCCACATGAATTTTTTTCCTTGAAGTTCAAAATGTTAAGTTCTAATTATAGAAATTTTGGAAGACTTTTATTTTACTTTTTTCTTCATGTCATTTTTGAAGGATCATTTTTTGAATTGAAAAGGTTAATTTTTGAGGCCAGACCTAAAGATACATATTGAGTAATAGAATATTTACAAAGAAAAGTCTTCAAATCTATACCATGCAAATGTTAAAGAAATAACACATGAGTCTTTATAAAAAAATAGATGAAAAAATACACTTTTGTGTACTTAGGATGTGTTTGCACTAGAAGATTTGTTAATCCATTGTTCAAAAAACATACGCCTAGTCCTTTGTGGGTTAATCCCCAAAATAGGGGACATTCCAATTTTGAATAGAACAAAGGATGCACAAAAGCATGACCATCCTAAGCACATAGAAACTTGGTTTTTTCATCCACCTAAATCCAATAACATTCTTGTGTTAGGGTTCTTACAATTGTAGGGCACTAAAGATTTTTAGAAATTTTCTTTGTAAATATTCTATAATTTAAGCGCACAAGTTTACTTGACCTCAAAAACTAACTTTTTCAGTTAAAAAAAACTGGCCATTCAAAAATGAAGTGAATAGATAAGTAAAATAAAAATCTCAAAACGTCATGATAACTTGTTAAAACCTAAAATTTTGAATTGAAAGGGAGAAATAAGTGTTAAAACTACAAATCATCAATCAATTATCAATTTTTGAAGGAATTTTCAATAAATTTTTTCAAAACTTATTGAAAAATATTGATTAGTTTAGCAAAATAAAGATCAAACTATATGGATGTGATCTATGGATCACATTTTACAACTTTTCTATAAAAGTCATCATTAAATTATTGTTTCAAGTTGTATTTTATAGTGCATCTTCACAATTTTGTAAATTCAAGCTACCCTTTGGTTTTTAAGAGATTAAACTCAAGGCTAATAGGTATGAGGAATTTTAGGCAAAAACAATTATGGCTTGATAAGACTGCAAACAAAAAGATCTTCATTTTCATCAATTTTTTCATTTCTTTCCATTCCTATAGGAATAAATTCAAAAGCATGCACAAAAATTATAAAGCACTTTTGAGAAGCTAGTCACAATGGAAAAGTATAGCCGTATAAGCAACATTTGTCTTTTCAACATATTTGAATGTGTTTCATCTAGATTATAGACCTTCCAAACTAGGTTCTTGAAAATGTACACAATCCATCCAATGTACGTGTCATCTCTCTTAGGAATTGTCAACTTAGTCTAGACCATTTTGAAACTTCATTTAGTCCATTACACAAGTTTAAATCTTATATTTTTATTACATTAATCTATATGAGTACCTTCAGTTTAGTTTGGTGAATGTTTGTCATTGATATAAGTTTATAAAGTAATGTGGAAATAATCTCATAAATATAGCAAAAAGCACTCCAATCAATTGAGATTCCTTTTCAAAGTACAATTAACAAACTAACAATTTATAAAAATGAAATTTTATTAAGTAATTATTTTATTTTCTACTCACAAAACACATGAAGCTATGACCATAAATTAAGTCAAATTATTGTCATTAAGATAAAGCTCATCTATTTAAATTTTAGTGATGAATTTATGATATTGTTCATGTATGAAAATCATTCTTGTTGTGTATATTGATGTTTAGAAGTTTTGTTGGATAAGACACAAATTAATTATTGTATTCCTTCAAAGTCTAAGGTGGTGCGAAACTTAATGAATTCTAATGTATATTCAAAAAATCTTGTAGTTATACAACAATTGAATTTTAAAATTTTCAAAATAAAATAAACTTACAAACTCAAAATACATTAAAGATAAAACATGAGAATGATAAACACTCAATATTGTTGATATTATTTAGGATCAAATATTTATAGCTTGTACTTGCAATAATTCAATGAATTCTTGGGGTCCTAAGAAGAATTGTTTTTTTTGACGAAAGAAAAAAAAGCTTGTTAGGCATCATTTTCTCAAATTAAATCATATACCCAAAACATTGTTGTAAAATTAGGTGCTATCTAGAACTATTTAGAGAATATTTTTAAAATTATTTTTAGTAAAAAAGTGAAGAAGAAAACAAATAACATTTTAGTTGATAATCTCTTGAAATAGTCTATATGCTACAAATGAATTGTAGTTTTTAGTCCACTAAAGTACATAAGGTATTTACATTATGTACAACCTCAATTTTGGAAAAAGACTTTCCTAATGAAATGAATCTTTGTATGCCAATTTTCTGGAAAATTCATAAAATTTTGTTTTTCAATCTAGAGAGATGTAACGGGCATAAAGAATCTAGGTTTGTGCGAGAAATTTTGTACATTTTTAACGTAAAGATATTTACACTTAAAGTTGAAAGTTTAGTAATAACCATAGTAGTAGTTTGTTTAATAAAAATGTATTAACCTAATAGATTCTTCCTAATAAAGTTAAGTTGGAAAATAATATGTGAAGTTAATGGATTCAAATATTTGATTATTCACCTCAATTTAAGAAAAAAAATATAAAAGAAAAGAGAAAAAAGGTCAAAATGTCATGTAAGATCTAAATAAACATGAGGTGAGCTTTATCTTTATATATGAATATTTCTATATTAAAAGATCCATTTTAATTTACACTATATTGTATTTAATATTTCTTATGCTTGTTAGATTTTTAAATAGAAAAGTTATCAAATAGAAAATGTATTTAATTTACAAGCAATTGGTTGAGTTAGTTCAATTAGTCACAAATTGTATTTCCATTAGATACAACCATCTTTTCATGATAGAAATTTTACTTTCAATAGATTTTGGATAATGGAGATGACAAGTCAAGGGCTTTTGGAACCTTGGTCTTTTTAACAATAATCACCTATTTAGTAAATTTTATATAGTAATAGACTTGGTGATAAACACATAATAATGTACAATATTCATAACCCCTAAAGGACCGATTGACCATTTTATGGGCCATTTAATGGTTGCAGTTTTGGGCAACCTTTCTTTGGGAGAGGAAAAAACTTTCTTTGCAATTGTTGTATTTTTTGATGTATACTAAATCACATAATCTTAGAGTTATTTTCTTTCAATATCAATTGTCAAAAAAAATTTGTAAATATAATAACATACATTGTTCATTATTTCCTAGTATTAAGATTTAAGAATTAAGAAATTTTCTTTCAAGGGAAAATATTAATGTTTTTGCTCTTAAATCTTTTGGGGGTATTCAAAGATCAATTGGAACTCCAATTTTACCCTAAAAAATTAGGTGTTACAAGTAGACATTCCATATTTAATGAATTTCCAAAAGAGAATTACTTCAAAATTTCTTTGAAATAAACCTGTAATTTTTTTTTTCAAATTTGATAATGAGGTTAATTAGTCTTATCATGATGCTTAAGATCTTATCTTTTGATATGAACATCTAAAAGTCCCTCAAAAAGGTTGGAGAAGTCATGTTTGAAAGCATATCTTCATTTCGTCTCCTACCTCTTGCACATTTGGAGTTAACTATGAATTTGTCCAACTCAAACTTCAGATTCAACTATTCTACATCAACTAATAAGAACTTCATGTTTTCTTTATCACAAGTACTTCGAAATCAGGTCCTGTAAACTCAGAAGATGAACACAGAGAATGCAACACTACTGCAGGATATTTTACTCGACCAATTGAATGCAGTCATAACCCGGGGTTTCAAGTGAGTGATAATCAATGAGGCAGAAAACTCTTTTGCTCGCCTCCTGAATACAAAAACCTCTTTGAGAAATACAAACACAATTCACTTTACCTTCTCATGGGTTACCAAAACTCCGAAAGATATAAACATTGCTCAAACGCAAATAAATATAGAACTCAGACTTCAACACATGCACTGGAAACCATTTTGTGAAATGAAATGATCTGTGAACCTGCTAATCATTTCATTAACTATGGCGGGCGAATGGAAGCCCAAATGAAGGAACGCTTCACACTACTGAGGCCAGATCTTAGACCAGCGCTTTATTCTGAGAGCAATTGACTCTCATGCTAACGAATCAGCAGTCGTCTATTAAAACCTGTCTTGTAAAGAATGTTGATACTATAACTGCGAAGGTACGTGATGTTTCCAGACTCTGGTCAATGCATGTTACGAATCTAATAATTTACATGCGGAACTGCTTCTGGATCATGTCCACGGTCTGCTCGTTGATGCGGAACGCCTTCTCCAATACCTCGTCCGTGATGTCCGGAGTGAACAAAGCGGGGGCAATCTGCTGCACGCCGGGGTTCTGGCTGCTCAAAGCGGCGAACGCCAACGCGGGACCCTTGCCCACATTCAGCTGGAAGTGCACCAGGCCCTTGGGGAACACGAACAACTCACCTTCCTTGAGGGGGGTGGCGAACAAGGTGTTGCTGGTGCTCACGAAACCCACATAAAACTCGCCCTTCACCACCAACAGAATCTCGGTGGCTCTGGGGTGCGTGTGCGGGGGGTTGATGCCGCCCTTGGCGAAGTCGATGCGAGTAGCGGAGATGTCTAAAGTGTTAAGTCCGGGGAACTGAAGGACGGAGGCGGGGGTGACTGCGGCCTTGTTGGCGTTGTTGGTGTTTCCAGCGTTCTTCAAGCCGGCGAACGTGAAGTCGTTCACGGAGACCTTGTCGGCGGGCTTGCAGGTGAGTCCGTTGATGGTGATTCCGCTCTTCAAGTCTGCGACGCAGAAGTCCTGGAGCGGATCCTCGTCCGCAGCCATGGCGAGCATGGGCACGAGCGCCACGCTCATCAACACGGCCACGGTCACCCACAAGCTGCTTCGGTTCATGATGCCCATGTCGAGTGGGTCGATATCAGTCGCTTCGAGGTGGTGGAATTCGAAATCGTGCTCGACGAGTTCTGGAGTTGAGCTTGCTGGTAGAGTGTCGAGCAGTATCAGTTGTTGCAAGAGATGTAATAGTGTCTCAGGAGATGGCTCTGGAGGATGACTTGTGGAGTATTGGAATGGTTGCTGTTATTACAATTGTTTGGGTTGTGAGGGTTTATATCCATCTCAAGGCGCGACTGTTGAAGCGCGTTCTTGAAGACGCGGGGTGGCTGTGGAAGGATAACTCGGAAGGAAATTCGGAAATTACTTGATACTCTGAGACGACCAACGGAACCAAGGAAAGGAGGCAGACAGGGTCCCGCCGGGCCGCCTTCTGGGATTCGTGAGAGAGTCAAGATCGGGTCCACTGGAGGTCCGAGAGAGGACTCCTGATCAATGAATGGGAAAAACCGGCGGTTAGTTCAAAGTTAGCCGGTGGATTTGGGAAAATATCCGGTTGCAATTTGAAAGCATCGGCAAATAACCGGGATGGGAACTTCAATAACCGGTTGACTATAGGAATTGGAGGAAAATAGCCGATGAAATTCAAAAAGTTTCCCGAACACTGCTCCTGATGACGTAAGAGCCACCAAAGCAATCAATGTGTAGTTGTGAATGGAGAGAGATTGGGAAGCCAAAGTCCGACCGCCACGTTTGCCGTGATTCTTGGAGTTCAAATTTTCGTCTCCTTGCATTTCCGGGGAAATCGTAGTCAAACTCTTGTGTCTGTGAAGTAGCTCCACCGCATCAACGTAGAAAGGAATGTGAAATGGTTTTCACAGAGTGCCGTCGAGGGACAGTTGCGGTTGTGTCACTGCCGTAATGCAATCTACTCTTCACCCCTAGGCAAAGTCTTATCCAAGTCGTTTTACATCATCAATGATGTCATGAAAGAGAATTATTCCCCTATAGTCAAAAGATGGTCAATTTCATTAAAATGGTAGTATTCCATGTGCCATTTTTCAGACTTCACAATCTAAACTCTAGAAGAGACATCTAGGATAGGTACAGACTTTGGACATCTCGGACACTTATAGATTTCAGAAATCTAGAGCTATTATAGATTTTAGATCGCACAGTTTAAATCATCTATGATATATTTAGATTTCCGACATCTAGGATAGGTCTAAAATTCTAGCATCTAAGACAATTTTAGATTTTAGACTGTGATTTGAACCTTAAAAGTGCCAAAGTAGTGAAATGGCCTGCCATTCTAATGGAATAATGCCATTTTAATGAAATTGACAATAAAGGTTGAGTAGTTATGTGAGCTCTTCCTTGGACTTAGAAGACCTCAAAAATATAGTGGTTGGAAAATGGTAGCATCTCTCCATGAAGAGCAAATAACGATAGTGGTGATGTGGTGGAGCCCAAAAGTGCACCCTTCCGCAACAATTCCAATTAGACTGAGTCTACCTTCAAGTTTTCAGTGGAGTAGCTCTTACTCACAAAACCCACAGGGCCCTAGTGTGCCACATTTTCCTATTCATTCATGAGTCAAATTGAATGGAGCATTCTTTTCATCTATTAACCCCGAAACTCTTAAGATCGAAATGCATTTTTGGCAACATATTGATTTTGGACAACTCACTACAAACAAAAAGTTTATTTTTATTTTTTGAAATTTTAACACAATATGTGGATGAAGAGTAGCTATAAGGCACAACAATTTTCTGAACTTTTGACTACATGGATAAAAACTTTATTGCATGATATGCAAATTTCATTGATCTCTGGGTAGTCCAAATTTTTCTTTAAAATCCACTTTTTTAAGAAATAAAAATTTGAAATAGGTTTCTAGATTTATATATACACACATAAAGCTTTGAATCATTCCATTTCGATTAATGAGATGAAAGTTAAGAGGAGTTATATTAGTTTGTGAGCAATTATAGATTCTCTATTCTAAAATAAACTTTGAACTTTTGAAGTCCTTTATTTAACTCAAGTTTCAATACTTTTGGAAAAAAATAAAATCCTAGAATATAGATTGTTTATTACAACATTACAACCATTGGGATTGGCATTTTTTAATTCCATAATGAAATTCTTAACAATTGAGAATTTTGACTCATTCTCTACTTTTTTCTCCTTACTATTTTTTTCTATATGTCGTACAATTCCAAATGATCAAAAAAATTTCAAGTATGTAGACAACTTGCCTTGAAGAATGAATACAAAGAAGAACTTCCATTTTAGTCATTTTTTCACACAAATGTAACCTTATGAAGTGCAACTTCCTAGTTTTACAAGGCCAAAGAAAGGATTTTTGTCAATTTAAACGCTAAAAACTTTGCAATCTACACGGTGGAAATTTCTGAAATATTTTCTATATCTTCTCAACTAGCATACTACAAGATCCTATAGTTACATGTGTCCAAATTTAATTTTTTTTCTACAATTTGGTACTTGTATTGGAAATGACAGTTTTGGAGCAATTTTGGTGAAAACATAGTCAAAAACATTTAGGGGTTAACTCAAGGTTGTTGTTTTTTCATTTATTTTGGGTAGTGTAGAAAGAAATCTTCACTAATGTGATGAAGCTATTTACATCCATGGAAATGGATGAAGCTAGTAATATATGGATTAAAATCCATTTCTTCATCGAATAGAGTCTACATTCATCTAAAATAGAACAATATTGTGCCAAGATTTGATTGCACTTTAGGGTTGTTGCAAGAAGCACTTGCCATTTTTGGCTCAAAATGGCCTTAGTACTACAATAATGTGACATGTTGAAATAAATTTTTGAAAAATAAAATAAAATATGGATAATTTGTACAAAATTGAGGATATAATGTCTTTAAAATTTCAGATCTAGAAAAATTTATCTCTACAAGTTATGAACAAATAAGTACAATGGAAAATACTAAGAAAATGGACACTTTGATGTTGGATTTTTAGAAAATAGTATAAAAAATTCGATAAT
This sequence comes from Straminergon stramineum, assembly GCA_963920665.1. NCBI lineage: Eukaryota > Viridiplantae > Streptophyta > Bryopsida > Hypnales > Calliergonaceae > Straminergon > Straminergon stramineum. The sequence continues at coordinate 4,397,393 of OY987271.1, forward strand.
TCAAACTAAAATATCCATTTTTCTTAACTTGAAGATGCTCATCCATCTTCATCTTTGGGAAAAAAAATTGTACTCTCTACACTTGCGCAAAGGTAGTGCACTTTGAGCACATGTGGAAGGTGGACAATTTACTATTTTATAAAATCTCTTTAAGAACTTGAGTAACTTTGGTAGAAGTCCATATATTCCCATTTTGAGCTTCAAATTTTCATTTTTGGGTCACAAATAGTTCTAAATCCCTCCAACTTTTCCAAGGTAGACATCCAATTGGGGGCTATTTAAAAATAGTGAAATAATTTTGAAAAATTTGAAAAAATTACCCCATGTGACCTAAAACTACCACAAGTACCTTCCATCCAAATTTCACACCAAATGAAAAAAATGACGCAAAAAATTATGAGCAAAAAACCACCTGTTCGAGACCAAGAAGATAAGAAATGGGACAAATGTTTCTTGCAATCACCCTTTGACGATTTCATCCATTGAAAAGGGAAAAATATCTAATTGAATATTCCTTGTAAGAAACTTTGCATTGCTTTTAAGTAAAAATTCACTCAAAAAATCTCCTTGCATTAATCCCTAAAGAACATAAAGGATTGCACATTCAATTTTGGAATACCAAATGAATGTAATCATGTCCATCCCAAGCACATAGAAACTTGGTTTTTCCATCCACCTAAATGTAGATACATTCTAACTTGTATTAGTTTTCTTGCATTTGTAAAGAATTATAGATTTTGAGAACTTTTCTTTGTAAATACTCTATAGTTTAAAAAGCAACAATATATTTGACATCAAAAACTAACTTTTGAGTTGAGACTTGAGAAAATGGCCATTCAAGAATGACTGGCATAAAGAAGTAAAATAAAAATCTCAAAACATGGCCATAATTGATTAGAACCTAATATTTGAACAAAAACAAAAAAATAAGTGTTAAAACTACAAATCATCAATCAATAATCAATTTTTGAAGGAATTTTCAGATTTTGTTTTGAAAATTTATTGAAAAATATTGGTTGGTTTAGAAAATGAGTTAACCATATAAATGTGATCAAATAGATCACATTTACGAGCTATTTTTTGTAAAAGTTATCATTAAATTATTGTTCCAAGTTGCATTTCATAGTACATCTTCAGAATTTTTGAATCTTGACTACCCTTTAGACCTTAAAGGGTTAAATCCAAAGCTAGTAGGGAGAGAATTTTTAGGCAAAACAATTTTTGGCCTAATAAGATTGTAGACATAAGATCTTCATTTTAAGCAATATTTTCATTTCTTTCCATCCCTACAGGAACAAATTCAAAAGCTTGCACAAATATCAAGAAGCACTTTTTGAGAAGCTAGTCACATTAGGAAAGTATATTAGGCAACAATTGTTTTTTTAAACATATTTGGATGTACCTCATCCATATTGTAGAATTTTGAAACTAGGTTCATAATAATGTTTACAATCCATCCAATGCATGCCGTCTCTCTTAGGAATTAAAGACTTGGTCTTTAGCCAAATGGTCAAACATCATTTCTAATTTCAAATCAGCCCTTTATAGTAGTTTCAATCTTATATTTTTATTACATTAATAATCTTTGTAGCCATATTCTCAATTTAGTCTTGTGAAAATTTGGCATTGATATAAATTTATAAAGAGTTGTGAAAATAAATTCATAAATATAGCAAAAGCATCATTTTCTCAGTTCAAATCATATATACCACAAACATTTGTTACAAAGTAAGTTACAATTTAATTTGATTAAAGGTCAACCAAAGTTATAGAGAGAGGAAGAAAAAGAATCAAGAAATACTTCTAGATATGCTAAGTTAAGGACCTTTAGGGCCAATTTTTAATAAGTTCACTTACATCATAATTTCTTTGGAGTCAAAATATATAATTTTTAAAAAGGTGCTAAAACTATTCATAGATTATTTCAAAAATGATTTTTAATAAAAATAAATAAAGAAAATTATCTACAATATTGTACAGTTGAGATCTCTATAACTCAATGAAAGTTATATCTATAACACTTCAAAAAAAATGTTGTTTTTTGACCTGTTCAAGCCTTGGACGGTGAGGGGTGAAGGTCCTCAATCAAGGCCACTTTAGAGGGCACTTTGAGTTGTTAGAGGGCCAATTATTGTTTAAATGTATAAGACTTGTCACCCGACGATGGAGACATTAAAAATGTGAAGGTAAGACCATAGGAATTGTGCTTATTGATAATCAAAACAAACATGATATACATTGATATATCACTAACAACAAGAAAGGGGGAAATGAGTATAAACTTATGGCACAATCATACATGTTTTCTAGACTCATTTCATGACAAATTGACCACTAATTAAGTATGCAAAGTGGTTGATATCCATACACTTAGCTCTACTAGTGTCATGTCATCTTTGGTTCAGTTTCCACTTCAACTATATTTATTTGACAGAAAAGCCTTGGAAACCCACTATTTGCACCTTCTATTTCAAAATTCAAAATGCATTGCTTTAATTTGCCAACAACTAGGTATTTTGTTTGAGAGACTATGCGATTTTGGAATTGGATTGCATGTTGTGTATTTAAAATCATGTAACATATTAAAGTAATTTTTGTCAAAATTTATAAGCTAAAATTATAATTCATAAGTAGATTTGACATAAAATAATTGAAAATTTGTAATCAAAGAAATTTTCAGATTTTTTTGGTCAAAAATGAACAATTGCAAAAAAATTGAATGGATCAACATTGAAATTGTTTAAATTGCAAACAAATAGATAAAACAAAATATTGAGCTTGAAAATGCATTGTAATTCATCAAGTCAACATCCAATTTGAAAGTTTACAGAAATTCAATATTTTAGAATGGAATTTTAAGAGAATTTGGCTCATGAAAAATTGAAAGTCAACCAAGTTTATAGTCTATCAATGGTTAAAATGTTGATAATAAGATAAGCTCATTATGCAAATAGGATGGTAAAATAGGATGGTAGGGTAGAAGTTAGGATTGTTTTGTCGAACACATTTTGGGGTTTGGGTGTCGAGTTGTTCGTTTGATGTTACGTGTCGTGTAAGACGAGTGTTGGGTATACATGACAATTTTGTCAAATAAGGCCTTATCCTAACAGTAGAGATAATTTGAAATCTCATTTTATTTATGATCCATAATTAAGACTATAATAAGTGATTATTAAATTGAGACATTTCAATAAAATGAAACTCAAATATGTCAAGATTGGAAATAGAAAGTGCTTTATTTGAGAGTCAACCTTAAAGTTGACTTTATTAGACGGACAAGGGGGTCTATTAAACTTATTGGACGTCATGTTCGTTGTGTTGTTGAGTTGTTCGACCAAACAACCACGGTAGAAGTGTTATAAGAGATTAAGAGATGCATCAATCCATGAAGAATATTTGAATTAGGTTATCAAATATATTAAGATCATTCAATATTTCAATCATTTCAAGTATCATTACATCCATCACAACACAATACTAATGTTCTTAGGAAGACTTCCAAGCTCAATTATGCGATGTAAACCAAATTTTTTGAAAGAAATTCCACCAAAATATACATTATATGCCCATATTCAACATTGACCCAAATGCAATATTAACAATGTAACATTTGAACCAAAATTAAAGTGTAACAAAAATCTACAAGCAATCAAAACATGAAAGTTTATGAGAAGCTATGGTTGGTTTTTTTTCCACCCAGAGACAATATTTTAAAATTCATAACTTATTCTCACTATCCAAATAATGCATGCTAAAGTGTGTTGAAATCCTCCTTTAGTTCACATTAAGATATAATTAAGGAAAAACATTTATAAAAAAAGAATTATGTTTCATGATAGGAACTATGATCAGTTGTAATTAGTGACGCTTATGGGTGCATCCACTTAACGAAAATGTGAAAATCGATCTTCACCTTCCTTATACCTTCTTTGTATCAATAGATATTTTGTTAAAATGAGAGTATTTGTAGGCCATTTTTCCATTCATTTTCTAAGGTTGGTATGGATTTCAGACCACACGGTCAAAATCTGAAAGTGCCAAGTTTGTGGAATACCGCCATTTTAATGAAATATCCTTTTATCACGGAATGCTCCTGTGAGGTACAGTCTGCACGTACTGTCACACGGAATCGAAGGCAAAAGTGAACTCAAAAATTGACCAAAGTCCAATGCTTTCCACCGGCAGCAAAACGCCGAGTTTTTTAATACCATGGATCTTCAGTTGGCTAAACAAGGTTGAAAATGGAGTTCTGAATTAGTCTCCGTTCACACTGGCAGGGCCTGACTTTCGCTGACTTTCTAGTCTAAACATCTGAACTCCTCTGACTATCATTGGACCCGGACTTTTATTGGCATTACAAACCCAGCCGCTATTTTTTTCTCCATTTGAAAACCACCTGAGAGTCAGTTTACCTTCGACCCACTCCGCGTCTTGGAAAACACGCTTCACCGTTGATGCCCGCAGGAGGCCAGGATGTATATAAACCCCAGCAGACCAAACAATTGTAACAGCAGCAAACATTCCAGGGCCTTCATCCAGCTTCCATAACCACCTCAGTTCACGTTACTGTCTTGCAACGGACAGAGCTTCACTCGAATTCCAGAACTGATCAGGACTTCCAATTCTAGCGGCACCGATTGTTAAGTTGCAGCCAGTCGACATGGGCATCATGACCCGGCGTAGCGTGTGGGTGACTGTTGCCGTGTTCCTGAGCGTGGCGCTGGTGCCCATGCTCGCCATGGCAGCGAACGAAGATCCGCTCCAGGACTTCTGCGTAGCGGACTTGAAGAGCGGAATTACCATCAACGGACTCACCTGCAAGCCCGCCGATAAGGTCTCCGCGGACGACTTCACGTTCGCTGGCTTGAAGAACGCAGGAAACACCAACAACCCCAACAACGCCGTCGTCACGCCCGCCACCGTGCTTCAGTTCCCGGGATTGAACACTTTGGGCATCTCCGCTGCTCGCATCGACTTCGCCAAGGGCGGCATCAACCCCCCACACACTCATCCCCGCGCTACCGAGATTCTGATAGTGGCCAAGGGCGAGCTGTACGTGGGCTTCGTGAGTACCAACAACACCTTGTTTGCCACCGTCCTGAAGGAAGGCGAGTTGTTCGTGTTCCCCAAGGGTCTGGTGCACTTCCAGCTCAACGTGGGCAAATACCCTGCGTTGGCTTTTGCCGCTTTGAGCAGCCAGAACCCTGGCGTGCAGCAAATTGCTCCTGCTTTGTTTACTCCGGACATCAATGACGAAGTGTTGGAGAAGGCGTTCCGGATCAACGAGAAGACGGTGGACCTGATCCAGAAGCAGTTCCGCATGTAAATTGACAAATAGCTCGTCAAGTTTAATATCAGAGTCGATCTAGCTGTGGAAACATCATGCCCAGCCACAGTCGAGTCGAGACAGTTACTACCAACGTTCAGTTTAGGATCCGTTGACTTTTGATTTGTTAGCACGATTGTACTGTTCTCAGAGCACTGGTGAAGTTATCCGTTATTTGACCACAGTTGGACAATGTGTATCAGTCTATTTGAATAAAGTTAGGTCACTTCACAGTTTTCTCATTTGTATAAAAAGGTGTACTGGTCAGTGCGTTGAAGTAGATCATTAAGCTATTTGTGCAGACCTTGTGAGCCTGTGCATGCATCTGTAAGTCACATTGAGGTAAATCTGTGTTGTTTGCACATCAAATTTCAAAAAACGTTTGCGTTCACAAGGGGAGTACGTATTAGTCCTATAAATAGATGATTGTTCTAGTTTTCGATCAGCCTCCATATATTTTCAGTCAGTTACTTGAAATTCCAGGTTATGATGTATCGATGTTGCAATTACTACGTGGTGTAAGTTAAACTGCAAGTAATGTCTCATTCTCTGAGTTCGTCTCCTGATCGAGTTAACAGTAGGTCTTATTTACGTCAGTCTTCTCTTAGCGCTACCTGCGTAGAATGCATACTCAGTATTTCGTTAAAAAATTGGGTATCTACTATAAGAACCAACCTTAGACAATCATAACACATGCGGGTGCTTATATAAACCACCAAAATGGAATAGACTATACCTTGGGGGTTCTAAGATGCATTCTTCTTCACCATCTTGGACATTGACATCAATTGATCACAAAGACTAGGTATAACTAGAGATTTGACAACCTCCACTAATGACATATGACTGAGTGCCACACAGCAAAGCATAACCACATTTAGCTTTAGAAGTTGCACTGCCACTGGCATCCTTGCTGCAAAGGCATATACATAGGAAGAACAAATCAGCTAAAAATATTTGCACATAATGTATACTCAACATGTTCAAATAAAACCACAGTGGAAAATTAAAAAGTTCAGAGTAGTTTCGAGAAATCTTCTATAATGGAAGATGAACTAATCACACATGCCCCATGAAGGAGTAGAAACTGTACCAAGGAAGTTAGAGATGTGTTATTCTCCATTGAAGAGCAGGACATGGTACATAGCTTGATTGCATTATACAGAAAAAAAAATTCATAAAAATTTTCACAAGAATCAGTGATAGATAGCTGTAATAGCACTGACTCCCAGTGTGGAGTTTTATTGCACCTCGTGCAAGTCTATGCAGTTACACATGTATGATGCTGTATTTGAATATGATATGGACATATGGTTCAAATGTTAATGGGACATTAAAAATGAAAGATTTTGATTCTTGAAATATCAATCCAATAGTGTGTGTCTAGCATTCTAACCATAGTATAATACATAATTTATATTTTAGAAGTCAAATTCAGTGTTGTTTGTATGGATCTTTGCTAAAACATTTCAAGGATGAACTTTGAAATGATAAGCCTTCATATTTCCACTATTGTTAACCAAGAAATTAGCCTTAAGTTTTGACAAAATATTTATGTGCAATTGTGCATCCTTGTTTCCACCCTCCAAAGTCATTCCATCATCATACAATCATGCATTTTTTCACTAAGTTTGTAGTTTGTACAAGGTCTATCATAAAAGCAGACCCAATGTTTTTTGAATAGTCATGAAATTCAAAAAGATACCTCTGAAATTTGGAAGGAAAAAAGAAAACTCAAGCAAGTGCCCAAATGGTCAATTTCATTAAAATGGCAGTATTCTAAACTATAAATGGGACATCTAGTATATATATATATAAGACCATGCAATCTAAATTCTAAAACATTTAGGATAGGTCTAGATTTCAAAATATGTGGTCTAAAATTAAAAGTGCCAAAGTTGCAAAATTGCTTGCCATTTTAATGAAATCAACTATCCAAATCAACTATTTTTTTTCTTTCTCATTGGTACTTGAATCAAAACTAACATTGTTCAAATTTTTTTGAGCAAGTTAGGTAACTTTTGCCTATGGACAACATGTGTAGAATGCCTTTTCTACTTTTGAGAGTATATAATAAGCATGATATAGGAGTATAGGTTGCAATTGCAAAAATAAGAAGCATGTGTATTCCAAAAATTCCATGCCTAGAAAAATTAAAGTTTATTGCTTTCGTTGAATGTCAAGGACGCAAGATTGAGATTTTTCCCCTGCTAACAATATTACTTTAACGCTACATATTTAATAATCTTTCAATCTACATAGTCAAAGATTTCATTTTTTTTGCATATTCCCAAAGATGTTAAGTACATAATACTTTTTATTAAGCATAAGATTATTTTCAAACTCTTTTTCAATTTCTTTCATTGCTCTAAAAAGTAGGTGATTTTAACAATTTCTACCCTAAATGTACATGGGAATCTCCGGAGTTAAATTATTATGTATAGGCTTTCTAGAGAATTGATATTTGAGATTGACTATTCACAATGAAGAAAGCATCTTTAGATAAATTAACCCATAAATGTCGACATGGACGGTTTGAGTCCAATGAATGACAAAGAATCTTCATATGTAGGACAAGAGTGCAATTGATCATCTTTGGAATTTTGTGCAAAAAGAAGAGATCTTCAACAATAGTTTGACCTCCAATGAATATTTTTGGATTTTATAAAGTAGATGATGTCACCCGGTTCGAAAAGGGAGGGTTTCCACGGTGAGCCCTTTTGTGAACTGCCGTCAGTGCTGTGCACTCCGGCACTCCAGTGCAACTGTTTCTCAATCCATCTGATAACTTACGATTCGCTTCATACGAGTAACTTACGGGTTTCTCCCTGTAAAAAAACGTGCGATTTGCTTCTTCAACTCACCGTTTTCTTCTTCAACTCGGCTTACGAAAATGAAGAAACGCGAGTTTGACCAAAGTCCATAGATTTTCGCAACTCTGATTTGGCACACAGGGAAATCCATTTCAACAGTAAGTGAGAAACATTATACAACTTTTATTTCAACGTTGAACACAGGGAAATCCATTTCAACAGTGAGAAAATATTATTTCAACGGCGTCAAAGTCGAAACATTTATTAAAATGTCCCAGAACTTCTTCTACACAAATGAACGAGATCATCTTTAAAAAAAAGGAAAACGTCCCTAAACTTCACCCCAACTGACGCTTCTATTTGCAATTTAAGAATAGAAAGCGGGCCCAAAATTTCCTCCTGCCATAATAACACGTATTTCTACGACCGTTAATCACGGCACTTCCAGCACGGTTGAGGCTCGGGAGTCGCTTTCCAATCTGGGCGATCCATTCACACCTTATTCAGATTTCCTTCTTCACGCCTTCCGAGATTTCGTCTCAGTAACCCCAGGGTCAATCCGCGTGTTCCAAAACACGCTTCACAAGTCATGACCCCGATATGTATATAAACCCCAACAGCCCAAACAATTGTAACAGCAGCAACCATTTCAGTGCCATCCTCCAGCTTCCAAAACCACCTCAGTGCAGGTTACTCTCTTGATACTGACAGAGCTCGACGGGTAGCTGAACTCCCGAACTCGATCTTTCAATTTCTAGCAGCACCGACTGTTGGAACCTCAATCGACATGGGTGTCATGACCCGACGTAGCGTGTGGGTGACGGTTGCCGTGTTGATGAGCGTGGCGTTGGTGCCCATGCTCGCCATGGCAGCGGATGAGGATCCGCTCCAGGACTTCTGCGTAGCGGACTTGAAGAGCGGAATCACCATCAATGGACTCACCTGCAAGCCTGCCGATAAGGTCTCCGCGGCCGACTTCACGTTTGCTGGCTTGAAGAACGCAGGAAACACCAACAACCCCAACAACGCCGTCGTCACACCCGCCTCCGTGCTTCAGTTCGCCGGATTGAACACTTTGGGCATCTCCGCTGCTCGCATCGACTTCGCCAAGGGCGGCATCAACCCCCCGCACACCCACCCCCGCGCCACTGAGATTTTGCTGGTGGTGAAGGGCGAGCTGTATGTGGGCTTTGTGGACACCAACAACACCTTGTTTGCCACCACCCTCAAGGAAGGCGAGTTGTTCGTTTTTCCCAGGGGCCTGGTGCACTTCCAGCTCAACGTGGGCAATTACCCTGCGTTGGCTTTTGCAGCTTTGAGCAGCCAGAACCCTGGCGTGCAGCAGATTGCTCCAACTTTGTTCACTCCGGACATCAATGACGAGGTGTTGGAGAAGGCCTTCCGGATCAACGAGCAGACGGTGAACCTGATCCAGAAGCAGTTCCGCATGTAGAATTGATCAATAGCTTATCAGATCGAGTCATCGAGTTTGTGGAATTCTAGTAATAATAATATTATACAGCGACGTACAGTTACTAGATCAACATTCGTTTGAAGCGAGACTGGGTCCAGTGACTTTTGATTCTTTAGGGTGATTGTGTTGGTCTTAGAGTGGCTGGTCTGAATCCATGGTTGAAGTGATCCTTCCATTGGTTTACCCATAGTCGAACCGCATGTAATTGAATAATGAATAATAATTGAATAATGATAATTCCACAGGTTTTCTCATTTTCATAAAACGGTGTTCAATATGTTGAATTATCATTGAGTTGCATATTCGAGCACACTTTGTGACCCTGTGCATTCGCATCATATCTCACTTTGTTCTAGAGGCGAGTAAGAGACGATCGAACTAGTTTTGAGCCTCATTTGTTTGAGACGTTAGTAAGTTAGTTAGTTGACATGATTCCTGGTTATGATGTTGCATTGTATTATATGCTAGGTTCTGTATGTTAACCTGCACCTAAAATCCTATTCTCTTTGTTAATCCCCTGGCTTTAAAGTCCTGGGTTTGAAGTTCCGCGCGACTTTGCATAAACCAAAGAGAGATGCCAGCATCTGATATATTGAGGTTTATTGAAGCTTAATAGTTAATGCACTCCGGCAGTTTAGAAGTTGAAGAATTAGACTAATTTTCACTTCATATGGGTTGGAAAGACTGCAAGTAATATGAATCAATTAGCTTACCTTTCATCCATTCAACGGTCGTAGAGTCATTCACTTATTCAGACAATCTGAGCACAGATCGATCATCGATGCATGTATCCTGGATTTTATACACTTACAAGTGAAGGTCGCTTGTCAGCATCTCCGCACAGGACGATGCATTGCTCGAAGGACAACATTCCTTTTTGTTAGAGCTGCAATGCCGCTCCGCGATGCGTCACCACCAAGATTCTAACGTTTCAAATGCCTGCAGAAGTCAGAGCTCGAGGCTTACTAGTATGATTAACGTTCAATTGGCGATATTTCACAAGCCAAAGAATGTGACCTAATTCTTCACAGTTGTCTAATTTCAGGGCACAAACTAGAAGGAACAGAGACTTTGGTTTCAGGTCCTCAACCACGCCAAACTGCCAAAGGAATTGAATATCGCCAATTCAATGAAATTGACGTCGATTTTGGAACTCTGTTTTCAAAGCGTTCACTTGGTAAAGATCGAGTCTCACTCCAAGGACAAGACGAACCCAATTTCAACAACAATATCTGAAGTCAAGTCTATAACAATTAATTGTACCTGTTGAAAATCTAGGTAGGCAGGCATGGCACAAGATTCCAAGACTCTCTCTCTCTCTCTCTCTTCACTATCGGTTGCTTAACTTGCTTTATGTCAACAACAATTATCGGGTGGTTGAAAAAACAATTGACTTTAATATTTTGGCCACTTCTAACTCCATGATCTTGATCTGAAATCTATCTATAAAAATGATGAATTTTTGTTTTTGGGTCCACTTAATGAAATAAAGTTTGCTGTTACTGTAGGTCTATTTTCTGTTCTAATTTGGAATTTTGAAAGATTTATACACTTCATAGATACTTTAGGTCAATTTGAAATTTTGAACAAAGGGCTTATAATCAACTTGGTCCACTGATTTTATTATTATAGAAAGATATGGAAATTTGTTTTACACCAGTTGTGATATTCTAAACTTTTGTATACTTTTACATAGAAAAAAATTTAAAGATTTTGAGCTAATGTTGCATTTGATATGGCTTATCTTCATTTATTCTTCAAAGATTTGTGGTAAGTCCAAATCTTCACAAAAACCTAAATTTTCAAATTATTTATAGAAGACTAAGAAGAGTAGAAGACATTTTGAATCATTTTCTATTTCTTTCTATTTACATTATTTTCCTAAGTGTTGTACAATTTCAAATGATGTGAATGATTTTCAAGCATGTAGCTAACTTGCCTTAAAGAAAGGATCCAAAGAATAACCACCATTTTGGAACTTTTTTTCATACAAATGTGGCATTGTGAAGTGCAGCTGTCCATTTTTTCATAGGGCCAGAAAAAGGATTTTTGCCAATTCAAACACTAATATCTTACAATCTACATGGTGGAAATTTCTGAAATTTTTTCCACATCTTCTGGTTCTTCCCAAATCAGTGTATTGCAAGATCTGAAGGTTACATATGACCAAAAATGTTTTTTTCCTAAAATTTAGTACTTGTACTAGAAATGACAGTTTTGGAGTGTTTTTGGTGATAACATAGTTGAAAACATTTAGGGGTTAAATAAAACCTTATCAAGTTACTATTTTTTAGTCATTGCAAGGAACACCTACCATTTGTGGCTTAAAACAACCTATTTCAATGAATATTGTGACTTTTGAAATATTTTTTTTGGAAAATGAAATAAAATGTGGATAATTTGTAGAGCATTGAAAATAGTATGTCTTTAAAACAAAATAGACCTAAAAAACTTATCTCTATAAGTTATGTACAAAATAAGCATGATGGGAAATACCAAGAAAATCAACACATTGATGTTTGATTTTTAGAAAATGGTAAAAATTATATTTTTTTAAATAAAATAAAAGAAAGTGTTTTTTCTAAACTAAAGATACTCTTTTTCAACCATTTTCATCTTTTGGAAAAAAAATTGTATTATTTGCAATTGTGCAAAGGTAATTTATTTTGAGTACATGTGGAAGGTGGGAAGTTCATTAAATTTTTAGAAAATCTCTTTGTGGGCTTGTATAACTTTTGTAGAATTCCTTGACTCCTTGTGTCCCAATTTTAAACTTCAAAATTTCAAATTTGCATTTTTGGATTAGAAATAGTACTAAAAAAATCCCAAATGGCTAAGGTTGACATCCAGTTTGGGACTTTGGGGGGTATTTTAAAATAATAAAATAATACTCAATGTCTGTAAGTACAACATGTATCCTCATTTCAAATTTTATGTAAAACCAAAATTTGATTTAAGAGTTATGAGCAAAAAAACACTTGTCCAAGACTCCAAGCCCAAGGGGACAAAAAATATATAGGACAAGTGTTTCTTGAAATTATCTATTTCATAATTTGTATTTTTGAAAAATTCTTTTTGAAGTATACTTTAGCATCTAAAATCCAATTTTGAAAATAAATGATGATAATTTTTCTATTCAAGAATTTGTGCAAAGGTGTCCATTGCAAATCTTGATTTTTTAGTATTGAGGGCTCTTGGAAATGAGCCTCAAATACACTAGATCTTGGAGAAAAAATCATACTAGAAATTTATTTTAAAAGTTGTTGAGAAGATTTTAGAAGCCCCAAATTGAATTAATTGATCTTTCAATCATTAAGTGATAATGTTGGTGTTTTCTTTTTCCATGAGATTTAGAATCTAACATTTCTAGTTTGAATTTGTACAATGACAATTCAAAAAATATTGATAAAAATGATCAAATTGTTGACTTTTTGTTCTACTTTAAAGAACAAATTCCAAGAAGCTCAAAAAAAACCTTGGACATTTTGGGGTTAAAAAGTGACAATTTCTGACAATTTCTGAATGCAATGTACCCCAGTTCTTAAGAAATTAGATCATTCTTTTCTTGCTAAAAAAATTGGTATCTGAGAGTTGAGTGAGGCTCAAGATTTGATGAGGAGGAGGGCCCCTGTTCGACTTCTCACCGCAGTAACTTATTATGAGTGTGCCGACTTTTGTGTCCTGCCGCAATCGGACAATCCATTTGACAACTTACCATTCTCTTCTTCAACTCTTACGAAAATGAACTGAGGAAATCGAACACCAGTTTGACAAAAGTCCACAGATTTTCTTAGTTCTGATTTGGCAAACATGGAAAACCATTTCAACAGCGAGAAAAAGAATATATATTATCCAACGTTTAGTTAATTTCAACGGCGACAAAGTCCACAGAGTTTTAAAAAAATTCCTTCCTCCAAATTGACACACGTCTTATTACAATTCAAGAGAAGAAAACAGTCCATTAAATCTCCTCTTGCCTACAGTAAGTCATTGTTATTACTGCAGTTCCTGCAGCTTTTGAGCTCATTATCACACGATTTCTACGACCATTATAATATTAATCAAGGCAATTCCGTCACGAGAGTGGCTTTTTAATCTTTTCTTCATTGACATCGCAGTGCAGCAGCTCACTCTTACGGCGCGCGTCTGAATCTCCGTTCTTCAACCCCTGGGGCCTAGCTTCACTACAGTAGTACCGAATTCAGTTTTCTTTCTCCAAGGTAATCCACTTCCGAAATTTACTTCCTTGCAGGGCTCTCGAAGTCTTCGATAACGCGCTTCACAAGTCATGGCCCCGAGATGTATTTAAACCCCCACAGCCCAAACAATTGTAACAGCAGCAACCATTTCAGTGCCATCCTCCAACTTAATCCCACAACCATCGAGCTCAGCTGAAATTACTCTCTTGGTACTGACACAGCCCGACTCGCAGCTGAACCAGACTTTCAGTATCTAGCAGCACGGTCGTCGACATGGGCATCATGGCCCGACGCAGTGTGTGGGTGACGGTGGCCGTGTTGATGAGCGCGGCGCTGGTGCCCATGCTCGCCATCGCAGCGGACGAGGATCCACTCCAGGACTTCTGCGTAGCGGACTTGAAGAGCGGAATCACCATCAATGGACTCACCTGCAAGCCTGCCGATAAGGTCTCCGCGGACGACTTCACGTTTGCTGGCTTGAAGAACGCCGGCGACACCAACAACGCCAACAACGCCGCAGTCACGCCTGCCTCCGTCCTTCAGTTCGCCGGATTGAACACTTTGGGCATCTCCGCTGCTCGCATCGACTTCGCCAAGGGTGGCATCAACCCGCCTCACACCCACCCCCGCGCCACCGAGATTCTGCTGGTGGTTAAGGGCGAGCTGTACGTGGGCTTTGTGGACACCAACAACACCTTGTTTGCCACCACCCTCCAGGAAGGCGAGCTGTTCGTTTTTCCCAGGGGCCTGGTGCACTTCCAGCTCAACGTGGGCCAATGGCCTGCGTTGGCTTTTGCCGCTTTGAGCAGCCAGAACCCTGGCGTGCAGCAGATTGCTCCGGCTCTGTTCACCCCGGACATCAATGACGAGGTGTTGGAGAAGGCGTTCCGGATCAACGAGAAGACGGTGGACCTGATTCTGAAGCAGTTCCGCATTTAAATTGATCAACGGCTCATCAGATTCATCGGACTGAGTCTGTGGAAACATCATATATAGCTTCAGTCGCTAGCCAGATCAACATTCGTTGGAACAAGACAGCATTCTATGACCTCTGATTCTTTAGCATGATTTTGTGTATTGCTCTTAGAGTGGCAAATATGAAGCTCGTGATCTTTCATTTGGTCTACCCATAGTTGGACAGCATCGATCGAGTTCCATACTGTGTATGCACAGGTTTTCTCACATTCAGAAATCGATTTGCAGAATGTTGAAGTATCAATGAGTACAAATCTGAGCACAGTTTCTAATCCTGTGCATTATAATTGTAACTCGTTTTGAGAAAAATAAAAGTCTGAGTGATATTTCATATTTGTAGACCAAATTTCAAATGAGATGTGTTCATGACTCACGAGGCGAGTACTAATAGTTGATTGCGCTAGTTTTCAGCCTCATATATTATTTTTCAGGTAGTTACTTGAATTTCCTGTTTATGATGACAATTGCATTGTATTGTCGGGAAGCTAAGGTTGCTAGTGTAAGTTAACATGCAATTAAAGTCTTGTTCTCTGTGTCCCTCTCCAGAGTTTAAAGTCCCAGGTTTATAGTACGTCTTTTCTCTGCTACTTTCTGAGTTTAGGTTAGCATATGAGTCCTAATACTGATATTAATAGCAGTAGATGCCAACATTTGGAATGTTGAGGTTTCTTGAAGCTTTATAATGCACTTGAATTTAGAAGTTGAAGAAGTAGACTAATCTCCACTTTGGTTGGAAAACTTCAACTGGTCGTACAGTGGTTCACTCATTCAGACAGGAGCATAGATGGATATTTCCTGGAGTTTATACATTTACATATGAAGCACGATTATATATATAATTATCAACATCAACAGGATGATTCCATGCATGCTGAAGGACAAAATTCCTTCTTGTTAGAGCTGCAATCCCGCTCCACGATGTGTCAGCTAACTTAGCTCGAAGATACTAATTAACTTCTTTTTTTGAAACAAGCGTGTTGGGAACACGCTGCAAGGGGTTCCGTCAGGAAGAGAGGCTGATTTCACACAAGGTAAAGAACCTATCACCGTCAGATATCAAACCCGCAACCACACCATTCAATTTGGGTACCTGACCACCATCACCCAGTAATTTAGGTTCATCTTGGACCATATAAGATACTAACTTTTCAAACACTATGAGACCGGAGAAGAGGCACATGCAGTATATGATTGTGTTAATAATGAAATATCTATTGCTCTGTGCAACCAGATATGTAGTCTGGATTATTTCTTGTAATTACAGGATATATTCGTGGTATAATTATACCTACTATTTTGGATCTCTACTTACAAAGCGTGGCAGAATTTCAACAACAAATCAACAATATCTGAAGCCAAGCTTATAACAATGAAATGTACCTGTTGAAAATCTAGGCAGGCATGCATGGCAAAAAATTCTAAGACTTGCACCCGTCTCTTCCTCATTTCAAAATGGCTGCTTTTGTCAACAACAATCATAGGGTCATTGCAAAATAAAACTTGTCAGAAGTCGTAAATAATAGGTTGCCCACTTCTAGCAAGTGAACTAGCTTGCTCTTTAATCCTTGATCTGAAATTCTGAATTTTGTTCAGGAAATTGATAACTTTTTGAGTTTGAGGTAAATTAATGAGATGAAGTTTTATCAAGTCAAATTTCTACTGTAATTTGAATATGAAATGATAAAATGAATAGGTGTAATATAATCATAAAATAAAATATTTTCTTGCAATTTCAATTTTAGACTTGTCACTTGTCACCTAGGTGACTAGGTCTACAAATTTTCTAAGAGGAAGAATTTGTTGTACATTGTGATATAATTCTACACTTTTAAAATATATAACAATGGAAAAAATTTAGAATTTTTGAGCTAATTTTTTTATATGTATTTTTTGTGTGTGTGAATATATATATAATTTCTACACTTTTTCTTTAGGAATGAAGTTGATTTGATTTCAAAAATTCACAAAAAATTCTAAAACTGAATAACTTCTCACAATTATCTCAAAATGGATGGTGACCTCTGTGTGGCCATGTGGGTCATCTGGGTGAATTTCTAGAACCTAGTAGGCATGAGAAGATATCTGGACCCTGCATTGGGCCATTTGACTTCATGAGAATATGCAATTACAGAAAAAAATAATAGAAATAGAAATAAAAATTTGGTCCACATGATCACCTAGTGTGCCACTTAGGAATGAGGATTGGGGACTAAAAGGTCTTTTCAAAAAAAAATCTCAAAAACAAAAAACAAAATTTTTTCCCTAATGATTTGCCCATCTACAAAAAGTCGAATGGCCCTCCCAAGGGACCAGATTTTCTCTAATTGAACTCTAGAAGGGCCAAAATCTCAGATTCATGTTTTTGAAACCACCCTATAAAGCTATAAGTGTTGATTTGTTGTTGACTAAAGAAACCGACATTGAAATGAGAAAGGGAGGATGCAAACTGTCTTGATATTTTCTGCCATGAATACCTGTCTAGATTTTCAACAGGTACTATTGTTATGAACTTGACTTCAATTCAGAATTTGCGGTTGAAATTCAGTCTGGACATGGGGTCAGCTTCTTCAGCGACAATTATGAAGTAGTGATCCAGAACATCAGAAATAATGATTAGTCGACAATCCTGTACTTAGTACTTACAAAAAATATTCCATTTGAAGCAGTGGATATTGCATTATTTACACAATGATCATGCTTTGCGTTTTCTGTTAGAATTGACAATGTTAGCATCTTGAGTTCGTGTTGAAACAGTGTAGAGCGGCATTGCACTCAATCGAAAAATAGTGTCCTTCTACGTGCTTCAACCTAGCTACAGATGCTGATAATCCTCATTCATTTATAAATGTTTTATAAAACTACAGGATGTATGATTGTGTGCTCTTGTCCGAATGAGTGAAGGACTGCACAACCGTTACGTTGAATGGATGAGAGATAAGGTAATCGAAAGATCAAGTTGCATGAAGTCTTTCAACCCAAGTGAACATTAGTATACTTTTCCAAGTTCTAAGTCAAAGCGCAGTAATTAGTAAGCCTCAATAAAACTCAAAAAAATGCAGATGCTGGCATCTAAGTCACTGCACATTAAATTTAGTAAGAATCGTATATTTAACAGATATTTAATGAAAATGACGATATTCATACGCCATTTCTCCATTAATTATCTAGGAGCAGTATAGATTTCAGACCGCACGCTCTAGGAGCGTTATACAATTCACACCACACGGTCTAACCTAAAAGTGCCAAGTTTGTGGAATACCGGTGCCATTTTAACAAAATATTCGTTGTTTACACTTAGCTACTAAGAGAAGACCTACTATTAACTCCGGATCAGGAGATGAACTCAGAGAATGAGACATTACTTGCAGTTTAACTTACACCACCTAGTAATTGCAACGTTAACATCAATATGTCATAACCTGGAATTTCAAGTAACTAACTGAAAATAAACGGAGGCTGAAAACTAGCACAATTATCTATTCGTAGGAGTGTAGGACTACTACTCCCCTTTTGAACACAAGTCTCTTTGAAATTTGATGTGCAAACAACAGAGATTTTACTTCCAGATGCACACTTGCATAGGTTCACAAGGTCTGAAT
Organism: Straminergon stramineum; assembly: GCA_963920665.1. Classification (NCBI taxonomy): domain Eukaryota; kingdom Viridiplantae; phylum Streptophyta; class Bryopsida; order Hypnales; family Calliergonaceae; genus Straminergon; species Straminergon stramineum. The sequence goes on from OY987271.1 coordinate 4,415,779, forward strand.
AGATAGCTCATTGATCTATTCAACAGACTGTACAGGACACCGTTTAATGAAACTGAGAAAACTTTGGAGTGACATATTTATTCAAATAGACGCATGTTGTCCAACTATGGCCAGAGCCAAATGAAAGATAACTTCACAAGCGCTTGGATTCAGACCAGCCAGTGCTCTGATAGCAATACAATCGTGCTAACGAGTAACAAATCAGAAGTCATCGAATCCTAAACCAAACCTTCACTTGGTAGTAACTGTCTCGATTGTGGCTCCACATGATGTTTCCACAGCTAGATCGACTCTAATATTAAACTTGACGAGCTATTCGTCAATTTACATGCGGAACTACTTCTGGATCAGGTTCACCGTCTTCTCGTTGATCCGGAAGGCCTTCTTCAACACCTCGTCACTGATGTCCGGAGTGAACAAAGCGGGTGCAATCTGCTGCACGCCGGGGTTCTGGCTGCTCAAAGCGGCAAAAGCCAACGCAGGGTAATTGCCCACGTTGAGCTGGAAGTGCACCAGGCCCTTGGGGAACACGAACAGCTCGCCCTCTTTGAGAATGGTGGCAAACAAGGTATTGTTGGTGCTCACGAAGCCCACGTACAACTCGCCCTTGGCCACGATCAGAATCTCGGTGGCGCGGGGGTGGGTGTGCGGGGGGTTGATGCCGCCCTTGGCAAAGTCGATGCGAGCAACAGAGATGCCCAAAGTGTTCAATCCGGCGAACTGGAGCACGGATGCAGGCGTGACGACGGCGTTGTTGGGGTTGTTGGTGTTTCCTGCATTCTTCAAGCCAGCGAACGTGAAGTCGTCCGCGGAGACCTTGTCGGCTGGCTTGCAGGTGAGTCCGTTGATGGTAGTTCCGCTCTTCAAGTCCGCGACGCAGAAGTCCTGGAGCGGATCCTCGTCCGCGGCCATGGCGAGCATGGGCACCAGCGCCAAGCTCAGGAACACGGCAATAGTCACCCACACGCTACGCCGGGTCATGATGCCCATGTCGACTGGCTGCGACAATCGGTGCTGCTCGAATTGGAAATATATCCTGATCAGGTCTGAAATTCAAGTGAAGCTCTGTCCGTTGCAAGAGAGTAACGTGCACTGAGGTGGTTGTGAAAGCTGGAGGATGGCACTGGAATTGTTCCTGCTGTTACAATTGTTTGGGTTGTTGGGGGTTATATATAAACATCCTGAGGGCATCAACGTTGAAGCGCGTTTGCCAAGACGCGGAGTGGCTGCAAGGAATTGAACTCAGGTGGTTTCTACACGGAGAACAAAATTGCGGCTGGGTTTGTAAACGAGAAAAGATCCGGTCCAGTGATAGTCAGAGGAGTTCAACTGTTCGGACGAGAAAGTTGCCCAAGTGAGGTCTTGCCAGTGTGAACGGAGACTAAATCGGAACTCCACTTTCGACCTTGTTATTAGTTGTTAACTTAGATTCACGGAATTAGAAAACCCGGCTTTTTGCTGGTGGGAAATTTGGAACTTTGGTCAATTTTGGGTTCACTATTGTCTTTGATTTCATTTGAAATTGTGAATTCACGGAACGGAAGCTTCATTGACAGTATATGTAGACTGTACTTGACAGGAACATTCTCCTTTTAGTCAGTACATCTAAATGGGAACTAAGAGAGGATTCTAATGCACTTTGCATTTCAACATGCATTATTTGGACATTGTGTGAATATGTTATGAGTTTTCAGAATATTATCTCTAGGTGTATGAAAATCAACCTTAGGTTCTCACAAGCTTTCATGTTTTGATTTTGTACATCATGTGTAATCAATTTCTAGATTTCTGTAACCCTTTTGGTCTGACCATTGGTGTTACATTTTGGGTAATGTTGTGTGTGTAATATTGCTAGTATACACACTTTAATGGATTTTTTTTCAAAATTTGGTTCACATCACATTAATGAGTCAAGGTTTCAAGCATCATGCCACATTTGGATGGACAACTAATCAACAAAACATCAATATTCAACCCCAGCATCTGTCAAAAATCAAAATCTTGAAAAATAAATAAATAAATTTTGGATTGATATGAATCCTAACACATCAATGCATCTCGATCAACACTAATAGAGTGACTGATATTTCAATGGGAAAAGTCAATGTCACATGGGGATAGAAAATCTTGAAATGAGTATGGAAGCTTTTCTTGGTCCATTAGTATTGTACTATAATGGGAGCAGGATATTTGAAATGATTGAATGAGCTAACGTTTGATAACTTAATTCAAAATCCCACATAAACTATTGCATCACTTATAGTCATGAGGCCCTACTAACCTATTTCTATAATGAACTTATCTTATTTCCAACATTTTAATCATTAATAGACTATGAACTTGTTTGATTTTTATTAGTCAAATCCTCTCCTTATTCCATTCTAAAATATTGAATTTCTCTAAAGTTTTGAATTAGATGTTGACGGGATGAGTTTCAAGGCATTCTCAAATTAAAGCAATTCATTTTGAAATGTTAAACAAAATATACAAATAGTAGGTTTCAAAGGCCCTTCTATCAAACAAGTACAATTGAAGTCTTGAAGAAGAAACAATTAAAGATGACATGACATTATAGCTAACTAGCTAAGTATATGGATATGCACTATGTAGCATACTTAGTAGTCAAATTTCCATTAAAAGTTACTAGAAAACATTCATGATTGTACTAGAATTTTGTACTCATTTCCCTCACTATAGTGGTTAGTGGTATATTATTATATGTCATACTTATTTTGATTATTAATAAGCACAATTCTTATAATATTACCTTCACATATTGCCTACACTACCGAGCCATAAGTCTTATATAATTAGGAGGGATGAGTTTTATAATCCTTAAAAAAAAATTCTTTACATAATCAAAACAAATATATTTTGTGTTAAAATATGAATTTATCATTTATTATTTTTTACCAAAAAAACTCTATATCTTAATATATTTATCTTCAATTTTTTTCACTAAAAAATTATTCATATAAAATTTATATGATTTCCTTTAATAGGTTCTTCATAGAAATCATAGTCATTAACTTGGTACTAACAACCATTTTTAGAATATTGGAAATTTTTTAGAAATAATGAACAGGCTAGTAAATCAAAATATATTATGAACTTGTAATTGGTCTATTTTTTGAAATAATATCTACAGAAATTTGGTATCTAAAACAAACTTAGTTTCAATAAATATCAAACTTCAAGAAATAGATGAAAATAATAAAGAACCAAAGTAAAATGCAATTTTCTATTGTATTTTTTGAAAATTTTGAAAATCAAATAATATATTTTGAAGCTAAATTCTTAGTTGGATTTTATTACATGTAAATTCAAAATTGGATTTAAATTTTGTTTAGCCCAAAAATCTTGCAATTCTAAAATAGGATGTGTCCCAATCAAACTCAATTGTAGCTTTTAAAGCATTCAATCTCATCTTCGCAAGGCCAAATAAAAAGCTTTTTTATAACTGTAGACTTTCTAATCTTGCAATCTATACTAAGAAAGTATCCAAATATTTTCCACACATTTATATGGCAGTCTAGCAAATTTTAATTTAGATAAATTTCAACAAAAATATTTTCTTTCGTCATTTATGTTCAATGGTACATTGATACTAGTCTTAAGCAATTCATGCTTGAACTATTCCCACTTTCTTTAGAGTTTAACCCCTATTCCCCTTATGGCCTATATATTGATACAATTTATAGCCACTTACGATTTTGATGCATCTAACAATTGGGTAAACAAATTTTCTTACAAAAAATTAATATCATCTTTTCAAACAAGACAACAAATTGTCTTCGAATGTGTATTCAATAAATGAAATTGCTACTGTCTAAATTTTCATTGAAAAATGAATACAAAGTTTTCATTTTTTTTAAGTATTATTGAAATGCTAAAAATGTATTATTTGATATTTTTTGATATTTTTATAATCATATATTTGTTCATTTTTGTACTTTTTATAGAGATCTATTATGTAGGACAAAGGGAATACAACAAAGGTATGATTGTATGAGATTCAAAATTCAAGACCAAACTCTAAGTCTGTGGAGCCAACAATTGGTGGAAAACTCTATACAAAAATCATTGATTACCTAGTAGATGTGTAATCTAAACCTTATTTTAGATTAGACTATTAGAGTGTTTTTTTTATACAATGAGATCTAAGAAATCGTGAATCATCCAACAACATTTTTGGTACTACTGGAAAGCTCTCTCCAAAGAGGAAAGCACAGACTTTGTTTCGTGGCACTTGGACTATGGGGTGGAAGGCATTGAATTTCAAAGTTTTTATGAATCACAAAATTGAATTAAATTATCTTTTATTTTGGAAAAAACATAACTTTCACATGGCATGTCTAAATGCAATGAAACAAAGCCCTTGCCTTCTTTTGTGCACAAAGCTTTTTATTTGTATCAAGAACGCAATGTGACACACCGCCATAAAACCCTTGCACTCTTTCCAGTGTGAAAGTTATGAATTTTGGAGTTATTTATAAATTAGACAATTACTTGTATTTTTATTTTGGTAGTGACAACAACAAAGAGTACACTAGTAAAAAATGAAGATCTAAAAGTTTCACCAGTCATGCCACAAATTTATATTCTTCAAATAAATATTGCAATTTCACCATATTTCCAAAGTATAAGGCTTTAAATGGGTGATTGCAAGAAATACTAGTACTATTTATTGTGTTTTGGATTTTCTAAGGTCAATACTATACTATTATGGGTACTAAAAGTATTGTGAGTACTACTAGGAGCATTTATCATAGGATGATAGGGATGGATGACAAAGTCTGTTCATTGGTTTTCAATGGGAAGATGTCATAAGCCTTTTTATTTTGGATGAATATTGGATGATGCATAATATTATTCAATGCTACATAATACCTTAAAATACTATTTTGAGATAGAGATAGCCATTTTTGTTGAAAATAAAGACTTCAGGGATTACAAAAAATACTTCACGTTTTTAGCTCAAAATGCAATTTTTGGCCATAGGACTAGGAGTACTATGTAGTTCTTTTTAGGATAGAAACCTAGAGAGAAAGTCTGTAGCTCTCTTAATCTAAGGCACGTCCAAATTGGAGAAAAAATGAGAAAGTTATCACCGGATGAAGGTTAGGATTTAATTTGCTTGAAAAATAGTTAGACATTAAAGTTGGTAGCAAATTGAGGAGATTAGGAAGTATTAGTGGGAGTATCGGATTAGCAAGTGTCTGACCAATCTCGAGAGCTAAGATTAAGGGCTAGAAAGGAAAATATCAAATCACCACGTAATAGTAAATAGGTGAAGGCTAACCCGAACCCTGAACGCTAAAGGAAGCCAATCACAAAGCTAGGAGGTAGAAGTTGAAAGATGAATTTAAAACTCTAGGCTTGTAGAAGTTAAATAGAGCCTATAGGACCTTGTCAATTAAGGAAAATCACAAAAGACCGAGAAGAGAACAAAGGATGAAGTTTAGACTAGGGTTGGATGAGAAATCCATAGAAGTTTTCAATTAGGATTAAAGTCTCTAGAACCACCCTAAGAAGTTTTGAATCATTTTGAATTAGGAAAGTAGACTTAAATGGTGGATGAAGTTTGAGGAACCGAGTAGCGGTCAAACTTTATCTGATCATAACTTTGACTAAAAAGGTCGAATAGGGTTGAATTTTAGGTTTTTGGAAATGGCAAGGAATGCACTAGAGGTTTTTAAATGTCATTTCTCCCTCACATGAGTCACATTCAAAAATCACAGTGGCCACATCTACTTGGCTGGCCAACGACATCGGACATAGATTAAGGGATTCTTACATGTTTGGGGGTCACATTAGGCACTTAGGAAAAGATCCATTGCTTGGAAGGCACAATGGACCATGCTTAGGCACCCAAGAATAGGATTCATTTAGTCAAAAACTCAAAATCCAGAACTTGGTTGTGCTCGCAATTTATCAAAGGTGGGTAAATTGATGCTCACAAAATCCTTATTAACATCATTTCTTATGGGTCCTTGGCAGCCAATAAGGTCATCTATAAACATCCTTATTTTTCTATGGGACAAATTAGTCGCGGATTTGCTACAGTTGATTCACGAGGTTCTTAATTTTCTAATTTCCACTAATAAGAATGTTGTCAACGAATCTTTGTCAACATATATGCATAGGCGAGATTATTTACTATATCTTCAAACTCTACTTGCAATGTTTGGAGAGGAAAAGCATTATGATAGTGAGATGCAAGAAACTATGGACGACTCAAGTAAAAAGCATAGAGGTGTCCCATGACACACTAGGGGAATGTTGGTACGCGAGTATGGATTAGAGCGTGGAGCATGAAAAAGTAAGCGGGGAGAAAATACTTTATGTAAAAATAATGAAGCCTATAATCGTGGTTTTAGGGTTCCTAGAACCGTGGAATTAATTTGTGTCAAAATTTTAGTCTCCAAAATTTAAGTATCCCACGTTGACCTATAACCGTGAAATTTCAAAGGGTCTAGTCTTTGAAGCGGAGAGGTGACCTCGTCAATTTGTGGACATGATGTAAGCATAATAGTTGCAGAAGAGGATGCACAATTACATATTTATTACTTGAACAAATTAGCATACACATGCTCGGGATATCAATTGTGTATTATACATCTTCAATTCAATGGATTCATAACAATGCCCATGATTCATGCATTCTATAGATGTACATCAAATCATATTTTGAAAAGGGGAACACATCAAAGCCCTTATATTCAACAATTCTAAATTTTATTCATAATAAAAATCAATCGGGATACAAATGTTGATATTTAATTGGAAGCCCTATGAGTTTAGGAATACGTGTAGGGTTGCAAATTCCGAAGGAAAATATTAGAAAGTGCCCATGAGCTCACCATGTTCTTGACACTCGCCATGCATTCTCTGCAGCATATGACATATTCATTCTATAGGGCACCATTGAAGTAATAGTCTCCCTGCCTTTTCATCACAAAGCCATTTTGATAACAATGTCATTGTCTGTTTATGAAAGGGCAAGGAGTTTAGGAATTCAAAAGTGTCAGTAGATTAATTAGTCACATAGTGAAGAAAATGCACGATGAGTGTCAAGAACATGGTGTTCTTGGTTCACAATAATCCTACTAGAATTACATGTTCAAAACACAATCTTATTTAGAGAATACGACATGGAAATCGTAACGAAGTCGACATCTAATAGAAATGAAAAACAAAAATCTCTAAATTATGTACTACCATCATGCGGTAGAAACACAAGAGTACTATATGTCCGTACTGGAACTCGAGTGGATTGAGGTCAAACTACCCTCACTGTCAGATGTTTGCAAATCCGACTCTAGAGCACAATCATCAACAAAATCCAGAATGCGAGGATCTATGGAATAGGCCCTAGAAGCTATTTTGGGTTTGAAAGCAATAGAATCCTTGGAAATGGCCTCAGCATAGACCGGGAGTTGATATGGTTTAGGAGGGCTTGGGAAAAAGCCCGGTGCCACAAAGAACGGTACATATTTGCGGTTCTTCACATCCTGGGCTTGCCTACACAAAGCAGGAAAGAACACATTAGGACAATTGAACAAAATACCTGTACATGGTGAGAAAGATTTGAAGTCGAGGACATTAAAGATGAATTTACTTACTGAATCAAGAAGTCTTCACGATACGTTGGGGTAGTACCTCATCATCATCGAGATCAATGGAAGCAACAACCAAGCGAGATGGTTGAGCTTGAGTAACCACCGTAGTGCGCATGACCGGAGTAATGAGAACGTCGAAGATAGCCTTATCCTCCTCAAAAGTAAGAATATGACGACGCGTAGTTCAACAAGCTTGAATGCTGGAACCTGATAAGAAACCAAGCAACTCACCCGGCACCAAAATAAATTTTCAAAATCATCCATTGCAAATCAAACTCACAAAGAGTGATCCATGCAAGGGAAGAGAATGCCACATGACCCCCGTCTTCCCTCGACCCTTCTTGAGACCAAGAGGCCCTCGGCTAGGGGGTCCCTCTTGTGTCGCGGCCACAGGCACACACACAGATGAACTCAAATTACAAGACAAGGGATACTTCGATGAGATAAGAGTTGGAAAATCATACCTCTGGTGAAGGATTTAGATTAGCAAGAATTGATGCTCCACCCCCTCCATTGCCAATGCTCACCACACCTTGATCATGTCTTAGTCGAAGATTGCACTCTATTGTGTCAATTTGTTGGAGAAGTCAAGAATGCTAGAGGAGTTGAGAGAGGAAGATGAACTGCATAAACGAAAGGGAAATGGCGAAATGAGGAAACTAGGAGCTCGGGTTCCACAAACTATAGGGAGGCGGGAAACGCGTCCTTCAGTCTACCACTGCAATTAGGGTTGCCAACGCCAATCCCACAAGTGGGTCCCAAGAGGCCGTAAGGCTACGTATGGGAGTTCATTACTAGGGTCGAGTAATGTTTCAACATCCACATTCATTTCACTTGCGTTTGGCAATGTACTTTGTTCTTTATCAAATTGCATATTTGTGATCTGCCCTATTAAATATTAGTACCTACTAATGTGGAGGTTTTGGTATTGATGTATCATATGAATAGTACTGTCGGAGTATCCCGTAACCATTAGGAACAATATGACATCAACAATAAGTGATGGAGTGTTGAACCAAATTGTTTACAATAGAACATAAACACAAATATAACATCATTAAATTGAAGGATCCCCAATTTAGTTGAAAATATGATAAGTTATTTAATAAGATAATTGATTATTGAACTTGCTAAATTATCATGCTACAGGATGAAGCATTTTAATGGACATGTAGTACATTTCATTATTTATGATATAATGTATGTTGTTGACATCATGTATAGAAACCTTGGATTAGCAAATGTTGTAAACTAAGTATTTGTGGGCTCATTTAACTGACTTACCGTTACACTAGAATAGGATTCTGACAACAGTGGTGATTTACCGGTGACCAAATTCATGAACCCATTATTGTATTACGTTGTTCAATGTAGTAAAGGTATTCACCTCTTCCATATCTACGTTTTTCCTTCCTTCATATCTTTTTTTTCCTGGATCTGAAATAGTAATTTTCCTTATGATTGGTGGTGCTAAAGGCCATCGCATGTTCTTCTTGAGTGATTTCATACATTAGTATTACATTGATCTTTGTTTATCTCTCTCCAGGATGAGTTCAAGTATGTCTTCTAAATCAATGGTAGTTGTTAGGGCACCCGGACAAGTGGTACCAATCTCCTTTCAAGTCGATGATTCCAAGTTTGCTGTTGTTAGTGCATTTCGATTGAGTATGAGATTTCTTTTAGTTGAGAAGTCACTACATATAGATGAAGAGGTATTCGATACTACAAGTGGAGAGTTGTTGCACACCCTTAGTCACGAGCCTGTATCTTTAGGCCGATGTCGGCATTGCTATGTAATGCCAGAGAAATACTTAGCATACAATCTATCTCAAGTGGTCTCCGAGGCGTCTTGTGGTGATGGAACTCCTAGACTATCATCTACTTCTATTCCGAAATTGCCTTTGCCTAATAAAGTTAAGATTGAACCTGGAGTAGAGGTCATAGCAGTAGACAATGATGACCCAGATGACCAATCACCTCCTCACAAGCTCCTTAAGAAATCTCAACCTCCCTCGACCAAAGTCCCTTGTACTTTGTCTTTGCCTTCTTGAGTAGAGAATATAGCCACATCTAGTTTTAGAGCAAGTCAATCTATAATTCCTTGTTTGCAGAAGCTTTGTCATATGAAAGGGTGGAAGAATCCATTCAAGAAGGTAAACTACAATTCAATTCCTATTCATCACGTTGAATTTGTTCCACCTATGTTTGACAGTGATGTTATTTTTGAGTTACCGCCCCTTAGTAGTAATGGTTCCCAAGGTCAAGTGAAACTTATGAGTGGAATGGAGAAACATTATGATGGACATGTCTGGTCGAATACACATACAACAAACATCAAGAACAATGATGATTTGACATTCTGATCATCTTCTTGTGTCGGTCATCTACATTGCGACAATAGCCAATGCGACTATCTCATGCGAAGGCACCGCGTAGCGCTCATTAATGAGACCGAATGGGATGGATGTTCTTCCATTCCATTTGAGGTTGGTTCTCCCCCTCCCCTTTCCGATTCAACAATTACTTGTAAAATTTGCTCTATGGTTCCTTCATGTATTATAAATTGCCCTGCGAAAATATACTACGTAATCAGCATGACGGACATGCGACATGCATGTGTTCACTTTGGAATCCATGACCACCCTGTAAAAGTTGGAGATTGTTGTGACTTGAAGGAAAGGTCTCAGATTCTAATTTCGGATCAAGTTGAGAGGAACCCCTCAGCTACAAATTCTTCTATTGTCTTAGAGGCAAGCAAGGAGTTCTAGGGGAGATGCCTCTTCAACCAAAAGAAGCCCCTATTATTCCTATTGGGGTAGACGATCTCATGCCAATTTTGGAGAAGTACAAGTTCATGAGTTCTCCCATCATTTGAAATAAAGTAGCAACCTTCAAGTACTTTCAAAGATTTGGAGTCATGGATAGTTTCACGAAGTTACAAAGTTGCAGCAACTGGGCTTATGTTCAAGAAAACAAGTTCCCTAGTCAAGGATCTAATCGAAACAAAGTATTTGTCTTCAAAATGTCCGAGGTTGGTCTAAGGAGTGGCGTCAATTTAGTAACACAAATGCAACCTAGTGGTGATCTCGAAGATGCTTGGATTATGTTTGATCATGTCAAGCAAGTCAAACAGTGGACTACCATTGTCTGTCATGTTTATGACTCCACTTACTGTAGAGTCATAACCATTGCTGTTTGCGACATGCAATCCAAGGATTCTATTGCCCAAACATATTTATGGACTAATTTGAATGCAATGATGAGCAAGATGGTATTGCCTTGCCTTATTTCAAGGGCTTCATGGCAGATTGTGCACAAACAAACTAGAATGCGGTGCGCATTGTATATGGAAGTGGTGACCCCCTAAGGCCTATGGTAGATTAAGAATGGATATGTCTCTTCCATTGGACTCAGTCTATGGAAAAACATACGATAGCAGACATTCGTGCCGACCTACGAGATCAACATCGGATGTTGTACAAGTAGTACAAAGATGCAACATCGGCATCCGAGTCTAATATTCGATTTCATGCCATTCGTGCATGGTGGCACTCTTCGGGAGCCACAATAGAGGAAGGGATTAAACAACTAGAGCTATGGCTAGCATTTTGGCACTTCTGATATAGACAATGGGAAAGTTTTATGCAGATTGTAAGAATATGTAAACCCATCCATTTCAATTCTCGGTGTGAAATTCTCATCATACACTTTGTATTCTCTAGTTTCTTGTAATAGCTTGTAATTATTGCCTCCAATGGATATATGTTGCCTTCATTGACCTCTGTGGGGACCTCCCGGTTAATTTACCGATTGAGTCTACTACCCTTTTAAAAAAAACTATTTGTTTTTCCTATCTCTAACACTTGTCTAATGGTTTAGGATTTGCCAACAAATGAACTTGCAGAGATGCCCTCTTGAAACCTGGCCGAGACAATCCACAATAAATGGCTGCAACAATTTGGAAACAGAGGGAATGATTTGTATGTGGCAACTATTGGTGATTATGTTAGGGCATTCATAAAGATGGTTAGATACTACCAATTTCTAAAAGGTGAGAGTCTTGGAACCAGTCCAGGAAAAGAAGAGCTTCTCCTCCGAGTAGCACAATGGTATGCTCAACGCATTGGGAATCCTGGTGGCCTTCATGATGCAATGGCAACTGTCCTGGGTGTTGGAGAATATTGCACAAGAGATCTTCATTTAGGAGGTGAAGAAGTTTTTGGATCTCAACAGCGGATGCCAAACTTACCTCTAGGTTTTCAACATGATTCACACCGCCTCAACAAGGTGAATTTCTCTTGACCCTGTGTAGGAACAAGGTGCACTAGAGCAAATGCAGCTGTGATTTCTTTGAAGACAATTTTTAAAGGAACATTACTTCATGTTGCCAAAGAAAAGCCCCAGGTGTCAGAAAACCCTATGAATGCATCAATAAGATCGGGCTCTTATCGAGTGACAAGCGTTGAAGAGAGTGTTTGCAATGAATCCAAATGGCATATTGCTCGCTTGCCCAAGATGTTGGCTAAGGCTTGCTTTGCTTTACAAGCCCTTACTAAGAAGAAGTGCATCGCAAAGATTGTGCAAGGCAATAAAAGAACTGCCGCACTAACTTACACAAGTGACATGGACAATTATAAGAAGAATAGGATTGAGTGGATGCAATTCTTTTTTTACAATGATGACATTCAGCGTTGCATCAAAGGTTCAAAGAGAAAATGGGTTATGTTCAAACCTGAAGTATCAAGCATTTGGCCAGTGAAGTTTGGAACTCATCTTACACCTAAAGAGATTTTAGATCTTCAAAATGCGGGGTTCTGTCTTCCTCAACATCTTGAAATCTCTCTATGCAGGTTGTTTGGAAACTAGAATGTACCACCTGGAGTGCCAGATTTTGAAGTTCCACCTTATCCTGCAGAACACTCCGGTACAAGGTCTGGCAAGAAAATTTCTCGGAATCCTAGCTCTCCCACAACTAAACAACCAAACAACTGTACTTCAGCACTTACGGTCAAGGCTCTTGTTCGGTAGGTTACATTGATACCAAATCCTAGGTTCAGGTGCATCGTAAACCTTGACTCGGGTATAGCCTCTAACGTACAACAATACATGATTACTATAGGTTCATTTCCGGATTGCACTTGTCCTAATTTCAAGGAAATGTCGACAAAGGCACTAGGAAAGAGAAGACAATGGGCAAACTGCAAGCACTTATATTTTCTATTCATTGTCATATGCAACTTGGATGTAGAAGTGGATATTTTCATTTATGCTCCAAGCTTTAGCTTCAATGAAGTCAAGCGGATTCTTGAGTGTAGAATCGTGAGGTGCACCCAAAATATGTAGGTCACCTTAATTAATTTACGATAATTCATGCAGAAGTAGTGAGGAGGTACACATGAAAGAATTCCTTGTATTCCCATTCACTTAGTACATGTAGTGAGACTAAAAGGGCCACTACTTTATTTATGCTATCTTTGGTTACACACATGTCTACTTTTGACTTGTATTGCACGTCTTTTCACTTTGGCATGATTTCTTGTAAGATTGACTTCAATGTTTGGCTTTCTTAAAATGACTTCATGTATATATTGATCACGACAAAAACTCCATCCACTCTATTCAGTTCTAGGACCCCTATCCATTTTGTAGACTCTAAAGATTTCTATATACTTTAGGTCCTAAAATTGTGCATTTAGGTTCTACAAATTCGTGGAAACAACGTTTGTCATTGTCTGTCAATGAATTCACTTCATTTTCAAATCCACTTTATAATAGATGAACAGGAGACTACTCCCATTTATACCCTAAACCCACCCAATGTCCACAGTAACATGTTTGAAAGTATATATCCACGCTTACATGTCACATAAGGGTGGTTAGAGGTTTTAGTCTAGCATTTTGCATTCACGGATATAGGTTCATATCCACAGTTATAGGCTATAAAGTGCATATGAATGCTTATAGGTCACACAAGGGTGGTTACAAGTTCCAGTCCAACATTTGAGTCCAACATTTGAGTCCAACATTTATGTCCATGGTTATAGGACCCTAAACCCTAAATTCCCCAGAATTCATTATAATTCTGAGTATTCCCCGCAAAAATGTTCCTTTTTTTTATCATAGAAATAAGTTTTTTACAAATTTCTTCTTATTCTCCGAATCCCTACTCAATTTTCCCCGCTCTATGCTCCACACTCTATGCTCATATACTAGCTTTGTTGGTAGTCTTCCAAGATACGTCTGAAGAGCTATGGGAAGTCGCTTGCCTCTTGCAAACATGCTCCGCCAACAGTGGCATGTGTACTAGGGGCGTTGCTTTGTTTGAGAACACCGACAACAACATCGATGTCCTCCCGTGCAAGTGTAAGTGACCAATGGAACACATCAATCGGGAAGGCTTGCTAGCTAGTGACGTTTTCACGACTTGTGGGCTCTGGAAAAGCACTGAAATCGTACTATGATTGCTAGGATTGATCATTTTTGTCATGGTTGTTGCTAGCTTCGAAGGTTCTTGGAAGTAGGAAGGTTGATGTGAACCATTATATTTGTTCACTATTTAAAAATCCAAAAATATAAACATTAGGCATGAATTTATAAATCCGGAAGTGTTAGTACTCCGAATTAAGCCATAACCATCAATTAAGGAGTTTTCTACTAGATAGCAATGGAAACTTCAAGAGGTTAGGGCGAGATGCTAGAAAATGCAATTAAGAGGAAATTAGGGGAAATTCTAGGGAAAAAATGGGGAGTTAAAACTAAAAAGAGGTTAAGTAAGATTTGGTAGAGTAACCAAATGAGGCTAACGGTAAAATGATGAGAAAATGAAAACAAAAGACTAGAAGTAGGAAATGAAACTAAAAGTAAATTAAAAACCACAAAAATAATAAATAAGAAAAAAACACAAAAGAGGTTAGTTAAACTTAAACTATGACTAAAACACTAGTGTAGTGGGTAAAACACTAAAATAGTGCTAGAAACGCTAAAATAGGATTTTACAGTAAGTTAGAGGGTGTCACAATAATTTAAGGGGGGGGGACATTGAAATAGAGCAATTTACACTAAATTAGCGGATTTACAATAACTTAGCGCGATTTGCACTATTTTGGTTCATTTCGCACTAATTTGGTGCATTTTGCACCAAATTAGTGGATTAATAGTGAATTAGTGTAGGATGAAAGTAGTTGAGAAAAGTAATTTGTTAGAAAGTTGGATATAGGCAAAATTAGGGTTTGGAGCTCTCTCTCTCTCAACTCTCTCAACTTTTGTGTGAACTTGGAATGTGTGTGTTTTTTGAGAGAAAGGTTGTGAATTGTGAGCTTTTGAAGCATGAATTGCAAAAGAGTAGGGTAGGGTAAGATTAGGACAATTTGTCGAGTAGGTTTCACCATTTCTTTTGAAAGAAAATGGATGAAAAATGAAGGGGTGTGAGGTCAGATGAGAAAGTGCTTAGGAAGGGGGAAAAATTGTGAGTTGAGATTAGAGGGTCAACTTTGAGGGCTTATTGCGGGAGCGTGGAGAATCTAATGAATCTGAAATTTGGAGGGATGGAGCGCATTGAAGTTAGCTTCCCGAAAAGCTATAGCTCGCCCAATTCGGAGCCAGAACGCGACGATGGTGGACGATTTTGTGCGAGGAGGTTGGCTGCCGCAACAATGGAAGACTGCCGACTTTGGTAGGCAACAGCGGGAGAACTACATGGCGGAATCAGATGAAATTTGGGGGGCTGGTGCGCCTTGAAGTTGGCTTTCCAAAAAGTCTAAGATCGACCCATTTGGAGCAAGGACAGGAAAATGGCGTCTGTTTTTGTGGAAGAGGGTCTGCTGCCCCTTAGAGGAGGCACAATTTGAGTTTTTTTGTATAATCCTTCACAATTTTAATTGAATCATTGCAATTCTAATTGCACCTTGCTAAGAAGATGTTGTAAGTGTAATGGTTGTTGAGTGAGGATGGTTGGTGTGATTGCAATTGCATAAATGTGAAACTCAATTTCTAGGGTTTGGGTGAGATGTGATGTGTTGTGATTAGTACTTAGAATCACATTTAGGTCATTTTGAGCCCCAAATGGCACATTTGAGGTAGATTTTGGCATACAAAGTGGCTATAATGTATTTGAGTGCTTAATTGGATGATAGTAGATTGTGAGGGGTGTATTTGGTGATGTGAGATAGGCTGCCCCCTTCTTACTTAGAATTACTTAAGTCAAAATTCACTCAAAAATCTCATTGTTGGAGTTCATTGCTTGGAAGGCAATCTAGGTAGGTGTCCCATACACTCCTCGCCGGCCAACTCTAGGGGGTTTCTTCACCTTGCGGTGGAAAAGCCTCATAGTTGACGTGATAGCTGTGAAAGAGGTAAGGCTTCTTCTTTCATCTATTTCTTCAAATGATGCATGATCTCCTCGAACAACATCATCGGAGTCATGTGTACTGAGGTAGTAGTCGTCACTATCGTTGTATTGATTAAGAAGCACAATGGGCTCGACCTCTCCAGAAGGAATGTACACCTCTCTTCTATCGTCAAGCAGAATGACGTAGATGAATTCCCATCTATCGTTCTACACATAAGCGTGAACTGTCAATCCTAGTACCCATTGTAGGTTGCCATCTATGCTTGCAATTGGTACATATCGAGTGATGAGTATAGACGGTAGTCGCATAGGAATTGGGGTACTTAAATATGGAGGGTTTATGAAATCTGCCATGGGGAAGACACGTCACCAACCACCTCGCCACAACAATATACAAGTCGTGTCTACAATCGGGCACGCAACAGTCACATTGTCATTGACGTCGATGGCAGTTGAAATTGGCAACACCTTCGGCATGATGGTAGGAGAGGACTCAGCAACCATTAAAGGCATCTTCCCTCGAATCCTCCTCATGTCTTCGTCAGACACATTACTGACCAGCTCCTTCTACTTCCGGGAACTCTCTTTCTTGTTATCGGTCATGTCAGTGCTGTTGTAGGATGAAGATCGACAGAAAGATTGTGTTCTATACGGAGACCTCGGACTGGCCACAAGAGAATTGTTGATGGTAGACTTCGTCATGACAGTGTGGCTTTTGGAAAGTGGTGGTGACGAGTGGTGGCTGATGTGTAGGACAGTGCTAGCTCTAAGAGGGCGTGTTGCAAGTATACACATGGCAAATGCAGAGAGGAGAAGTGACATTAGGCCAAAGAAGAACACGCAAAGCATGGTTGACTTCAGCAATGAATAATTGAATCCTAGTGGATGTCCCTCAGGTATTCGTTCTCTCCAGCCAAGAATCTACGCATAGTGATGTCGAAAAAGGTACCGTAAGCCTCGAGGATTGTCTTGTCTTCTCACACCTCTCTTCACCGACCTCCATATTAAGTATTGTCAGTCAAGAAGTGCTAGAATTTGACGTGTTTGAGCCTCGAACACTCCAACTATTGTAGTCCATTGACGAATAGTCTGCCATATAAAAGGTAAAGTCAATGAGAGGTGGTCAATAGAGGACGACACGGGGCCATGTGAGACAATTTCATTCTTATGAAAGAAGGACAAGAGAGTTAGCTAGTACAATGACGCTTCACATAACACTCCGAGGTAAGGACGTAGCTGTGAGAGTCGTTCCAGTGCTTCAAAATTCATGTGCATACAATGAAGGTAGTTGGTCAAAGGATGTGTCCGTTTTCGTTCGTCACAAATAAAAAGTTTTAGTGCTTGATAGCAGCTATGGTGAAATAGATAGGCATACTCTAGGCTACGACCTGTCGATTACGTGTATAGCGAAAAGGGCATGACTACAGGGGACTATAAGGCTTCGTATTTCATAAAATCATAACTTACTATTCACTACAGAGAGTAGTGCATTCTATCGGCACTTCTAATTGGTCATGTGCACATGTATAGCAGAGGAGACGATATGCACTATGATAGGGAAGGATAGCTACTGGGGACCACTATGTCGATCAGTATCTACAACTACCGCATTCTGCAAACTCAAGAGTGGATGGAACTAATGCGGCATAATGTGGGAATGGCTCCCAAAGTTACATGATTGATAGAACTTGTGTGCATAGTGGATATATGTAGAATGAAGGAAATCTAAATGAAAAGCAAATGAATAGGATAGTGAGCAATTGCAAATATTGTGTAACTTCGAAGATCTGAAAGTAGTGTTTGCTAAGGTGAGTCCTTGCAGTACTTGGCATTTTCTTTTATCCTTCACAAAGGAATGCTCTACAAGGAGTGCAATTGCTACCTCTTCAATGCATTTTATGACTAGTAGAGTACGAAAGTATTACTAAAAATTTAGACGTGAATTACTGCTATCAAAGGTGGAGTCACTTCATTGGCACATGAAAATCGTGCTAAGTACAAGCTTCCTTCCTATAGCTGAGTAGTGCTTCTAGCACTAGGAAAAAACTATTTTTTTGTGCACATTGGGACACACTTGTGTATTTCATAGCCATGTAGGGTGAACACATAGTCGTGACAATAATTTGAGATGGCCTTGGGTGATTGCAAGAAACACTTGTTCTATTTTTTGTCCCCTTGCCCTTGGACATGTGGTTTTTTAGTCATAACTTTTGCATCGTAAGTCCATTTGTTTGGAAATTTGGTATGAAGGTACACATAAAAGTTTCACACATTCTCTATTTTTTGGGTTTTTCTTAAAATTAATTTACTATTTTTAAAGTGCCCCCAATTGGGTGTCTACCTTGGCCATTTTGGGGGGGTTTGAGCCAAAGTTGTACCCAAAAATGCGAATTGGAAGCCACAAATTAGAGAAGCTGGAGTTGTACTTGTGTTCCAATGAGAGACGAAGAGTTTTTTGCAAAAATACTTTGTATGAGGTGTCTACATGAGGCTAAAGTGACCATTGTTCACGCACATTTTTGGGGCAGAAAAAAATATATTTTGAAGAAATTCTTGGTGCAATGTGAGAGTAGGCTTGTCTACAAAAATGGCTTTTTTTTCTGGGAATTTTTTGAATTTTTTTTGAATTACTAAAAATGAAAAGATTCCTAGACCCCTTTTCTACTATTTTCTACTGCCAGTGACTTCTACAATACTACATAGTAGTCTATAGTACTACATAGTACTATATAGTATTGAATCAACGGTTAAGATCTACAGGCGCCCAAAATCGACAGTTGAGATTCGTAGGCGCAGTCTGACGTGCGAAATTGATAGTAGTCAATAGTACTGCTAGTCTTGTGGCTAAAAATCGGGTTTTTGAGCCAAAAACGTGAAGTGTTTCTTGCAATCACCCCCTCGTACTATATACAAGGCACAAATCTCTCCAGTTTCAAGGTCTGGGCATTCAAGATGTAGCTAGTAGTATACTCTTTCTAGAATGTTTCATGCAGTGACACTAACAAGAATGTGACAACTATGATTCACTTGTGCCTTGGGACAAACACTTCCTCTTGAGATGTTGCCGTACCACTGAAATTGCTGAATATTATAAGATGTGGTGGTCACAAATTTCAATGTAAGTGACAACAACATACGTACAAGTTATCTGACAGGAGTCGCAGCCCAAGGACCGGAAACAAACTCTGAAAAAATTTCAATTACTTCATAGGCCCACCACTGGGCAACTAAAAATTTCAGCAGATCCAAACATGTCTCCACTTTTGCATTTCTCCAAAAATACTGAAGTCATTTCTAGGAAAGGACTTCTCTTTGTCTAGTTCAAAACTCATGCACCTATCTCTCCAAAAAAGGATGGATGAAAAGCCCGCAAAGCTTGGGAGATACAACACTTCTATTCTGTGCATCGTCCAGAAAATGGACGCCAACCCGTTTAGGGGTTAACTCAAATATTTATAGAGAATACATTTTAGATGACCATTGCATCATTATTTGAAAAAAATTTAATTTTCAACAGAGTGTATTTTTAGCACTTTTTTGTTCAATTTTTAGATATTTTTTTATGGGCCCCGTTAGAAGACACTTACACTCCTCTAATGAGGAAATTGCAGGGATCTCTTGGGAATGTGGGGACAAACACGGGGAACATCGGTGTTCTCCTGGAGGTCGTGAGCAGGACGTGAGGGGAATGTTCTCTTGGAGCATGCCAAGAACTCCTGTTGTCATTCATTTATCTAGCTCATTCTGCCAAAGAAGTGTCTGGGTGGATTGTCTTCAACAATCCACAAGAATCCAAAAGAAAGAGAAGGAGAAATGTGGATTTATTTGCCGTAAGTTTGTGTGACTTGAATCCACAACTCGTGGTAGGGTGGGGAATCTTGAGAACGTCCCTCCAAGCACGATGAGATTTTAGGGTATGTTGCACCTGTCTTTTGAAGCATTGATGATGACTGACAACATTGTTAGGCAAATTGACGATGAATACAAATTGTGCACCGGTGGTAGTGTCGGTGGGGGAGTGTTCTGCGGTGAGCTTACCGTCAGACAAGATTGATCACTACACAAAGATGGTGAGATTGCGTGGAATTGCTTACTTAGATCAATCTTTTGTGTTTGTGTACATGGATCAAATTTTGTGATGGATTTTCTGAGAAATTGTGAAGCTATGAGCAAGAACTTGTAGTTGTTGCAATCAAGGAAAAACTGTCTGCAGTTTGGATTGAGGAATGTGGCTTGTGTGCGTTCGTTTGCCCATTTGTTTAATTGCGACTAACTGGAATTTTGGTAAAGGGATGATGCATGCATATGGTTTGTTGTAAGTGATTGGAATTTTGGACATTAAACGATCGAAATAATGTGAGTTTCTTTGTAGCAAACTAGAGTTTGGATTATGGAATAACTTGGCTTGCGTTTCAATTCTTTGCAACTAATTGAAGTTTGGATAAAGGAAGTAGAAATGATTGTGTTTCCTTGCAACTGACTAGAATTTGGATACTGAAAGAATTATGTGTGTTTCTTTGCAACCTTCCTGGAATATGGATAAAAGAATTTATACTTGTCTCTTTTGCAATTAGCTGGAATTTGGATATTGGAGGAATTATGTGTGTTTCTTTGCTACTAATTGGAATTGGGATACTGAAGGATCAGGATTATGCGTATTACTTTGCAACTGAATGGAATTTGGATTCAAGAATATGGCTTGCGTTCTTTACAACTAATTGGAGTTTGGTTATAGGAATTAGGCGTGCCTTTCGTACAACTAACCGGAATTTGGATATTGAAGGATGAGAACTATATGTGTTTCTTGCAACTAACTGGAATTTGGATAAAGTAATTAGGCATATGCTTTTTTGCAACCTAGCTGGAGTTTGGATTTAAATGAATATTTTTGTACAAAGGAATGAGGCATGTGTTTCTTTGCAAATTAAACAGAAGACTTGTTGAAGTTGAAGTACAAAACTTTGGCCAACATATGGAGAGATTTTCACTCCAAATGTTTGTCTAAGAGAGAAGTATTAATCGCCTACAAAACCTTAAAATATGATGAGCTTATAGAATGGTGGATTCATAGAATGAGACTTGTTCACTGGCTTCATGCACTGCAGCGATTTATGAGTTGAATATGATTACATATATTAGATTTAGTTGGAATAACCCTATCTAAAGTTCAACCAAAATAAGTGCCTCTCCCTCAAATCATGGAAATTCAATTCTCAATTCATGAAAATGAATCTTTGCACCAAATAAAATGAAAGCTAGGAGCATTGAGAGGTTGCTTTTAAGAAAAATTCTTGATTTCCATTTTTTTTACTATTAGATCTAACCTTCACAATGAGGTATGAGACGTGGAACAAGCAGAAATATTAAAATCACTCTTATCAAGTTGTTTCTTAATTCTCAACCCCTCATGTGAGGAGGTTTGGATAATCATCTTTATTTGTTCAAAATGTGAAGTGATTTTCATACAAATGATTTTGACTACAACTATTGAAATTTGAAAGGAAAGAATGTGAGAACTTATACTATTTTGCAAATTCATGCATCTAAATATTCAAATCAACAAATAATTTCAGAGTCTAAAGAATGTTAGAAGTGTGTTAAAAATATAGTAATTTAGAGGAGACACTTCTTTATATTAATAAACAATTTAACCCTTTGATGTCTGATATTATTTTATAGATTTTTACACATTCTTGTTTATATTTTCACAAGAATATTTTATTTATTTCAATTTCATCAAAATTGGTCATAAAGATTCAAGAATTGCTTGGGATGAATGAGAAATTGAGAAGGTATTTGGATGAAACATTCTAAAATACTTTGTTCACACTAGTAGAAAATTCAGTTTTTTTGTTGTTTTGGTTGTGTTGATTTGGTCACCTTTTGACAAAAATTTGTTGAAATCAACAAATTTCTGTCAAAAAGTGACCGAATCAACACGACCAAAACAACAAAAAAACTGAATTTTCTACTAGTGTCATAATCTAGAAGATGAATGTTAGAGTGCTCATACCTATTTGGAATCAACTTGAACTAAATTTACATGTCTTTTAAATAAAGAACCAATATCCGTAATCAAGACAATTTGTGATTATCTTAGAACTACTAAGGCATGAGATTCAATAGGCACTAGGTTATTGGAGGGGAGGCTTGTAAGATTGTTCATGTGACAATTAAGTAAACATTAGTATTTTTATTTCTGTAATTTGAATATATTAAACAAATATACTTTAAAGGCAAATACATCCATATATCTCATATCATTTTGGAGAAACATGCAAATTTCATCCATTTCAAACTATAGAATTTTCAATAGAATATTTTTCTCTCATCATGTGAAGTCATTTTTTGGGTTTTCTTACTAAACACCAACAACCATGCTGATAAGCACCTAAATAAACCATAGGCTTTTAGTAAAAAATAAAATTTTAGAATGAATGTTTCAATACATATGTGTTATAACCTCCTAAGCAACCTTTTTGTAATCCCTAATTGATTTGAATGAGCTCTAAGATACTGACATGGAACCTCTCATTGAGACGTTGTCAAGAGTCGAAAGATCAGATTTAGATGCAGACAATGCTATATATAGGAATGGAGATTTTGCGAAGGGAGATTAGGTTTTAATACAGTAGAAAGTTAATTGGTGTAATGTAGTATACAAAGTGTTGTCAGTGAAGGCAAGTAGAAGATTAATTGTAAATTTTATGGATGGATTCTACTTTTATAGATGAATTCTATAATAGAATGCATTGTACAGTTCAAATCGGTTTCTTCTTAATAAAAACCTGAAGTTCTTTATTCTAATGAACTTTCTATTTCTGCTTCTAAATCAATGGCAAGAACCTTCATCCACTATTACTGCGATTCTCATGAGTTACTTCGTAGGGCAGTTCACTACTAACTAATGAGTTGCAATCAAAAAATTGATTTAAAATGAAAAAATGCCACCATTGCAAAGATTGTTTGCTCAACAAAGCCAAATTTTGATGAAAATTTGAAAGCAAGTTCAATTGGCCTTCGTCGTCAATTTAAGCTTTACATGTGAACATTGTTTATTACCTTAATAATGTTTAATTCTACTGCTATTCTTTATTTTATTATACAATACATTTCACTAGGATGAAATCATCTACTGTGAGCTTCCTAGGTAACATGACATATTTTTGTTCAATAACTCTAGATAATAAGACATAGATTAGTCTTGGTGTAAATGCATCACATTAATGGCTAAATTGCCTTTTTTTCATTGATTGAAAACTATTTTTGAATTTAGAGGTTTTCCTATGCATATTCTACAATTATTCTCATTGGTTAAAGCTCTTTCATATGTTGGATTATTGTGGTTAAAATTCAATCGGCATTCAAAAATTATATTTTGATAGAATCTAAAATTATCTTTCAATTGCTAATAAGATCCAACAAAAATTAAGAGCATAACCTTGAAACCATAGGGAAACTAATTTGTATCCATTAGATGACTTTTAGAACACCCTATTGAAGGAAAAAACAAAATTTCATCCAATTTTCTTTTAACCCCTAAAGGACCAAGGTGATTTTCCTATCAAAAACCACTCAAAATTGTCATTTCTATTGCAAAGAGAAAAGAACATTAGAAATTGTTCTTTTTTGCATATCAAACCATAAGATCTTATACTTGACTAGTATATGAATACATGGAAGAGATTTCAAAAACTTCGACGATGCAGATTGCAAGATATGTGCATTTAAAGTGAAGAAAACAAGTTTTTTTGCACCTTGCTTGATTAGATTTTTTGGCTTTGAATCTTTTTAGTTCAAATTTTTTGCACTACGGATTTTGATTTTCTACTTATTTATGTTAATTAGTTGAGTTGAGAATCTACAAAAAAAAGTTGGAAAAAAAACACTTAGTTTCCACTCATTAAAATATTTTTAAGAAGAGGTGGGTTCAAGATTGAAGGAAAAACTAAATTGTTAATAGTTTTTAGATGGTATTGAATCACTATAATCCCAACGGTGAGATTATTCTAGCAAGAGAATCTAACCTTGTATAGCAATTTTTTTAGAAAAATTCTAAAAATTGCATTAAAAAATGAATTCCACAAGTTATTTTTTCAAAAAGGCGCTTAGATTGCCTGAAAAACTAAGATTATTTAGAGCAATTATTTGAACTAATTTTGTATTTGGTACCAATTTAATTCATTTTATTTAAAATTTCAATTCTAATAAATCCAAATTTTTTCAAGAACATCTAAATTTTTTGTGACAAATAGATGATTTCATCTTTGAAAAGTACATATAAAAAATTATTATTTACAATATAGATTGAAGGATCTTAAAGGTTAAGTTTGTGATTATGGGCTTGTTGTTTTTGAATTAAGAATGGAATTTATTATTACATGCTTGTTTAGATGTTTCTAAGTTCAAGACATTTGGATTATTTTAGAGTGCCCCATTGCAATTACAAGTTGAGTTGGATTCTAGCATGGTTACAAGTTCCTTCTAATATTATATTTACTATAATAAAATAATTTGTTGTCATGATTGACCTCTTGATGTTTTTAATGATAATATGCATATTTGATAAATGTTCAAATTTCTTAGCATATGTAGTAAAAGATATAAAACTTTTGCCCTAAAACTTTGAAAAGGCCTAAAAATTATAGTGTCTCTTCTGAAAAATATATGTTGTGCTATGCACATATATTTTCTTCTACTAGTAATATTCATTATTTTTATGGGCCCCGTTAGGAGATGCTTACGCTGCCCTAACAGGGGAACTTCGGAGCTAGGGCGGGGAACATTGGATCGGGGAACTCGGGGAACACTTCAAAGAAGAAAGCGATCACTTCAAATGGATCTGAAGGTCGTGCGCATTTTTAAGGAATTCTGCTTGGGTGAGGGCTTTGAGCTGTATGTGAATATTGGATTTTCCATTTTCGAATTTGGCTTAGATTGTTGTACTCGAAGCTAATTTTGTGATGAAGCAAACTCTGAAGAGTCTCTTTAATGCGTTGATTTCGTTGCTTTCGGTGGAGCCATTGGAAGTGTTGTAGAAGAAGGAACTCTTCAAATGGATCTGAAAGTCGTATGGATTTTATGGGATGACGGTTTAAAGTGCTGCAGAACAATTCAAATGGATCCAAATTAGTGGTGAATTGATCAACTTCCTCCAAAAGTAGGGTTTAGGAATTCATGTCACTCATCACATGACTCTGGGTTTTTTTCTCACATATTGCATCCTCAACAATCGGGAATTATTTTGATCTCCCAAGAGTTGGCAGCGTCACTTCTCTCTTGTGTCTTCTTATGCCTCTTCCCAAATGCAAACCGCGAGAAGCACTGATTACTAGCAATCAACATGGACACGCTATTTGCAGGCATCTGGGGGCGGTCAAGTCAAATCCACAAGATTCATTGCATCATTCACTACTTCCACCGCGTGTGTGAGTCCATGCCACAGGGAACAATTTCCTATGAGCGGAGAGTGCTCGACCAAAAGGTAATGTCGACCGATTTTTGGAACCAGAGTCACACAACATTGTGCAATTTCGAGACCCTAGATCAAGGCATAATTGAAGACATGGGATGGGAGTACGCATAGGTTAGTGTCCCAGAAGCATAACTCAGTAATTAGCAAAATTAGTAGTCTCTTGCAAAATCGTTATGTTAATGGCTATTTTCATTTGGGAAATTCAGTGACACGTGTACAATTCTTCAGCAAGTTTGCCTAAGGTTTACATATGCATTTGGCTCAATGACAATATTAGTAGGTTGTTTAAGGTTTACAAATTTGAGTGGCTAAATGGCAAGATCAGAAATTTGCTTTGCGCTTATACATTCAATTGGCTAAATGACAACATTGTCTATTTGCATGAGGTTTACAGATTCTAACATCGGAATGGTAATTGCACTTGGTTCCAATGTACCTAAAATTTTGCATTCCCAGTTCATTGGCACAGGTGGACTTTGCAAACAAGTTCCTTGGAGGTGGGGTGCTCCGCTTGGGTTGTATGCAGGAAGAGATTTGGTTCATGTTGAGCCCGGAGCTCCTTGTGGGAATGTTGTTCCTGCCTGTCATGGATGAGTATGAGACAATTGAAATTGTGGGCTCCGAGAGGTTTAGTAACTACGATGGCTATGGTGGGAAGTTTCATTATGCGGGAGACTTTGTGGATTCGACTGTGCGAGACTCATGAGGTCGGCGGTGCACCAAAATCATTGCCATGGATGCCAAGGCTCGCTTGAGTGAGGCGCAATTTCAGCTGAAGCTCTTGCTGAGGGAGGTTTATAAGGCTTATTGTGGCTTTCAAGTTGCCTCCCTTAAAGACAACCCTGAAAGCATTGGTATGTTCTTCTAATTGGTACATTATTGAGCTTTGAACTTAATCTTTCTTCTAATTGCGTACTAGGTTCTATTGGTGTTCGTATTAACCCCTAAATGGCCAAAAGTGACCAAATCCATATCTATAGGAGTTGGCTAAATCATTCTCAAGAAGCCTCGAAGGAGTTGAGTAAAACGTACCAATAGAAAGAAGAAAGCATAGCCTACATTTTGGAATGATAGAAATGAATGTCTTGGAAGATATTATAATTGACTATTAGCTTCCAAACTAGACTTTTTATTTGTATTTTGAGCACTTGGGGATTGATTGGGGGTGTCAGATTGTAAGATTTCAATGGCAAGACTCCATTTCTTGAACAGTTTTGAGCCTTGCCCAATTTTGAACCCCAAATTCGCTTTAGAAATGATAGCCCTCTTGGAGAATTTGAAGTCTCGCTTGAGAATGGTCCTCTTATCTGGGAAGGCAATTCTCAACTTGACACCCCCTCATATCGTAGTCATTCCTTTTGAGATTATTTAGACTATGGTGGATTTCATCATTTCCAAATGGGAGTGTCGTTTTAGCTAGAATCAGGTTTTGGAAAAGAAAAAAAATGTTCAGAGTTCAAGCTTCTTAGCATTCACGAGAATCACTGTAGTGATTTTCTCACGTTCTTCGCAATTGAATCGAGAAAATATAAAGGAATTGCTACTGGGAATTGGGGATGCGGGGCGTTTGGAGGGAACCTTCCCATCAAGAGCATGCTACAATGGCTTGCAGCATCGAAAGCAGGGTGGCCGTCTGTCAAGTATTACACCTTTCAAGATCAAAGAGTAGAATGTCTCAATGAAGCCGTGCACTTCATTTTGGAGAACAAGTTTGACCTGTCTCACCTATGGAGCGTTCTACTAAAATACGGGGAGCTCCGACATTCCCAGGATGTGCATTACGATTTTTTCATGTGGTTACTCAAGACTCCACTCTAAATTCTTCGACCCTGCATGTAGATATTGTTGATAGTCAATTCACTCATTTTACAGAAAGGAAAAGCCGTAGCAACTCAGAGTTAATACTCGAACTGGGAAAATTTTGCATCGAATTACATGGAAGACGTAAATCATGCTTTTCCCTTCTGCCAAACTAGTATCAGGGTCACTAGAGTAGTTTATCATGGGTGAGGTCGCACCCGAGTTTCATGTACATTTCTAGGGGTATACGTTAATTCCTCTAGACCCTAATTCTTGTTAGCTTTTAGTAAATCTCAAGTCTCATTGCACGTCAGATTGAACTTGGAAGGAATGCAATGTGTTGATTGATTCTCGCTCCAGTTACTTCGGTTTCTTTGTCCAGTTTGTGAAGGCAAGATCGCCATGTAGAGAATATCTTAACTCACTTTTGTGCAGTACATCATGTCGCATGCAACCACTGTACTGTTGTGGAAGGATCGAACCGATTGTAAGGTGCTTGCTACTGCAGAAGACGACGAAGACTCCCAATGCTGCATTCTGTTGAACATGGTAATTAAAATTTCCCCAAGCCCTCAGTCAGTACCAACATTATTTGCTTGGCCCTGGAGCTGGTGCTGATGCCTTTGGAAGTCGATTCTGAGTGTGGTGGCCATGATGCTTGCAGTAAGCAAATGATAAACCTGGCAGTGTGATGATTGAGTCGGCTAAAATGAAGATAGGGAGTTTAATCTTGTTATCGGCCATGTGTGGCTTGGCAGGTTGCACTTGTAGCAAGCTCTTATGACCTCAATTTTTTATGAAACTTTTGAAAGTTTCCCCGATAAGATAGAAAAATTGATTAGCTTTCTGAGAATTTAAATTTTATTTCAATTGGTGCACAAGAGCAAAAGTTATACCACAAAAAGCCCCAAATTGAACTCCATGGTAGCAAATTTTTTTCAAAAAGTCAAAATCAATTTTTATATATTTTTTTAAATAATATATTTTTGTCTATATGTAATCTAATGTTTTGATTCATTCAATTTGTACTTGTAATGAGAAAGTAAAGGACACTCCTTTTTGGGGGCAATCTAAACATCTTCTTGAAAAATTAATTTGTAGGATTCATTTCCAAATGCAATTCTCGCAATTTTTCGAAAAAAGTTGTTGGAGAAGGTTACTTGCTAGAACAATCTCACTGTTGGATTGATTGTGTTTCAATCCCATCTTAGAGCTATTAACCATTTAGTTTTTCTTTCAATCTTACACCTACTTCTCTTTAACAATTTTTTAAAGAATGGAAATTAAAGATGATTTTGCTTTTCTTTTTTCAAGACTCTCAACTCAATTATTTAACACAAGAAATTTTTAATTCAAATTCTATAGTGCAAAGTTTTTTCACAAATGGTGGTCAAAGTCAACGGAAATTATAGACCACAATTCAAAAAAACTTCTTCTTCCATCATTGAATGCTCATATCTTCCAATCTATACAATCGAGCTTTATGCAATTTTTATCAAATGATCTCAAATAAGTTAAGTACAAGATCCTACAATTAGATTCTTAAAAAATATTGTTTATTTTGTTTTGTTAGGTGAATGCAGTAGAAATGGCAGTTTTGAATGTTTTCTAAGAGAAAAATGGTCTTGGGCCATTATGAGTTGAGAAGAAAAAATATAAAAAATACGAACTACACTACGAGGTGAACCATTTCTCTACACTTCATATGTACAACATAGTTTGTTATTTTAATAATGTTTAAGCCTATTATTGGTCTTTATTATATTATACAATATGTGTCACTAAGTTAATGTCTTCTTCTTGGCATTAGAACATCATGCATTATATTTACCTCCTCACCCAAAATGATCTAAACATTAAGCATTTGTTAAGAATAGTCTAACAATGGTCTACATTATTGCACCTATATAGTTATTTTCAATGTTTTAAAGATTAAAACTAATAATTAAAAAAAAATTATAATAGTTTGTAATTTTCTTCAATATAACATTTATCATTTTCAAGGAGATTCTTAAGGGCCCACATGTCTTGTTATTTTAAGTGTAAACACATGCAAGTTTGAGTACGTGGTTCTAGGCTCCATCTTTTAGGTATTTATTCCATGACATTTAAAGGATGCCTGTGTCTCTAAATTGAATAGCCTTGACCTTGTACAACTTGTACTACAAGAATCATATACGTATTTTGATGATTGAAGAAATTCCAAAAATTAGAAATCAGAACTCATTCACTTAAAATCCTAGGGTTCAAATAAAATAGGCTTATAGCTACTTAGAAATTGGATTTTTGCAAAAAACATAACCAATAGCAAAGAAAAATTTACAACAACAAATTGTTAGATCCCAAAAGAATCCTTGCAAAGTGACAATGGTCTCAAGGACTAAAATTTCACTCAAGGTCTCTATCAATATCTATGACAATGACATTGATTATAGTGCAATAGAAAGCATGTTAACTATGACACAAGCACAAAAGATGTTAAGGCCAATACTTTTCGGGGCAAACTATCATCATTTCAATCTTACCAATTCAAAATAACATTCAACTTACACGATGGTGATAGGAAGGATCTATCTTTTGAACATGTACAAATTATAATTCAAGAAATGAAAGATTCTACAAGTGAACTTACACTAGAGATGATCAATACCTCAACCTCTAGCTACCTACAAGAAGACATTTTAGAGATTCTACCTTGCCCCCAATTAAAAGATCTAGACATTAAGCATTCATTATAAATAGTCTAAAGATAGTCTATAATGTTTCACTGACATAGTTATTTTCAATGTTTTTGAGATAAAAGACTATTAATGAAAAAATGAATTTTATAATAGACCCAACTTTCTTCAATACATGATTTTTGAAGTAGACTCTCTAGGGCCCACATGTCTTGTTCTTATATAAAATTGGGGTGTGAAAGTTATTTTTAGTTCTACAGTGTATCTTTTTACTTCAAAAATTTATAAATAATTATAATTATCAAATAAAAATACCAATAATTCACAACATAAACTTTCAAAGTAGAAAATATTTCTTTTCTTTTCCTTTTATTTAAATTTTAGAATATAATATAGGGGGTCTAAAATTTTAACACACATAGTTTCCAGTGGACACTCTAAGTGATCTCTCGGAGGATTTGGGCCATTTTTGAGCCAAATCACCAAACAGTTGTGTTTTTGGAGCCTTTATTGCTTTATTGATGTTGTTGTTTTTTGCAAGTTTTGAAGGACATTGGAGTCCCTTCAAAGTTGGTCTTTGTTTCTTGTTTTCAATTTTTTTTTAATATTTCTTGGTTCTTTACGTGTTTGGTGCTAATACTAGAGCTATTTCTCTTGTATCTCGTGATGGTGTTTAGGGGAATTCTCTAGTTTGTTTCTTTTTGTTACCAAGTCCACAAAAGTCTTTTAAGTGGGAATTCTATTGTGTGAGAATTCTCCTAGTGTGTGTGGAATTAGAGTATGTGACTAACCTTCTTGTTGGTTGTGTGTGGATGTATTACTTGTGTATGTTTCTAATGTGAACTTTGTCTTGGTATCCAAGTCCTACCCTTGATAAATCCTTTCTAAGATTTGAAGTAACCTTGTCTTACAACAAAGCCTTGGCTTTCCTCTAAGTATGTGGAATCTCTTAGTTTGTGATAGAAATCAGAAACTCGGTGAAGCTATTGTCCACTATCATATGCTCTATGTCTAGTTGACAAACTAAACTTTTTTGTTCTTGTTTCAAAATTCAGGCCTAAACACCGTGGACAACGAAGCTTCACCCTCAGCACTACCTTTTTTTGTATCCAATTTTTTATTTTTGTTGGTGGTCTCCCTTAAGGAGTTAAAGTAAACTCCAAAATTTGGTTTGGACAAACCAAAACTTGGCCCAACCAGTCCAAAATTTCAGATTTGAGTCAAGCCAAAGAGGAGTCGACAATTCCAGATTGTAAAAGTCAACTAGCGTTGACCATGCCTTAATCTCCCCCAAATCAGAGTGATTGCAGCTCAACAAAGAAGCTAGAAAGATTGCAAAGCACAATTCAAAAGCCAAAGTGATGGGAGGATGAGTGAGTGTGAGTGAACTTGAATTTGAAGCTCCATCTGCTCAAAGCTTGCTTGCTACATGCTGGATTGGGCCAAAAATCGAAGAAATCATCCATGGAGTCTCGATCTTGCCTTTAACATATACTAGACTTCAACTTAACTACAAATACAAGTGCCAACAATGAGCTCTTAGTTGTGAGAGTAGCATTTAGTAGTGAATAGAGAAGAAGGAAGATTAGGATTGAAGGAAAACCAACCATTAGAGAATAGTTGACTTTGTTAACCATGTTTTGAATTTGATTAAAAGACAAGTAGGAAAAAACAAATAGAAGAATACTTTGACTTGCGGGAGTTCTAGAATTTTTTTTATTAGTGAGAAAAGGTTGGATGGGCTTGTCTTGAGTTGATTTGACTTTTAAAACTACTTAGCAAATATTTGTAGAATAGATTTGGTAGGATTTGGGTTGACAAAAATTGTCTTGGTAGAAAAAGGTAAAGAAGGGAAGCTAGAAGAAGAAGTTTAGAAAGAAATAGAACTAGTTAAAGGTTGGATATTCAAACACTTGTAATAAAAATCAAAACTTATACAACAAAAATAACCGTGATCAAAACTTCAATTTGGAGAAATATGATGGCACAAGAAGAGGAGTTTGAAGGTGTCTTTGACAACCTAATCGATGAAGCCCAATCTGAGGTACGTTCCTAAAACATTCCTTTTCATTGTAATTGTCCAAATTAGTATCGTTTTCAATTGGGCCGAGGCCGAGAGCCAAGTTAGACCCTTAGATCTAAGATTTAGGTCGAATTTGAGTTTAGAATCCTCTAGTAGAAATTTAGAGGTTTCTACAAATATAAGATAAGTAGAGATTACAGTGAAAACAAAAAAGATATATGAAGTTTAGAAGTCAAATTGGATGAAAATTAGTTAAAATCATCCAAGTTGAACAAGAATAGAAATTTAGAGATTAGGGAAAACCAAAAGCCAATATTGAAATCAAAAGTGAGTTTTGAATTTTAGGGTAGGAGAAAACCATGGATGAAGTTTGAAGAACCAATTAGTGGTTGAATTTCATCTATATATAACTTTCACGAGGAGAATTTAATTTAGAAATGTCTTAGCATTTTAGAAAGATTCTATCATAATTTTTTGAGTTTAAATATATTTTTTGTATGTTGCACTTTACCATATTGGAGTATAACATAGTAGACATACTTGCCCCATTCGTTAGTTCAAAGGTACCTATACGACATTGTGACATTATGCAAGATTTTAAAATATAATATTTTTTTAGATGTCACTCTTAGGTGTGATGACAATAATATATGTTGAAACTTGAGCTACATTAAAGTACATTAAATTACATTAAAGTACATTAAATTACAATAAAGTGCTTGACCCCTTAAGGCCCATGACTATTTTTCACCAAAAATGCTCCAAAACTGCCATTTCTAGTACAAGAACCAAATTTTAGAAAAAAAACATTTTTGGACATATGTAACCATAGGATCTTGTAGTAAGATGGTTTGAAAACATGTGGAAAAAATTTCAGAAATTTCCACCATGTAGATTGCAAGATATTAGCGTTTGAATTGACAAAAATCCCTTTTTTGGGCCTTGCAAAAAACCAGGCAGCTGCTCTTCACAAGGTCCCATTTGTATGAAAAAATGTCCAAAATGGATGTGCATCTTTGAATTAATTCTTCAAGGCAAATTGGCTACATGCCTAAAAAATTCAAATTATTTGGAATTATACAACATATAGGAAAAAAATAGTAAGTAGAAAGAAGTAGAGAAGGATTCAAAATACTAAATTGTTAAGAATTTTGTTATGGACTTGAAAAATGAAAATCCCAATGGTTGTAATTTTGCAAAAAATAATATACATCCTATGATTTTATTTTTTTCAAAAAATATTGAAAATTGAGTCAAATGAAGGACTTCAAAGTTTATTTTATAGTAGAGAATCCATAACTGCCCGCAAACTAAAACATCTCATAACTTTCACCTCATTAATCAAAGTCAAATGATTCAAATCTTTTCATATACATATAAATCTGGAAAACCAATTTCAAATTTTTATTTTTGAAAAAAGTGATTTTCTTTGATTTGTCCGAGCTGCCCGACTTGGCAAAGAAACTACATATTATATTATAACTTTTTAACCATATTGTCAAAAGTTATGAAAATTGTTGGGCCTTAAAGCTACTCCTCAACCACATGTTGTGTGAAAATTTCAAAGAAAAATATTGGAAATTTTGCTCGTAATGAGTTGCCCAAAATATCTATAATGCCAAAAAAACATGTTTGGGCCTTTAGGGGTTAAAGCGTTTTTAGTAGCATTCAATAAGAAAATACATAAAATTATGTAATTGCTTGTACTATGCATACCTTGGTGTTTTAAACTATCAATTCATTTTACAATAAAACTTAAATAAACACTTCAACTTATAATTGAATGCTTCACATTTATGTAGTGGCACATAATAATTGATGCCGTACACCCTAAAAACTAAAAACATTCGAAACATAAATGAATAAGTCTATGAGGTCTACTTATGTAGTACATTTTGATAATGACATTCAAAGGAGATTGAAGTTCAAACATATTCCGCACATTGCACCAATGTTTATGGTAATTGATGTAAAGTTCAAAATATAGGATTTGGGGCTACAAAGTTTAGGGTTTAGGATATAGGGTTTAGGATTTAGCTTTTAGAATGCAAGTTTAAATGTGTAGAGGAATAAATTGAATTACCCTTTCATACATAAATTAATGCTACATTGGATGCTTGTAGCATTGAATAGTAGTCTTTGGAAGCGGATGAGTGCTTTTTAAGATGCAATAGTTTAGTAGAGGAGGCAGATGGGATGGTGGACAAGTAGACAGATTAGTGTGAGTGATTTTAACTCCACCTTTTCAGTCAAATCTAACCACACGGGTCTTAATGGCAATTCATTAATAAATCTTATGGATGATTAAAAAAAATGCCTTCCAAGCAATGGACACTTAATTGTATTGTTCCTAAAAGTAGTTGAAAATTACTTAAATACATTAAGGGTTAGGATTCTAAATCTTTTGGACTAATGATTGACTTATCAAAATTTAACCTAATTCAACCTCTAAAGCTTTTTTTTATCTTTCTAAAATAGTAAAGTAGGTAAAGATTGGGTTTCCCTAGTAAAAGATACTAATAGACGAATTTTAAATCCTAACTAGCCTAGAAGTTTCATTCATTAAATTCCAATAGCTAATTAATCTAAAACTAACTTGAATTTTGGATCTAATCTTCTAATTATATATAATTGAGAATTCTTCATTAATTCCTAAATTTAATTAAGAATGAAAAACTTCATCTAGAGCAAATTTCTTAAACAATGGGTTAAATTCTAAGTGGAGAATAGTTTTGGAATCTTTGAAAGATATTTTAAGAGATTCTAGAATTAGAATATTCCTTGGTGACTTTCAAATGATTATTTTTAATTATCTTTTAATTTACCCTAATTTGGACTTTTTACACTAAAATTACTATTTTAAAGGTTTTTATATTTTTAAATGAAAAATAAGTAATTTACCTTTCCAACAAGGTAAAGTACTAAAATGCTAATTTCCTATGCAAAAAGTTATTGATGGATGAAATTTCCTTTTAAATTGGCAATTTAGAATTTCATCCACAAATTACTTTTGGGTTAATTGGGCAAAGGAAATTTCGATTTCATCTAAAAGTTCTAAATTATTTTTAGATTTTTAGATTCCCTCTTGGGTTCTTTTGGATGAATTTATAGTCTTTTCATCCAAATTAACACACAAAGTTCATCTGCTTATAATTTTCTTGTTATTTTAATTATAGGATATTATTGGAAACCTCTAAGAACTACCTACAAGATTCTAGATCTTAGTTTTAATTATAACACTCTAAACTAAGGACTAACTTTTAATATTGAAACTCTAATCTATGGAAATCAAAAGAAATCAAAAGAAAAAATGTGAAATTAATGTACCTCACCCTCAAAAGATGTTGTTGTGCCATTGTCGCATATCACAAGATGTATGGTTTCATAATATCCCGCTCCCTCCATGTTTGTCTAGACCATGGCGAAGTTCCAATTTAAAACTCTTTTGTTGATTTATTTTCTTGCTTGTTTAGCCCCTAAACGCCCAAACTGCATTTTTTGGCAACATAGCAATTTTGGGCAGCTCACTACGAATGGAGTTTTTCTTTTTTTTCTTTGAAATTTTCAGACAACATGTGTCCGAGGAGTATCTTTAAGGCTCAACAATTTTCATAACTTTTGATTTCATGGTTAAAAAGTTATTGCATGATATGTAATTTTCATTGATCTTTGGGCAGCCCAAAAATTTATGAAAAAAACACTTTTTTAAGAAATAAAAATTTGAAAATGGTTTTCTAGATTTATATGTACATGAAAAGCTTTGAATCATTCCATTTTTATTTATGAGATGAAAGTTATGAGGCGTTTTAGTTTGCGGGCAATTTCGGATTCTCTACTCTAAGATAAACTTTGAAGTCCTTTATTTCACTCAATTTTCAATATTTTTTGAAAAAAATAAAATCATAGGGTGTGGATTGTTTATTAAAACATTACAACCATTGGGATTGGAATTTTTCAATTCCATAACAAAATTCTTCACAATTTAGTATTTTGAATCATTCTCTAGTTCTTTGTACTTACTTTCTTTTTCCTATATGTTGTGCAATTTCAAATGATTTGAATTTTTTCAAGAATGTAGCCAACTTGCCTTGAAGAATGAATCCAAAGAGTAACCACCATTTTGGAATTTTTTTCATACAAATGTGGCCTTTTGAAGTGCAGCTGCCCGTTTTTTCATAGGGCCAAAAAAAGGATTTTAGCTAATTCAAACACTAATATCTTACAATCTACATGGTGGAAAATTCTGAAATTTTTTCCACATCTTCTCAAATAAGTTTAGTAAAAGATCATATGGTTACATGTGTCCAAAAACTTTTTTTTCCTAAAATTTGGTACTTGTTCTAGAAATGACAGTTTTGGAGCGTTTTCGGTGAAAACATAGTTGAAAACATTTAGGGGTTAGTCCCACACTAAATTGTGTAAGAGATTGTTAAATTTTAGAAGTATTTTAGATAATTCCTATGATTTTTGTAATTATTTTTAATACCTCAAAACTTGTAATAATCCTAAATCAAATCAAATCTTTAAAAATATTCATTCTTCCCTAATTGTTTATTAATTTCCCCTATCATTCTAAAGATATTTGTTGCTTTTTGTTTTTATCTATTTGGCTTATTAGGCCTAATAAAACAAAACTTCAACAAACATCCAACCTACTAATTCCTAAATAATCTTAATTAATAGCTAAACAACAACTTAATGAATAGTAGAAAGAATGAAATCAAATTATAGGGTCAAATACTAATTAATGACAAAGATTCTTTAAATATCTCACCTCTTTGCTTCTTCAATAGTTCCACTTCTTCCAATGCTTCTAGGTCTCCAAAGGTAGTCTGCTCTTAAACTGTACATTTAAGGACTGGTTGGCCTTTTCTATGGTTCTTAGATGCATGAAATTATTTTGCCTTGTTTTTCACTTAGAGCATCGCCACTCATTCTCACCAAAGCTAGTTGGAACAATCTAGGGCGGGCCCAATGAGAAAAAAGTAGTCCACTGGGGCCCTAGCTTGGGACAAAAAGAGACCGGTCACTCCCAAAGTCTCTAGCCAAATACTAGGACCCTGTCCCCGCCATCCTTCTTATTTGGGTGCTTGATCTTGTCAAGTTGTTGGTTAACGTGCTACAATACATTATATCTTGCATTTTTTAATCAATTGGCATGTTGATTGGCTCCTCAATTCGCAAAGACATTAATACTTTGAGATTGACTTTGTTTGGCATGTCTTGAGAGTGGGAATGAATGGGGCACAGTAGACGCCCGGAGGGAATAGGGCCTGGACCACCCCATTCCCCCAACCACATTTGGCGAGAATCAGTGGCGATGCTCTTAAGTAACACAGTTCATGGATCTAACATGCATGCTCATAACTTTTGTCAAAGCCAAGCTTAGATCTCGGTTCTCCAATCCCAAGCTGGATCTCACCTCATAGCCTTGGTCGGTCACCGGGATCTTGGGACCTTGTTTCTACAACTTGGGACCTGCTGCTCTTCTAACTATGACTACTAGTTGCCCTTTCTAGTTTCTCTTATTTAAAAAAAACAACCTAATGGACTTTAACTAATGGTTACTGTAACTTTGGTTGGACTTTTGATTTTTTTGCTAAGAACTACTTAACTAATAATAAACTCTTACTTGTAATATTTTTGGGGTTTGGGGGAACTTCCTTAAGTAAATTCAAAATATAACTTTCCCACCCAAATGTATTTTGGGAATTTTTTGGGGAATTTCTCTCTAACAAATTTTTTTAGTGACTAACTAGTCACAACGATAACTCTAACTGTAGTATTTTTGGGTTTTTTGGGTATTTTCTCTCAAGCAACTCAAAATATGGAAATAAAGATGACAAATTGAAAGCAAAGTCATAAGCCCTCTTGTACATGTAGAAGTAAAACAAAATGGAATTTTGAAAGAAAACACTTATCCCTTAACCCCTAAAAGCCCCAAGGTTTTTGCAGGTCTAAAGACATCATTGCTTTTGAAGTGTTATAGATCAAAATGCCACTTAGGTATAGAAATTTCAACCATACAATCTTGTAGTGTACATGTTGTATATGACATGAATCAAATTTGGAGTCACTTGGCCAAGTAGATTGCAAGATTATAATGTTTTAGTGCTGAAAAAGGATGTTGAAATTTTCCTAGTAACACATTTAGAGGTGAAATTCGATTTCTAAACCTACTCAAATGAAATTTTTTTTTAATTATAAAGTGATTTAAAACCATTGTACAAACACATTAGTGAAAAAAAATATCATTCAATTGACTCATTGTGTCTGCATAATGGCTTTGAAATGTCAAAAAATAGCAAGAAAAGTTGCAAAAATCACATCAAAACCTAAACCTCCTTCTACTAAAATGCTTCTCAGATCCTCATAACTTCTTGGATTGAAATGAAATTTTAGACACACAAACTAGACTAGTATGCGCAACTTGACAATTTTTTATTATTGAAAACAGATATTGTATGAAGAAGAAACAAGCTACCGAAGCTCATTGTAATCCAAAAATGTTGAGATTTTGAACTTCGAATTGCTCCCAAACATTCCAAACATCTTGGATTGACATGAAAATTCTACTACAATAACTAGACTTCAAGGGGAACAAAACTCAACAAATTTCATTGAAAACAAACATTAGATGAAGGAGATACAAGCCCCTGAAGTTGCAGCCATCAAATGCAGTTTGGTGAACTCATATAGAACCTGTGAACTTCGATTGGCTTCCAAAAGATCATTTCATCTTGGATTGATCTAAAACTTTGACCACACAAACTAGAAAAGCGAGAAAAAAATTTCCAAGAAGTTTTTTTGAATTTGGACATCGGATGCAAAAGTTACAATACTTTGAATTGGACTTGAAACTATGTGAGGACACTTTAATTTGGTCCCTTGGGGCATCTAGGGGTTAAACACTCAAAGCCAAGTGTTCATTCCCAAATTTTAGAAAAAAAGGGGGGGGGGCACTTATTCAGTGATTCACCAAGACTTTGAAGATGGCATGCCAATGCTTTGTTATACAACAAATTTTGCTTCAAAATAATAATCATTTTATCAAAGAACTTACTAGAACAAGCTTCAGTTAGCAATGAAACCTTGACCAAATCAGGTCTATGATTTTTTCCAAAAATATTTTGAAAATTAACCTAATTAACCTTGAGATATTTTATGAATAACCCTAAGATAATTTCGAAATAATTCTTATCTAATCATAGATGGGTTTTTTTAAAGCAAGGTTTGAGATCTTGATCAAATCCCATCTTCCATTTTTCTAAAGATATTTTGAAAATTAACTTTTCAATTACCACTAATTACTCTAAAAAGTCAAACCTATTGCTGGATCCTCTTTATCTTTTAGGAAACAACTCCAAATTGAAAACCGATTGCGCCATTGTATTCTAAAGACCCAAATAAACCTATGAAGCCCCTTACCCCCTATTACTAAACCATTATGGCTCATAAAAACCACTAATAGTAATTCCAAAGAAAAGTCAAAAACTCCAATTATTGGAATTTGTATTTCCAAAGAAATGGACTAGCTAAGGTTGTTTGGAGGGTTTGTGGGAGTAAGAAAAAAACCCTCATTTGTAATATTTGAACACCATAAGCTCCTCATATGCTGGTCAAACCACTTCCAACTTGTAAATTCTTTGTAATTTTGATGTCATTGTTGATTTTGATACTTGCCAATGTCGAAATAACTTCAAACTTGATAGGGCACTTTATTAACACACACACCTATCATAGTTTTTAGTAGAATTTTACAGCAACATAGGTAATTTCTAGGAATTTATGACCATGTTTAAAGGCAGTTCATTTCCCATGGAGTCATTGTGAAAATTTTAGAAAAATCCAAAACTTTTTGGATAGCTTCCATGAAACTCCCAAAACGAAAGTGCAACATTACATTTTACTTTGCACCATTCATTGGGATTTGGGAAGCTAAAATTAGCAACTCCCTTTTAATTTCCACTTGAGGAGGAAATCATTCTTGTATCGGAAAATCTTGAAACAATCAGCTCCAATGTCTGCTCATGGCATGCTTTTAAACCAAAAACACCATTCTTCGTGCTCCGATCACTCTCCTTGAACCTTATTTGCATTTGGATTCAATATTCTATAAGTTATATATAAATAACAAATTACCAATTCAAATTCTTGACGAAATGGATGATGACCTTTAACTAGACTCTCTAGACCTAAAATAGACTAAGTTGAGTTGTGACATACACTTTGCATGATTACTTTAGTATGGACAAGACACTAGAATTGGCTAACAAACTAACTCTTACTTCTTTCAAAATCAATTAAATAATCTCTCAGATTCTTAACTAGGCACTAGAATTAGGGGAATGGAGTATTTTAGATACTTTGTATTTCTAGGAAGATACCTCACCATATTGGTAGGGACTTCTACCAAATACCACTCAAGCACTCTTTTTATGTCTTTTTTCACTTATATATGCTCAAAACCTAACACAACCCCTCCCCAAAATAAAACCTTGAGTTCCAAGTGCCAACTTGAGGGCTCACAATTGGTGGACGACGGTGTAGGTCATGGATGGAAAACGCACTAGTGCATTGGTGAACAGCGGACACACGTCTCAAAACTTCAAAAATTGAAGTCAAAAATAACAAAAGAAATTAACTAGTAATGCATAGTGAACGTCCACCCAAATGTCTGCCCATCCATATGTTTGACAAGTAGATGGAAGGGTGGCCATGCGGATAGCTAGGCATTTGTCTACTATACCCTAGCAATCAACCTCTTTTTCCATACCTGATTGGAGATTTTGGAATTTTGGGGAGTGTACTATACCGTTGGAAAGTTCCTAAAGATACCTTTCCAATAGTATATAACAAACTCCAAAATTCCAAAAAATGAATTTGGAAATGATCAAAAAAATTAACTGCTAGTATATAGTGAGTGTGTGTTCAAGTGTCCACTCGTTTGCCTTCTGGATTGTACGTCTACTTGTTCGCGTAATTATTCGCCCATCCACCAAGTCTTCCATTTGTCCTAGGTGATTGCAATATTTACTTTCCAAAGTATTGAGGGCTTTTGGAAAAGAGCCTCAAATACACTAAATCTCAAAGACAAATTCACATTAGAAAATCACTTAGAAAAATTGTGGTGTAGAATTTGTGGTGCCATAAATTGGTTGGGCTTGGATACACTAGTGTATGGAGTCATGTAGTCGTGGATAGATTGGCAAAGTTGTGGATAGATTGGTAAAGTCGTGGACAATGTTGTGGCGTATTTCTACCTATCTAGAAAAGCATGGGGCTTCTGGCTATAATAGATGTTTGTGAAAAAGGAAATAAAAATAATGAACAAAGAAACCCTATCTTCCTACTAACAACTTAAATAGTCACCAATCTTCAATTTTCACCCAACAAGCCTAACTACCTTACTATTTGGAATCAAAATAGAAATAGAAAGATGTCTATCTCTTAGCTAATATACGGCCCTCATTACAACAATAGGCAAGCGATTTTTTTTCCGTGAAAGCATACATAGACTAGCAGACAAAGTGACAAATGGGCAGATGGACTAGTAGATACACAAGCATAGTTGCGGATGGGATGGTGGATGGCTTAGTAGACGGACTAGCTGAATCGTAGACGTATTGGTAGAGTGGCGGACAGACTTACTAAGTCACAAATGGGCTGTCGGAATGGCGGATGGACAATGCTGTGGATTAGCCTCATCAATAAGGATGGCCGCTAGTATCGTGGATGGGTAAAGAAAATTACCCTATGATAAAACAATATAAAATTGAATGTCAAAAGACGTCCCAAGGGGTAGCGTCCACAGACATTAGACATCCGAATGTGCATCATTACATCTAGACATCATGTCAACCTTGCTTAGGAAGTTGTGAGCCCCCAATTCGTCACCAAGGGCTCACTCTTTCTTTTTTCGTATTCTGTCATTTTAATTGCACTTTATTATACAAAAAAACCCTAAAAAGAGTGTAGAACCAAAATAAAAATGTCACATTCCAATATAGTATTTGGTCTAGTTTGAATATGTTGTAGCTAGAATGGCCCAACCACGAGTTGTAAATAGGTTATAACCCAACTAATCATGGCAAATAGGTCAATTATGAGTGATAGGCGTATTAGGCTCAGAACCCCACATGGGACAGACATTTCTAGGCTAGATTTGGTTGAGGGAACCTTGATGAGGCATAGGAGTCAGTTCACGAAGATAGGTTCTAGTTTCCCCATTCCACCGATGAAATAGCAAAACCCCAACTTGTTGACTTGCAGATGTGGAAAATACCAAGGCAAGACCATGGAGGAATCTAAGGTCCAAGAAGGGTGGTTTAGGGTTAAACCCATGCCTGGAAACCAACGGCGAAGTTAGTTTGCCAAGATCCCCCCTTGGGGTGGAAGATTCCTCGGCCACCGATAATTAAACGAGGGGGTGGAAATTGTCCCCCTTGGGCCGATGTATAGAGTAACAATATGAGCCTACACATGTGTCGTGGGATCCCATGGGAGGTTCTATGAAAAGTTTTGTAATTTTCTGATAGTCAGAAGATGTCTTTCCAGACAGTCAACTACCCAAACCTATGATGGGAAATTCCTGGAAATTCCTCATGTGGCGGTAAAATCCCACTAAAAATTATCGTAGCTTATTTTATTTTAATAATCTTTCCTGACAAGTTTCACGACATTCTGATAGTCAGAAGTACCCGAACCTTCAACATTCCCCAACAATTAATGGGCAATAAAGTCCATGGCGGGTTTGCCCAGCAAAGTGGGAGTATACGAAAGCAGAATGGAGCGCAAGATAGGTCTTTTCTCACTCCCCCGTATCTACTTAGGAGCCTAGGCTAGTTACTTTGGCTAGAAAAGTCCAGCCCCCCAAATTGGGATTTTCCTTGGGTTTTGGCGTTAAGTTAGCGCTAGGTTTCGTTGTGATTTTGAAGATAGAAATAGGAGAAGGGAATTTCCTTAAACTAGAAAAATGGCCTTCTGAAGTCAATGGTACAATCCGTTTGTGATTCGGAGTTAATCTCCAAAATTTAGCTTAGTGGGCTAGCATAGGATGAAAACCTTGAGTTTTGGATGAAAATCCAAGAAGATAAGGTTAACTTAGATGAACAAGGAGAAGTGGGTGTTCGGGAAAGAGTATAAAAGGGCACCCCTTTTCTTCTCTCACCAACCCCTTTTTTTTGTCTAATTGGGTCCGTTGGGTCCAATTTATGTTGAAATTGTGGCATTTTTA
This sequence comes from Straminergon stramineum, assembly GCA_963920665.1. Lineage (NCBI taxonomy): Eukaryota > Viridiplantae > Streptophyta > Bryopsida > Hypnales > Calliergonaceae > Straminergon > Straminergon stramineum. The sequence goes on from OY987271.1 coordinate 4,458,960, forward strand.
GCCACAAACCTTGCAACAGTGTTTTTTGGGCACTTTTGGCCATTGTTGTTGTTTTTGGAGCTTGCAAGGTCTTCTGTGGGTCCCTTGCCTTGTCTTTTGATTGAGCGTGGTACTAACCCTTCCAAGCTTGAGCTTGGGAATTTGTCTACTTTACCTTGTTACTAGAGCTTGTGTGCGTTTACTTTGGTGGGTCCCTTTCGGCCACCCTCTTTGTCTTGTCATTGTACTAACCCTAGAGCAACCCCCCATATGATTGGTGATGCCACTTTGGGGGGCCTTTAGTGCGAGTCGTTGATGTTACTAACTCGTGTCACTAGCCTTTCAGTGTCCAAGGCCATTTTTTTGTCTTTTGTCCTTGCCTCTAACTGGTGACGTGTTGTTCCTTGTTGAGAGAAATGAGGATGTGAGGGTAATGGGTCCCGCCTATACGGCAAAGCTTTGATCCCCTTAGGGGTGAAAAGTCTTAGTGGTGAGTTAAAAAGAGAAACGACAACGAAGCTTTGAACCCCCTTGGAGATAAAAAAACCCTTAGTGGTGCGTTAAAACCACCCCATGGGAGAACCGTGAGGCCTCGTGGTCCCTTTCCCCACAAGGTTTAGTTTCCAAAACATCTTGGGAACAAACCAAGGTTTAGGCCCCAAAAACTAGAACTTAGAGGTCAAGATGAACATGTAGGATAATTAGGGGAGAGTAGAAGAGAGGGTCTTGCCCCTACGAACTTAAGTCACCACCTACGAGCCCTAGGCATGAGTTTCCCGCGTCCTTGGGAGTAAGCACCAAAAATTAGAGAAGGTAGGATGGACTCAACACCCCCAGTACCCTCAAACCCCCAGCACCTAGAGTCCCAACACCCTGATATCCAAAGGGGGGCTCGGCCAGGTATTGTGCCGCAAGGGCTTGGGTTGAGTATAGTGCCGGCAGAGGGAAGGGCCGGGTACTGCGCTAGGGGAGAAGGGCCAATATTGCGCGGGGAAGGAAAATTAAAGATTGTTGAACAAGGGTTGCGAGGTGAAGAGGGGGCCTGGGGTTAAGAGAAGGGTTGGACATGGTGGTCCAACAGTCGTAGCAAAGGAAGGGGGCAAAAAAAAATAAGGTAAAGTCCAAGGAAGAAGTGAAGATTTCAACCAAAGGTCCCCGTGGCGCTAACACAACCTTTGGGGTGGGGAAACCAACTCCCTGTCTCCCGTAAACCTCACCAAAGTAGCCAAAGTAAGCAAGAAAAGGAGTGAAGATGGCGGAAGGCTAGAAGAATGGAAGAGAGTGACAAGGGAAGGACCATTTGAAGGTTAGGAGGTGAAGGAGATAGGATAGGAGGGGAGATCCTTGAAGCTCACTTAAGCCGTTAGATTGGAATTAGGTGATCACCATGAGATTAAGTGTGGGACATAAGTATAGGACGTAAGAGGTAGCTCAACTTTAGAGTAAGGCATGACACGTACTTAAGATTAGCCTAGTAAGAAGATCAAGGGTTAGTTGGGCCACCTTAGAGTGTGGGAGGAAGGAAAAGAAGGGGGGAAGAAAGAAATGGGATAGGAATTGACGATTAAACCCTTGTACCAATTTGTTTTATGATTAGAATGGTGGTTCGTTGTCTCACAGTGCGGGGGTTCATAGTGGAGGTGGTAGAGCTTCCGGGTGGTGCGATCAACAACTCAAGTTCCGAGGTATGAGCGAAGACCTCTCCAACCTTCCCCTAGGACTTTGACTAAACTTTAGTAGCTTGGGCCGAGGCCTACCCCCAAGACAGACCCTTAGGACCGTAGGTCAGGTCATTTCCAGGGCCATAAGCTTAGAGAAGAAAGTCGTGGCTTTCCGAAACCCTAAAGCACGCCCAAATCAGGCGAAAATTGAGAAAGTTATGGCCAAACAAAGTTTAGGATCAAATTGGATGAAGAATAGCTATACTCCGGGTTGGACAGGGAATCAAACACATTAGAAGAAGGCTCCCACCTAGGGTTCAGGGTCGAAGAGAAAAGTCAATTCCGAGTAGTAGGTTAGGAGAAATTAGCGGATGAAGTTTGGGTAAGGCTTGGATGAAAATTCAGTAGAAATCCCCTAACAGGGTTCAATTACATATCTGGGTAGGGGAAATCCTTTTGAACCATCCCCCCAAAACTAGTATCTTTCTGAATTGGGGAGCTAGGTGTAATTGATGGATGAAGTTTGAGGAACCGAGTAGTAGTCAAACTTCATCCAACCATAACTTTGGCTAGGAAGGTCGGATAAGATCGAGTCTTGTATTTTTAGAAATGGCACGAGATGAACTAGAGGTTTCTTTGAATAGTTCTGCCCTAGGTTGGGTCCCACCCAAATCATCCAGCGGGCCCTCCATTCGGTTAGCCCAAGACATTGGAAGTAGTTTAAGCGAATCTTGCAATTGGGGGTCACTTAGGCACTTAATGAAAAGATCTATTGCTTGGAAGGCACAGTGGATCACGCTTAGACACCCAAAAGTAGGAGTCACTTAGTCGAAACCCCGAACCAAGTTGTGTTCGCAAATTACCAAGGGTGGGTAATTTGGCGCTCACAGAAGTCACCTCCAAATTCCTATTATTCACCAAGGTGGCATGGACACACTTTGGAGTGAGGCGTGAGACATCTTAATCATTCCTTGATAACAATTGGGTAATGTTTTGCTCCATGCTAAGGTGTGATGTTGAGTCTCCATTATTGAGTATCAAAGTGAGTCCTAAAGTGAGGTTACTTGGGCCTAGTGGATAGTTGGATACCAGTTATGGGTTGTCAAAGCCAATGGTGAGTAATTCCATCACCAAACACTTGGCCATCAATGGAAATTCCAACCCATGTTATCAAATGACATGCTTAGTGTCTCATCATAATTAAGTGATGGAAGTCATGGAGAATGGAGCCCCTATGGTTAATATTGAAATCTAATGCTAAAAGTGCATAGCATGTGCAATGTTTGGAGATCATGACCCTTGATGTCACCAAAAGAGAAGTGCTCTAGAGGTACTTTGGGTGAGCTTGAAGAAGTAAGTGTCACTAAGGGACGCAACAAAGAAGTTCGCATTGATTGCATGGATATGCTCTCATTTTTTGCAAGCTTTATAAACATAGTGAAGAAGAGAGGGAGATGATTAAAGCAAGGAACCACAAAATTGTTAGATTTAGGGTTGATTAAGCAATCTACTGGAAGATATGCATTAGTGATAGTGATACTTTCTAAAGATGTGAATGAGAATTGGACTAAAAACACATGTGTGAGGATAATAGACCTATCAATAGACACACAAAGCTTGATAAGTATGCAATGTCAAGTTGTCAACTTCAAAAGAAATCTTTGACGATGTTGGGAACTCTAAAGTCTTCAACATATTAGATATGAGGTTGGGCTACTACTAGTTGCTAATATAGAAGAGAAATTGACAGGAGACTACATGTTGGGAAATTGACAAGTTCAATAAGGATCAACTTTATTAGTGGAAGCTTCTTCCATTTGGTTTGAAGAATGGACTTGCGAAATTTTGTTGGGTAATGGATCGTATATCAAGGAAATCTTTTGTTAGATGCTATATTGATGACATGATAATCTTCAATAACATTAGGAAGAAGCACAAAAAGAATTCACAAGCCATTTTAAAGTGGTTGGCTAAGTATGAGTGACGGTTGTCTATCTTAACATGACTTGGAGTTTTCATGTCATGATGTCATGTCACATCCATTATGACACATGATGGTACATTAAGATTTTGTCAAAATCTTAACAACCCTAACCCTAAGTTGTAGACATTTTAGGAGTTATTTTTCACTATTTTATGACAATCCTAGATGGAAAATCAAATGTATCACTACTTTTCAACAAGTTAGTCCAATTTATATCATTCTCTTTAGATAGTTTTGTGATATTTCATCCAAATAGTTGGAATTTCCATTATGACAGACTTTAGGTTTGGATCATGTCATATGTTCATTAAAAGAAATCGGTGGATTTTTTTCACACATTTCTTGTAATGTATACTTGTTTTTATATCATGGTTGATGTTACAATTAACATCTTGACATTACCTTTGATGTCATCATTAATATAGAAATAGGTGGGCATGACAAAATATGCGTTAAAAAAATATGGGTTTCTTCTTGTGCTTATAACATCCTAACATCACAATGTGATGTAACCTAAACAACCTTGGCATGGATTGAAGTTGCACCTAAGTAATGAAGTGCAAGTTTTACTATTCTAAAGTTGAATATCTTGGACACTTGATTTATCTAGGAGACCACAACCAATATTGTATGATTGAAGGATGCTAACTAGCTTCTAGCTTCTCTTGAATTTGCAAACTATTTCTACAAGTATGTGGCATTGTTTAATTGTATAGCAAAGCCCTTGACTATGTTTATACAAAATGACCAATAGTAGATGTAGGTAAATGACCAAGAAGCAACATTTATGGATCTTTAGGTCAAATTGGCCTTGGCACCTATTCTACAGCTATATGGTCAATTTCATTAAAATGGCGGTATGATGATGAAATGGCGCAACATTCCATTAAAATGGCACAGAATATGTTAGAAACTACACGGCATTCCGTTAAAATGGCGCAGAGTATGTCAAAAATGGCGCATGGCATATGCCATTTTAATGAAATTGCCCATCTATCAATTCTAGATTGTTCATACTAGTTGCATATTGATTGGAAAACTTTAGGCATTAGAGCTATTCACATTCAAATGGATGATGAGGGCAAAGAGTTTGTTGTGGCTTATATTAGCAAATCAAACAACAATGTTGAGGCCCAATATAGCTCATATGATGCAAAGTGTTTGGCAACAATGGATTATGATTTAGCCCATCTATGTCCAAGTTGATAGACTTCAATGGGATGTAGTGGTATGTTAGTGAGGATGAAGAGGAACATTAGATGAGATAGAGGTCCTCTAAAGGGCCGTTTCAAGGTTGCTTCCTTAATTGTGAACCAATGCACAGTTGTTAGAATATCAAAGAATAAAAAATGAAGAATTTTTTTAATTGAATTTTTTTCATAATAATAATTTTATTTTAAAATATTCCATATATCATTAAATTATATTATTTGACATGGCCGCCTTCTAACCATGTTAGATTGTTAATGTGGTGACGTTTCCATGTTCCCCGCTACCAAGGAATTTGTAGGCTTGTAGATGACCTCAATCTCATCTAATGGTGTTGGGGTGGTATGCCTCAAACTTTCTTAGTATTTTGGTGACCAATGGAGACATCACCAAGGAGTCAACTGCAATTGTAGTTGATGAAGAAAAGAGTGAGGCGCTAGAGACATTTATAGGGATGGACTAGTCTTAGATTACTTGAAGAATAAGAAGTTGACAACCAATGCAAACCGCAAGGAGAAAGATTAGATTCTATAGAAAGCCAAGAGGTTTGAATGGGAGGCGACTCTCTTCTGGAAGAAGTTACTGAATGGGAGGAAACTCATGGTTCTATTACCATAGGATTGAAAGAATTATGTACATGAAGAGTTGGGACGTTTTGGAGTTTAAAAGTCTCACAATCATTTATAAAACCAATATTGGTAAAAGGGAATGCAAGTGGAGACACAACAAGTGGTGTCATGGAGTAGAATATCCAATTAAAAGGCCATATTCGTTATATTGAGACTTTTCGCAGATTTTGAGACAAAATGCTAGTTGTTGGAAAATTCATTTAAAAAATTAGGAATTGAAACCAAAAATAAATAATGCTCAAATAGTGATCCAATAATGAAATTCTAAAAGTTGGTGTTGTTACCTATTTATAAAAAAATACCAATAAAGAAATAAAACAGTTTATCCTTGAGTTGAGAATAAGATTGAGACTGTGAAAGGTCTCAATATAAGGAATATGGCCTTTTAAGTTCACACCTTTCTTAATGCACCAATTGCATCCATTGCCAATTATGGGTTTGGAATATAGATGGAGTTTGGACTTTGCAAGACCAATACCAATTACAAAGCGACACATCAAGTATGTGCTTTTCATGATTGAACATTTTTCTAAGTGCATTGAGCTCAACGTATTGCTTGACATGTTCAATGAAGAAACTACTTATGCATTTCTAAATTGAATCTTGAGTAGATGTGTCAAGTGATCAAGGCAAGGAATTTTTGAATGAGCTCCATGAATGATTTGTGAACAAGAAAATATGGATCCATAACTACATATTAGGATCACCTTGAGGTTGATGATTTGGCCCAGCACATGGTGCAAACAATCAAAAGGGAAATTTGGAAGTGTGGTCTAGAACAAGGACATAATAGAGATCGGGTACTTGCAATTACTTTGGTTAGCTATGGATTATCATTTCAACAAGCAGGTATTATTAGCTTATTTTTCTCCTCATTTTTTGGTTGTATGGGCAAGAACCTATGTTGCCAAATATTGTTAGGAAGGACTTGTAGACGTTGGTCAAGATGGATAATCTTGATTTATGGATTGAAGCATGTAAGACTCATGCAAATTTTTAGAGAATGATGGCTATAAGATTGGAGAATGTGGAAATTGCACAACATTGAGACACTTTGCAAAATGCCACCTTTTGAAGAGGAGGTTACCGATTCAAGTAAGAAAACTTTCTTGAAGTGACTTTGTTTATGTGTAGTAGACTAAGCCGACTACATTCGATTGCACTATATGCAAAATTATATTAAAAGTGAAGAAGGTGCTCTCTATGAGTGTACTTCCATTAGAAGGCAAAAATGAACCAATTTGGGAGGATCATGCAAGAAATTGCACTTCTTGCATGATCCTTCCAAAATTGATCCACCTTCCAAAATTGATCCATCTTCCAGAGGTAAATCTTGGGGAAACACTACTATGATTTTGTGCAATGTGTGTTTGATGGTTTGGCACATGCGCTACTTAACGCCACCTTGAAGTCAAATTCCAATTGAGAAGTGGTTTAGCCCACAATGTAGGGTAAGATCTAGAGGCATTAAGCAAGCACTGGAAGCTACTCTGACAATACTAAAAGGCTTGGAGTTCTAACAACAATTGTTGGTGTGCACCATCATGACAAAGGCTTCATTAATAGTGTAAGGTTGAGTAAAGGAGGCTATTGTAGCCTTTACTTTTCAAATATCTTTGCTTCCTTTAAGTTTTCTCTATTTCTTATTTTTGGTGGATGTGTACATATATGTGCATGGTATATCTTTTGGTGCACATCACACTATAAGAAACCAATGTTTTCTTGTATCTAAGTTGATGGATTTTGTTGGACACTCAATGTAACAACTTGTGTTTTTATGTCAACAATGACATTTGATGAAACATCTTCAATGACACTACATGTTCCATTTGATGTCATTGTTGACATAAAAACAAGGGTTGTTACATTGAATGTCCAACAAAATCCGTCAACCTAGACACCATTTTCTTCTAGTGTCCTGACCTAATGCAAAACTCAAGCTAAGACATTAGAATACACTTTCATTCCATTAGCACAAAGAAAGTCCCCTTACGAACTTTGTGATAAGCTTGGGTTATAGCCATGTTGCCTTTCTTAAGGCACATGGTCCATACATCACTTGTATCATTTACAAGCTACAGTTGAAACTCATCCCAAACCACATGATGTGGATTGCACATGATATGTATAAACACGACATTTTTTTGAATATCATGCATTAGTTTCAACAATTTGACAAATACATCTCTCAAATTTCTTCTAATTCATTTGTTGTACTTATCAAAGTGTAGTGGTTAAAATCTATAATTGAAAATACTAATATGTGTCTTAAACACCAAGGGGGCACTTAGAGTTTTTACCAAACAACATGTGGCATAATATAGGTAGTTCTTTATTTATAGTGTTAAGAATTTAGAAAAAAATTGAGGTAATATAGAGACTACAAATTAGTGTACACTCAATTACAAGTACGATATACATAAATAATACCTCATATTTGTAATTTTTTGTTCTCAAATAGCCTCAAAGATATAGATCCTAGGAATTTATTGTAGATAGGATCAATTTGTAGGACTTTTGACTTGCTTGGTTGGACAAGAAATGTATAACAATTTGATGAAATGGAAATTTTCTATCCTTGTAACACTTTACAATTTGGTCCTCTCTTTTGCACTATTGCAAATACTTTGGATGCTTCATTTTGGATTCTTTGAATGTTGTTTCCTACTTCAATTTGGATGCTTCGCTTGTATACTTTGTGTCTTAGATCCTATTATGGCATGGGCTTCACTTCTTGTTTCCCAAAGAATGGTCTAAATGTAGTGATCAAAGTAATTTTAGGAGGGTAATAATAGGGACCATTCAATTGTTCATGGTCATCCAAATACTGCCTAAAATAAAAAACCTAGATGCACATGATGTACAACCCCCTACATAGAATGATCCCTTGAAGCTTACACCAAAAATTGAAAGAAATATGCATCCACAATTATAGGATTGTGATGATTTTAGTATTTCCTAAAACATTTCAAACATGGAAGTCCCCATTCCCCATTTATTTGCAATATTTCTTAGCATTTCCATTTCTTTAAAGGTTTCGAGTTGCAACCTTTGATTTCCAAACTCTATAATATCCATACTTACATAGTACCATTGTTCCCTTCATATGATTGTTCAAATTGCATACTTGAAGAAAATTTTCATCTAAGATCCTAAATTAGCTCCCATAAGTAGGCAAATGATTTTTTCATAAAAAAGAGCTAGTAGATTTTCGTGTGGGACAAACGTCACCACCCACCAGCTAGACACAAGAACATGAGAATTCCTTTCCACTAAACTCAAGATGATAGTGATATAAAAACCTAGTGCTCCACAACATAGAGTAAGACAATTCCACAATGTAGAAAGGATTGCTATCAACTCATTAATTTCGATCAAGAATTAGAAACCATGTGCTAATTCTAACTACACTTTTGACTAGCAATCCACCTATGCACAGCAATTGCAAGGCACCAGCACACATTCCTTTGAAGAAAAATTACAATTAAAGTGAAAGTTGTCTAAGTTTGACAATAGAGTTAGAGACTTGTGTAGTTCCATGATAGAAATAAAATCCTAAATTCTTAAAGGACCCCTCCAATCCTTTAGAATTTGGCATAATAGGTAATAAAACTAAATGAAGTCATAAAAGTCAAGACTCCTCATTGCTCTCAATCTAAACATTTCCAACCTTGAATTAAAAAAAAAAAAAAAGTTCTTAGACTCTTTAGGCAAGGTCACCACACTCAAACACATTTACAAATCAAGAGTGGTCAAGAAAGATAACTTCTCTTTGTTTGGCAAAATTGCCAAGGATTAACACTCACCCAAATCTAGTTTGGTTAAGTAAGACAAGTTCCCCACTTCCTTTGGCAAGGCCGCCCAGCTTGAACAACCACTCAAATATAGTTCCGTCAAGGAAGACAAGTTCCCCACTTCCTGTGGCAAGGCCGCCAAGCTTGAACAATCACGCAAAGAGAGAGTGGTCAAGGAAGTCAAGTTCCCCACTTCCTTCGGCAAGGCCACCAAGCTTGAACAACCACTCAACAATAGTTTGGTCAAGCAAGACAAGTTCCCCACTTCCTTTGGCAAGTTCGCCAAGCTTGAACAACCACTCAAATCTAGTAGGGGCAAGGAAGACAAGTTCCCCACCTCCTTCGGCAAGGTTGCCAAGCTTGAACAACCACTCAAATATAGTAGGGTCAAGGAAGACAAGTTCCCCACTTCCTTCGGCAAGGCCGCCAAGCTTGAACAATCATTCAAATATAGTTTGATCAAGGAAGACAAGTTCCCCACTTCCTTTGGCAAGGCTACCAAGCTTGAACAATCATTCAAATATAGGTTGATCAAGGAAGACAAGTTCCCCACTTCCTTTGGCAAGGCCACCAAGCTTGAACAATCACGCAAAGAGAGAGTGGTCAAGGAAGACAAGTTCCCCACTTCCTTCGGCAAGGCCACCAAGCTTGAACAACCACTCAACAATAGTTTGGTCAAGGAAGACAAGTTCCCCACTTCCTTTGGCAAGGCCGCCAAGCTTGGACATTGACTCAAATGTAGTACGGGCAAGGAAGACAAGTTTCCCACTTCCTTTGGTAAGGCCGCCAAGCTTGAACAATCACGCAAAGAGAGAGTGGTCAAGGAAGACAAGTTCCCCACTTCCTTTGGCAAGGCCACCAAGCTTGAACAACCACTCAACAATAGTTTGGTCAAGGAAGACAAGTTCCCCACTTCCTTTGGTAAGGCCGCCAAGCTTGAACACCTCTTCAAATCTAAATTGGTCAGAGAAGACAAGTTCCCCACTTCCTTCGGCAAGGCCACCAAGCTTGAACAACCACTCAACAATAGTTTGGTCAAGGAAGACAAGTTCCCCACTTCCTTTGGCAAGGCCGCCAAGCTTGAACAATCATTCAAATATAGTTTGATCAAGGAAGACAAGTTCCCCACTTCCTTTGGCAAGGCCACCAAGCTTGAACAACCACTCAAATATAGTAGGGGTAAGGAAGACAAGTTCCCCACTTCCTTCGGCAAGGCCACCAAGCTTGAACAACCACTCAAATCTAGTAGGGGCAAGGAAGACAAGTTCCCCACTTCCTTCGGCAAGGCCGCCAAGCTTGAACAACCACTCAACAATAGTTTGGTCAAGCAAGACAAGTTCCCCACTTCCTTTGGCAAGGCCGCCATGCTTGAACAATCACACAAAGAGAGAGTGGTCAAGGAAGACAAGTTCCCCACTTCCTTCAGCAAGGCCGCCAAGCTTGAACAACCACTCAACAATAGTTTGGTCAAGGAAGACAAGTTCCCCACTTCCTTCGGCAAGGCCACCAAGCTTGAACAACCACTCAAATCTAGTACGGGCAAGAAAGACAAGTTCCCCACTTCCTTTGGCAAGGCTGCCAAGCTTGAACAACCACTCAAATATAGTTTGGTCAAGGAAGACAAGTTCCCCACTTCCTTCGGCAAGGCCGCCAAGCTTGAACAACCACTCAACAATAGTTTGGTCAAGGAAGACAAGTTCCCCACTTCCTTCGGCAAGGCCACCAAGCTTGAACAACCACTCAAATCTAGTACGGGCAAGAAAGACAAGTTCCCCACTTCCTTTGGCAAGGCTGCCAAGCTTGAACAACCACTCAAATATAGTTTGGTCAAGGAAGACAAGTTCCCCACTTCCTGTGGCAAGGCCACCAAGCTTGAACAATCACGCAAAGAGAGAGTGGTCAAGGAAGACAAGTTCCCCACTTCCTTCGGCAAGATCGCCAAGCTTGAACAATCACGCATAGAGAGAGTGGTCAAGGAAGACAAGTTCCCCACTTCCTTCGGCAAGGCCACCAAGCTTGAACAATCACGCATAGAGAGAGTGGTCAAGAAAGACAAGTTCCCCACTTCCTTCGGCAAGGCCGCCAAGCTTGAACAATCATTCAAATATAGTTTGATCAAGGAAGACAAGTTCCCCACTTCCTTTGGCAAGGCCGCCAAGCTTGAACAATCATTCAAATATAGTTTGATCAAGGAAGACAAGTTCCCCACTTCCTTTGGCAAGGCCGCCAAGCTTGAACACCTCTTCAAATCTAAATTGGTCAAAGAAGACAAGTTCCCCACTTCCTTTGGCAAGGCCACCAAGCTTGAACACCCACTCAACTGTAGTTTGGTCAAGGAAGACAAGTTCCCCACTTCCTTTGGCAATGTCACCAAGTTGAAGCAAAAACAAAGATTTAGTTGTAATAGAATTTTGCTTGATGCAAATTGGTTTGGTAATTGCTTAAGGAATCCAAGCCCTACTAGATCTAGAATCTTTAGTGATCCACAAGTACCACACACATCTGATATCCTACTCTCTAGAGCAACTAAAGTATTTAGTAGGAGTGTACGCGGTAATCTAATCAAATTTTGAGGGTTTCCTATGATAATTGCCTCCAATTTAGGACAGCGTAAAGCTATTTGGAGTAGTAAGTTGAAATTGTCAACATGGGCCTTATAATTTCTCAAAGCATTCACCAAAATCAAGATACGAAGTTTTCCAAAATCAAAACTTTGGTCCTTTTTAACCACAGGGAACTGATGGTGTAGAGTCTCTTGCCAAGAAATGCCTTCAAGGACCTCAGCATCCTGCAGTAAAAAATTTAGAATAGAATGTATTACATTTTCATATAGTAGATGCAAATGATAATTGATTTTCCTCACAAATCTCAAAACTCATATTTTGTGAAATAATATGGGTTGGAATATTTATTAACTACATTGGATATATATACAACAAAGAATATTATTTATGTACAATTGCACTATTGAAATATTACCTTGTTTGTAAATCCACTTTCAGGTATCATAGATGGGTTCCAAACTCTTGTACACTCAGCAATCCTTCGTCCCATATCACGGAGTTGGTCGTGCATTTCTAAAATGCCACCATCTTCATTCAACTTCAACAAGGACATGTCAATCAATCTTTCCAATTCATCCACTAGAAGGGTACCATCTTTGGACCATATGGACAAGATTGTATATTTTGATATGCCAGATGGATATACATCTCGACAAAAGAAACAAGCCATGTCCAAAAACATCCGCTTTTCAACACCATCGTTCAATCCATCATAACTAATTCTCAAAGTGTTCCAAATTTCTTCATCACCTTCCAAATTCCTTCCTCTTGCCATCCTTTGCAATGCTCGCTCCCAACTTCGCAACCTCTCTTTATGACGGAGGAATGAACCCATCACTTTCAAGCTCAAAGGCAAGCCCTTGCAAGCTTCCACAACAAGTTTGCATAAGTCTTCAAAGTCTGGTGACAAAGGAGATTCAACCCAACAAAGGTGAGTGGTGAAAAGTGTTGTTGCTGCCTTTTCATCCAACAATTCAACGTGCAACTTTCCGTCAATGCCCACAAAGGATTTTATAGTATTCCATTTGCGTGTTGTAAGAATTATTGTAGTACCCTTACTATCTTGTACAAAGTCAAGAGGTACAATATCATGCACTTGAGTTTCATCCTTCACATCATCCAATATTAAAAGAACCTTCTTTTCAACCAAGAGTTTTCTCATCATCTCTTGGGCATCTCCAAAATTCTTTGGTTTTTGATCATTCCCAAGTTTGAGTAATATCTCGCACAATATGTCATATGAACTTTGGTAGTTTTTGGATTGTCCAATAAAACATGATGCATCGTATGAAGAATTCACCGTCGTGTCATCAAATAGAGCCTTTGCTAGTGTGGTCTTGCCAATTCCACCCATGCCAACAATGCCTATATAGGTCATGTTCAAGAGACTCTTAGCTTTTAATAATTGGTGTCCCAAATCAATCAAGATTTCTTTGGGAGGTGCAATTGGTTCATCCACCTACACAAATACAAAAGTCATTTGTACAAAATCATTTTCATATCAAAATAAAGCATTCAATTTCAAACCATGAATGCCATGCTCCAAAGAGAATTATTGCAAGAAAACATCACGAAATGAGTTTGGTATTTCCACAATTTCATACCTTTGGAACATGGTCTAGAATGGACATGGAATCTCTTGAGGTGCAAGGTGAACCATACTCAGGAACCATCTTGCATGAATACGTTCCTTTCAAAAAAGACTTCTTTAAACTTGTGAGCCTTTTACAAATTTCAGAAAATGGTGGCCGTTGAAGAGGGTCTTGAGACCAACATTCTTGGATTAAGTTGGTGAGTTCTTCACAATTGTTGGGTAGGTCCGGTCGCAAGCTTTTATTGCCAATGCTATGTGTACCAGATATTTGAGTATAAAATTCTTTTTTTTCCAAATGAGAATATGGAACCTTTTCCGATAGAATCTCTGAACATATCATGGAAAACGACCACACATCAGCTTGGAAAGGATACACTGGAGTTTTACTACCTTTAATCATTTCAGGGGACATGTAACCTCGTGTTCCAATTGTATACTTTGATGACTTGAGAGGCTTAGGAATGCTACAAACCTCCAATTGAGAAGTTCCATAATCGGTCACCTTGAAAATGTGACAAGGATCCAAATCTTGCATAGGTATTGAACTTACCAACACATTATCAGGTTTCAAGTCAAGATGAGCAACTTGCATGTCATGAAGGTAATATACACCCTTGGCAATTTGGTGCATGATGTCAATTGCAAGATGATAAGGTAAAGGTCTCTTTTCATTCTTCAATATGGTAGACAAGCTTGATTCCATAAGCTCCATCACCAAATACATCTCCACCATTTCATCTTCTTCAATAATCTCATTTTTCATCTTTTCATTAGTTCCACAACCAACAAATTGGACAAGATTGGGATGACTCAAGCCTGCCAAAATGCCAAGCTCCTTTTTAGAATTGTTGAAAATTTCAGGACCCCCTATCAACACTTTGGTGGCACATGCAAGGCCCAACCAATTTGATGTATACACTCCTGCACCTATTTTCTTGATTAATTTGGGTGTCTTAAAATCATTTGGAACTTCCAATGCATCCAAATCCCCTCCATCAACACGATCCAAATTTCGAAGTCTCAACAATAGATGTTTCACTATTTCACAATTCTCTGACTCTTCTCCTTGAAGTAAAAGTTCAAGCTTCTTCTTCAAGAATTGTCCATCTTCCAAGACTTGACTATAGGTAGCTGCATCAAATTGAATAGGCAAAATATCATTTGATTGATTTGGATGGTGGAATAAGTACATATCACGTGCTGTATTATGACAACACTTCAAATCCAAAAGCAATTCACGAAAAGTTTCTTTGTTTTGGAGTTGAAATATAGCTGAATGACACCATTGATCTTGTTTAGTGCAATTTTCCCCCACAATCTCTACTTTCTTTTGAAGATAACACAATTCTTCAAAAATAGATTTGAATTTGAGATCCTCCATTGCATATGACAACATTTTTTCGATCTCCTTCATGGCGAGTATGAGCTTGCCAAAAAGATGTACACATTGGTTTTTATTCAAGATTTTCATCTCCGCAGATGCTTGCATGTTCTTCAAGCATTTCTCAAGTCTTGGAATATCATTGGACAACCTTTTAGAGTACTCACTTTGCACTTGTAAGGAATCCTTGCCTTTCCTGCAAAGAATTGAAGGGATATTGTTAATGAGACGTCTCCCTAGCACTTACAAAGAGCCATTACCCAATGACATTGAATAATTGAATCAAGCATGTTCTACAATTGAAACTTCATGGAATATTAATAATAGATCTTCCTATCAATTGAAATTAGGATACAAGATGATTGGTTAGATCCTATACATCAATGCTTAAAACAAGATTGGTTGTAGAACTCTAAGTAAATCAAATTGAAAACTACACAAAGAAATTAGGAATTTGAACAATACTCAATTCTAACATGTAATTTTCAAATCACCAACACTTCCAAAATAATATTTAGGCTCACCGAGTAGACCAAGCAATATCCATGAATTTCCAAAAGGTTGCCATTGTGAAGAAGCTAGCCATCAGCGTCAAAAAGCACGCCATTTCAATCATCAAGTAGAGTAATATATTAAAATTCTAAAAGAGCTGCAACCAAATGAAAAGAAAAGAAATCAAAAAAGTAACATTTGACCGTATAAATATAGCGAGATCCCAAGATGATATCAAATTACTAATATATTAAAAATTGTCTCATATAGAGAGCCATATCAAAGCAAGCAAGCAATTCTTATGATTACTTAGTACTATACAATAATAATAAAAAGTTCAAAGTTCCCATATTTGCATCCACTTTTCAAGGCCCATGCCATAATCTTAAAATTACAATTTGCAAATATTTCATGAACAATTTTATGATATACATCATCTCTATAAAGAACCTAAGAGAAACACAAATAGGGCATGATTGTATTTGTCTCTTGAAACTAAAATTGCATACTAAAATTCGCTACAACATACACTAGTGGACTAGTAATTTGACAATGAGCATCTCTCAATCAAATTTCATTTTACCATATATATGTTATGATGCTCAAATAGAATACCATCCAATCCAAATACATGACAATTTTGTCACTTCTCAAACATATTGGAGGCAAAGGAATGAATCAAATTAGGAGTACCATGGGAATATCATTAAACCTTAATCAACACAAAGATAAACTTTTGCCCTTGTCTACTCAAATCAATTAAATGTCAATGACTTTCCTTCCCAATACAACAAATGTCTCATATGCTGTATTTCAAAATGAGAATTTCTAGAACATATGAACAAAGCTCAAGAAGTTGACTACTCAATTTCCTTTGCTGCATTTTCATCGGTGTTCTAATGTACAAAGTGAACATGATGAGAATGAATTCTTGAAGGTAATGTCTCCCAATTGGAAAGCCAAACCTACATCACTCCCTACTCAAACAAAGCTATATATTGGATTCTTCAATGGGCCAACAACAAACAATTCAAAGTAGGGTTGCTTTGAAAAACTTGTCAATACAACTTCAAAAATTCATAACTATTTTGACAAGTTCCACGAACAAAGATAAAAGTGGGTTGGATGTAACTTCTATTTGTCTACTGTTATAATGGTAGCATAGTAATATATTTCTAACCATGAACACGTGCTTCAATTCAAATACGAATATATATATATATTAACAAAAAGAAAAAGAAAAGAAAAGTTGGATGAGCACACATGTACCATTGCTATACTTTAGGAGCTATAATTTCATTGGATGCATTGCGCAGATTACTTAATTCCATGTGAAGACAAAGTTTCACTCACAAAAAGTAGGGCTAGTTACAATATTGGACTATTATCCAACTCCCATTGTAATAACTTGCAATTCAACATGCATATAGATTGGAAAAAGAAAGTTTTAATTTTCAAGGCACATGCAAGGTAAAACATCGTACCTTTCGAAATGTTCAAGTCTATCGCTCCACCTAGTATAATCTCATTAAAATTGTATTACAAAGTGATGACTACCTTTGGACTACAACTATTGCCTTTATCACTAGAATATGTGCACCAAAAAGTGACACTAGAAAGCATTATTGAAAACAAAATGATATGACTTTTCAATATCTTGAATCAAAGAGAAAATGGATGATGCCCAAAAGGCAACATTTGGATAGTGTACGATAGGATTCAAAGTATATTTATAGCAAACATCAATCTCTATGAACAAAATGAAAGAAATTTTTCAAGTGGAACATTTAGATCAATGTTGCAATTGGTTGTATCAATCTTTGTTATATACCATGTATACACCACTCAATATCCTTCATCTCACAACCATACACTCAATGACATGCAATGCCATCAAGTTTGAGAAAATTGAAAATGCAATGCTTGACAAAGAGAATTTGAAGACTTTTCTTACCTTGCAAATAATAAGACTTCCAATCTCAAGCCACGCCAAAGATCACTTGGCAAGTACTTCCTTCCTTGTAATTGATTCCATTTCAAAAAAGCCTCCAAAGCCTTCGTCTTGACCAATAATATGCTACATAAAGATACATAGAAAGTCAAGGGAGTTTTCCGCTACAGACCCCCGTTTCTAAGTGGATGAAATCACTTGAATTGCAACAAAGTCTCAAACAAGATCACTCCTTCAATGAATGAATGCTTGTGGATGAAAAAATCATTTCAATTCATGTCACGTCCACATCCATGGTAGAAAATTGTTGCATCATAAGAGACCCAATATAAATGAAAAATCAAGTTTTGCTTTCATCACCATTCTTCCCAAAAATTCCTCGCCAATGTAATCCAAAGTTACCAATGTTCACACTCCTCTCAAGCTATTCTTGTGAGAGGTCTAAATCCTCCATCACTGCAACCATTTGCAAGTTTATTCATCCCATTGGCATCACAACTATTAATCTGCTAAGCCAACTTCTTCCTTGAATTGGCAATTGATCACTACATATTGTAGGACTCAATGTCATGACATATTGTATTCAACAAATTCACCCATGAAAGAACAACAACCTTCTATTGACAAGCTTTGGTAGAACAACGACACAAAGGTAATGAAGTGCAACTCAAATATCATCCCTAGAACTACTATACAACTGCAAGCAAAACCTACTATTAGCTACTAAACCTACTTGCAACACAAGTTCCAAACACACATGAGGCAAACACAAGAGCCTATTGAGACTAGGAACATTTAGAACAAGACTTCTAAGATGCAAAATCCGAAAACAACACCGTAAGTCTTGCTAAAAACATGTTTGCTCAAGTGCTACCCATACCCAATCTAGTGATACTAAGTCTTGGCAATTTTTCAATAGTTTTATCCACAAAGGAAAATTTCTTACCAAATATCCCATTTTCATCATAAACATAAACTTGCTTTCGGTGAGTTGAGACAATATTCAAGATCCATCTTTTCATTTAATAAACAATTGGAATGCCATTTTGCATCTTTGAAAGATGCAAAATTGAATGTTAAATTTAATTCAACTAGTGGTGCCTATTCACTTACTTTGCCTTCCGTAGAGCTGCCGAGATGAAAGAAAGTCTTTGTACCTCGATCCCTCGTACTAGACAAACACATGATCAACATAAATGAATAATTGAAACAAGAAATGAGAGTGGTATGCTACCTAGGATCAAGCTAGCTAGAAAAACATAAATAACTTAAACGCATGAAGATTGCATGTGAATCCACTGTGTTATCATTTCCATCTTTTCAAAACAAAATCCAAACCTAATCTAGTATCAATGGATGAGAATGTTCACAAAAAATTTAGAATTTGCATTTAAAGGTTATGGTTCAAAGGAAATGGAAAACTTCAAAGCCAAGATGAACACTGAGTGTGTTTCAAAGGATCAGCCTAGATGCATAATGAATAACTTGTTGCAAAAGTTAGGACCTAGTTTGCCAAGTGAAACAAAAGAAGTGGACTCTTAGACATGGAATTCAAATCAACATATTGGGGAATGGCATCAGGACCATCCAAACATTCTTCAGCAGTGGAGATGGTGGAACGCATGCCCCCACCATTATACTTAGGAGAGAAAGAAATTTGCAACGTGTGCAAGACTATGGGTAACTACTGTTGAATTGTTAAAGACTCGTTTCTCATGGGGCAATCTTTTGTTTTATCAGCACATAAGGACTCTCATTCATAATGCCAAGATCATGTTACGAGGCGACTGATCAACCAAAAGTTTCAAGATCAATGAAATGACTTGATATTTAGCCTCATAACCATCTCAAGGCTTTGAGCTCTCTAAGGTTATCTACACCATGATGGTGATTTTGATTCCAAGGTGTCGGGATTTTGATCTAATGCATGGTATGCTCTTATTCACACATCAAAAGCCCAACAATTCCACATGCTAAATATGAGAAAGGATTACATAAGAATTGTCCAAGACTTATCTCTCAATAAGTTACCAATCCCACGCTTCTATAGCGCGTATGAAGCTTTCTCACTCATAATTTTGTTAATGTTGCCGAGGTACTAAGGATCCATCAAAAGTCCTGCATTTCAAAATGCTTTCTGGAAAACTATCAAGATATGTATGACGGGATTCACGAATGAATCATTGCCTGCTCTATTAGTGTGCCGTTCAATTTTCTTAACCCCTAAAGGACCAAATGGTGTTTCTAGCAACATAGCGATTTGGGGTAGCTTACTACAGATGGAATTTTTTATTTTCTTTTTTTGAAATTTTCACACAACATGTGCTCGAGGAGTAACTTTAACGCCCAACAATTTTCATTACATTTGTATACATGGTTAAAAAGTTATTGTATGATATGTAGTTTTTATTACTCAACGGGCAGCTTGGGCAGCAAAAATCACTTTTTTTTCAAAATAAAAATTTGAAATTGGTTTTTTAGATTTATATATTCTAGAGAGCTTTGAATCATTCCATTTTGATTTATGAGATGAAAGTTATGAAGAATTTTAGTTGTGGGTAGTTATGAAATCTCTACTCTAAAATAAATTTTGAAGACCTTCATTTAACTCAATTTTCCATATTTTTAGAAAAAAATAAAAACTTTAGGTGCAAATTGTTTATTACAACATTACACCATTGAGATTGTCATTTTTCAATTCTACAAATAAATTGTTAACAATTTAGTATTCTGAATCATTCTCAGTAGGGGACATTTGAGGGCTCTAAGACCCCGTTTTAGGATTGTTCCCTGCATTGTTCCCTATGCTGCCAGAAATTGGGAACTAGCCTATAATGGGCTGAATTTTCGAATTTTTGGAAAAAAAATTTCCCAAAAATTTTCCAAAACTTTCTAAAAAGTGTTGATAAACTTAAAAATGAATTTTCAAAAAATATTTTTTTTCAAAAAAAATATTTTTCAAAATAATTAAAAATTAAAAACAATATTATTTTCTGACATGCAACTGTTGCTATGGTGAGTTCCCACAACTTGGGAACTCAAGATAACTCGCGGGCTCTTCGAGCTCTCAAATTTCATCTAATGATACTTCTTTCTACTTACTAATTTTTTCCAATATGTTGTACAATTCCAAATAATCTAAAAAAATTCAAGCATGTAGCCAACTTGACTTGAAGAATGAATCCAAAGAGTTACAACCATTTTGGACATTTTTTCATAATAATCTAACCTTGTGAAGTGTAGCTGCCCGGGTTTTTGCAGGGCATAAAAAAGGCTTTTTGTCAATTTGAATGCTAATATCTTGCAATCTACAAGGTGAAAATTTCTGAAATTTTTTCTACATCTTCTCAAACCAACGTAATACAAGATCCTATGGTTACATGTGTCCAAAAATGTATTTTTCTAAAATTTGGTACTTGTACTAGAAATGACAGTTTTGGAGCATTTTTGGTGAAAACATAGTCTAATACATTTAGGAGTTAGTCTCTTCCATCCATGTACTCTTACAAGTATACAAATCTACAGCCATAGCTGTTCCAGTGCTACATACCAAAACCCCACCAATTTTCAAGCAGTCTAATGCAGGGAACCACACTCAGACTCCCACTTGAGCACATGTTCAGTGCGCATACCTTACTTACACCTTACTACGGTGAGCATCCAAGAGCACCTAGGTTCGTCTATCTCGCTTGTAAGACACTCTCCAGCGACGAAATGACACAACACAGAAGTACTACTCCACAGGCAAGAACAACGTCACAGGTACGAGGGCACTGCCTCATCTTCTTCCTCCCTGTGTGCATAAGCTTGTAGGACGCACTTCAGAAACGCCGGAGCTCGAGAACTGCCAACAAACTGATGCAGAGCGGCAACAAAAACTTAAGCTTGCTGTAGAAAAGTTGGAGAGGCTGCTGGGGTTTGGGGGAGACGATGGGCATCGTCAGAGGAGGGCCAATGGGGAGCCTGGCACGATGGTGGCGTACCTGTGGTCAGGAGTGGCTGTACTGGCACCCCGTAAATTAGTGGCGGACTTGCAGACGAGAATAAGGTTGCGTGAGGACCCCGCACAGGAGGGCCCA
Organism: Straminergon stramineum; assembly: GCA_963920665.1. Taxonomy (NCBI): domain Eukaryota; kingdom Viridiplantae; phylum Streptophyta; class Bryopsida; order Hypnales; family Calliergonaceae; genus Straminergon; species Straminergon stramineum. The sequence continues at coordinate 4,480,277 of OY987271.1, forward strand.
GCCAGTGTGAAGTACCGTAACGTTGGGGTCAGATTCATTAGACCCCATACGAAAGCATTTTTTTTTTCGGTTTATTTTCCTCTGGTTAACTGATATAGGATTTCTAGAGGGTTTTTTTTCTTGAAACATGGACGATTTTCATTGATAAGGGAAACAGTACAGTGAACCAGAGAGCAAGCCCTCGGCATAATTGTTTTTATTTTTATTTTAAAGAACTATTTTATTTTTACTTTTAAGAGCAAAGGACAACAAACCAACCACGACCTCAGCATGTAAGTATCTAAGGCCCGGTTTATATTAGGCCTGGGGCCAGATGGAAGGTTGGCCGGATTTGCCTTCAATCCAGCCTGCAATCCGGCCCCAATTAATGTAAAGCCTTTGGGCTGGATTTTAGGGCCCAATTTCCAACTCATTTGCTCTTGGATTTTCTCAATGTTCATTTAAAAAATAAATAAAATAAATAAATAAATAAAATAAAAAAAATAAATATATATTTATAGTATCTTTCTCTTCTTTTCTTTTCTATTTAAAAAAATGCTTATTTATTTATTTATTTATTTATTTTTCCTTTCTCTTCTTATTTATTTAATTTTAAATTTTAAACCCCCCCGTGAATTTCTACTTTTCTTTAACTTTTTTCATTCTCTTCCTATTATTTCTATTTGGAAAAAAGGAGTTTATTTTACTTCTTTTGAACCTTTCTGTTTCACTTGATGTTGAAATTAGAGTTGATGTTGGAACTACAATTGAAGCCCTAGAGTGGTTGTCATTTATTTTCATGATGATTTCAAGAATTTTAATAAATAAATAATTTTCGTCTTGTCACTATAGGGGTTTGAAAGTAGTCATACAACTAAGTACAAAATTCTAGAAAACATCTCTTTTCTATCTCTTTTTTAAATCTATATTTTCAATTTTATTTTTAACAAAGTATGAAATTTTTTATTATGAGAACTTGAATGAATTTAATGATAAATGTAAATCACATTTTACCGTACATGTTAGTTCTAGTACCGTAATCTTTCTTAATTGTATTCTTTTTTCAAGTATCTATCATTAGAATTGGCAATTGAATTGAAAAAATTAATTGAGGAGCTAAATTGACTATAAAAGCTAGTCAACCAAGGAGTTAAAATTTGCTTTGGTAATCTAAAAGGTCTTCAATCCCTGAAGGACTATGACTATAGTTTCCCCAAAAACACTCCCAAACTACCATTTCTAGGACAAGCACCAAATTTTTGCACACATATAAGCATAGGATTTTGTAGTACTCTAGTTTGAGAAGATGTGGAAAAAACTTCATAAATTTTCATCATGTAGATTGCAAGATATTAGCATTTGAAGTGACAAAAATCCTATTTTGGGCCTAGCAAAAAATTATGTAGTTGCACTTTACAAGATCACATTTGTATGAAAAAGTGTCCAAAATGGTGGTGCTTCTTTGGATTCATTCTTCAAGGCTAATTGGGTACATGCTTGAAAAATTTCAGATCATTTGGAATTGAACAATATATACGAAAAAAATAGTAATTAGAAAAAAATGGAGAGTGATTCAAAACACTAAATTGTTAAGAATTGAATTATGGAATTGAAAAATGCTAATCCCAATGGTTGAAATGTTGTAAAAAATAATCTAACATCTTCCAATTATATTTTTTTCAAAAAATCTTGAAAATTGAGTAAAATACAAGACTTCAAAGTTTATTTTAGAATAGAGAATCCAAAACTACCCGCAATCTAAAATTCCTTGAAACTATTGACTCATTGAACAAAATGGAATGATTTTAAGACTTTCTACATGTATATAACTATAGATAACCAATTTCAAATTTTTGTTTATGAAAAAAGTGATTTTTTTAATCTACCCACATTGCCCATTTACGAAAAAAAGTAACATATTAGGGCATAACTTTTGACTCATATTTCCTAATGTCATGTGTGCATATAGAAGATATTCCTTGTCCCCACCTTCTACATGAATTTCAGCCTAAAATATGCAAATCTCCACTCACATGTATTTGCCCAAAATTTCTATGTTGCCAAAAAACACATACTAGTCCTTCTAGGGGTTAATATATCAATAAATAAAATATATTGTAGAACTATTAGGTTATTATATTAGGTTTTCATAATAATAATAATTTCTAAAAATGTGATTTATGATTTATGATCATAAATTTTATTTTTAATTAATTTTCTAAAAAATAATAATTTAAATTAGAGCATTGCATGTCAGTCATAGATCAATAGATATGTCAATCAGACCAAGTAAACATGTCATGTCAGCATAACAATTGAACATAACAATAAGTATATATTAAAATAAACATTACATGAACATTAAGCTAATAACTGGCAAGCTTCTTCCACTCAACCTCAATGATCCCAAAAATCCAATAGCACAGATGGATGGGAGGAAGTTTCTTGATCTCACATGTAATAAACATGTATCAGAAAAATAAAGTAAAAGACTTTGCATTGATAGACGGTGGAGATTTGTACAATCCAACGAAGGAGCCCAATCGGCCCCAATCTGGCCTTGATGGGAGTTTGGGCCACCCAAAACCTCATCTCGATTGCTCACTTGGGGCCGGATGGTTTGGCACCAAAACCATGCCACCTAAGGCGACACGTAGGATGAGTTGTAGTTCTGGCCAACCCCAAGTATAAAGCTCTTGGGCCGGATTTGGAGAAATTGAGAGACCCTATTGGCTCAAACTTGGAGAGTTCCGGCCGGCCTTCAATCCGGCCCCAAGTATAAACCGGCCCTAAGAGTCACAGCAGTAATGAGAGGCGGACCGCTTGTCAGGCAAAAGAGCCCATCTATGGATGAGTCAAATGCGGATTTCTAGAGTTTCATTCTACAGGATTCGTAATATCTTATGACCTTTATCATATTTGAGAATATTCTATGGCCTTCGTATTGTAGTTTCACAATATTATTGGCACCAAGGGCTTTATCAATACTTGTGATTTCACTACTACTCATGGCTTTCGCTTCATGGTTTTTTTGAGGATTCCGATTGTTTTATTAATACTTTTTCCACTATTCAATTATGTCACATTATAATTTTTGAAAATTTCATTAGATCCCATATTTATTTATATTTTGACTTAATTTTTAATGAATCTGACTCTAGCGTAGGGGAATGCTGGTACATGAGCGTGGAGCGTGGAGTGGGAAAAAGCGAGCGGGGAGCACATACTTTATGTAAAAATAATGAAGCCTATAATTGTGGTTTTAGGGTTCCTAAAACCGTGGAATTAATTTGTGTCAAAATTTTAGTCTCCAAAATTTAAGTATCCCACGTTGGCCTATAATTGTGAAATTTCAAAGGGTCTAGTCTTTGAAGCGGAGAGGTGACCTCGTCAATTTGTGGACATGATGTAAGCATAATAGCTGCAGAAGAGGATGTACAATTACATATTTATTACTTGAACAAATTAGCATACACATGCTCGGGATATCAATTGTGTACTATACATCTTCAATTCAATGGATTCATAACAATGCCCATGATTCATGCATTCTATAGATGTACATCAAATAATATTTTGAAAAGGGGAACACATCAAAGCCCTTATATTCAACAATTCTAAATTTTATTCATAATCAAAATCAATCGGGGTACAAATGTTGATATTTAATTGGAAGCCCTATGAATTTAGGAATATGTGTAGGGTTGCAAATTCCTAAGGGAAATATTAGAAAGTGCCCAAGAGCTCACCATGTTCTTGACACTCACCGTGCATTTTCTACAGCATATGATATATTCATTCTATAGGGCTCCTTTGAAGTAATAGTCTCCCTGCCTTTTCATCACAAAGCCATTTTGATAACAATGTCATTGTTTGTTTATGAAAGGGCAGGGAGTTTAGGAATTCAGAAGTGTCAGTAGATTAATTAGTCACATAGTGAAGAAAATGCACGATGAGTGTCAAGAACATGGTGTTCTTAGTTCACAGTAATCCTACTAGAATTACATGTTGGAAACACAATCTCATTTAGAGACTACGACATGGAAATCGTAACGAAGTCGAGATCTGATAGAAATGAAAAACAAAAATCTCCAAATTGTGCACTACCATCATGCGGTAGAAACACAAGAGTACTATATGTCCGTACTAGAACTGAAGTGGGTTGAGGTCGAACTACCTTCACTATCGGATGTTTGCAAATCCGACTCTAGAACACAATCATCAACAAAATCCAAAATGCGGGGATCTATGGAGTGGGCCCTAGAAGCTATTCTGGGGTTGACAGCAATAAAATCCTTGGAAATGGCCTCAGCATAGACCGAGAGTTGATATGGTTTAGGAGGGCTTGGGAAAAAGCCCGGTGCCGCAAAGAAGAGGAATGCTAGCATGTGAGCAGGGAGCGGAGAGCAGACAACAGGGAGTAGGAAAAAGGGAGTGGGGAGTGGGAATTAAGTACTAAGAAACGAAATCCTATGACCGCGGATAAAAGTACCTAAAACCGTGGATATAATCCAACTCAATAATTTGGATTGCAAATAGAATTATTGAATTGTGACCTATGGCCGTGAAGCATGGAAATGGATCATGTTTGAAGTGGACAAAATAACTAGAAATGAACATAACCATTGCACAAGAGGCCTCACAATTTACAAACATAATGTTAGACAAATAATACACAAATGATATAGAAGATGAGCGTACATGTTCGAATAATAAAAGTAGACAAATGATCTTAGATTCAATGAACTGATAACAATGCCAATGAATAATGCATTGAACATAGGGATAAAACGTACTATGTGGATTGTTTAGATCCCTGGAATTGCTCTTCAAAAAATTAGTTATAATCTAACATCAACCTATGTATGGAAGTTTTGCTTTAGTTGAAAGCCGGTTGAGTTTGTAAGCAATTGGATTATTGAAGGGTTAGGCTTAGAAATTGAATAATGCACCCTCAAGGTCAAGCTATTCCTCACAATCCGTAAGTATTATCTCCAGTAGTGGATAGACGAATTCGTTAACACCATTGAACCAATGAAGTATCTCTCTATTTTATCATGATATACGAGTGTGTGTTTTGGTGGCTAGTCTCTCGGTTTAGGGTAAACAAAAGTGAACATCACGTCCTCGTGACATTATAGTATAAAAGGTAGGGAGTTTAGCAATTGAAAGGATTAAGGAATGAACATATGTAACATAAGTGAAGAAAACAATTCCATTGATTATAAATAACATGGCGTTATGGAAGCACAATGACCCTACTAGAAATGATTGGCTGAAATCAAATCCTATTCAAAGAAAATAGAATGCAAATGATAATGAATGAATTCTAATACAAATAGAAAAGAAAATCATGAACTAGTACATTGACATCACGCACTGAGAATACAAAAGTACCCCACGATAACATTTCAGGGAGAGGGAGTTGAGGTTGAACTACCCTCACTGTCTGATGTCTGTGAATCAGACTCAACAATACAATCATCTAAAAACTCCAAAATGCGGGGATCTACCGATTTGGCCTTAGAAGATGGCATAGGGTCTACATTGACGGAATCCCTAGAAATTGCCTCTGCATACATAGGTAGCTGAAATGATTTAGGAGGGCTAGGAAAAAATCCACGATCTGCAAAGAATGGAACATGCTTAGAGTTCCTCATTTCCTGAGCTTGCTTGCAGAATCCGAAGAACAACACATTAGACCACAAGTACTTAAGACGAAACAAAGAGACTCAAAGATGGAGTTCAAAGGAAAACTTACTGAATCGTGATGTCTTCACGACATGTTGGATTGGAATATCTTCGTCATCCAGATCAATTGAAGAAACAAGAGGACGTTGTGGTTTGGCCTCTGTAACCACCAGTGTGTGCATGGCCGGAGCTATCAAAGCATCAAAGATAGCCTTATCCTCTTCAAATGCCAACACATGATGGTGTGTAGCACGGCAAGCCTGAATGCTTGAACCTGTAAACATCCAGTTCACATATGGGAACATGACAATGAACCAAAGTACTTTGCACATTTCTATAAAAATCAAATTATTAAATAAGATAACAAACCTGTCACAGTTGTGCAATCCATAATGACGTCCCCTGGTGCTGAATATGCCTCCACAAGCATCTGCATGAACTGGCGAGTCTTTTCACGAGGTCCACGCCAAGGTTTGGTGCCATTCATGGTGACGTCATCTTTGTTTAAGAAATTTTGGAGGATGTCATCCTTGCCAACATTAACCCCAACTACGTCATGAGATGGAACGTCCTGGAACGAAAATGAAGGTGCTGCCTTTGCTGATGTCTCTCTCACCACAAGAGAAATGGCAAACCGCATAGTCTGCAAACCAAGTAATGTGAGACTCTAGTAATGTCGAACTTCAAATTCAACATGAACATGCAAAAAAAGATCTTTAACTTACCGTCATAGTTGGATTCGACGACGATGTCAAATGTAGCCGATTCATTCCCAACCAAAACTGCTTTATTTTAAAACCGTATTCTTTACAACATCCAAAGAGGTGGCTTTTGTGGGTCACACTTGAAGGGTACATGACAAGCAAAGCACCACTGTCGTGCAGGTACTCTAACGCGAAGTCAAAGATGGGCAATAGCCACTGCATGTGGAATTCATTCCATTTTGGAATGGGTACAGGTGGAGCCGATACAGTAGGCACATGGAGACCTTCCGGAACATCCACAATCATCAAGTCCACTACTCGCACTGTACTGAGGACACCATTGAAGAAGCAATTCCTGTCACTAGAGTGATGCAAAGGAATATGTAAGTCAAATAAATTAAACATAGTGTACTATTGAAATAGAAAAATATATACGGTGAATCTTCAAAAATATGGACAAGAACCTTAAGGAATTTCCGAAATATAATAAATTATTTAATCAAACTACTCATAAACACAAATTACATGACATTGTTATATGCAATGGAAGAAACTATACCATAGCTAAGAAAGTGAGAACGTCGTTGAAGGCCTTTGATATAGTATTCTTCCCTAAGGACATGAGGAATTCTAGTGACAAGTTTAAGATGCATTCATTGATGTCAGGTACGGGATCAATGTTCTGAATTGTTGGCGTCAGACCATGCAGCAAGCACTCCTGAGTGAGAGAGAAACCTAATGAAGAGGTTTTAATGTCAGCAATGCTTGTTGTAGGTTCAGGCAACTCCGTCTTTGCCTTCCTTTTCGTCCCTTTCTTTTTGACCTTCTCTTTCTCCTTCTCAGCCAATGCCGCTCGCCTCTTCTTCTTCTTATCCTCAGTCCTCTTCTTTGCCTCCTCCATTTTATCAACCTTCTTCTTGTCGAAGGCCTCCCGTTTCTTGATTGCTCAAGCTCGGGCCTCAAGGTCTAAGCCAAAAAATTCATCAAACTTTGCCTCCACAACCATCGTCTCTTTTAGGGTCTAGAAAAGAACCTCCTCCTCAAGTGGAAAGATTCCGAAATTACACTCCAGGTACTAAGGGCAAGCCTAAAGGTGAGAGCTGGTCCAATTTTTTAGTTGCGTAGGGGAGAACATGCAGTCAAGGGAGGACCGATGCAACCAAGTAGTAAGGAATGGGGGTAAATCCGCTTTCTCAATGGCCTTCTTGCTGTACAATTCAAACTTGAAATACCTGCATATGAGAATGTAATTGACACAAAACAATTAGAAATGCAGAATCTCTTGAGAACCTCTTCTAGTAAAGAACAATTTCAATGACAATTTTGAAAATTATACAAAAATGAAAGACTCTATAGTTTGATAAGAATCTCACACTAACGGGACTAAATGCTACTGGAACCCCCAATCAATTAGAAAGGTACACATTGTAGAATGACAATCAATGAATGAGTAGCGCTTTCCGTCTTGCTGGTACGCTATCAACGTACTAGTCCATGATTAAATATAATAAATTATAAAACAATGCATAAGTGTCTCCCGAAGGAAAGGCTCTTGGAGCCGAGAGCCTATTCCTCATTCTATCATTATGCATAACTAGGTTGACCTGGTTAAACTTTGATATTGTAGAAGTTAAAAACGAGAGAAAATAATAAAGAGTTCGAAGGGCAGAGAAGGAAACTGTATGCATGAGGGCCACCCCAATATCCATCTCTCGGGCCCGAGAGAACGTAATTGGTATTCAATGTATGCATAATTAAGCTTGAATGTGTAGCAAAATCAAGAAGAATAAATACGTAACTACACTATAGAAAGTGTCTTTGTATTTTTTAATTAGATGAATGCCCCGTATTGAAAACGAGACATTTCTTCTTCATTTAAAAAATGGTCGTAGAACTACAACTAATATTATACATTTAGTTACATTCATTTTCATACAATAGCCATGGGGACTATAAAAAAAGTACTGCACTAAAACCAATAAGTTTTCATGAATGTTTATAATATGTATAGAAATAGAATTGGTGACATGAATAGGGAATGGAATGATAAGAAACTTTTGACAAAGGGTTCGAATTAATGAGAGGAACCTATATATCAAGCGTTTGACTGCGAGCAAGGCCCCTCTGAACTCCTTAAAAGAGTCAGACTTCTTGAACGCATCAGCACCCTTGAAAACCCCGGTGTAGGTGTCGTCCCAGAGTTTCATTCGCCACCCCTCCATGTACTCAAGCAATGTTAGTGGCTCAGAAGAAATGGACATGTCAATATGAATATTATCCGATCGGATAATTGACTCAAACAACTCTATCGTTGCCTCCTCCATTTGCAGATTAATATGTGTGGTTAGTATCCTGGTGATTCCTAGAAGAAAATAATGGATTATCTAATAACAATCACTGATTCAAGCATGAAAAAATAAATAGGACCATGATCACATTATATGGAGAAACATACCCCAGCATACCAACATGCCTTTGCTAGAAATTGGAGAAGCTTCTCCTCATTGACAAGACGAGATGGAAACCAGCGGGCCTCTCAAGATGGACCGGATCCATTGATCCACCTTAGCCACCTTACCTTGAATGTCGAGTTGACATTTGCAGTAGCTATCATCTGTAATTTGTCCAAAGTCAACTCCGGCACGGAGTAGAGGTTCTAGTGCCTCTCGATTTGCATGAAAGGAAATTACATGATTTCAGAATTTTAAATGATAAACTCGAAGTTCCCCTATCCCGAAATTATATAAAGTAACTTATACCTCTTGTAGGAATTTAGGACCAAATGCAGGATTTGCGACAGCTACTATTTTTGATAGCTTCTTATACAACTTCTCAGTGGATTCCTTAATGGCTGTCCTCATAGCTGCCACTACACCTTCCTTAGTCCTTTCATCATGAGGAGTATCCTCATTGAACTTTCGAACTGCATTGTTCGCCACTGTAGAAATCTCTTGCTGCAAATACATAGTCGTCATCAAATAATGTTTCGACCCACAGAACCAAGATAACAATCCATAGAAAATGGTATATGCTAATAAATAAGTACAAACATTTTCAATGAAATTCATGAAGTACACATACCTTAAAGATGAACGAGGTGAAGACCTCCAAAGGCATAGTGTACCATGTCTTCCGTGTGCTAAGCTGACAAGTCTTGACTTCATCAAAACTTAGAAGCTCATTAAACTTGTCGAACTCCATAACCCCATACTTTTGCACACGGTATAATGTGTGCACCAAATTCGTTTTCACATGTGAGTTTTCCGTGTGCCTGTCATACGATGTCAAAGTGGAATTAAACATCTAATTGTGAAAAGAGACTAAAGTGTACTAGAAACTAGCTCAAGGATCACAGACATTATAAATGCAATAAAAATATATGTAGATTTACTTATTTATATCGTGCATAACCTGCATGACAACTCCTATGTGATTCCTGGTATCCAAGACAATGGAGTCTACGGACACGTGCCACTCTCTCTCCAACTTGTGAAGACGTTCAATATGATTCATCCATGCTATTCGTCGATGATTTCCGTCACAGACATAAAACTTATAGTCAACCAAATGCTTCAGAGCAACCTTGGATTAAAGGTGCATGTTGAACTAATCATTGATTGAGTTCCAAAGAGGGCCCCATCTCTCATTTTTTGCCTCGGTAAAAACTGATGTTTGACCCTGTTCATCTGCTATAGAAACATAAAACACACGAGCCCCCTCCTCGTAGCCATGTACAAACTGTTGTTCAAGTAATATCAAATCACATGAAAGGGTTGGGCGAACCATAGGCATTGGAACTAGATGACAAAGTGGGATGCGCATTCGAGATAGATCGGAGGTGGTCAACCTCAAACTGGATATCGTTGAGACAATATCCATCTTCTAAGATCTTCTAATATCATCCTCTGTGACGTTTTCCTCTTGTCCCAAATCAAGACCATCCACTAATTCCTCCGAATCTACATATGACTCAATTGATGGTTGCAGACTAGGATCCACAATTTGAGAGCACGGGGACTTTGGAATAGAGTCCATAGATATTAGTTCCATAACGTTCTGCACGACATCAACAAGTGCGAAACACTTAGAAAAGCAGAATACAATAGATGAGAACTCTCTATATCAGATATTCAATTGTATAATTTTTTGATACATTTCTCCATATATGGGTGAACACTGAAAAGATAATAAAAGACATAAAAATGTTCTATAATGCCAAAATTAGAAAAAAACACAACAACTGTGATTGCATGTTCCTGTAATCGACCTGTACTGTCAGCAACAAAAGATTTGAATGTCATCATCAGCTTGCAAGACGGATTGGACCTCCATATCCTCTTGGTCACAAGTACAATAATCGATAGTGTTTTCTGAACTCGAAACTAGTATACCTAAATCATTATCTCCAATAGAGTTGCAACATGAATGTCCTAATGACATTAGGCTATCACTGTACGTGTTATAACTTTGACCATCTAAATCGGCAAGTAAAGCATCCAACCCTACCATTGGCGGTTGAAGAAGATTCTGGGCCGGAAGCAAGTGCTAAATATCATCGTCCTCAACTACGTGGTCAACGACCTCGATGGGTGCCATTTCAACTTGGGCCACCTGAATTACATCCTGGATATAAAAAAACAAATATAACGTTGTGAATTGGGGAATAGGTTTCTCCTTGGCTCTATGCAATAATAAGAATTTCCATCTCTATAAATTGGACGTTGCAATCCGAATATCCATATAAACGATTAATAATACAAAATGGAGGCAAGGTAGTAATCTAATAAAACCTAAATGTCATTAATAATCATAAATTCAATGTCCAACCAATAAATAATTCAGTGCAGTCAAGAACTATGAAGGTTGTTTTAAAATCAAAAGAGCATTACCTCTTGCACCATTCCTGCTCCATGTTGATGATCCTCTGGTACTTGATACATTCCAGAAATCAATATCTCACAAATAAAAAATGCTCCATAAGCTAAATGCTAATGAATTCTATCAATCAACTTAGCGATATTGTAGACAAAGTTTATACACATTTAGATTATGTCTGACCCTAATGCAATTCCCAAAACCTAGCATCAATATATTGTGCATGACTTTTCTAGTCTCATTGTTATCTCGGTACTGAGAGGCCTTTGAGACCGAGATCACTATGCATACACTATGTAAAACCCTTTGTGACAATATGGAAAACATGGAACTGAAATCCTTCACAGAGGAATTTGAGGAAGCACTATACTGTAGGATTCCTTTACCATAAAGAGATGGCCGTAATACTGAGATAGCTTTCATCTTCCTATTTCCATTAACTGTGTTGAATATGCATGAGTATATTATCCTCAATGTTTTCTTGGGGCGGAGACAGTGAAAACACGTAAGACATTATGCATGAATCCAAAGGGGAAATAACATAAATCTAGGACATGCAACTGGAATCTCTAATACAAGAATTGTCGTACTACTTCTTGAATTAGAAAATCATGCATGACAGTGGAGTCTCAAGAGTTCTCTCGGTACCGAGAGAGCCAATGCAACCCCAGATCTATGCATATTGCTGTGGAGGGTATTGAGCTGATTAGAGTCCCTCAATGAAATATTTCAATTAAAACGACTGCGGTATCTGATCGCCTGCCATCTTGCATGATTATGCATGATGTGCAACCTACTTATTCTCTCTCGGTACTGAGAGACTCATTTGATTGTACGTACTATGCATAATATTTAAGTATGGACAGTGGAGACCTCTAGAATTTTTGTTTTAGAAGGAGGCAGACTAGGATGCTCAATATTCATACAAAAGGAATTGGTCAAGAAGCCTATCTTAGGACCGGAACACGTCCTAAAGGCCCAGAAGTATGCATAACCATGCTTTCACATTGAAGAACTTGACAACTGCATATCTTAATCAATCCTATGGAACAAGTTAAACTACATGGAGATATGCATGATTTATCATCGGGAATATTCCTTTCAAAGTCAAGAGACAGGATAAACCCACTGCTCGATGAATACCTTCAGCGTTGATTAAAGCTAGCTGTTGGACGAGTATTCAAAAAATATAAAGATAATAAATTTTCAAACTGGGACAACGAAGTTAAATAGAGTAATTTTATCATTCATTCATCTTGTGACAAATTCATCAAGTAGATATTTAAGCATGTCACTAACCCAAGGACTGTCCCCCTCTTGGCCGAGGTCTTATATCAACTTCGGAGACAGTGCTACTATGCATACGGGTATCAGAATCCATGTGCTGCTCAAGAATCTTGAAGCTCCTTATCTTCATATAATTTTTGTATGAATGCATACTTGATTGATTGAAATATGCCCCTATCGTCTGAGACAGAAGACGAACCGTATATCCATTGCATAACCAACAACCCTAAATCCAAATACTCACAGATGCTTCTCACTCGTCAACTTGCTGGACACACTAGTCTATGCATGACCGGCCAGCCACCTGAGTTCTCTCGGGCCCGAGACTTCTACACAACCCGGAAACTAATGCATAATTTCGGGATGTGAGAACCTGCCTCGGATAATCTCACTGACGATAGTCAATACCAGTCTGATCAGAGCTCATTGATAGATTCGATTTTTCAAGAAGCATGCCGACTGTAGCCTCTCTGCTTTTGATCTAGTATCACTTCTCCTCTCCAAATTTGGTTAACGGCCAAAGACCTCCAAATAATCTAGGTTAGTATATGCAAAGTTGACAACAGATTTGCCACAACTCATGGAAGCTCATCACTCCCGATTTACTTGATAATTAATTTGTGCATGGTTGGCAACCGACCAGAGATCTCTCGGGACTGAGAGAAACAATCTACGCACAACCGTATGCATAATTTACTCATTGAGGAAAGTATCAAGGAGCATGTGACTAACAACAACTGAAACCAGCATGACCGAAACTCATAACCAGTATTGATTGATACAAAGGAAATCCGGCTGGAGCTTCTGGACTTCTAATATAGTATCCGTTCTCATCTCCAAATTTTATTAACGAGAAGGGATCTCCTACTTAATCATGTTCGGCTAGGTGTTGTTTCAATGATCATGCCGGATCATTAGCCTGATGGTAGCTCTGCGACAGATCAAATGAAAAGGCGGAGATCTCATTTGGAGCAGACAAGCTCTACATAACCATCCCGAAGACTGTCTACATCTAATTGACCTTCTCAGAAACAAAACGAGAGGGCAATCGAACCCTACACACTACGTCTATTCTGCTTGGGTTTTAACTAAGAACGCCGAATTGCATCATCGAAGAAGTGGTTTCTATGCATGACGGATCAATGATGTGGACTCTCTCGGGACCGAGAGATGCTGCACCACACCAAACTTATGCATGATGGGGAACATGATTATACCACCGGATTGATTCAGTTGCAACGTTGGAATCACTGCAGCCAATAACATTTCGTTTAATACCTTCAACTCCACGGTAAAGGCAAGTCCTTCATAATGTAAGGAAATGCAGATGCTCTCAGTACTCCTAAACTTACTTCTATGACATTTGAGACAGGTTTGATTTACAAGCAGGGACGAAACCCTAGTGCACTCTCTTCCAGTGAATATGAAACTACTTGATCCTTTGTATTTCTGTTTTGTCGATGAGGAGCCTCCTCTCCCGTGCCTCCAATTTGACCACGCCGCGGACGAAGGATTCGCTCCATCTGGAAAATTCCAAACATGCACAAGCAGAGGCGTTGGAGGAGTAGAAATCGATATCGACGCATAAGCTCTCCTGATGCGCCAAGCTGATCCTGTGCTGGGAACAATACTTCAACGATGGTGGCGCTTGATGGACGAATTCGACTGTTTTGAAAATTAGGTCTGGTTACCCCGAACCAAGGGTTTAGGGTCGAGGTCACATTCGGAAACTACTACCATTAATTGGACCAGTAACCACATTTGATCTCCTCCCTTGGAAATCCAGATGCAGTGGTAGCTCATTGGAGCTTTTAGAAAATCGCTGATCTTTATTGATCTGTATTGCTGTCCTTTTTTCCGGTAATAACTATACTAGTTTTGCCCTTTGGGGACATATAGTACTATATATAATTGGTGGTATTTGATGAAGGAATCGGTGACGAAAATATATATAGTGTAATGTAAATACATGATCTTGGTTGTAAGTACATATTAGTGTATCATGAATCATTTATTACAGCGCAGTTAATGGACTGTAAAGTTATATAAGGGTTATTTATATGGACTCCAAGGGCCTTTGAAGGGTTTATAAAATGTGAAATAGGATTCTCGGGTTTTTGGTACCCCTCGAATCTGAGTTTTAGGGTCCAAGATATTGGGCCATATCTTAGAAACCTATGAGGATGACATGGTTTGATTAATGTAATTGTCAGCTTTCTAGATACGTATTTCTTTCCGATTTGAAATAATATCTACTAACTTACAGTGGGCTAAGGAGGTTTACAATGCTCCTATATCCTAACGACTATGTGATTATCAATTCTACAAAACTCTTAATGACTATCCTAGATTAGTTAGGGTGACAATCATAATGGTCCATGGTCTGCCTTCATCCCTACCATCAATTTTTGGAATGGATTTGTAATGATGCAGACGGAAAAATTCTAATCAATTTATTGACTATTAATTTTTGGAATACCACATCCTTGAAGACTCTAGCTACTATCCTTATAGCACTTTATATACCATATTTCAAAGAGTTTGATATTTAATTTCTTGTGGCTTGACATAGTGCTGAAGACCTTAATTTAGACATTCACAAAACAACCATTTGGATGATATTATGCCCCGGTACATTTTATCCTACCCCAATGGACCACGTAACACTATAAGTGTTTTATTGATGACAGTGCTGGGAAGAATTTTGAGTTTTACCGGCTACTTTACTTTATTATTCTTATTGTACTGGTTTTCCAAGTACATGGTTTATTCATTCAGTATCTTCTTTGTTCATCGTTCTTGGATATGTTTTCAATTTTCAAATGTCTATTTCATCAATTGATTTGCTATATTTTATCATGCCGCCAGTTATTCCAAGATAATGGAGCACAGTCTGACTGGGACTTTACCCCGGTCATGATTAATATCCACACGAATAGGTTTATGCCACATTGAGAAACATAATACCCAAATGCATGTCTTTGTATATTGTAAACATCGAGAGAGTTTTTGATCATGTGTGTGATTATCCTTGCCCCACAGGATTTTTGAATGTGGTTTGGTGTTTTTTTAAGTCCTATTTCTTATAGTGTCTATTGTTCTATCTTTACTGCATTTGAATCTGGGTGATATGGAATGGTGGATGCCTTGAACATGGTCGTCGTCAGTGTGAACAGTGAGGAGGTTCCAATAATGTTTCAAGTGGGACCTGATCGAAAGGCTGTAGTTTCTACCCGTAGATTAAGTTTAAGGTTCAATTTTGTCAAGGATTCAATCCATATTGATGAAGAAGTCTATGACAGCGAAACAGGGATCCTTATTCACACAGTTGGACAACTTCTTGCTTCATATGGTGTGAGTAGGTTCTGGCATCTGAATCCTGGAAAGTATAAAGCCTACGACAAGATAAATTCCAATCATTCAGTTCTAATAGAGACTCCCAACCCGAACTTGTCTTCTTCCTCGTCATTTCAAGTGCCTCAGATTACTTGTGTCAAGGTAGAACCTATTCACAACAATGTAATTGTACTCAGTGATGATTCTCAAACCAATTCTCATGGTCATTCCCAAGAGCATATTTTGAAGGGTGGGACTCCTTCATTGACTCGTACCATCAAGAATCCAAAAGTTAAAGAGAAGTCACCTGAGGTTAGTGGGTCAGTATCATCTGTAATTGATTGCTTGATAGGACTGTGGGCCTTGAAGGGATGTAGAAATATATTGTCCAAAATAGATTATGACGTTGTTCCCATTCATCAAGTGCCGACGTTACCTCCAACGTTCAATGGCAATGCCATATTTGAGTTGCCCGTGCTAGACCATTTCCTATCTCCATCTCCAGCCCGGAATATGTCTGGGATGGATAAACGATATGATGGCCATGTCTGGTCTAAGACAGTGAGAACAAATATTACCAATCGCATGAGCTTGTCATTCCGCACATCTGTTTGTCTCGGTCATCTTCGTTGTATGAACCAGACTTGTGGGTTTCTTAGTCGTGTTCACCAAACCAACGACGTTAATGAGTTAGAATGGGAAGGGATGTCACTCGCACCACTTGATGTTGGGCATACGCATCCCCTAGGGTCTACGCTTGTTTGCAAAATTTGCAAAGTACCCCCATCTTGTATTGCAAGGTGTGATGTGCGGGTATACTAGGTTATTGGAAAACATGACTTCACTTGAGCGTATGTTCATCTTGGCATTCACGAGCACCCTGTGAAGGTTGGTGAACTGAGGGATATGAAGGACAAAACTCAGTGTCTTATTAGAAAGCAGATGGAGAGATCACCAACTGTGACGAATTCATCCATCATCATGGAGGCTACAAAAGAACTTCTAGGTGGTTTATTTCTTTGGCTGGATGGGGTGCTGCCGAAAACCCTAGACTTCAGTGAGCTTGTTCCGGTATTGGACACATGCAAGTACTTCAGCTCTCCAAGTATTCGAAACAAGGTAACTTCATTCAAGTATTTAAGAAGATTCGGGGTTATGGATAGCATTACAAAGTTGAGGGGGTCCAGTACTTGGGCATTTGTTTAGGAGAGTAAGTTCCCTGGTCAAGGATTGGATGTAGACAAAGTGTTTGTTTTTAAAATGTCAAAAGTAGGTCCAAGCAATGGAGTGGACTTGGTAAAGCAAATGCAAAGTGGAGGTGATTTCAAAGAAGCTTGGATGATGTTTGATCACGTCAAACGTGTGAAGGGTTGGACGACAATGGCGTGTCACGTCTACGACTCTCAATATTGTCGTGTCATGACCATTGCAATGTGCGACATGCAGTCTGAAGATTGCGCTGCACAAATCCTATTTTGGACAAATTTGAATTCCGTTCTTGAAAGGTATGGTGTACTAGAAACTCAATTTAAGGGATTCATGGCTGATAGTGTCCAAGCAAATTGGAATGCTCTACGGATGGTTTATGGATCGGGGGACATTCTAGATCCTATGAAAGATAGAGAAAGGACATGTCTCTTCCATTGGACTCAATCCATGGAGAAGCATACAAAGGCTGATATTCGTTTTGACTTACAAGATCAACATCGTGTATTTTGCAAACAATATAAGAATGCCTCTTCTCCAAAAGAATCCGAAGCTTGCTACCTTGCCATTAGAGCATAGTGGTTGTCATCTAGTGCCACTATAGAGGAAGGATTGCATCGACTAGAGCTCTGGTTGTCCTTCTGGCATTTTCGATATCGACAATGGGGTGGATTCATGCAACTCGTAAGTATCATTGTCCATTGACTTTGAATTGTAGGTAATCATCTATGATTGATATTTCTCCTTCATTGCTATGTCATTCTATAACTATTATTCCATAGGAGGAGCCTAAATTGATATTTTCCCTATCCTTGTAGAACTTAGTATGCATGGACCTCTACCCCTTACAAAGCCTCTTGGCACCAAGATAGGTCCCTTGAGGGCCTCCTAGTCCTTTAATGTATCTAATTTCTGTCACATTTGTGTTTTAATGGACACCATTTGGAAAAGTTGTGCATAGTGTTCATACCAATGAGGGACCTCTTGGCACTGAGAGACCTTGACAGAGGTACACATTGATGTTTGATGCGATCTATATTTCTGGTAGAGAGCTAGTATAAACTAATGATAATGGCACTTCTGATTTGTAACTTTAGGATTTGAGTGAATCCGAACTTGGCGAAATGCCTTCATGCAACCTTGCGAAGACCGTACACAACAAGTGGCTCCAGCAATCTAGAAATCGTAGAACCAATTTATACATTGCCACCGTAGATGATTTCGTAAGAGCTTTCATGCAAATGGTACAATATTACTAGTATCTTAAGGGCAACCAAGGTGGGACCAGACCTGGAAAAGAAGAGTTATTGCTTTGAGTAGCCCAACACTCTGCAAATAGGACTGGAAATCCGAAGGTGCTCACAGAAGCAATCTTAACCATTCTAGGTGTTGAGGAGTTCTTCAATAGAGATCCACATCTAGAGGGTGAAGAAGTGTTTGGGTCACAGAAGCGGAAGGCAGACATGCCTCTGGGCTGCGAGTACGATTCACATAGACTAGACAAAGTTAATTTTTCTCATCCCGTCATCCAAAGAAGATCTTCAAGACCCTCCACAAGTATTTAGAACTTGCAACCAATTCTGGAAGACCTCTCTCCACACATTGAAGTACCAATTTCTGAATCGATGATACAAGAGGATAATATTTGCATTTCCTCTCATGTGTCAACGATTCAGGAGATCAATTGTGATGAAAAGCAATGGCATATTGCACGACTTCCGAAGACATCAGTAAAGGCGTACTTTGCCCTTCAAGCAATTTCAAAGAAGAAATGCATAGCAAGAATTGTTCAAAACAACATTGCCATAGCAGCCCCTACATATACAGGTATGATGGTGAATTACAAAAAGAATTGAAATGAGGTGATGTAATTCTTCTTTTGCAATGACGACATTGAACGTTGTATTAAGGGAACAAGATGGAAGTGGGTATTATCAATACTAGATGTTCTTGCCATTTAGCCTGTCAAAATGGGCACCAAACTCTTGAAGAAAGAAATATTGGCCTTAGAAGCGGCTGATTTCCAGCTTCCACAACGCACTGTGGCATTGTCATTTCACTTCGGAGACTATTTGGAGGACAACCAGGTGCAGAATTGGTTCATGCGTATCCCGTTCCATCTTCACCCGAAGAGCACCCTAAAATTCGAGCAGGAAAAGTCATCCAGCGAAACCCCAAGGCGCCAACCATAAAACATGCAAACAATTTAGCTTCTACACTTACCTTGAATGCACAAATTGAAAGGGTGACCATGGTTCCACACCCTGGTTTTGGTTGCATAGTTTCTTTGAGGTCTGGGGTAGAGCCGAGGACTGAGCAATATATGCTTACAATTTCATCATTTCTAGAGTGCAGTTGCCCATATTTCAAAGAAATGATTATCAAGTCTTTAGGGAAGCGAGGACAATGGGCTAATTGTAAACACCTCTATTTTATTTTCACAGTGATTTGCAATCTAGATTCCACTGTACATGGCTTTGTTCATGCTCTGAGCTTGAGTTTTAATGATGTCAAGCAAATCCTACTCAGTGGTATACTAAATCATATAGGACCAAACTAGTTTTGTGTTTTGCAACATAAGATTTATTTTTGTGTCTATTGTATTTATCATTGAACTTGAAGTGAGACTAAAAGGGCCACTACTTGCATTTCACTTTGCCCTATGAGATTACAAGGTGACTTGTCTTCTAAGTATTTGTATTGAGTATCCATTATAATATAAGATACCCAATCACTAATGTCATGTGTTTGTCATTTACATCCTTTGTTTTGTATATCTAATTCCTTTATGTAAATTGTACAACTAAAACATTAAAATTCTGGTCTGAGAATTCAAATCTATAATTTATTGTGATAATATAATGACCTTAAAATACATTATATAGTAAATTAGATTTATACATATGAATACTTCATCTTTTCCACGGTCATAGGATCAAATTCAATCTACTATATCATTTATTTCCAAACCCCTACCCTCTAATCATCCACGTTCGTAGTATAATCCAAAACCATGGTCATAGGTTCTCTATTAAAGCATTCATGATTTTTGAATTTCCAAAATTCCTTTCACCGTCTTTTTTTTCCTTTTTTTAATCTCATTTTTTCATCCTCTTGTCATCCAATTTTCATCCTAATTTTTCATCCAACTTTCATCCACTTTCATCCCATTTTTTGGTAACTCTCAAAAAATATATGCTCCTTGCTCCTTGCTCCCCACTCCTTGCTCCTTGCTCTCCACTCCTTGCTCCTTGCTCCCCACTCACATGCTAGCAACGCTCCCGCAAAGAACGATACATATTTGCGGTTCTTCACATCTTGGGCTTGCCTACACAAAGCAGGAAAGAACACGTTAGGACAATTGAACAAAATACCTGTACATGGTGACAAAGATTTGAAGTCGAGGACATTAAAGATGAACTTACTTATTGAATCGGGAAGTCTTCACGATACATTGGCGTAGTACCTCCTTATCATTGAGATCAATGGAAGCAACAACCAAGCGAGATGATTGAGCTTGAGTAACCACCGCAATGTGCATGACCGGAGCAATGAGAGCGTCGAAGATAGCCTGATCCTCCTCAAAAGCAAGAATATGATGCCGCATAGCTCGGCAAGCCTGAATGCTGGAACCTGATAAGAAACCAAGCACATATGAGCAAGTGGCAATGAAATTGAATAGATGACCTATTTTTATGAGACAAATCGAAAAAGAAAGTAAGAAACAAACCAGTAGTTGCGGTATAGTCCATAATGACGTCTCTAGGCTGAGAACATGCCTCGATGAGCATGTGCATGAAAGGTTGGGCCTTCTCATGAGGACCCCGCCATGGTTTGTTGCCATTCATAGCCACGTCATCTTTGCCACAAAAGTTCTGGAGGATGTCGTCTTTAGTAACATTTACACTAGCTGCATCATGAGATGGAACCTTCTGGAAAGAAAATGGGGGCGCATTCTCTTTCACCACAAGAGAGATGGTGAACCTCATAGTCTACAAAAGAATTTGGGTAAGAATGTAATCCAATTGAAAGGCAAATTCAAGACAAACATGGAATCCATGAAATATAATTTATCGTCAGATTTGGATCTGCTAGGGATGTGAGATGTAAACGGTTCATGCCCAACTATGTCTCGACAATCTTGAACCCGTATTCTTCACAACATTTGAGAACATGGCTTTTGTAGGTCCGACTAGAAGGGTACATGATCAGAATACTGCCACGGTCCTACAAATACTCAAGAGCAAAGTCAAAAATGGGCATCAAGTATTCATCCCCAAACTCATTCCACTTTGGAATAGGACCCAGGTGAACCGATACGGTAGGAACATGAAGACCTTCAGGAACGTCGACAATGATGAAGTCGACTGCTAATTGCGAGCTAAGAGTACCCTTGAAGTACTAGTCCTTGTCTCCTGAATGCTGCACCAAATAATTAAAGATAGAATAAATTAATTAGTGAAGAATATCATCAATAATGTAGCCTGACCCAACAATTCAAGAACAACAATGTGCTAAAGAAATGGACTGAGTGAACTTCAGTCCTACTTTTGTAATTGGTTTAGGGTTCACAGTGTCAGGTGAAGTCGAAAGAAAAATTTACCATATCCAGGAAATTTAGGACATCTTGGTAAAACTTAGAGTTTGGACCCTTCCCTGAATTGTTTAAACTATCCACGGATAAGTTGAGAATACACTCATCAATGTCAGGGACAAGGTCCAAATTCTAGATCGTTGGCATTGGTCCATGTAGGAGGCACTCCTGAGTAAGAGAGAACCTCAATGACGTGTCTTTTACATCAACGGCACTTGTTGCTGCTTCCTGCAATGGTGTCTCCACCTTCCTCTTTGTGCCCTTCTTCTTGGCCTTCTCTTGGTCCTTTTCAGCTTTAGCCACAAGCTTCTTCTTCTTGTTCTCCTCGGTTTTCTTCTTGGCCACCTCCCACCGGTCCTCCTTCCTCTTATCGGAAAGTTCCTGTCGCATAATGGCTTTAGCTTTGGCCTCAGCGTCCAATCCCCTGAATTCAGGCTCCAAGACTACTTTATCTTTCAATGTCCAAAAGAGTTTCTCTTCATCTTGGGGAGTGAAGCCTTGGTTGCATTCCAAATACCACAGACAAGCTAGGAGATGCGGAGTTGTCCAATTCTTCAACTAGTACGGGGAAAACATGCAATCCGAAGAACGGTCCAACCAAGTGGTGAGGAACGGTGGTAGGTCTGCCTTCTCTATGGCTTTTTTGTCATATAATTCGAACTTGAAATACCTGCACATGTGAGTAAGATGTGAAAGTGAAGTAAGAATAGAAACATGAATGCGGTCAAGACCTACAATGTTGTAAACAAATACTAGTTGGTTCTTACGTTTATCCCAATATTCAAAATCCATGATGAAAATTGAGAAGGCAAGTAGACATTACAAATTGCAAATGAAAACGATAAAGGTAACGCTTAAACTAGAATCACTAAACTGCAAGTACAAGTATAGGAAGGCATTGGACTTAGCAGCATAGAATTCATGAAGCTGAACATGAATAGTAATAAATTTGTATTTGGGTCATAAATTCTTGTGTCAAAACACATCTCTTGGTACCATGATGCTTTCAATAGGGTCCCCTCTCGAGTGATGTTGAAATCCAAAAAATTACTAAACTACAACCGCAATGCTAGAAAAAGATAATGGCAGAGGGCGGAGAAGTAGCGGGACATGTAGACAACCAAATATAAGAGAATGAAAGCATTACAACAAAAAAAAAGAATAACTAGAGACAAACCTGTATATTAATCGCTTTACAACCAAAATTGCTCAAAATCATCCATCGCAAATGAAACTCACAAACAGTGATCCACGCAAGGGAAGAGAATGCCGCTTAACACCCGCCCTCCCTGGACCCCTCTCAAGACCGAGACGCCCTTGATTGGGGGGGCCCTTATGCGTTGTGGCCACAAGCTCACATACAGGTGAACTCAAATTACTAGACAAGGGCCGGGGCTTGGTTACTCGGCACCAAAATAAATTCTCAAAATCATCCATCGCAAATGAAACTCACAAACAATGATCTATGCAAGGAAAGAGAATGCCGCATGACCCCCACCCTCTTTGGACCCCTCTCAAGACTGAGACGCCCTCGGTTGGGGGGTCCCTCTTGCATCATGGCCACAAGCTCACACACAAGTGAACTCAAATTACAAGACAAGGGATACTTCGGTGAGATAAGAGTTGGAGAATCATACCTCTAGTGAAGGATTTAGATTAGCAGGAATTGATGCTCCACCCCCTCCATTGTTGATGCTCACCACACCTTGACTACGTTGTGGTCGAAGATTGCACTCCATTGTGTCAATTTGTTGGAGAAGTTGAGAATGCCACAGGAGTCGAGAGAGGAAGATGAACTACATAAACGAAAGGGAAAAGGCAGAATGAGGAAACTAAAAGCTCGGGTTCCACAAACTGTAGGAAGGCGGGAAACTCGTCCTTCGGTCTGCCACTATGTTTAGGGTTGCCAACGCCAATCCCATAGGTGGATCCCAAGAGGCCATAAGGCTATGTATGGGAGTTCATTACTAGGGTCGAGTAATGTTTCAACATCCACATTCATTTCACTTGTGTCTAGCAATGTACTTTGTTCTTTATCAAATTGCATATTTGTGATCTGTCCTATTAAATATTAATACCTACTAATGCGGAGGTTTTGGTATTGATGTATCATATGAATAGTACTACTGAAGTATCTCGTAACTGTTAGGAACGATATGACGTCAACAATAAGTGATGGAGCGTTGAACCAAATTGTTTACAATAGAACATAAACACGAATATAACATCATTAACCCCTAAAGTTCCTTGACTACATTATCACCAAAACCCCTCAAAAACTGCCATTTCTAATACAAGTACCAAATTTTTGAAAAATATAGTTTTTCGACACATGTAACCGTAGGATCTTGTAGTAAACTAGATTGAGAAGGTGTGGAAAAAATTTCAGAAAATTCCATTGTGTAGACTGCAAGATATTAGCATTTGAAGTGACAAAAATCATTTTTTGAGCCCTGTGAAAAAACGGGCAGCTGCACTTCACAAGGTCACATTTGTATGAAAAAATGTCCAAAATGGTGGTGCTTCTTTGGATCCATTCTTCAAGTCAAGTTGGCTACATGCTTGAAAATTTTCAGATCATTTGGAATTGTGCAACATATAGGAAAAAAATAGTAAGTAGAAAGATGTAGAGAATGATTCAAAATACTAAATTGTTAACAATTTATTAATGAAATTGAAAAATACCAATCCCAATGGTTGGAATGTTGTAATAAACAATCTACATCTAATGATTTTATTTTTTTCAAAAAATATTGAAAATTGAGTTAAATAACGGTCTTCAAAGTTTATTTTAGAGTAGAGAATCCATACTTGCCCGCAAACTAAAATATCTCATAACTTTTGACTCATTGATCAAAATGGAATGATTCAAAGCTTTCTATGCATACATAAATCTAGAAAACCAATTTTAAATTTTTGTTTTTGAAAAAAATGATTTTTTCAGATCTGCCCAGACTGCCCAATTTGAGAAACAAACTACATATTAGGCTATAACTTTTGACTCATATTTCCAAATGCCCTGAAATTTAGTGCAAATGAAAGATATTCCTCGTCCACACCTTCTATTAAAGTTTGGGCCAAAAACATGGAAATCTCTAGTCATACGTACTTGCCCAAAAAAGTTATGTTGCCAAAAAACACACCTTGGTCCTTTAGGGGTTAAATTGAGGGATCCCCAATTTAGTTGAAAATATG
The DNA here is from genome assembly GCA_963920665.1 of Straminergon stramineum. NCBI lineage: Eukaryota > Viridiplantae > Streptophyta > Bryopsida > Hypnales > Calliergonaceae > Straminergon > Straminergon stramineum. Next base: position 4,505,144 of record OY987271.1, read on the forward strand.
ATAAGTTATTTAATAAGATAATTGATTATTGAACTTGCTAAATTATCATGCTACAGGATGAAGTATTTTAATGGACAGGTAATACATTTCATTGTTTATGACATAATGTATGTTGTTGACATCATGTATAAAAACCCTAGATCAACAAATGTTGTAAACTAAGTATTTGTGGGCTCATTTAACTGACTTATCGTTACACTAGAATAGGATTCTGACAACGGTAGTGATTTACCAGTGACCAAATTCATGAACCCATTATTGTATTATGTCATTCAATGCAGTAAAGATATTCACCTCTTCCATGTCTACGTTTTTCCTTCATTCATATCTTTTTTTTCCTAGATCTGAAACAATAATTTTCCTTATGATTGGTGGTGCTAAAGGCCATCACATGTTCTTCTTGAGTGATTTCATACATTAGTATTACACTGATCTTTGTTTGTCTCTTTCTAAGATGAGTTCAAGTATGTCTTTTGAATCAATGGTAGTTGTTAGGACACCCAAACAAGCAGTACCAATCTCCTTTCAAGTCAGTGATTTCGGGTTTGTTGTCGTTAGTGCATTTCGATTGAGTATGAGATTTCTTTTAGTTGAGAAGTCACTACATATAGTTGAAGAGGTATTCGATACTACAAGTGGAGAGTTGTTGCACACCCTCAGTCACGAGCCTGTATCCTTAAGCCCATGTCGGCATTGGCATTTAATGCCAGGGAAATATTTAGCATATGGTCTATCTCAAGTGGTCTCCGAGGCGTCTTGTGGTGATGGAACTCCCAAACTATCATCTACTTCTACTCCGAAATCGCCTTTGCCTAACAAAGTTAAGATTGAACCTGGAGTAGAGGTCATAGCAGTAGATAGCGATGACTCAGATGACCAATCACCTCCTCACAAGCTCCTTAAGAAATCTTAGCCTCCCTCGACCCAAGTCCCTTGCACTTTGTCTTTGCCTTCTCGAGTAGAGAATATAGCCACATCTAGTTTTAGAGCAAGTCAATCTATAATTCCTTGTTTGCACAAGCTTTGTCATATGAAAGGGTTGAGGAATCCATTCAAGAAGGTAAACTACAATTCAATTCCTATTCATCACGTTGAATTTGTTCCACCTCTGTTTAACGATGATGTTATTTTTGAGTTACCGCCCTTTACTAGTAATGGTTCCCAAGGTCAAGCGAAACTTATGAGTGGAATGGAGAAACATTATGATGGACATATCTCGTCGAATACACCTACGACAAACATCAAGAACGATGATGATCTCACATTTTGATCATCTTCTTATGTCGATCATCTACGTTGCGACAATAGCCAATGCGACTATCTCATGTGAAGGCACCACGTAGTGCTCATTAACGAGACCGAATGGGATGGATGTTCTCCCATTCCATTTGAGGTTGGTTCTATCCCCTCTTCCGATTCTACAATTACTTGTAAAATTTGCTTTATGGTTCCTTCATGTATTGCAAATTGCCTTATGAAAATATACTACGTAGTCGATACGACAGACATGCAATGGGTGTATGTTCACTTTAGAATCCATGAGCGCCCTATGAAAGTTGGAGATTGTCCTGACTCCAAGGAAAGGACTCGAACCATAATTTCGGATCAAGTTCAGAGAAACCCCTCAGTTATAAACTCTTCTATTGTTTTAGAGGCAAGCAAGGAGTTCTTAAGGGAGATGCTTCTTCAACCGGAAGGAGCCCCTATTGTTCCTATTGGGTTGAACGATCTCATGCTAGTTTTGGAGAAGTGCAAGTTCATGAGTTCTCCTAGCATTCGAAATGAAGTGGCAACCTTCAAGTACTTTCGAAGATTTGGAGTCATGGATATCATCACGAAGTTACGAGGTTGCAGCAACTGGGCTTATGTTTAAGAGAACAAGTTCCCCGGTCAAGGATCTAATTCAAACAAAGTGTTTGTCTTTAAGATGTCCAAAGTTGGTCCAAGGAGTGGCATCAATTTAGTAACACGAATGCAACCTAGTGTTGATCTCAAAGATGCTTGGATTATGTTTGATCATGTCAAGCGAGTTAAGCAGTGGACTACCATTGTCTATCATGTTTATGACTCCACTTACTATTGAGTCATGACCATTATTGTCTATGACATGCAATCTGAGGATTCCATTGCCGAAACATATTTCTGGACTAATTTGAACGCAGTGATGAGCAGGCATGGTATTGCCTTGCCTTATTTCAAGGGCTTCATGGCGGATTGTGCACAAGCAAATTGGAATGTGGTGCGCATTGTATATGGAAGTGGTGACCCTCTCAGGCCTATGGTAGATTGAGAACGGATATGTCTCTTCCATTGGACTCAGTTAATGGAGAAACATACGATACCAAACATTCACACTGACCTACAAGATCAACATCAGATGTTGTGCAAGTAGTACAAGGATGCAACATCAGCATCCGAGTCTGATATCCAATTTCATGCCATTCGTGCATGGTGGCACTCTTCAGGAGCCACAATAGAGGAGGGAATTAAACGACTACTTAGAGCTGTCGCTAGCATTGTAGCACTTCTGATATAGACAATGGGGAGGTTTCATGTAGATTGTAAGAATATCTAAACCCATCCATTTCAATTCTCAGTGTACAATTCTCATCATACACTTTACATTCTCTAGTTTCTTGTAATAGCTTGTAATTATTGCCTCCAATGGATATATGTTGCCTTCATTGACCTCTATAGGGACCTCCCGATTAATTTACCGATCGGGTTTGCTACCCTTTTAAAAAAAACTATTTGTTTTTCCTATCTCTAACACTTGTCTAATGGTTCAGGATTTGCCAACGAATGAATTTGTAGAGATGCCCTCCTGCAACCTGGCCGAGACAGTCCACAATAAATGGCTGCAACAATCTGGAAATAAAGGGAATGATTTGTATGTGGCAACCGTTGATGATTATGTTAGGGCGTTCATGCAGATGGTTAGATACTACCAATTTCTAAAAGGTGAGAGTCTTGGAACTGGTCTAGGAAAAGAAAAACTTCTCCTCCGAGTAGCACAATGGTATGCTCAATGCACCAGGAATCCTAGTGGCCTTCATGATGCAATGGCAATTGTCCTAGGTGTTGGAGAATATTGCACAAGAGATCCTCATTTAGAAGGTGAAGAAGTTTTTGGTTCTCAACAGCGGATGCCAAACTTACCTGCAGGTTCTCAACATGATTCGCACCACCCCAACAAGGTGAGTTTCTCCCAACCACTTGTAGGAACAAGGTGCACTAAAGCAAATGCAACTATGATTTGTTTGAAAACAATTTCTGAAGAAACATTACTTCATGTTGCCGAAGAAGAGCCCTAGGTGTCAAAAAACCCTATGAATGCATCAACAAGATCGGGTTCTTCTCAAATGACAAGCATTGAAGAGAGTGCTTGCGATGAATCCAAATGGCATATTGCTCGCTTGCCCAAGACGTCGGCTAAGGCTTGCTTTGCTTTACAAGCCCTTACTAGGAAGAAGTGCATCGCAAAGATTGTGCAAGGCAATAAAGGAACTACCGCCCAACTTACACAGGTAACATGGACAATTACAAGAAGAATAGGATTGAGTAAATGCACTTCTTCTTCTGCAATGATGACATTGAGCGTTGTGTCAAAGGTTCAAAGAAAAAATGGGTTATGTTCAAACCTAAAGTACCAAGCATTTGGCTAGTGAAGTTTGGAACTCATCTTACGTCCAAAGAGATTTTAGATCTTCAGAATGTGGGGTTCCGTCTTCCTCAACGTCTTGAAATATCTCCGCGCAAGTTGTTTGGAAACTAGAATGTACCACCTGGAATGCCAAATTTTGAAGTCCCACCTTATCCTACAAAACACTTCGGTATAAGGTCTAGCAAGAAAATTCATCCGAATCCCAGCTCTCCCATAACTAAACAAGCAAACAACTGCGCTTCATTATTTACGGTCAAGGCTCTTGTTTGATAAGTTACATTAATACCACATCTTGGGTTCGAGTGCATCGTAAACCTTGACTCGGGTATAGTCCCTAACGTACAACAATACATGATTACTATAGGTTCATTTCCGGATTGCACTTGTCCTAATTTCAAGGAAATGTCGACAAAGGCATTACGGAAGAGAGGACAATGGGCAAACTGCAAGGACTTATATTTTCTATTCATTGTCATATGTAACTTGGATGCAAAGGTGGATGTTTTCATTCATGCTCCAAGCTTCAGTTTCAATGAAGTCAAGCGGATTCTTGAGTGTGGAATCCTGAGGTGCACCCAAAATATGTAGGTCACTCTAATTAATTCACGACAATTCGTACAGAAGTAGTGAGGAGGTACACATGAAAGAATTCCTTGTATTCCCATTCATTTAGTACATGTAGTGAGACTAAAAGGGCCACTACTTTATTTATGCTATCTTTTGTTATACACATGTCTACTTCTAACTTGTATTGTACCTCTTTTCACTTTGGCATGATTTCTTGTAAGATTGACTTCAATGTTTGGCTTTCTTAAAATGACTTCATGTATATATTGATCATGACAAAAATTCCATCTACTCTATTCAGTTCCAGGACCCCTATCCATTTTGTAGACTCTAAAGATTTCTATCTACTTTAAGTTCTAAAACTACGCATTCAGGTTCTACAAATTCGTGGAAACAACATTTGCCGTTGTTTGTAAATGAATTCACTCCATTTCCAAATCCACTTTATAATAAATGAACAGGAGATTACTCTCGCTTATACCCTAAACCCACCCAATGTCCACAATTACAGGTTTGAAAGTATATATCCACGCTTACATGTCACATAAGGGTGGTTAGAGGTTTCAATCTAGCATTTTGCATTCACGGATATAGGTTCATGTCCATGGTTATAGGCTATAAAGTGCATATGAATGCTTATAGGTCACATAAGGGTGGTTACAACTTACAAGTTCCAGTCCAACGTTTGAGTCCAACATTTATGTCTACGATTATAGGACTCTAAACCCTAAACCCCCCGGAATTCATTATAATTCCCAGTATTCCCCCAAAAAATGTCCCTTTTTTTATCACAGAAATAAGTTTCTTACAAATTTCTTCTTATTCTCCAAATCCCTACTCAATTTTTCCCACTCTATGCTCCACGCTATACACTCGTATACTAGCTTCGTTGTGACACACTATAAGAAAAATTGTGTCATATATGATAGAAACTTGACAAAAGTTTGTCAATTGTTTTGTCAGTGAGAACTTGTAGATTCAACCACTGATTTGATAAAATTTTGTCAATTATTTTGTCACTTTGCTAGAATTTTCATGAACTTCTATTTCCTAATCCCCTCCTTTGTTAGTTGTCCCATTGCCATGTTTCCATGATGGCCTAATCAATGGTTACAAGTGTCCTCATATTTTGCAAAATACAAAATATGAAAACTGAAACTACTTCAAATTTTAACCTTCATATATTGAGCAATAATGCATATTCAACATGACATTTTACCATTGCTTCACATCAATCCATGAACCATTTATTTTTTGGGGATTTGAGAAGAGAAGAGAAGTTGTTTATATACACACGAAGTGGTAGGAGGTAGAACAACCCATGTAGGATATGGAATTTAGAAGTTGCAAGAGCTCAACTACTCATAGATAAGTTTGAAATAGGAATTGTGTGAAAACTAGAATTTCAAACCTTATTTAGCCATAGTAAAATAACTTTTTGCAAAAAACTTTGAACTAAAAGAAGTTAGTAAATCAATTCATATTTGATGTCCAAAAATCCGTTTGATATTTTGATCCTCCAATTAAAAGTTATGAACAAATTTTAGAGAGTATTGAAAAGGTCAAAAAGAATTTCCTTCCACCGCCTCTCTAAAATTTGTTCATAACTTTTAATTGGAGGATCAAAATATCAAACGGATTTTTGGACATCAAATATGAATTGATTTACTAACTTCTTTTAGTTCAAAGTTTTTTGCAAAAAGTTATTTTACTATGGCTAAATAAGGTTTGAAATTCTAGTTTTCACACAATTCCTATTTCAAACTTATCTATGAGTAGTTGAGCTCTTGCAACTTCTAAATTCCATATCCCACATGGGTTGTTCTATCTCCTACCACTCTTGGTATACATAAAAAGTTTTTCTTCTTATAAGCAACTCAAACCAAGATATCTATGGCAATTGATGAAAGAGTATATGTATAAAATAGCAAATGAAATCTTTGGATTTTTAGCAAATCATCTATCTTAGCAATTATTAGTGAGTCTGTATGTCATCCATGAACAGTTGTTGCCTTGAAAATAAGGGAAAGAGAACCAAACATCAATTACAAATTTGACAACAACTTGACAAAAATTGACAAGTTCTTACAAATTGAGAAGATGAGGTAGTGATAACATGGCTATTGTCATTTCAAACAATTCTCTATCAAAAACTTGCCATCTTGGACTGCATTTCTTTGTAGTGACTACACATTTATGGGAGGCTTGGTTATGTGATGTGTTATGCAACAGTAAGTCAGTCTCACATTCAGTTTTTTTCCATGCCTATAGGGATTTTGTATCCTTAAGAGCTAATTGCGTTGACTAGTGTGAATAATCCATCTTTATAGATGGGCCGGATACAAGTGCTCAAAACTTTTGTGAACGTCATTCAATAGATTTATAGTCTATACCATGCATCGACAAGAATTGATTGGACATCTATCGCTTCACAATTTCTATGCACCTATTGGGAGGCCATCTCCTTATGAAATTGAAGAGGTGGGGATTACCTTGTTTGGAAACCATGTGAAAAAATCATTTAAGGTTCCAACAAAGCACTTAGACACTCTAATGCATTAGGGTTTTCCATCCTGACGTGATGTTGGCATTTCACGTCAAGATGTCTGTCAACATCCGTCAAGATGCATCCGGATCATGACCAAATGCCAACGGCTAGAAAAAAAATTATTAATTTTTTTATTACACAATGATTTTAGTTTATCCCAAGGTAAAAAGGGCTGACAAAGTTCGTTAGGTTCTTCCTTTTCACTGTCCAGTCAATGGATAGACTTTGACTAGATGGTAATTCTGTTAGCTTGACAAATGGTCCATCGATTAAACAGAAAATCCGTTGACTAGACATATGATCCGTCCATTGAACAAATGGTCCATCAACTGTACAGATTGTCCATCAATTATATAGACGATCATTTAACTGCACAAATGGTCCATCCATGCGACGGATGGTCCATCCTTGGGATGGATGGACCGTCGAAGGGATGGGAGCTTTGACAATTGGAGAACCTATTTGTTCAACCGTCAACACCCCGTCCCTTCTGTGAGCCTTCAAGTTGACACTTGGAACTCAAGGTTTTTATTATGGTTTTTTGTTAGTTTTTTAGTGTATTTATGTGCAAAAAGACATAAAAAGAGAATTTGTGTGGTATTTGGTAGAAGTCCCTACCAATATAGTGAAAGGTCATTCTAGAAGTATAGAGTATCTAAAATACTCCAATTTTCTACTTGTAGTGCCTAGTTGAGAGTTTAAAAGGTCATTTAACCCCTTATGCAGGTTCACTTGGAAGATACAGGCATTGTACAGAAGCTAGAAATAAATACAATACTCAAGGACTTTTGCCCAATGTGCAATATAAGGCCATTTTTTTGGATGAACATAGAATTTGGAGAGAAGATCAAGTTCAGAAATTTTCACCATATTTGCAATTGTCGTAGTGCTTTAAATATTTTTTGGTATATACTCACTAGAAGAAATCGTAGAATAGGAGAAGTATCGAAAATTTGACCAAGCGTGGGGTCTAATGCATTGGACCTATCGCTTTGCGTACAAGCCCGTATGAGTGTTGTGCATGCAAGGCCGACTATGTCGTGCTGCAAGTGCGATGGTCATCCGTGGGCCAATCATTTGTTGTCAATTTTAGCTTGTCACCAAATTCAAGTACGTGAAGGACACCCCATGCATAATTTCGTAGGGAACAATCAAGATTAAGTGGACGACTAGAAAAGGGTTTTTGGAGGTGTAGACGTTTAGTTGAAGTCCGCTTCCCTTGAAATTTCTAATTCCCACAACACGGCACTAGAAGACATAGCCCTAGGGTTCAATAGAGTTCACTTCTACAATCAAAGGATTTGATGCATCTTGATTCACTCATTCACTGGTGTCTCTTCCTATATATTAGTTCAGCTTATTGATATAATTGCAACAAAATTAGGGAAGATTTCAATTGATGAGACTCTAATATATAGATCTAAGCAATCTCACGACATTAATGACAATCCAATCGATAAATACATCAAGAGAAATGCAAGTAACCAACAACTACTTCTCTTTTATACCCTAAGTCCTCATTCGTGTACAAAATCGGGCGGTTCCCACCTTCACTCTCTACATACCCTCATTGCTACAGTTGCCACTACAAGCCACTTCCTCGCACTTGCATGTTTGTTGAATTCATTGCTAATTCATTGTGTAGACAATTTAGCAATACAACCCACGATGCCGAGTGAGAAGGCTAGAGTGTCCGTAGATAGATCCAGTGCTTCAAGAAGATGATGAAGAAGCCATTGTTCATATGCATGGTAAGGGCTGGATCTTTATTTTTGCAATCATATTGCTACATTCATCCGTCACTATTCTTCTTCCAACATGACTGATCTGCCATCTTTCTCAATGCAAATTGTTCCATCATGGTTTATCGTTGTTGATAGCACCAAATTTTATAGCCGAGTCTTCGTCAGATACGCCAGAGGTAGACTTCTCCACACTGTCCAAGTGAATGTCAATGTAACAAAAGGATATCCACATGTTGCTTTTGGAGCATGTTGGAAGGCTTTTGCAAGCTTTCACACCATTTGCAAACGTTGATCTCTATAAACCCCTTCCATATTGGCCTTCCCTCCAAAATTGAGCAACTCCTTGTTTAAACTTCGGTCACAATTTGTAGCATTGCAACCGCTACAAGCCATATGTGGTGTAGAAATGAACAATAAACAATTGTAAGAAGTCTTCTTGTCACAATGTGAAGGAAGTAGCATCCAATGCTAAATTGCAAAGCCAACGAGAGCTCTCTCTCCTTGCTGCAAGCACCTCAAGTACTAAGTGTAGTCTACACTAAACCCTTCACGTAGGGAAATTTCCATTGCCATTGATTTAGCTGGTCACTATACATGTTGTTGTCCGTATTGAACAAAATAATATCTTATCATTCTATTGTCTAATATAACCTAGTTCTATGCTTGAATACACAAAATACAACAGTGTTGTGGCCTCAAAATATGGAAGTAAAGTAAAAAAAAATTAAATTAAATTGCACAATTTAGATCTAACCATTGCCGAACTATTTCATGTTTGTTCTATCAACATTTAAGTGTAGGAACCCCTGTGAAACTACTCACAATCCTAAACCATAGGTCAATTTCACCCTTCCAAGCTTTTAAGGGTTAAGTAATTCTAAGAGAATTAAGGGTTTGAGTGTTAGTTTGTCCTAGTGTTTTTCCATCAAATTTTCATCAATTTTTTCATCAATTTTTATTTATAAAAAAATACAACCATAGGATCTTTTTGTGGACTTCTACAAGAACATTTAGTTGTAAAATTTTAGAGTGAGTATCTCCATCGATTACAAGTTCAATGTGATTAAAACTTCAAAATGTAGGCTTTTCTAGCCCTTTCAAAACATGAAGTTTTGTCTTTCAACATTCTTATAGAAAACCTCATATGTCCTATAACTTGTGCATTTTGTCATATATTGAAACCATATGAAAAAAAATTTTAACCAAAAAAGCTTTCATATTCATCTTTAAAAAATTCGTAAAGTGGAAGATTGTACTAAATTTTTTTTTAAAAACTAATATGCTAAGATTCCTAAGAGGTTTTGTAAGAAATTAAGAATTGTTAATCACAATGATGTATGTAAATATTCTAGTAAAAAATTAATATCTTATATTTTTATTTTTATTTGAAAATTTTCAAAATTGAGAGCAAAAGACAACTTTGTTAAGTTTGTTTGTTTTTCTACCTTCATGGCCTACAAAATAAAACTCCTCATAACTTTTACCTCGTTCTTCGGAATTGAATAGTTCACATTTTTTGAGTAGTTATCAACCTACACAAATACAAAATTCCCTAAAAAATAATTTATATTTTTCAGAATATATTTTTTGTTGCTTTATTTGGCATTGAAGTTAAAAGATGCCCTTCTAAGTTCTAAATTTTGCAATATTTATCAGAATAATGAGAAACAAAACTTCTTACATAGATTATAATGAGTACCAACTATCCTTAAAATTTCATGCAAAACTTCAAAATTATGAAGTCAATAGAGTTTGCCCAAAACAGATATTTCGTTAAAATGGCAATATTTTTAAGCCATTTTCCCATTCATTTTCTAGGACTGGTATAGATTTCAAAGTGCACGGTCTAAACCTAAAAGTGCCAAGTTTATGGAATACCACCATTTTAACAAAATATCCATTCCAAGTTCTCAAAAAGCCCATAGTGGGCTGTTTGGTCCTTTAGAGTTAAAACTTTAAATTTTATAATCTTGAAAAATAGTCAAAGTGTTTGAAAAAGACTTCCAAAGACTTCTATATTAGACTAGTACAATGTTGTCCCTTTGAAATTTATAAAAGAATTAAAGAATTAAAACTTCTTTATCCCTAGGGCACTAGAAACAGTAGAAAGTATTTTCTTGAGAGTTTTTCCACTAAACATACCCTGAGTCCTTCAGAGATTCGTAACGATGTACTTGCCATAAACTCATGATACTGTCCATTATAAGTAAGCTTCCATCAAACTTGGAATTTCAGATACTAGACTAGCAACTTGCTATGAAAATCACTCGTGCTTCGACCACGGCACTGCGAAAACCGCTACTTAGATCTCACAAGATCGACACAGAGAATTCAATGCAACCTCAGTTGCACATTAAATAGCATGACCAAATAATGCAAAATCATAGCCAAGGATTTCAAGTGAAGATGTCTGAGGCAGAAAACTAGCACAATCATCTTTTACTGGTCTTCTCAGAACAAAAATTAGAAACCTCTTTCGAATAGAGCTTACACATTTCACTCCTGTTTGATTAATTTGCTCTTTGCTTCGTGGAAACCATTTGAACCTGTAACAGAAATCTTTGCTGAAAAATACAGCTTCGGATCTCGGAATAGAAAATGTGCAAACATGGCTTTCAACTTCTAAATGCGTAACAAAAATTCCGAAATTTCAACATTGCTCAGCAAGAAAACATAAGTCCTACGGAGTACTTCGACCCATGCACTGGACACCGTTTTATGAAGTAGTAATCGTGAACCTGGTATTTCATTAAATGCTGTGTAACTATGGCGGGTTCAGCCCACATGGAGGAACTCTTCACACTACCGAAGCTGCGTCTGGTCCTCGGCCAGCGATTCTGAGAACAGTGAACATAATTTGACTATCTAGCTTTTTCAGAAGTCATCAGACCCTGTCTGGTTACCGACAGAATGGTGATAGTATCAATGGCTGTGTACAATGTTTTCAATGACTTTGAGAACTAAATCTGATGAGTTATTGATTGATTTACATGTGGAACTGCTTCTGAATCAGGTCCACCGTCTCCTCGTTGATGCGGAAAGCCTTCTCCAGCACCTCGTCCTTGATGTCAGGAGTGAACAAAGCGGGTGCAATCTGTTGCACACCGGGGTTCTGGCTGCTCAAAGCGGCGAATGCCAAAGCGGGGCCCTTGCCCACATTCAGCTGGAAGTGCACCAAGCCCTTGGGGAACACGAACAGCTCGCCTTCCTTGAGGATGGTGGCAAACAAAGTGTTGTTGGTGCTCACGAAGCCCACGTACAGCTGGCCCTTGGCCAGGATCAGAATCTCGGTGGCTCTGGGGTGCGTGTGCGGGGGATTGATGCCGCCCTTGGCGAAGTCGATGCGAGCCGCGGAGATGCCCAAAGTGTTCAATCCGGGGAACTGTAGGACGGTGGCGGGCGTGACTGCGGCGTTGTTGGGGTTGTTGGTGTTTCCTGCGATCTTCAAGCCAGCGAACGTGAAGTCGTTCACGGAGACCTTGTCGGCGGGCTTGCAGGTGAGTCCGTTGATGGTGAGTCCGGTCTTCAAATCTGCGACGCAGAAGTCTTGAAGTGGATCCTCGTCTGCTGCCATGGCGAGCATGGGCACGAGCGCCACGCTCATCAACACGGCCACCGTCACCCACAAGCTTCTGCGGGCCATGATGCTCATGTCGAGTAGATCAATATCAGTCGCTTCGAGCTCCTGGAATTTGAAGCTTGGTTCAACCCTGGAGTTCGATCACTTGCAGGTCGAGGTTTCTCAGTTGCAGGATAGTAGTGTGCACGGAGCTGGTGGAAGAAGCTGAAGATTGGGACTGGAATGGTTGCTGCTGTGACAATTGTTTGAGCTGTTGTGGTTTATGTAGGTCCCAAGTCCATGACTTGCACTCGTGATGAAGCGCGTTTTCCAAGACGCGTTGGTGGTGGCTGGAAGGAAAACCCTGAGAAAAGCTCGGCCGAGGATTAAGGACGGGAAATTGTGCCAGTAACGGTCGGGTCCAATGAAAGTCAAAGGAGCTGACATCATGGTAATGCGAATTAACCCTTGAACGCCGGGATGGTGACCATGGAAATCTGCCATTTTGGAACCGTTTGACATCATCTACTTTTAAAAAACAAAAATACTCATTGGGAGTCAAACTATACTACTGTAGAAGATTTTCCCTTTCCACCTCTAATTCCAAGGATGAATAGTTGCACTTCTGTCCTACACATGAGAATTTCTTCTCATTCATCGGACAAAAAATGTCTCCCTCGTCGTTTAGGGGTTAAAAACTTGGCATTTTCCAAGATCAAATTAGCTAGTTTGACTATTCTTCCTCCTTCATTTTACATTTTTCTTCTTCCACAGACAAGCAGGAAATCCATTATTGTAACCCTTAATCCTTAAAACCCATAAGTGATGGGGCAGATATTTTTTTGTCTGATAAGTGATAAAGAAGTTTCCTCTGTAGGAGAGAAGTACAACTACTCATCTTTAGAATTAGGGGTGGAAACAGGAGATCTTCTACAGTAGTTTGACTCCCAATGGGTATTTTTTATTTTTTCAAAGTGGATGATGTCACACGGTTTCAAAAGGCATGATTTACAATTTTCCACGGTCACCAGCCCAGCATTTGAGGGTTAAAAGGGCCATGCAAGGCCCAATGCCCCATGGGCATTTTGAAAATTTTCAAATAGTTTTATTTTATTTTGAATGTTTTTAAGCTTAATTGGCACACAAAGAGATGTTTGATTAAGAAATATATTTTTCTAAAACTGAGATTGTATTCTTGAATCTAATAATACAAATCCTAGTTGAAAAAAAAGGTTCATTACCTTTGTCCTACTTATAATTTTTTTAGTGATATCAATGCCCCAATAAGTTTAGCATCTAATTAAAAAAATATGTTTTAACCTTGAACAAATTGTAATGCCAACTCATCATGAAGTGTATGATCAACCCTTTATGCCCTTCACAGTCTTCACTCTATACATCCAAAGGTTTTCTTAGTTCCTTTTTGGATTGATCATACAATATACAAACTTTGAATATCTTTTCTTGAATTCCAATTGGCTTTAAAATATTCATTTTTTTATATATAATATAAACCAAGTTTATTTTTTCTAAACCATATTTTCCCCCCCTAAACGGCCTAAAGTCCCATTGTCCCTTGAAGAGACAAAATAGATTTTGGATAGGCTCATGTGGGCTCAATTTTCATAATGATTTTTTGAAACTTTGTTAAAGTAGAAAAACACATTGTCTTCTTGGAAATATAATTTTTATTTCAATTGCTATATAAAAGTAAATTTATCAAATATGTAACACTAAAGGCAACAACAAAATCACGAAAGCAGGATTTGTCAGGCAATACAATTTGAAAACCACAAAAAGTCAAATTAGAAATTTTCAAAAATTTACTTTCTATAGAAAGTATTTTTGTCTACATAGAAAATATTGATTTATTCTATTTGGACTAGTGATGAAGAACGTTATGAATAATCTTGTTTCTCAAAGAATCTAAGCATCTTTCGAACAAAATATCTAGTAGAATTCATTTTTTAACTCAATTTTCATAGTTTTTCAAAAAAAAGGATTGGTTTGGGTTTAGTTTTTTTGCCAAAATAATCTCACAATTGGGATTATGGTGTTTCAATTTGACCTTAGACCACTTAATTAATGATTTAGTTTTTCTTTCAACCTTGTACCTACTTCAACTCAACAATTTAAAAAAACCTGAAAATCAAGTGTGTTCTTTAGAATTTTTTCTTAGACTTTCAACTCAATTCTTCAACAAGAAATCTTTTTAATTCAATCTTTTTAGTACAAAAATTTTCAGCTGAGAAGATACAAAGCTTTAAAACCTAGTCAGGTAAGGTACAAAAAAATCAGTTTCCTTCACTTCAAAGTTCAATGGCAAATATCTTACAATCCACATAGTGAAAGTTTTTGAAATTTCTTCCACATATTTTTATAATAGTCTAGTGCAAGACCCTATGGTTAGATATGCAAAAAAACAATTTGGCTAAAGTTTTTTGGCACTCTACAATAGAAATGGTAGTTTGACTTCTGAGTGGAATTTGATGAAAAAAAGGCCCTTTGGACTATAGGATTAGTCCAAGAATTCAATGAACTATTGCAATTGCAAGATCTTAGTTTTTAAAAGCAAATACAGGTTTGTTAATTATATTTTTTTGTTTTTCATTCTTAACTTTTAACTTCAAAATCCTAATTCAAAATACTTTAGCTTCTAAGTTAAAAATATATTTTTTAAATTTCAAGCTTCAATTTTTGTAAATGGAGTAGATATTACTAGTATACATTAGAAGTTGTAAACATTTCATACACCCTATACTTTGAAAAATTATAATAATAGTTTCTCAATTATCTAGTACAAATTCTAACATGAACATGCACAAGAAATCTCAAAAAAAATTCCATATAAAAAAGATTAGAATTTCATTATTCAATGCTACGTACACTAGATCTAGCTTAATAATGGTAATTTGATTTTATCCCCAAGGACCATGGCACTTTTCACGTAGAAATTGTCAAAAATTGTCACTTTTTAGGGTAGTGAGAAAAGAATGGAAAAAGTGTTTTCATGGAAATTCAACTACAATAGCCAAATTTGAGCTAGACTTCTATAGTAATGCATGGAAAATTTTCAAAAAATATGACCTCATAGATTGAATAACGTTTAAAGTTAGAAGAAGAAGATTTTTTCCGACCTTCTTTGATAAGGTCAACAAACTTAAATTCACCCTAGAATGAGATTTTTGCACTACAAATGGTTTTGGTTTTTTACGCTCGCATCCTATATCAAGTTAATTCTATTACAAAAAGTAGAAAAAGAGTTTTTAGATGCTATACAAAGCTACCATGGCTTCTCCAAAAGTTCAAGTTAACATAACTTTAGATCTTGGCATCTAATCAAAAAAATTGTTTTTATACTAAAGAGATATAGGTTGGCACACCTTGTGTCAAAATTTCATAAACATCTGACCAAAATTGACTTAATGCAAGACTATTTGAGTTTTCTTACATATCATATAGAATGGTCACTTGGTTCTTTGGGGGCTAACCCCTAAAGGATGGAAGGTGATTTTCAAGTAAAATTATTAAAAAATACCATTTGGAGGGGCATTAATCAAACTTAGAAATTAAATTTCTTTTTAATGTCAACTCTACAAAAAGTGTATTAGACTATATGATTATATAAACAATATATAGAAAAAGTTTCTACCCATTTGACCTTGTGGATTGCAAGTTTGTAACATTTGAAATTTGACAAAAAGTTTCTTTCATTTCAATCTGAAAAGGCCAACACACTTTCGAGTCCTATTGGAGTGAGACTTTTTTTCAACCTTAAATTGAGCTTGTGCACCATGGAATAATACATGTTGTGAAGTGCATAAATGCAAAATTTCAAAAGCAAAAGAGAAGTCTTCTTTATTCTAAATCACTTTGCAATACAAGGTGATCACTACACTACACATTTTTTTGATGTTTTTTTATGCTCCAAATAATTATTTTTTTTTGAGATTTGAATAGTGAATATTTAGCCAAGCATATAGGAGATTTGGAAAAAATTCAAGAATCATTGTATACACAAATTTCAAGCTACTATTGTTTGAAAATTGAAGAGAATATATTTTTTCTTAATAATATTGCTTGACATAGTTAGCAAAGTTTTGATTCATATTAGAGTGTGAATTTTCAATGACAATTACTCTTTTTAATTTGAAATTAAATATTTTATCTTATTATTTGCATGCATGCCAAATTTCAAAAGTAGATGAAGAGGCTAGCAAAAGATGCTTGACCACCTTTATTGCCCAAATGTTTTTAGGTAGCATAGTTGTTCATCCAAGCATGTCATCGGAATATTTTTCTTCTTCCACCAAGGTTGCTTGGTTAGTGCATACACCTTTACACCTTGTATCAAAACTTTAAAGACTTTAATTAAAAATTGACTTTGTAATGAACCTACCCAAGCATTATCTTTTAGGAATCATGGTTATAGCTAACTAAGCTAAGTGTATTTTGTACATAAAAGATAAAATAATTACCTAATAAATCTTTACACAATACTAGATTATTTGTTAGTGTGCTAGTTATACCTCGAAAAAAATGTCAAATTAATTGGATTATCTTTGCTATATTTATGATTTCCTTAATAAAAACAAATGTCAATCAAAAAATTTCAAAAAAATAAATTGTAGATATCTACATTGATAGACATCTCATAGCTTCATGTATTGAAAATTTAAGATTTTTTCTCGAATTTTTTTGGAAACAAAAGGAACAAAATTGAAAATTCTAATGCTTAAAAAATGGGAAATACAAGCTAACATTGGAGACTTCAAGTCTAAAAATGTAAGACCGAAATTAAAATAAAAGGTGAAATTGAATTTCAAAATTTTATTAAATCATATGGCCAATTGGTTGTAGAGCAAGTGCTTAGAGCATTCCCACCAATTTTTCCTTGTCTATATCTCCATATTGATGAAGAACAAACAAATATGGGGATCATAGGGAATGCTCTTCTCCTTTTCCCACCAATGTTGCTCTTCCTCAAACTTATAGAGAAAGTTGATTTTGAGTTCTCTAAATCTCCTCCTCTATAAGGAGTTGGGCCTTGCCTCCCCAAAATATTTAAGGATGCAAGACCTTGGTGGGGAGTTATCTTCCTTATTGATAAATTCATCTAGATAGGGATAGGGAGCATATCTAGTGGGGAATCTTGGGATGCTTTAAGTTCCTAAGAAAGACAACATCCACAAGGTGAATTATGAACATTTTTAATTACTCATTGTGGGAGGTAAATGAAGTACATATATAGAAGTATGTTGAAAAAGAAATTTTGAGTGTACTTCATGGATGTGACTAGTGCCACAAGGTGCTTTGCACTTCTTTTGCAAAATTCTGAATTTGTTCAATTGGGGATGGAAAGAAGGAAAAAATACTTTCAACACAAATGAAAATCTTATGTTCACTTGTTCAAAAACTGGTCAATACATGATTTATTTTGCCTAATAAACTTCCCCAACAATCCCTCATACACAACTAGGGTTAATTGACCCCTTCATTGCCCCACAATTTATTTCTAGGAAACACTCTCAAATTTTTAATTTGCAACACATGATAAAATTAAGAAATTTTTAATTCTTATTTGCAATGAGAGGGCCCACATTGAGGCCTCATATTAGTTAGGAGAGGTGAAGAAACACAAACATATGCGGCACAAAATAGGGGGCAAATTATTACATTTACCCTTGGCTGGGGCAATGAGGGGGTCAATCCTCCCTGGCCCGTACGCAGCAGCTTTCCTGTCCGGGATCAATGGGTGAAAAAGAAGTCCGCTCTCGGCCACTTCTATTCGACCCAGTCTTTACTCTCACGAATCCCAGAGGGCGGCCCTGCGGGTCCCTGCCGGCAGCCTGCCTCGTTTCCTTGGTCGTCTCAGAGTAAGTTATTTCCGAATTTTCTTCTGAGTTTTCCTTTCCTTTCACCCCGCGTCTTGGAGAACGCGCTTCCCCAGTCATGCCTTGAGATGGATATAAAACCCTCACAATCCAATCCAAGCAATTAATTGTAATAGCAGCAACCATTCCAATACTCAGCATCCTCCAGAGCCATCTCCCGAGACTCTTTTACATCTCTTGCATCCGACATTGCTCGACACTCCTGCAGCAAGCTGAACTCCAGAGCTCAGAGATCAGGATTTCGAATTCCAGCAGCTAGCTAGAAGTAACTTAACTAATATCGATCTACTCGACATGGGGATCATGGCCCGCAGAAGCTTGTGGGTGACGGTGGCCGTGTTGATGAGCGTGGCGCTCGTGCCCATGCTTGCCATGGCAGCGGACGAGGATCCGCTCCAGGACTTCTGCGTCGCAGACTTGAAGACCGGACTCACCATCAACGGACTCACCTGCAAGCCCGCCGATAAGGTCTCCGTGAACGACTTCACGTTCGCTGGCTTGAAGATCGCAGGAAACACCAACAACCCCAACAACGCCGCAGTCACGCCCGCCACCGTCCTACAGTTCCCCGGATTGAACACTTTGGGCATCTCCGCGGCTCGCATCGACTTCGCCAAGGGCGGCATCAATCCCCCGCACACGCACCCCAGAGCCACCGAGATTCTGATCCTGGCCAAAGGCGAGCTGTACGTGGGCTTCGTGAGCACCAACAACACTTTGTTTGCCACCATCCTCAAGGAAGGCGAGCTGTTCGTGTTCCCCAAGGGCTTGGTGCACTTCCAGCTGAATGTGGGCAAGGGCCCTGCGTTGGCGTTCGCCGCTTTGAGCAGCCAGAACCCCGGTGTGCAACAAATTGCCCCCGCTTTGTTCACTCCTGACATCAAGGACGAGGTGTTGGAGAAGGCTTTCCGCATCAGCGAGAAGACGGTGGACCTGATTCAGAAGCAGTTCCACATGTAAATCAATCAATAACTCATCAGATTTAGTTCTCAAAGTCATTGAAAACATCGTGTGCAGTCATTGATACTATCACCATTCTTTTGGTAGCTAGACAGGGTCTGATGACTTCTGAAAAAGCTAGATAGTCAAATTATGTTCACTGTTCTCAGAATCGCTGTTCGAGGACCCAAGCGGGAAGTGCGTGTTCCTTCGTGTAAATTTGGGCTTCCAGGCCGTAGCTATAGTTGGACAACAAGGATTCCATGAAATAACACGTTCACAGTTCTTGACAATTCTTAAAACGGTGTGCAGTGTGTGGAAGCAGGAAATCTGTGGGTTTTAAACCCGTGCATCTGTAATCCTTTTAGAAGAAGTGGGTTGTTTGCAGATGAAATTTCAAAGAGATGTTTGAGTTCATAAGGCCAGTAAGCTTAGTAGATCTACGTGGATGTCCATGAAAATGCGTCCATGAAAATGCATCCAAATTCCAAAAAATCAGTCAAGGGTTTCTCATACTGCATGGAAAGTTTTGATAAATTCCATTTGGATTATTGATGTGAAGTTAAGAGGAATCTGATTTTATGGGGAATCATAGCACATTATTGATAAAATTAAGTAATAAGATTTGATTTTGACTCAATATTTAAAATTTTTTAAAACAAATAAGTCCAAATGATGCAGCTCATTTGCAACAACAATCTCACCATTAGGATTGACATGTTTTAGTTCTATTTAAGAATTATTAACAATATATTTTTCCAAGTTCTATCTTATATCTACTTCTACTTAACTCCTAAAACTCACTCAACCATTTTATGGTCTATGTTGAAGTTTAGGCAATATTTTTGGATAGAAAAAAACTTTTCTTTCTAATCTTTTAATTTTTTAATATAAATTAGATTGGAATGTCTTTCTGTTTTCTATCTCAAACTAAAATGTCTATAATCAAGGTGATTGCAAGAAATACTTGTCCTCTTCATTCTCCTCAACCTTGGCCTTGGACAAGTGTTTTTTTGCTCAAAATTTTTGAGTTGTATGTCAATTTTAAATGAAATTTGAAACAAAAGTACATGTGGTAGTTGTAGACATTGAGTAATTTTTTTCATTTTTAGAAATTTAATTTTTAAACATCCTTCAATCAAATGTCTACCTTCATCAATTAGGGGTGTCTGAGTCTTCTTTTTGACCCAAAAATGAGAATTTGAAGCTCAAAATTGGGATGTAAGGACTTCTACTATAGTTACACAAGTCCACAAAGAGTTTTTCTAAAATTAGTAAATTGCCTACCTTCTACATGTGTTCAAAGTCTATTACCTTTCTATAAGTGCAAAGAACACAATTTTTTTCCCTAAGATGAAAATGGTTGAAGAGAAACACCTTCATTTTAGGAAAAAATGAATCTTTTTATTTTTTATTTTCGAAATATTTTACTATTTTCTATAAATCAATCAGGGTAGAAGCACACTATACTAGGTATGTTTTCAGCAATATTTTATAGTATTTGAAGTGTATATTTTGTATATTCTATACAGAGTGTACATTTTCTACATGGGAAGATACAATGTATGTAGGCTATGAAAATAAGAGACAACAAAGACAAAGAGATTCACTTCACAATAATAGAATCTAGTCCAAAAATGTATGGTTGAAATCTAAATGAACTTTGGAATGAATGGTAGAATTTACCTCAAAAATGTACTCCATGTACTCATAGTATTTTTTGTTACTAACTCAAGAAATTTTATTTCTTCAAAATTAAAAATATTTTAGGGGATTAGACTATTTGCCATTCTATAGTCCACATTTATGATGCTTCAACAATCAGAAGATTAGCCAAAACATTTAGTTTCTTATCCACTATTTGTTGTAGAAGGGAATGCCACATATTCTCCTAAATTCTTGCAATAACTACAACTACACCCGATCTATCATAAAGAATCCCTCACATAGCTAATAATATATTTAAATATTGATCAATCATTCAAAATTAATTGTTTGTTTTTCCTCTACGAAGTACTTTTTTTGGATAAATTTGATGTACTTTCCATTCTCAAAAAGTACTTCTTCAAGCTTGGGAAAAACATTTTTACAATTTGATGGACAACAAAAATGAATCATTACAAGGCTACTCACCTATTGCATCTACATTAAAACCAAAAAGATTTTGTTCTTCAATCCCCCAAAGTAATTCAACCTCAATACATCCCCCAAAAGTATTTTTTTGATGTACTTTTTAGGGGGGTGTATTGTGCTTCTATCCATCATCAAAGTTTCCATTTTCTTAGTATTTTCCATCTTGATTTTTTATGCATAACTTTTAGAGATAAATTTCTTTAGGTCTAAATCTTTAGAGACATACTATTTTCAATGCTTTACAAATTCTCTATATTTTATTTCATTTAAAAAAATTATTACAAAAGTCTTAGTACTAACTAAAATAGGCCATTTTGAGCCAAGAATGACATCAAGTGTTTCTTGCAATGACTCTACCTTGAAAAAATTGAAAATCTACTCCATGATATGATCTAGGGTGATTGCAAGAGAGACTAGTACTATTTTGCGTCCCACTTGGAATGATGGAGTTGTTATGTGCTATAACTTTTGAAGTATGAACCCAATTAACTTGAAATTTTATGGGAGATGGATAAATTTATATTAATTAGATCCCATATTTTTCAAAAAATTTCAAAAATCAATTTATAATTAAATTTTAATTTAGCTAATTTGTCACACTTTGCGGTTCAAGGGTTTTTAGTACTAGGGAGTACCCAAAATTAATGATATAGAGATGAAATTTTTGTGGTCTATTCCCTCACTAGTCAAGAATGAGCCTACCAAAGATCACTTAAAAAAACATTATTTTATGTCCTCTATGTTCATGCAAACAGGGCTCCCTTGTGTGCGTAGTTCTGAACATTGAAAATGGTTTCAAGATCACTCTCTCGGTGAAATCTCTTCACCATGAAGTCTTCCGAAATGGCCAATTTTTGTTTTCTTTGAAAATTTCTTTTCCTATTTTTTACAAATTAAAATGTAAAAGTACCTATTTTCATGAGATTTTGCCCTTTTCTAATTCTCCTATTTAGAGAATTTTTCTGTGCTTTTCCTTCCTAGGGTACATTCTTCTTAAAGTTTTATACATTAAACATATTTTTTACGTTTTTTAAAAATTGTTTTTCTAATTATACAATACTCCCGAAAAAAATCATGAAATGCTATAAAAACCAGACGGACTTTCTTGCGATGACCCTCTATATCATACTTCAATTCAATGCATGCTTAAATGTGAAAATGAAGGGAAATTCAAATTTCCAATTGACCAAAAAACTTCATCACATATCAATATTAACCAATGACAAAGGATCTTGTTTTCTCCCTTAGAAAGCGAGAGTCCCCTAACATTGCAACTTCATAGTCTATTGACTCTCCACAATCTCTGAATTTATGCAATTCATATCTCTCTCTAGTCAACCAATGATTCTCTACAAATTAAATTGAATTCACTCCTAGGGATTCCATGAGGAATTATCCAAATCTCTAAAGGAAAATAATTTAGGTTAGTTAATAATAGAGGTTGTCACATCTTCTCCGAAAACGAAGCTTTTATGAAGAATGAGAAGGTATGGAGTGAAAAGAAGAGTCAATAGGAACCCTTCTCTGTGAAGAAGGTGTGATTGCCCTATTCACTGTATGAAAAATGAGAAAGGACATGACTTAAGAACTCCTAAAAGACCAAAGAGCCCACTTTGTGCTTTTTGAGAACTTGGATAGTATCTATTGACTTCATAATTTGAAATTTCTGCATTAATTTTTTATGATGAATGTCACACCCTTATTTCTCTAGGGTGCCCAAAGTGCCTTAGTGAGCAAAGGGGACCTTGGGGTTGACTTCCCAAGCCTTGCAATAGGCTAAGAAGGCAGAAATGAGAGACTCCCGAACAAACAAGGCGCAATACCACGTTGATTAAAAAGAGAATAGTAGCCTATCATACATTCTTGGAAAGCTCTTCAGAAGACGCTTCTAGCCGTCCAAAGAATGCATGATTTGGACTAGTAGGCTAGAAGTTATGGCCTTTCAAAGTTGGGGGTGTATCATTGGCGCCGGGACTCTCAAGGGCTAGGTGTGAGGAGTTCGTAAAGAATCCCTCAACAAAATATGGCATGTAGCATATCATAGGAAAGATATGAAGAGAAGGAATCTAGAATGCCAAGAATTACGAGATTTTAAGATATGAGCCAGAAGTTATGGCAAAGAGAAGGGCTGTGGTGAAGGCGTGACGCCACTCTTAATGAACCCAAATCTTTGGAGGGCCATAAATTTGTGAGAACTTGTCCAAATGGAACAAATAAGTAGTCCATAGGCATCTAATTGTCGCGTAAATATCTAAATGGGCTCTTACGTGGGATTTAAAGCCCTAACCACAAAGTTACGCCATTTGGAAGTTTGGGAGTCCAAACGGAGTTGGAACTTGGGGATTTCGGTTGGAAATGGGTGGTCTTCCAAAACCAAGGGGGGTTTGGGAAGTCCCTTCAACCCACAAGGGGGGGCTGCCGAATGCCTCAGAAAGTACTATAGGAGGGGTTGGTCTCCCTCATCACTCCCTCTTGGAGCCTTGGTGAGTTTCAATGACTTAAAGGTGGTGATGCACCTTCATCACTGGCTTCAAGGCTCCATGAGACACTTGTGTGGATGTCCTGGGGCATCGGTTGGTTGGAATCCTGCTCCTTGCTAGGCCATTTGTAATGTGTCTTGAGTTGTGAGTCTTGATTAGTGTTGGTGTGAGAATAGCAAGTACACAACGGGCCTAGTATGAAGTGGGGTGACAACCAAGGGTGGTTAGGACCGTGGTGAGTAGTGCCACCATGAGTCCTAGCACAGTAAGATGAAAGTTCCGCCCCATGTCACCAAGTGACATGTCAAATGACACGAGTGGAGTGCGTGCTAGTAGTCCCGAGGACTGGAACTTAGCAATGTGAGTTGGAAATGAGAACTAATGCTATGAATGCATGGCATGTGCAGTATTAGCTAGTTGGGCCTAAGTAATACTAGAATTAGAGCATGGTGAGCCTTGAAAGCTGTGAAGGGCTCTTAAAGTCTGTTTGGAGCTGTAAGGTATTACTAGGGCTATGACAATGAATGCTACTCATCATAATCTAGCACTGTGTAAAGCTTTGTTTCATCACTTTCATGTCATTATGATAAATATTGTAAAAGTTAAAAGTTTTTTTTGTCTTTAAATGTCAAAATAAGTAAAAAAAATATTCATTATTTTTTGGGGGTTCTATAGATTGATACCTTTTCAAAAACATTTGAACTATTCAATTTTGAATAGTGAGGTAAAAGTTATGAGAAGTTTTATTTTGTATCAGTGAAGGTAGAAAAAATATATAAAGTCATCTTTTGCTCTCAATTTTGAAAATTTTCATATAAAAACAAAAATAAAATACATCCATTGTTTATTGTAACATTCTCACTCTTGGGATTAACAACTCTCAAATTCTTCCAAAACTTATTAGCATAAAATTAGTTTTATCTTTCATTAAGTAATACCTTTCACTTTATGATATTTTTAAAAATGAATATAAAATTTTATTTGGTCAAAAGTTTTTATATATGTTTTCAACCTATTTTTCAACATATTGACTAAAGCACACAAGTTATATGGCATATGTGTTTTTTCCTAAAAATGTTGAAAGACAAAACTTGACCTTTTGGAAGAGCTAAAAAAGCATTAGAAACTATTTGGACTCAAGAAGAGGCCCCTAGTAAAGCCTATGTCCTTACTACCAAACCTCGCATCCCATACCAGGACAGCACTTTCACCAATGGTGATTACGTGGAATTTGACATGGTTGGATGAATCAAGAAGCAGCTATTAACATCCACTTGGACTAGTAAATTCTAGAGTACTTAATTACCTTGCTGGAAATTTGTCATAGGGTGATGTTATTTTGTACTCATAAATTTTATACAACTCCCTTGCTGGACAAGTGTAACAATGACACAATCTTATTCTAGTGGCCACATTGAGCTGGTACCACAAGACTGTTCATTAGATTATGAATATTTGCATGATGAGTTGATTACCTTAACCCCTAAATGCCCAAGGCACCAGATTCTGGTGTTTTGAAAACTTTGAAGTTAAGTAAAATCCAACCAAATTGCTATTATTAGTAGTTTATATTTTTGGAGAATTCTTTTTGAAGTCTAGTTTTAGGATCAAAAAGTTGATCTGAAAAATAAAGGATTATGATTTTTCTATTGAAGATTTAGTGCAAGGATGCCCATTGCAATCTTGACTTCCCGTAGTGTTGAGGGCTCTTGAAAATGAACCTCAAATACACTAGATCTTAGAGGCAAAATTGCATTAGAAATTCATTTAAAAAAATTGTAGAATAGATTTTGAAAAATCATAAATTGAATGGGGTTGTGCATGCTAGGCCCTATAACCTCATATTTTTTTAGTGACCAACTTTTTAGAGCTAACATGCAAAAAGTGAATTGAAAATTTTTCACAGTTTTTACACCTTCATGATCAAACATTATAATCTTTCGATCTATAAGTGATATTGTTATGTTTTCTTTTCCTATGTGATCTCTAACATGTCTAGTTTGACTTTGTACGGTTACAATTCAAAAGAAATTGGTACAACTTATGAAAATGTTGACTTTTTGTTCAATTTAGAGCAAATTTCAAGGAGCTCCAAACAGGCCTTGGGCATTTAGGGGTTAACAAAATACTCAACTTCCAAGCTTACATGACAACGACTTCTGGTTGGTACATTTGGGTGGCAATTAGTATAACATGGACACATTTGACAATTAAGCGATCTGTTACTAATTTTGCGTTATGTTGTTTTCTTTAGTGTTATAGCATATAATATAGCAAGTGGTTGCAATACTATTTTGCATTGAGAGGTGGATCCCTATGTGCCTAGAGGTGGACTCTTGGATGACATTAACCCCTAACTGCCTAACCATGCAAAAAATGCATGATGTACAGAATCACTTCCCGCTTTCTCATTCATGGTGATTTTCTTGGAGTGCGAAATTTTTATTGTAGATTTTATGGAAAGTTAGCATCAAGCATGTGTGATCCAATTAGAAATGGAATCATTTGTGAAATTTTTGTACCTCATTTGATCTTGTTGTCATTCACCAAAAAAATTGAAGATTTTAGTATATATGTGCTCTTCAAAAAATAAACTCATAAAATTAAGCAACCCAAAAATTTCCAAAAAACACTTTACTTAAAGTATTACATTTCAATCCATCACAACAAATTTCATCCACAAATTGTCGATATCTTATTTGTAATTGAATTACAAAATAATTTTTAATTTCAAGTTTCAAAATTTATACAAAAATATTGGTTGTAGAAATCACAGATCTAACCATGTGGATAGAATCTAAAATTCATAATGTACAACTTTTATTCATACATCAAGTTCAAAATACCCCTCCTACTTGTATTTTATAATACATCTTTTGGAAAACTTCCAAATTTAGAGAAGGGTGAGGATGTTTAGGAGTTACCCCCCTAAGTACCTAAGGTTTTAGGTCATAACTTATATGTATTATCAAATGTGGCTCCTAAAACTTTTTTAAGATTCAACTTTAAGGAACAACTATAAGGCATGTTGATTAGAAGACATCTATATGGTCAAATTTGAAAAATTAGAATTGGATATTTTTTAATTGAATCTACAAGTTAATTTCATTGGAAATTCACTAAAATTACATTTTTGACACTTGAAATTCATTATGATTCGCTAAAATCATATTGTTCCTAAAGTGTTGAATTTGTTCACTTGAGTGCAATTACAATTTTGTAGAGATGTCTTAAGATCTTTCTAAAAGTAATTAAAAGTCATGATAATAGGTAATAATCTCATTATTTTAATTCAATGTTGTTGATTATACTCTTTGGCCAATCATTCCAAAATTTAGAAAATAATGAGTTATTTTGTGTTTTTAACTTAATTATGGAGGAAAAATCTTCTAAAATAGAATTTTAAGTACATTTTAACATAAATACATAATCAAAATGTATGGATGTCGTCCAAGTTTTATCATCTACAACTTTCATTTGTATGAAAACTTCAAAAAATGAATTTTACATACTTTTTATTGTAAATTTTCATAATTGCCCCAAATAGACATTGAAAGATAAAGGCACTCAAAATGTGTTTTAAAATAACCTTCTTTATATTCAATGGATTGAAACAAGATTTTATGTAGTAAACAAAATTTCCAACCGGGATTTTTTTTTTTTAAATTAAAAAAATTAAAATTTAAGGGTCGGATAGAGTAGTTACTTGAAATTTTCAATTAACCATATATTGTGGACTCGGTAGTTAGGGGTTAAAAGATTCAACACAACCATCTTGACATTGCTCACATGGGGGCTCCCCATGCCGTAAGAGCTTTGTTTGCATGGGGAGGGGGTTTGTTCTTCTACTTGTTCTTGATGGGGATTGGTCCGTGGTTTTCCATGGTAGTGTCAGGTCAGTCCTTGTTGCGGTCTGTGAAGGCCGTATGTTTCAAAAAAAAAGGAAAAGATTCAACACAAGGCCTACGGTCACAAGATGCAAGAGGGTATGGAGAAGAGAGCATAGCTAGAGCATTGAAGGCACGTATTCAATACATAAAGGCACATGTCTAGTACAAGTAAAAAAATTAGAAATAAACAATGTCTACTCCTTGGAAATTCTTGTCCTAGTTTTGGCATTTAAAATTTTTCTTTTTGCAATATTTGTGTTATGTTTTATAATGCAAATGTGAGTTTTTTCCACTTCAAACAAGGTGGATAGTTTGAGTGACACAAATACTACCTATTAAAGATAGACTCATTTTTCGAGTATTACTACAATTGTTTTTGACAAAAGAAAGGCATTAAGTTAAAACATGTCAAAACTAGGACATATATTTCTAAACAGAGGGAGTAATTAAAATTAAATTAGTTTTGGTGACATTATTGTAATTTTTTAACCCCTAAAGTACCTTACCCCTCTCTAAAATTGGAGAACGACAAATCTACATTATAAAATGCAACTAGGAGGGATATTTTCAACTTGAAGTATGAAAATAAGTTATACATTATGAATTTATATTAGATTATAGATTATAGATTATATTCAAACAGTTAGATCTATCATTGCAATGACCAATACTTTTGTATAAAATTCAAAACTTAAAATTCAAAATTATTTTGTCATTTGATTATGAACAAGATATTGACAATCTATGAATGAAATTTATTGAGATGGATTGAAATGTAATACTCCAAGTGTACTAGTGTAGTGATTTTTGAAGATGTTTTGGTGATTTTATGAGCTAATTTTTTCAAGAGCACTTTTGAACTAAGATCTTAGAATTTTCTTGTCAATTACTTCAAAATGTGTGGACCTATGACAATAGAATCTTGCTTTACATTTCACACCCAATTTTGACACTATAAATAAAACTAGAATTAAATTTTATATTTTTAATAGACGAAGCCATGTGTCTACTACAAATCATGAATATTTCATAAATTTTGGTAAAATTTTGAAATTACTATGTTTTTTTGATGTGATTAGGAAGACAAGTCACATCAATTACAAAATATACTAAAAGAATACGATATTTTTACCAAAGGTGTAAATTACAATGAAGAACATTACAATAAATTAAAATCATCCGTGTATTTAAATTTAGATTTTTTGCTACACCACGGTAATACCCACTAAACTTGTATCTCCAATAAAACACTCAATTTTCAGATTTTTTCAAAAATTCAAAGTAAAGTAGAAAATAGACTTGGTAAGATTCATTTTGTTAGTTAAGCGCAAATACAATATAACTCTTTTTTATGGCCTAAATTTAGTTTAAGCAAGAAAAAATAAAGAAAGCCAAAATACACTACACAATGAACCATTTTTACTACTCTTTTTGAAGTTGGGACCCCATGTATAATCTGAAAATAGCTTGAATGATATGAAGTTAACTTGAAGAAGTGGTATGACTAAACAAAATCCTTCACAAAAAGAATTGGATGGAAATCATCCACATAGCAGTTGGAATTGAATAGTGAATTCCATTTATATGCCAGTTTTTGGTCTAAGTTGCTAATGTAGGGATTACCTGAAGCTTGAGTCTAGAGAGATAATGCTAAGGAATATGGTAGAACCACCTATAACCAACCAGATCCCATAGTCAATACATGGGTAATGGGAAATTCAATAGAGAGATGATTGATAAGTAACCATTAGTTTCTTGGTTTCCCACCATCTTCTAGCCATCATTGTTATGACATGTGCTTCATTTTGAAAGCCAAATTAGTCTTTAGATGAGCAATGATGGAAAAATCTTTGTGTTGGAAATGGGTTCAGGCTAACTTTTGGCTTCTAAAATTCATAACAATTTGAATTTAAGGAAAAAAATTATGAAAATTTGACGACACCCGTCATTTCTATCTCTCTACAGGGCAAAAAATTAACAATGCCTTCTACTACTGTAGATCATGCACAAAATGCTTAAGTGGTTGGTAGCGGGTGGTTCTACTATATCCTTTTTCACCACTCTTGTGTTGTTCCAACAAACATCTCAATATTGTGACAATGTCCACACAAGCTCATTGGTAATGTTCCAATTGCTGAAGCCCAACTCTCAAGTCAAGACTTTGATTCATCTCCCACCAACAAGATCCACATAGATCTAAACAACTCTCATAAAAATCAATATCATAATCAACCAAAAGGAGGCGGGGGTGGGGTGGGGTGGGGCAGAATATAATAAGTTGGTCCATTGTATAGTACATGCAGGGTGTGGTGGTACTAGACGTGACCACCATCATGTTTTGAAGGGGGCGCTACACTAAATAGTGAAATTAGGTTGCCTTAACAATTAGGTTGCCTTACCCCAAGAAAGTTACTTTACAAGCCATCAAAGTCAACAAATATTTCTAAAAATATTTCCATTTGTACACATGGAGATTCATGAGTCCTAAATATAGCGATATGAAATTCAAAAGTAGTTCATTCTTGTACAGTAATTGTAAATGTTTATTTAGTGTCAAATGTCGAGAAATTAGTGAGGGGCAACCTAATTTCACTATTTAGTGTAGGTAAAATCCAGATGAATTTTCTGCCACGAGGGTTGCCACCTCTTCAAACTGAAGACTTCCTACACACATTCTGGTACATTGAAAGGGATAGTTCCCGCTTTCCATACCTAGTGTCAAACCTCATTATTCAACACCGAACCATAATAATCATTGCTTTTTATAGGTGTGCATCCCATCTTAGAGGGCCTCTCCTTGAGTCCAAATAGTTTCTAATGCTTAAATTTTGAAGTTTAGGTACATTGAACTTGCAATCAATGGGAATATTTGCTCTACAATTTTAGGAAAATGTACTTGAACAAGTTATCCAAAGGATCCTATGGTTGGATTTGTTAAAAAATAAGTATTAATAAAAAATTTGACCTTGATTTGGGACAAGTATTTTGAGGTAGTTTTGAACCTCTAAATATGAAAGAATTTTAGGGGTTAATCTTTTCAACGGCTTCTCAATCTTCATGCCCATTCTTCATCTCTAGAGGAATTGAAAAAAAATTGTCAATCTTCAAAGAATGGGCCCTTTGCAAGTCAAGGAGAGAGTGCCACATGTTCATTCTGTGAAGATTGAGAATGGGGAGAAGGTGTGATGACTCATGATATTAACCCTTAAACAACGACGAGGACATTTTTTGTTTGATGGATGACAAATAATCTTCACGTGTAGGATAGAAGTGCAATTGTTCATCCTCGAATTTTGTGCAAAAAAGAGAGATCTTGTTTAGTAGTTTGATCTTTAATGAGTATTTCTAGGTTTTTTTAAAATAGGTGATGTTACATGGTTCCAAAAGGGATGATTTCCATAGTCACCACTCCGTCCTTTAACTCATAAACATCAACATAGACGTTTAGTGTCCGATGGGTGACAAGGAATCTCTCTATCTAGGACACAAGTGCAACTATTCATCCTTGGAATTATGTGTGGAAAGGGAAGATCTTCTACAATACTTTGACCTCCAATGTGTATTTTTTATTTTTTTTAAAGTAGATGATGTCACACGGTCTGCAAAGGCATGATTTCCACGGTCACCAGTCCGTCCTTTAAGGGTTAAGGGTTAACTTGTGTCGGACTCTCAATATCTCGAATTTTTGAATCCCGCTAGTCACAGCAGCCAAAGTGTGATGTCCTATGGATCGATCTCTAAGTTATCCACACGGGCAACTTGCGTTGGCGGTCAGCTTCATCACTCTGAGACTGCCTATCGGCACGGGCAACAACTCACTACTGTAACTTATTGCAGCTCCGCCACGCGTCTAATAAACTGCAACCCTCTGACTTTCATTGGACCCAGTCTAGACTCTTGACATTGGAATGGTAGCCATATCTTAGAGCATCTCCACTGTGGCTCAACTAAGGCCCTCCTTACATGTATCGGTGGGTGGGCAAATGCACTGTTCCATTTGCCCGATTAGATCCAGACCCGGTGGGTGAAGAACCACCCACCCAGCATGCTAAGCACTTTTATGTGAATGCCATGGGTGGCAGTGGTGACCTGCAGAGTTAGTTCTTCATCAGGCATGCATGGTAACTTAACTTAACCCTGGAATGACGAAAGGTATAATAAAATTCAATTTTATTCTATCTCCCTGGTTCTGCTTCGTCTGTTCTTGTTCGTCCCTGTTTTGTCTCTTTTCAAGCCATGCCATCTGTGGCTTCCTGGCTTGTAATTCTAACCTGGGCAATGAAATTCTGTTTCATTTGTTTTAAAAAAAAATTCATTCGATCTGTATTGTAACTTATGGTCCATTGGAAAATGAATGTCAATGAAAATTTCCATTTTCATTGTATAAAAGAGGAAATCACCTCTTCTATAAGTTCTGAAAATTTCAGATTTAATTGTCCATATTTGAAATTACAGGGATTTTTTGAAAAAGTAGTGAAAATAATTCATATCAAATACAAATAAGCTTAATACATCTGAAAATTTCATCATATGCTTATAGAATATTCTAGAACAAAATGGTGCCAACCAAATTTTTGTGTCATGAGAAAATTTAAAAAACTATGGTTTCAGGCTTATAGTTAAAATTGCACTAAAATGGGTCACAAAATCCTTCAAATCTCTTTAAGGATCCCCCAAATCAAATAATGGTGTACAATATAAAATAGGTCACAACATTTTATTCATTCAAGCGCATTGCTCCTAAGAGATACAAGTGCCTTGCAATTGTTCACCATCGTTTTGTGGTGGATTTTGCACTATTTGTTGTGTATACCCAGAATCGTGATGTCCCCATAAAACAATTGACTCATCTATAATATCTTTCCTATCAATTATAATATTATGGAGTAAACAACATGCTACTATCAAGCTTGGAATCCTTTTGAGATCAAGATTTGTAATAGGATTTTTGAGAATCCTCTACATTCCTTTAAGAATCCCCAAAGCACATTCTACTACCATACGTGTAGATGAATGCTTGAAGTTGTATTCCTCATATAATATAGGAAGTTCGATTCTAGGCCAAGGTACCAACAAGTTTCTATCTCCAACATAACTTGCGTCACCTACGATGAGTTGATGGACATCAACACCTTGAGTTTCGATTGTTTGTCCATTCAATCATCTTCCTGTAATCACTTCTTTAAAGTGATTTGACATAAGTAGAATTCAAGAATCAGGTATAGATCCAAGAACCCCAACAAAAACATCTATAAATTGAGCCTCATGGTCTACGATTGCCTGCATTATTGTAGAGTAGTTATGATCACAATCATACCAATCACTTGATCTGGTATTTGCTGGTAAATCAAAACGGATATGAGAGCAATCAAGAGCACCACAACATTGTAGAATGCCATGTAGGTTTTCAAAACCAAGTTTCACCTCAGATAATCTTTCTCATGTTGGCCAATTTAAATGCAAAGGTAACGCTACTTTTATCAAAGCAACAATAAACTGTTGATAGACTTCTACACTCGTTGAATTAGCTATGCCAAAAAGTTCATCAATTGAAACATGAGTGTCTCTAGTCCCTAGTCTTCGTAACGCAATAGCAACTTGTTTAGGAACATCTATAAATCTTCCAATGATATTAATAAAACGTGGCGGTGGATTACGAAGTAGTTCTTCATGAACCAAGCTCCAAAGATAAGGAAAAGTTGGCACTGATAAACGAAAAAATTGTTGGAATCACACTGGATCATCACACATCACCAAAGTTGAGTATTGATCCCACCAGTGAATTGAATGTGGCTTGATGTAGTGTAGACCACACTTTGTACCGAAGATTTTATTTTTCCCAAATTTTTCAACAAAAACTTGTTGAAATCATGCATTGCACTCCATAATCGAATGCAAAATTGAAAACTCTTCTCCTTCCATTTTTTTCCGCTTCAAATGCCTCATACTTGATACTTTTGGGGCCGTTCTTTGATTCCTCTCAAACATCCCTTGGCTAGCCAATTGTACCATAGTTCCAACTGATGCATTTACAACCCCTACCACTGCAAGTGGAGCTCTAATGTCTGATTCATCCATATTTCACAAGCTTCACATAAACAAATAAAAAGTAGAATTAGTCATGCACTCCAAACATGCATTTGTGTAGAGTAAGGAAAATAAGAATTTCATAATAATATGACATATATGATGAACCAAGTGTTGAACTAGAAGTCAAATTGGATTACAACATCCACGTAAAACTTAACACAAAGAAAAAGAAAAAAGAAAAAAGGTTGATGAAAAGTATTTAAAGAGTGCATATATTGAGTTCGAATGGTACTTTGATGAAAATTAAATAAAATGTATCATAATAAGATTTAATCAAGTTTGTACATTAATGTGTAGAAGAGTAAACAAATAGGTACTAAACATATCTAAGAAGTTCAAAGAAAATATGTAAGTGAAGATATTAGATGGTGAGGTCACTTATTAAGTAGTGATTTAAACTACTGCCTATTAGAAAGAGCGTTGCCAATCGTTTTCATGGCATCACTTAAGCTCAACAAGGCATCTACATAAGCCTTTCCAGTGTTACTAGCACTCTCCAATCGCTCACGTTCAAGCCTCATTAAATCAGAGTGGCGTGCTTCTTCTGATTGTAGCTTCTATCTATCTAATTCTATAATTTCTCTATGGCGTTTATCCTCACGATTGTGCCCAAAACTTATGGCTTCTACATACTCAATTCTGGTTTTATCCATCGATGCCAATGCACCATTTGTAGCCTTCATGGATAAACGCCATTTCTTTGTAGAATAATTCATGGATGATTCGCCATTCTCTGCAACATAAAGGGATATATTAAAAACAATTAAAAAAAACAATGAAGCTTGAAAAAATAATGAAGACATAATGATAAAAATGTGAAGAGGTGATAAACATACCACTAGATGGAGACATTAGACTAGTATCAAGTGGAAGGTCTCCGGGATCCACTGCATTGGAGATACTTGGATACCATTCCAACAATGCAAGGTATACAATCTCATCCAAGGGAGCTCGTGGAAACCTCCTCTCATGATTCTTCTTCTCCAATGGACTCATTGCAAAATAACTTTTCTGACCCGAGGGAATTTTTCTCTCATAATCATGAACTTTTTTGAAGTCCGGAGACAACTGCTCCCACTTGTCTTGGATTTGCTGCTCATTGCGATGAACACCTTTTCCCCATAGATCATCAGCCATAGCCTTCCATCTTTTTGGTGCCGTAGTCATTTGAGTGCGTTGACTTTTTGTTGGTCCATGTTTCTCAAAGTCCACTCTCTTTGCATGACACAAAGATAAAGTGTGTGGTAAAAACCATCTTCCAATTGTATACACTCTACCATCCACTTCTCCATGAGTCTCTCCCAATTCCACATGAATGTCATCTTGCGATAGATCCTCAATGTGTATGGATTCAGGGTTCCAATTGAGATCAATAGGAGTTCTCTGAGACTCCATTTTCTACATAAAGAAATTATTAATGTATGTCGATCATGGAAAACGATGAATATATATTATTATTATGAAATTCGAATTTTATTTTATAAATATGAAATTCAATCTACTTTGCTTAAATGATACTCTTAATTACTATAAATGAAATGAATCATAAATGAATCATTTCACTATAAACAACAATATTTTTTTGGTATAACACCAATACATACTCACTCGCAATAAGTAATTTTTTCTTTACACAAGTATCTTACAGCAAGTACTCACTCAAAGCAAGTACAAAAAACATGCATTCAAACTCTTTTTACAACTTCAGCTGAATGTGGCTTGAAATGATGTAATGGAGTACGAAAAAAACGTACAGTGACATGTTCACACAATTCCAAAATATAGAAGTAGTTGTGATGTACATGAAGATCTCATAGAAGGTAGTCTACTCTAAAATCAAATCATGTCCAAAAAGTACATTTTTCTTTTTTCAATGTACCAATAGTGTGCATTTTAGGAGGTCATCACTTACAATGACTACTACATTTCAACTTCAAAAATTCATAACTAATTCCAGAAAGGTCAAAAAAATATGAAACGACTTTGGTTAGATGTCAATATTTAACCTTTGAAGGACTAGCTCCATTGTAAAATGGTCAAACTTTGTATTTGAGTGAAATTCAGCCTTTTAAATTGCATAAAAGAAAATCAAATATTTTTATTACTTGGAACTCTGAATTCTACATCACTTTAAGAAATTTCAATTTGTTTCATAAAAAATTGTAATTGTTATCATTGTTGTTGCAAAAATTGAACATAAATGAGTAAAAATAGAAAAAACAATCCAAATTATATGAAATTTTTTCGAGATATATAAATAGCAATGGAGATTTCTGTAAAAAAAATTTCAATTGGTTATTTTATTTTTAACACCAAAATAACCACAACAAAGACATTGAAGTCAAATCCAACTATTAAAATAAATTTATCCTTTTATTTAATTCATGTGTAAAATTTTGATCTTTCTTGCTAGTGGAAAATTTTATTTTCTATGTGTGCTTAATTTTTTCAATATTTTTGATGGAAAAATAAAATTATTGTAATTTTTCAAAGCTAAAAGTTGAAATAAAATTATATTAATTATAATATAAATTAGAAAAATTATTAATTTTTACTACAAATGAAGGATATAATTAAAAATATAATTTTATAATTTAAATGGAAAATTCATTTTAAGAAAATAAAATTATGAATGAAAAACACACCATATTGTGTTATTTGGATTTTAACACACGGAGCTTTCAATTGCAATAACTCTTTCAGTTTTTGACATTTTTCAAAATTATAAAAATAAAGTAGAAACAAAAATTTTCAAGATTAATTTTCATAATTGAAATTAAATTCCCCCAATTTTTTTTTGAAAGTTGCAACCAAGATTGACCAAGGTGCATCTACTTTGGGGATGCCTAGACCTTTAGAGGTTAACATCTAATGAGGGCAACAATTACAATCAATTGAATGATCACTGCAATCCGATTACTAACCCTTTCCGGTAATTAATCAACTTATGATTGCTAACTATAGTAATAATATCTCTACTTCACTGCTTCAGTTATTTACGTTGTATAGATATCAATACAAAATACTCAACCTCAAATAAACTTAATCTCACCATACTATATTGCCACAAGGAAGCTCCAAACTCAAATCTAATCCTCAAAGTAAGTGAACTGTGTGCAAACTCATCCTAAAGCTCATATCTAATCCTCAAAGTAAGTAAATTGTGCACAGACTCATCCTATTCACGATATCAGTGATTGGGAACAATCTACTTCTTGCCAATTAGTTCATAAAACTAATGGCAATTTGGTTCTTGCTAATTAGTTTTATAAAACTAGTGCCAGTTTGCTAAGCTTGAATCTCACAACATGATGCATAGATTGATAGGAAAGGTCCTACAACAGCAAGAAGGGGGTATTTCACTAGTTAGTGAGAAATTGAGTACCTCAATCACTGGTATGAAAAAAAAATCGAGATCTCCAACCTCCAAGAGTTCAATATAAACATTCCAAATTCAAAACTCCAACAGAATTGCTCGTACTTCAAAATCCCAGCATCAACGCTTCAGCACACTCCCAAAATAGGGAGCCTAAAAGGATAGAGAGAATTCCCAAAAGGTCAATGAATAGTTCTATTTGACTTCCTACTACAAGTAGGATATTAAAAATAACCGCCCTCAACAAGTAAGATATTTGAAGCGATCCATAACATCCAATGAAATCACTTGATTGATATCGGTTGAAACTCAGAATATTCTATGACGGCCACCGATTTTGTCGATGGAGCAGTGGAAACAACTCCCTGAGCAGTGCGCTTAGGGCTACCTCACATGCTCATTGGTTGGTTAACAGTTTGGACTGTAGTGCCCAGATTACCCACCGGGCCAGCATGTAAGCGCACCCTAATATGGCCGGGCTTCCATGTATGATCGATTCCGGTGGAATCAGTAAAATGACAAGGATTGAAGTCCCAAACTTCACTAGAAAAGGGTGAGAGAATAAACAGGACATTGAGTTCTACTATTCATCGGTGGTACATTTCATTGGCTCCTATCTTTGTTGCATCTAAGTTTAGGTGCATGGATTAGAAGAAAGGTATATTTGAGTATACAAATTCATGGGGTCTATCTCTACCGGTGCACATGGAAGTGCATTGCAGATTTCGGTGGTGGTGAAGTTACTATTTACTGCCAGACCAACCCAAGCATGGAAGGAGGCTCTAAGCCAGCAGCTCCACCACATCAACGTAGAAAGAAAGTAACATCATAGTATAGTTGCGGTTCTGTCTCCACTTCTTCCTGTATTGCCGCAATGCAATCCACACTTCAACCCTCCACAACCCCTTATTCAACTCATTTTACATCATTGATTCCTCCATAGCCAAAGGGTTGAGTACGTAGTTGTGTGAGCTCTTATATGGACTTAAAAGACCATAGAGTATCCCCACTAGAGGCGCATCAAGCAGGGGTGTCGAGTGTGTGTTTGGTGTGGTTGATGAAGAGCCCATGTTGACTTCTCCTTTTGTACCCCATAGTGGACACACCAAGAAGGGGCACCAAGTGGGGAATGTAATTCAATATTAGTTTCATCTCTTAACCCCTCATCATCAGAGGGGACGAAAAGTTTCCTCATATTGTTTGGTAATCAAATTCAAAATGTTGTTACTTTTAATCCAATGTTTCAATTCAGTAAAACTTGTAGGAAAAGTTGTGCATATTATTTTCATTTCATTGGTAAAATTTTTAGATCAATCCAAGATTCACTAAATTTTTGAGAGCCCTTCAAAGTTCACAGGTTCAATTTGAATTCACCACATTGCATTCTGATGACTACAACTTCAGGGGCTTGTAACTTTTTCATAAAATATTTTTTTCCAATAAAGTTTGTTGTGTTTTTTTCCTCTTAAGGTCTAGTTATTGTGGTAAAGTTTTCATGTCAATCCAAGTTGTTTTGAATGTTTGGGAGCAAATCGAAGTTCAAAATCCATATATTTTTGCATTTCAGTGAACTTCCACGGTTTGTAACTTCTCCATATGAGATCCATTTTCAATTATTTTTGTTGTAAAGGTTTTACATACTAGTCTAGTTTGGGTGGTTAAAATTTCATATCAATCCAAAAGGAAATGAGTGATTGAGAAGCATTTTAGTAGAAGGAGGTTCAACCATAGATGTGATTTTTTGCTACTTTTTTCACTATTTGTTGACATTTTTAAACAATTTTGTAGACATAATGAGTCAATTGAATGATAATTTTTTTCACCAAAGTGTTTGTCTCTTAGTTTTGATTTTTGAATCATTTTGTCGTTTAAAGTTTTTTCGTTTGAGTAGGTTTAGAAATCAAATTTCACCTCCAAATGTATTTTTCAAAAAATTTCAACATCTTATTTCAACACTAAAACATTATAATCATTCAAACCATATGGTCAAATGACCCCAAATTTGTTTCACACCATCTACAACATGCACACTACAAGATTGTATGGTTGAGATTTTGAAGATTTCCATACTTCACAGAAATTTAGACTTATAGCACTTGAAAAGCAAAGATGCTTTTACACATGTTTGAACTTCGTGCATTGAGGGGTTAAGAGTCTAAATATGAAAAATTCAACTGTCAATTCATTGAGAGTAATCATTCCACCAACTACCCTGTAGAGATTCAAAAGCATTTTCAATATTCTACAAGATTTCAAATTTAGAGGAGAATTTTATTATATATACATGGGGTGGTAGGAGGTAGAAAAATCCATATGGGATATGCAAATTACAATTAGTAGGAGTTAATCCCTCATAGTTAAGTCAAAAGTTGGAATTGTGTGTAAAGGAGAATTTAAGACCTCATTTAGGCATAGTGGAATAACTTTTTCTTTAGAATTTTGAACTAAGAAAAATTGGTAAATGAAGATAAATTTCATCTCCAAAAATTTGTTTGAGATTTCAATCGTCCAATCAAAAGTTATGGACAAAATTCAAAGAGAATGTTGAAGGGAATTTTGTTGTGGGTATGTGGCATGTGCAGTGTTAGTTAGTTTGGGCCGAACTACTATTGGAATTGGAGCATGGTGAGCCCTAATTACAAAAAATGTGTTGGTTTTTCCTATTGGTTAGGACCTCTTGTTTTGGACCACCTACCAATACATTTTTGTTGATTTTGTCTTAATCTTTTGCTATAGGAAAAAAATTTAATTAAAAAAAATAAAAACAAACCATTATTTGTACGCCCCCTACCAGCTTGTTGGCTAGCCCTATTACGTAGGACTGGTTGTATGGGGATTTGAATCGAGGACCATTTTCAGGGTAGCAATGGACTCTAACCATTGCACCATGGTTGGAGTACCATGATGTAAAGGGAGATGCTAATTTTATTTATTTGTTTTTGATTTTTTTTTCTCACCCTAGCAAAGTCAACAGACTTTGAATGGCCATATCTTCTTCACAAAAACTTTGTTTTCCATGAAACTTGTTGGAAATGGTTTATATTGAAGTCTTGTTTTAGTGTTAAAATTTTCAATTTAATCAAAGATGTTTTGAAAATTTGACAAGCATTATTGCATTAGTTGTTTGGCTAAAAATTAGAATCATGAAGTAGTTCAATTTTACAAAGTCAGCGGACTTTGAAGAGCCATATCTCCTTCATAAAAAGCAATATTTTCATGAAACTTGTTGGAATTGGTTCATTTTTAAGTCTAGATTTAGTGATAAAATTTTCAATTTAATCTGACGTGCTCAAAAAATCGGAAAAACATTTTTCTAGAGGTAGTATAATTTAATCCTTTACATTTTCATTTTGCAAAGTCACTAGACTTTGTAGCCACATATCTCCTTCATAGAAATTTTGATTTTCATGAAACTTATTGGAAATGATTGATATTGAAGTCTACTTTAAGTGTTCAAATTTTCAATTCAATCTATCTTGTTTTGAAAAGCTGACAAGCATTTTTGTAGAGGTAGTTAAGCCAAATTTTAGAATTAAATAGTTGAGTTGTTGAATAGTCCAAGACAAATTTGTGAGTTTACTTTTCATTTCAAATATTACAGTTTAAAGTATATGTGAGGATTTATTTCATTCTATTTAGATTTGTGATGAAAAAATTATGAAGAATCTTAATTTTTGGACAATCTAAACATCTTTGTGAAATCGCTAAAATCTACTAATTAATAATATTAGTTATATTAAACTTTATATTATAAGTAAGAAATTAAATTAAATTATATCTTTAATCAAATTATACCCTATACAAAGTTGATGAAAATTGCATTAGAACTTGAATTGATTATAGGTGAATCAAAGTTTGAATTTTTATTAAGTTATTTGAATCACGATTTGATTTAGAGTTGAATTTGATTAAAATTTTGAACAAATTCTAAGTTTTCATTGTAGTGAAAGGATATCATTGGAATTTTGATCAAAATCCAATTATATTGTTTGAAAATTTGATTGAAAATTTGACTTCTAAATTCATATTCTATAAGATTCCAAATGATTTAGAAAAATTCTAAAAGATTCTAAAGATTCTAAAATATTCAAAAGATTTGAATAGATTTTTAGAAGATTCTTTTAGATTTGAATAGATTTATAAAATATTTGTCTAACATATTCGAATAGATTTTCAATAATTTTCCACAAGATCTCAACAAATTCTAATAGATTTCCAAAGTATATTAAAAGATTCCAATAGATTCCCACAAATTCCAAAAGATCCCAAAAGATCCCAAAAGATTCTCAAGATTCCTAAAGTTAATAAAAAAATTTTGATTTGCATTGAACCAACATAAAATGTGCTAATGCAATAAAAGAAAACAAGTTTGATGAGAAAAAATCATTTTTATGTTGATTCGGTCAAAATTCAAGAAAAATGAGTTGATTTTGTCTTGGTTTTAACTACCTTTCTAGTAGTGCTAGGGCCACAACATGCTTTCACCATGAGCAAGAGAAGGGCCATAACTTCTGGCTCATATCTTAGAACCTCATAATCCTAGGCATTCTAGCTTCCTTGTCTTTATAGCTTTTTAATGATATACGACATGTCATACTTTGTTGAGGGATTCTTTGGGAACCCTTCACTCCTAACCTTTGAGTGTCCCGGCACCACTAGGACACTCCAACTTTGAATGGCCATAACTTCTAGCCAACTAGTCTAAATCACATGTTCTTTGGACGATTAGAATCGTCTTCTCAAGGTCTTTCTAAGCATGTATAAGATGTTACTATGCTCTTCTTATCTAGGGCTCTATTGCACCTTGTTTGCTCAGGAGTCTCTCATTTCACCCTTTTTAGACTATTGCAAGGCTTGGGAAGTCACTCCCAAGGTCCCCCTTGCTCACTAAGGCACTTCGGGTACCCCAAAGAGATAGAGGAGTGACAGTTGGTTTACCTTATCCCAACCCAGGCACATGCATTGAGTGTGTATGGGTCCCTTAGTGCCCTCATGTGGGGATGCTCTTAGGTATACAATGGCAGTCAACTCTAAAATCCTAGTCGGTTTTAGGGTTTCGTCCAATAGCTAGCCTAGACAAATTTTTCCCTAGCTACCAAAATTCTACCCACCCACTTGAGTTTTGCCTTGTAAATGAAAGGGAACATGTATCATACTAATACTTTGGCACCTAAATACTATGTAGCCAAGCCAATAGGATTTGGGAATGCAATAGAGTATCATGTAGGATAAATTTGAAGGGGTAATTTCTATTACAAGCTACATTCTTATAGTTATATAAAAAATGTAAAATACTTTAAGAGTAGGAGGCTTGCAAAATTTTAGGCAGGTGGGCGGGCGGGTTGCGTTTAGTAAGGTGGATAAAATTTTAGGTGAGTAGGAAGAGCCTCCACAACGAGTGGGCCTTAGTGCTTAGGTAAGGCAACCCTACCTAGCCTAGCCTTTCTTCTTCAAATTGAATGTAGCATTATTTTCATCCATTAACTCCAAAAGGATTAAGGGGGAATCTACATTTCCAAAATTGTAAAGATGTACTATAAAATGCAACTTTCAACAATAATTTAACAATGACTCTCAAACCATAGTTGAAAAACATCATCCATAGATTTATATGTCCGTATAGTTAGATAAACTAGTACACAAATCAATATTAATCAATAAAATTTAAAGCCAATAATTAAAAAAATTCTTCTACAATCAAATTAATTGTAGATTGAATATTTCAGATTTCCACATGAATTTTTTTCCTTGAAGTTCAAAATGTTAAGTTCTAATTATAGCAATTTTGGAAGACTTTTATTTTACTTTTTTCTTCATGTCATTTTTGAAGGACCATTTTTTGAATTGAAAAGGTTAATTTTTGAGGCCAGACCTAAAGATACATATTGAATAATAGAATATTTACAAAGAAAAGTCTTCAAATCTATACCATGCAAATGTTAAAGAAATAACACATGAGTCTTTATAAAAAATTGGATGAAAAAACACACTTTTGTGTGCTTAGGATGTGTTTGCACAAGTAGATTTGTTAATCCATTGTTCAAAAAATGTACGCCTAGTCCTTTGTGGGTTAATCCTCCAAATAGGGGATATTCCAATTTTGAATAGAACAAAGGATGCACAAAAGCATGTCCATCCTAAGCACATAGAAACTTGGTTTTTTCATCCACCTAAATCCAATAACATTCTTGTGTTAGGGTTCTTACAATTGTATGGCACTAAAGATTTTTAGAAATTTTCTTTGTAAATATTCTGTAACTTAAAAAGCACAAGTTTACTTGACCTCAAAAACTAACTTTTTCAGTTAAAAAAAATGTCCATTCAAAAATGACGTGAATAGATAAGTAAAATTAAAAATCTTAAAATGTCACCATCACTTGTTAAAACCTAAAATTTTGAATTGAAAGGAAGAAATAAGTGTTAAAACTACAAATCATCACTCAATTATCAATTTTTGAAGTATTTTTCAGTAAATGTTTTCAAAACTTATTGAAAAATATTGATTAGTTTAGCAAAATAAAGATCAAACTATATGGATGTGA
Source organism: Straminergon stramineum (assembly GCA_963920665.1). Classification (NCBI taxonomy): domain Eukaryota; kingdom Viridiplantae; phylum Streptophyta; class Bryopsida; order Hypnales; family Calliergonaceae; genus Straminergon; species Straminergon stramineum. The sequence goes on from OY987271.1 coordinate 4,548,571, forward strand.
TCTATGGATCACATTTTGCAACTTTTCTATAAAAGTCATCATTAAATTATTGTTTCAAGTTGTATTTTATAGTGCATCTTCACAATTTTGTAAATTCAAGCTACCCTTTGGTTTTTAAGAGATTAAACTCAAGGCTTATAGGTATGAGGAATTTTAGGCAAAAACAATTATGGCTTGATAAGATTGCAAACAAAAAGATCTTCATTTTCATCAATTTTTTCATTTCTTTCCATTCCTATAGGAATAAATTCAAAAGCATGCACAAAAATCATAAAGCACTTTTGAGAAGCTAGTCACATTGGAAGAGTATAGCTGTATAGGCAACATTTGTCTTTTCAACATATTTGAATGTGTTTCATCTGGACTATAGACCTTCCAAACTAGGTTCTTGAAAATGTACACAATCCATCCAATGTAAGTGTCATCTCTCTTAGGAATTGTCAACTTAGTCGTGACCGTTTCTAAACTTCGTTTAGTCCATTACACAAGTTTAAATCTTATATTTTTATTACATTAATCTATATGGGTACCTTCACTTTAGTTTGGTGAATGTTTGTCATTGATATAAGTTTATAAAGTAATGTGGAAATAATCTCATAAATATAGCAAAAAGCACTCCAATCAATTGAGATTCCTCTTCAAAGTACAATTAGCAAATTAACAATTTATAAAAATGAAATTTTATTAAGTAATTATTTTATTTTCTACTCACAAAATACATGAAGCTATGACCATAAATTAAGTCAAATTCTTGTCATTAAGATAAAGCTCATCTATTTAAATTTTAGTGATGAATTTATGATATTGTTCATATATGAAAATCGTTCTTGTTGTGTATATTGATGTTTAGAAGTTTTGTTGGATAAGACACAAATTAATTATTGTATTTCTTCAAAGTCTAAGGTGGTACGAAATTTAATGAATTCTAATGTATATTCAAAAAATCTTGTAGTTGTACAACAATTGAATTTTAAAATTTTCAAAATAAAATAAACTTACAAACTCAAAATACACTAAAGTTAAAACATGAGAATGATAAACACTCAATATTGTTGATATTATTTAGGATCAAATATTTATAGCTTGTACTTGCAATAATTCAATGAATTCTTGGGGTCCTAAGAAGAATTGTTTTTTTTGATGAAAGAAAAAAAAGCTTGTTAGGCATCATTTTCTCAAATTAAATCATATACCAAAAACATTGTTGTAAAATTAGGTGCTATCTAGAACTGTTTAGAGAATATTTTAAAAATTATTTTTAGTAAAAAAATGAAGAAGAAAACAAATAACATTTTAGTTGATAATTTCTTGAAATAGTTTGTATGCTACAAATAAATTGTAGTTTTTACTCCACTAAAGTACATAAGGTATTTACATTATGTACAACCTCAATTTTGGAAAAAGACTTTCCTAATGAAATGAATCTTTGTATGCCAATTTTCTGTAAAATTCATAAAATTTTGTTTTTCAATCTAGAGAGATATAAAAGGCATAAAGAATATAGGTTTGTGCGAGAAATTTTGTACATTTTTAACATAAGGATATTTACACTTAAACTTGAAAGTTTAGTAATAACCATACTAGTAGTTTGTTTAATAAAAATGTATTAACCTAATAGATTCTTCCTAATAAAGGTAAGTTGGAAAATAATATGTGAAGTTAATGGATTCAAGTATTTGATTACTCACCTAAATTTAAGAAAAAAAAATATAAAAGAAAAGAGAAAAAAGGTCAAAATGTCGTGTAAGATCTAAATAAACATGAGGTGAGCTTTATCTTTATATATGAATATTTCTATATTAAAAGATCCATTTTAATTTACACTATATTGTATTTAATATTTCTTATGCTTGTTAGATTTTCAAATAGAAAAGTTATCAAATAGAAAATTTATTTAATTTACAAGCAATTGGTTGAGATAGTTTAATTAGTCACAAATTGCATTTCCATTAGATACAACCATCTTTTTATGATAGAAATTTTACTTTCAATAGGTTTTGGATAATGGAGATGACAAGTCAAGGGCTTTTGGAACCTTGGTCTCTTTAAGAATAATCACCTACTTAGTAAATTTTATATAATAATAGACTTAGTGATAAACACATAATAATGTACAATATTCATAAGCCCTAAAGGACCGATTGACCATTTTATGGGCCATTTAATGGTTGCAGTTTTAGGCAACCTTTCTTTGGGAGAGGAAAAAACTTTCTTTGCAATTGTTGTATTTTTTGATGTGCACTAAATCACATAATCTTAGAGTTATTTTCTTTCAATATCAATTGTCAAAATTTTTTTGTAAGTATAATAACATACATTGTTCATTATTTCCTAGTATTAAGATTTAAGAATTAAGAAATTTTCTTTCAAGGTAAAATATTGATGTTTTCTCTCTTAAATCTTTTGGGGGTATTCAAAGATCAATTGGAACTCCAATTTTACCCTAAAAAAATAAGGTGTTACAAGTAGACATTCCATATTTAATGAATTTCCAAAAGAGAATTGCTTCAAAATTTCTTTGAAATAAACCTGTAATTTTTTTTTTCAAATTTGATAATGAGGTTAATTAGTCTTATCATGATGCTTAAGATCTTATCCTTTGATATGAACATCTAAAAGTCCCACAAAAAGGTTGGAGAAGTCATGTTTGAAAGCATATCTTCATTTCGTCTCCTACCTCTTGCACATTTGGAGTTAACCTCTAAAGGATTGGGGGTGTTTGAGCAAAGCACTTGTTTTCTTGACTATCTCTTGTAATAAGCATAATTTCTCAAATGTGTGATACAATTTTGATGATCACCACCATTGAAATGAAAGAAGACTTATGTAGCTTTCCTAAGAAAAAAAGATCATCAAAATCGCACAATTTTTGAGAAAATGACACCGTTGACAAAATTGATGAAAGATATCCAATTCTGCGGAACTTTGTACATGTGCTGAAATTGGAATGTTGAAATCGGAATGCTCAAAAGTGATCCAAAAACTTTGATTTTTTTTCCACAAGTACATATCATTGTGATTAAGATGTCTAATTTTTTTCAAATCATTTTAAGGTGTGGAAAAAAAGATATGAGCACATGAAGTGATAGCCCATAGTAATTTTCCTATTCTCAAAAATTTCACCAATAATCGCTCACTCAATCATTTCTCGATCGGATTGTACCGATGGATTCAGTAAAAAAAATCATTGAGGGTCTCTTTGTTGGTCACAAACTATTAGTAAGGTTCACATTCTAAATTTTCTACAAATGTAGTTGCAGAAGCCATGTGGTGGCCTTATGGTCCTTTAGGGGTTAACTATGAATTTGTCCAACTCAAACTTCAGATACAACTATTCTACATCAACTAATAAGAACTTCATGTTTTCTTTATCAAAAGTACTTCGAAATCAGGTACTGTAAACTCGGAAGATGAACTCAGAGAATGCAGCACTACTGCAGGATATTTTACTCGACCAATTGAATGCAGTCATAACCCGGGGTTTCAAGTGAGTGATAATCAATGAGGCAGAAAACTCTTTTGCTCGCCTCCTGAATACAAAAACCTCTTTGAGAAATACAAACACAATTCACTTTACCTTCTCATGGGTTACCAAAACTCCGAAAGATATAAACATTGCTCAAACGCGAATAAATATAGAACTCAGACTTCAACACATGTACTGGAAACCATTTTGTGAAATGAAATGATCTGTGAACCTGCTAATCATTTCATTAAATGTTGTGCAACTATGGCGGGCGAATGGAAGCCCAAATGAAGGAACGCTTCACACTACTGAGGCCAGATCTTAGACCAGCGCTTTATTCTGAGAGCAATTGACTCTCATGCTAACGAATCAGCGGTCGTCTATTAAAACCTGTCTTGTAAAGAATGTTGATACTATAACTGCGAAGGTACGTGATGTTTCCAGACTCTGGTCAATGCATGTTACGAATCTAATAATTTACATGCGGAACTGCTTCTGGATCATGTCCACGGTCTGCTTGTTGATGCGGAATGCCTTCTCCAATACCTCGTCCGTGATGTCCGGAGTGAACAAAGCGGGGGCAATCTGCTGCACGCCGGGGTTCTGGCTGCTCAAAGTGGCGAACGCCAACGCGGGACCCTTGCCCACATTCAGCTGGAAGTGCACCAGGCCCTTGGGGAACACGAACAACTCGCCTTCCTTGAGGGTGGTGGCGAACAAAGTGTTGCTGGTGCTCACGAAACCCACATACAACTCGCCCTTCACCACCAACAGAATCTCGGTGGCTCTGGGGTGCGTGTGCGGGGGGTTGATGCCGCCCTTGGCGAAGTCGATGCGAGCAGCGGAGATGCCCAAAGTGTTCAGTCCGGGGAACTGAAGCACGGAGGCGGGGGTGACTGCGGCCTTGTTGGCGTTGTTGGTGTTTCCAGCGTTCTTCAAGCCGGCGAACGTGAAGTCGTTCACGGAGACCTTGTCGGCGGGCTTGCAGGTGAGTCCGTTGATGGTGATTCCGCTCTTCAAGTCTGCGACGCAGAAGTCCTGGAGCGGATCCTCGTCCGCAGCCATGGCGAGCATGGGCACGAGCGCCACGCTCATCAACACGGCCACGGTCACCCACAAGCTGCTTCGGTTCATGATGCCCATGTCGAGTGGATCGATATTAGTCGCTTCGAGGTGGTAGAATTCGAAATCGTGCTCAACGAGTTCTGGAGTTGAGCTTGCTGGTAGAGTGTCGAGCAGTATCAGTTGTTGCAAGAGATGTAATAGTGTCTCAGGAGATGGCTCTGGAGGATGACTTGTGGAGTATTGGAATGGTTGATGTTATTACAATTGTTTGGGTTGTGAGGGTTTATATCCATCTCAAGGCGCGACTGTTGAAGCGCGTTCTTGAAGACGCGGGGTGGCTGTGGAAGGAAAACTCGGAAGGAAATTCGGAAATTACTTGATACTCTGAGACGACCAACGGAACCAAGGAAAGGAGGCAGACAGGGTCCCGCCGGGCCGCCTTCTGGGATTCGTGAGAGAGTCAAGATCGGGTCCACTGGAGGTCCAAGAGAGGACTCCTGATCAATGAATGGGAAAAACCGGCGGTTAGTTCAAAGTTAGCCGGTGGATTTGGGAAAATATCCGGTTGCAATTTGAAAACATCGGCAAATAACCGGGATGGGAACTTCAATAACCGGTTGACTATAGGAATTGGAGGAAAATAGCCGGTGAAATTCGAAAAGTTTCCCGAACACTGCTCCTGATGACGTAAGAGCCACCAAAGCAATCAATGTGTAGATGTGAATGGAGAGAGATTGGGAAGCCAAAGTCCGACCGCCACGTTTGCCGTGATTCTTGGAGTTCAAATTTTCGTCTCCTTGCATTTCCGGGGAAATCGTAGTCAAACTCTTGTGTCTGTGAAGTAGCTCCACCACATCAACGTAGAAAGGAATGTGAAATGGTTTTCACAGAGTGCCGTCGAGGGACAGTTGCGGTTGTGTCACTGCCGTAGTGCAATCTACTCTTCACCCCTAGGCAAAGTCTTATCCAAGTCGTTTTACATCATCAATGATGTCATGAAAGAGAATTATTCCCCTATAGTCAAAAGATGGTCAATTTCATTAAAATGGTAGCATTCCATGTGCCATTTTTTAGACTTCACAATCTAAACTCTAGAAGAGACATCTAGGATAGGTATAGACTTTGGACATCTAGGACACTTATAGATTTCAGAAATCTAGAGCTATTATAGATTTTAGATCGCATAGTTTAAATCATCTATGATATATTTAGATTTCCGATATCTAGGATAGGTCTAAAATTCTAGCATCTAAGACAATTTTAGATTTTAGACTGTGATCTGAACCTTAAAAGTGCCAAAGTAGCGAAATGGCCTGCCATTCTAATGGAATAATGCCATTTTAATGAAATTGACAATAAAGGTTGAGTAGTTACGTGAGCTCTTCCTTGGACTCAGAAGACCTCAAAAATATAGTGGTTGGAAAATGGTAGCATCTCTCCATGAAGAGCAAATAACGATAGTGGTGATGTGGTGGAGCCTAAAAGTGCGCCCTTCTGCAACAATTCCAATTAGACTGAGTCTACCTTCAAGTTTTCAGTGGAGTAGCTCTTACTCACAAAACCCACAGGGCCCTGGTGTACCACATTTTCCTATTCATTCATGAGTCAAATTGAATGGAGCATTCTTTTCATCTATTAACCCCGAAACTCTTAAGATCGAAATGCATTTTTGGCAACATATTGATTTTGGGCAACTCACTACAAACAAAAAGTTTATTTTTATTTTTTGAAATTTTAACACAATATGTGGATGAAGAGTAGCTATAAGGCACAACAATTTTCTGAACTTTTGACTACATGGATAAAAACTTTATTGCATGATATGCAAATTTCATTGATCTCTGGGTAGTCCAAATTTTTCTTTAAAATCCACTTTTTTAAGAAATAAAAATTTGAAATAGGTTTCTAGATTTATATATACACACATAAAGCTTTGAATCATTCCATTTCGATTAATGAGATGAAAGTTAAGAGGAGTTATATTAGTTTGTGAGCAATTATAGATTCTCTATTCTAAAATAAACTTTGAACTTTTGAAGTCCTTTGTTTAACTCAAGTTTCAATACTTTTGGAAAAAAATAAAATCCTAGAATATAGATTGTTTATTACAACATTACAACCATTGGGATTGGCATTTTTCAATTCCATAATGAAATTCTTAACAATTGAGAATTTTGACTCATTCTCTACTTTTTTCTCCTTACTATTTTTTTCTATATGTCGTACAATTCCAAATGATCAAAAAAATTTCAAGTATGTAGACAACTTGCCTTGAAGAATGAATACAAAGAAGAACTTCCATTTTAGTCATTTTTTCACACAAATGTAACCTTATGAAGTGCAACTTCCTAGTTTTACAAGGCCAAAGAAAGGATTTTTGTCAATTTAAACGCTAAAAACTTTGCAATCTACACGGTGGAAATTTCTGAAATATTTTCTATATCTTCTCAACTAGCATACTACAAGATCCTATAGTTACATGTGTCCAAATTTAATTTTTTTTCTACAATTTGGTACTTGTATTGGAAATGACAGTTTTGGAGCAATTTTGGTGAAAACATAGTCAAAAACATTTAGGGGTTAACTCAAGGTTGTTGTTTTTTCATTTATTTTGGGTAGTGTAGAAAGAAATCTTCACTAATGTGATGAAGCTATTTACATCCATGGAAATGGATGAAGCTAGTAATATATGGATTAAAATCCATTTCTTCATCGAATAGAGTCTACATTCATCTAAAATAGAACAATATTGTGCCAAGATTTGATTGCACTTTAGGGTTGTTGCAAGAAACACTTGCTGTTTTTGGTTCAAAATGGCTTTAGTACTACAATAATGTGACATGTTGAAATAAATTTTTGAAAAATAAAATAAAATATGGATAATTTGTACAAAATTGAGGATATAATGTCTTTAAAATTTCAGATCTAGAAAAATTTATCTCTACAAGTTATGAACAAATAAGTACAATGGAAAATACTAAGAAAATGGACACTTTGATGTTGGATTTTAGAAAATAGTATAAAAAATTCGATAATTCAAACTAAAATATCCATTTTTCTTAACTTGAAGATGCTCATCCATCTTCATCTTTGGGAAAAAAAATTGTACTCTCTACACTTGCGCAAAGGTAGTGCACTTTGAGCACATGTGGAAGGTGGACAATTTACCATTTTATAAAATCTCTTTGAGAACTTGAGTAACTTTGGTAGAAGTCCATATATTCCCATTTTGAGCTTCAAATTTTCATTTTTGGGTCAAAAATAGTTCTAAATCCCTCCAACTTTTCCAAGATAGACATCCAATTGGGGGCTATTTAAAAATAGTGAAATAATTTTGAAAAATTTGAAAAAATTACCCCATGTGACCTAAAACTACCACAAGCACCTTCCATCCAAATTTCACACCAAATGAAAAAAATGACGCAAAAATTATGAGTAAAAAACCACCTGTTCGAGACCAAGAAGATAAGAAATGGGACAAATGTTTCTTGCAATCACCCTTTGGCGATTTCATCCATTGAAAAGGGAAAAATATCTAACTGAATATTCCTTGTAAGAAACTTTGCATTGCTTTTAAGTAAAAATTCACTCAAAAAATCTCCTTGCATTAATCCCTAAAGAACATAAAGGATTGGACATTCAATTTTGGAATACCAAATGAATGTAATCATGTCCATCCCAAGCACATAGAAACTTGGTTTTTCCATCCACCTAAATGTAGATACATTCTAACTTGTATTAGTTTTCTTGCATTTGTAAAGAATTATAGATTTTGAGAACTTTTCTTTGTAAATACTCTATAGTTTAAAAAGCAACAATATATTTGACATCAAAAACTAATTTTTGAGTTGAGACTTGAGAAAATGGCCATTCAAGAATGACTTGCATAAAGAAGTAAAATAAAAATCTCAAAACATGGCCATAACTGATTAGAACCTAATATTTGAACAAAAACAAAAAAATAAGTGTTAAAACTACAAATCATCAATCAATAATCAATTTTTGAAGGAATTTTCAGATTTTGTTTTGAAAATTTATTGAAAAATATTGGTTGGTTTAGAAAATGAGTTAACCATATAAATGTGATCAAATAGATCACATTTACAAGCTATTTTTTGTAAAAGTTATCATTAAATTATTGTTCCAAGTTGCATTTCATAGTACATCTTCAAAATTTTTGAATCTTGACTACCCTTTAGACCTTAAAGGGTTAAATCCAAAGCTAGTAGGGAGAGAATTTTTAGGCAAAACAATTTTTGGCCTAATAAGATTGTAGACATAAGATCTTCATTTTAAGCAATATTTTCATTTCTTTCCATCCCTACAGGAACAAATTCAAAAGCTTGCACAAATATCAAGAAGCACTTTTTGAGAAGCTAGTCACATTAGGAAAGTATATTAGGCAACAATTGTTTTTTTAAACATATTTGGATGTACCTCATCCATATTGTAGAATTTTGAAACTAGGTTCATAATAATGTTTACAATCCATCCAATGCATGCCGTCTCTCTTAGGAATTAAAGACTTGGTCTTTAGCCAAATGGTCAAACATCATTTCTAATTTCAAATCGGCCCTTTATACTAGTTTCAATCTTATATTTTTATTACATTAATAATCTTTGTAGCCATATTCTCAATTTAGTCTTGTGAAAATTTGGCATTGATATAAATTTATAAAGAGTTGTGAAAATAAATTCATAAATATAGCAAAAGCATCATTTTCTCAGTTCAAATCATATATACCACAAACATTTGTTACAAAGTAAGTTACAATTTAATTTGATTAAAGGTCAACCAAAGTTATAGAGAGAGAAAGAAAAAGAATCAAGAAATACTTCTAGATATGCTAAGTTAAGGACCTTTAGGGCCAATTTTTAATAAGTTCACTTACATCATAATTTCTTTGGAGTCAAAATATATAATTTTTAAAAAGGTGCTAAAACTATTCATAGATTATTTCAAAAATGACTTTTAATAAAAATAAATAAATAAAATTATCTACAATATTGTACAGTTGAGATCTCAATAACTCAATGAAAGTTATATCTATAACACTTCAAAAAAAATGTTGTTTTTTGACCTGTTCAAGCCTTGGGCGGTGAGGGGTGAAGGTCCTCAATCAAGGCCACTTTAGAGGGCACTTTGAGCTATTAGAGGGCCAATTATTGTTTAAATGTATAAGACTTGTCACCCGACGATGGAGACATTAAAAATGTGAAGGTAAGACCATAGGAATTGTGCTTATTGATAATCGAAATAAACATGATATACATTGATATATCACTAACAACAAGAAAGAGGGAAATGAGTATAAACTTATGGCACAATCATACATGTTTTCTAGACTCATTTCATGACAAATTGACCACTAATTAAGTATGCAAAGTGGTTGATATCCATACACTTAGCTCTACTAGTGTCATGTCATCTTTGGTTCAGTTTCCACTTCAACTATATTTATTTGACAGAAAAGCCTTGGAAACCTACTATTTGCACCTTCTATTTCAAAATTCAAAATGCATTGCTTTAATTTGCCAACAACTAGGTATTTTGTCTGAGAGACTACGCGATTTTGGAATTGGATTGCATGTTGTGTATTTAAAATCATGTAACATATTAAAGTAATTTTTGTCAAAATTTATAAGCTAAAATTATAATTCATAAGTAGATTTGACATAAAATAATTGAAAATTTGTAATCAAAGAAATTTTCAGATTTTTTTGGTCAAAAATGAACAATTGCAAAAAAATTGAATGGATCAACATTGAAATTGTTTAAATTGCAAACAAATAGATAAAACAAAATATTGAGCTTGAAAATGCATTGTAATTCATCAAGTCAACATCCAATTTGAAAGTTTACAGAAATTCAATATTTTAGAATGGAATTTTAAGAGAATTTGGCTCATGAAAAATTGAAAGTCAACCAAGTTTATAGTCTATCAATGGTTAAAATGTTGATAATAAGATAAGCTCATTATGCAAATAGGATGGTAAAAAAGGATGTTAGGGTAGAAGTCAAGATTGTTCTGTCGAACACATTTTGGGGTTTGGGTGTCGAGTTGTTCGTTTAATGTTACGTGTCGTATAAGACGAGTGTTGGGTATACATGACAATTTTGTCGAATAAAGCCTTATCCTAACAGTAGAGATAATTTGAAATCTCATTTTATTTATGATCCATAATTAAGACTATAATAAGTGATTATTAAATTGAGACATTTCAATAAAATGAAACTCAAATATGTCAAGATTGAAAATAGAAAGTACTTTATTTGAGAGTCAACCTTAAAGTTGACTTTATTAGACGGACAAGGGGGTCTACTAAACGTATTGAACGTCATGTTCGTTGTGTTGTTGAGTTGTTCGACCGAACAACCACGGTAGAAGTGTTATAAGAGATTAAGAGATGCATCAATCCATGAAGAATATTTGAATTAGGTTATCAAATATATTAAGATCATTCAATATTTCAATCATTTCAAGTACCATTACATCCATCACAACACAATACTAATGTTCTGAGGAAGACTTCCAAGCTCAATTATGCGATGTAAACCAAATTTTTTGAAAGAAATTCCACCAAAATATACATTATATGCCTATATTCCACATTGCCCCAAATGCAATATTAACAATGTAACATTTGAACCAAAATTAAAGTGTAACAAAAATCTACAAGCAATCAAAACATGAAAGTTTATGAGAAGCTATGGTTGGTATTTTTTACACCGAGAGACAATATTTTAAAAATTCATAACTTATTCTCACTATCCAAATAATGCATGCTAAAGTGTGTTGAAATCCTCCTTTAGTTCACATTAAGATATAATTAAGGAAAAACATTTATAAAAAAAGAATTATGTTTCATGATAGGAACTATGATCAGTTGTAATTAGTGACGGTTATGGGTGCATCCACTTAATGAAAATGTGAAAATCGATCTTCACCTTTCTTATACCTTCTTCGTATCAATAGATATTTTGTTAAAATGAGAGTATTTGTAGGCCATTTTTCCATTCATTTTCTAAGGTTGGTATAGATTTCAGACCACACGGTCAAAATCTGAAAGTGCCAAGTTTGTGGAATACCGCCATTTTAATGAAATATCCTTTTATCACGGAATGCTCCTGTGAGGTACAGTCTGCACGTACTGTCACACGGAATCGAAGGGAAAAGTGAACTCAAAAATTGACCAAAGTCCAATGCTTTCCACCGGCAGCAAAACGCCGAGTTTTTTAATACCATGGATCTTCAGTTGGCTAAACAAGGTGGAAAATGGAGTTCTGAATTAGTCTCCGTTCACACTGGCAGGGCCTCACTTTCGCTGACTTTCTAGTCTAAACATCTGAACTCCTCTGACTATCATTGGACCCGGACTTTTATTGGCATTACAAACCCAGCCGCTATTTTTTTCTCCATTTGAAAACCACCTGAGAGTCAGTTTACCTTCGACCCACTCCGCGTCTTGGAAAACACGCTTCACCGTTGATGCCCGCAGGAGGCCAGGATGTATATAAACCCCAGCAGACCAAACAATTGTAACAGCAGCAAACATTCCAGGGCCTTCATCCAGCTTCCATAACCACCTCAGTTCACGTTACTGTCTTGCAACGGACAGAGCTTCACTCGAATTCCAGAACTGATCAGGACTTCCAATTCTAGCGGCACCGATTGTTAAGTTGCAGCCAGTCGACATGGGCATCATGACCCGGCGTAGCGTGTGGGTGACTGTTGCCGTGTTCCTGAGCGTGGCGCTGGTGCCCATGCTCGCCATGGCAGCGGACGAAGATCCGCTCCAGGACTTCTGCGTAGCGGACTTGAAGAGCGGAATTACCATCAACGGACTCACCTGCAAGCCCGCCGATAAGGTCTCCGCGGCCGACTTCACGTTCGCTGGCTTGAAGAACGCAGGAAACACCAACAACCCCAACAACGCCGTCGTCACGCCCGCCACCGTGCTTCAGTTCCCGGGATTGAACACTTTGGGCATCTCCGCTGCTCGCATCGACTTCGCCAAGGGCGGCATCAACCCCCCACACACTCATCCCCGCGCTACCGAGATTCTGATAGTGGCCAAGGGCGAGCTGTACGTGGGCTTCGTGAGTACCAACAACACCTTGTTTGCCACCGTCCTGAAGGAAGGCGAGTTGTTCGTGTTCCCCAAGGGTCTGGTGCACTTCCAGCTCAACGTGGGCAAATACCCTGCGTTGGCTTTTGCCGCTTTGAGCAGCCAGAACCCTGGCGTGCAGCAAATTGCTCCAGCTTTGTTTACTCCGGACATCAATGACGAAGTGTTGGAGAAGGCGTTCCGGATCAACGAGAAGACGGTGGACCTGATCCAGAAGCAGTTCCGCATGTAAATTGACAAATAGCTCGTCAAGTTTAATATCAGAGTCGATCTAGCTGTGGAAACATCATGCGCAGCCACAGTCGAGTCGAGACAGTTACTACCAACGTTCAGTTTAGGATCCGTTGACTTTTGGTTTGTTACCACGATTGTACTGTTCTCAGAGCACTGGTGAAGTTATCCGTTATTTGACCACAGTTGGACAATGTGTATCAATCTATTTGAATAAAGTTAAGTCACTTCACAGTTTTCTCATTTTTATAAAAAGGTGTACTGGTCAGTGCGTTGAAGTAGATCATTAAGCTATTTGTGCAGACCTTGTGAGCCTGTGCATGCATCTGTAAGTCACATTGAGGTAAATCTGTGTTGTTTGCACATCAAATTTCAAAAAACGTTTGCGTTCACAAGGGGAGTACGTATTAGTCCTATAAATAGATGATTGTTCTAGTTTTCGATCAGCCTCCATTTACTTTCAGTTAGTTACTTGAAATTCCAGGTTATGATGTATTGATGTTGCAATTACTACGTGGTGTAAGTTAAACTGCAAGTAATGTCTCATTCTCTGAGTTCGTCTCCTGATCGAGTTAATAGTAGGTCTTATTTACGTCAGTCTTCTCTTAGCGCTACCTGCGTAGAATGCATACTCAGTATTTCGTTAAAAAATTGGGTATCTACTATAAGAACCAACCTTAGACAATTATAACACATGCGAGTGCTTATATAAACCACCAAAATGGAATAGACTATACCTTGGGGGTTCTAAGATGCATTCTTCTTCACCATCTTGGACATTGACATCAATTGATCACAAAGACTAGGTATAACTAGAGATTTGACAACCTCCACTAATGACATATGACTGAGTGCCACACGGCAAAGCATAACCACATTTAGCTTTAGAAGTTGCACTGCCACTGGCATCCTTGCTGCAAAGGCATATACATAGGAAGAACAAATCAGCTAAAAATATTTGCACATAATGTATACTCAACATGTTCAAATAAAACCACAGTGGAAAATTAAAAAATTCAGAGTAGTTTCGAGAAATCTTCTATAATAGAAGATGAACTAATTGTTGTTGACAATTGTAAATCTGTCCATCCACCTCGCTCTGTTCATCCTTAGGCTTAGTTCTCCTATATTTATATCGGCTCCCTTCTCTCTCTCTAGACAATTGTTATGTAGTTCAATCTGTTTTGTTTGTATCGATACTCTTCATGAGTTCTCTGTCATGTAGTATTTGTATTCTGTCAACATGGTATCAGAGCAAGTTTGAAAACCTCGTGAGACTTGAAACTTGTGTATGACTTCTTGAGTGTAACTCCTGAGTACAATTTGTGTCTGCATTTGACTTCGTTAGAATTTTCGACCTTAGAAGTATTTGATTGATAGTTGATAGACTGATCGTTATAAGTACCGTAGTAAGCTTGCATTATTTGCAAACATGTCGAAGGATAGTACTGTCCCAGATGAGGCCAAACTTATTGGATCATCGAACTTCCATCTTTGGAAGTACATGATTACGAGAATAGCAAAAAAAGACAGGGTTGCTAAAGTGGGAGCGGGGAGCAACGAGTGATGAGCAATGAGCGGTCGCATTTGAGCAATAAGCTTTTTTTTATTATATTTTTTAAATTTCATAATTATCAGTAATTCTATACTTAGAAATGAAATTTTAGAAAAAAATAAAAATTTGGATGTTAGTCACTTATTTCATCCATTGCTTTGGATGGATGAAGATGATGGCAAATGAAAGTAGATGAAAGTTGTTGGATGAAAAAAATTCTATCCTAGAATTTTTATATTAAAAGAAATCAATGGCATCATAAAACATCTACTTTAAAGGCAGATAAGGCGCTTTCATTTGATATCAATACAAGTGATGTAAATTGTTTGCATTGTAATGCACACATACTGGCCTTTTGTAGGGGGTCTTAAGAACCTCTTCGGTTCTGAGGAGGCTTTTAGGGAGACAATAATCATAAGTATGAATGGCTTGAATTAGATTGGTGAAGTCCGAAACTCACATGCATTTTTCTTTGGATTGGCAAAGCCCTTCCAAACAATCATTCCAAACACTCCTACAAATTGATTGGGTATTAAAATCATCTAACATACCACATTTTCAAGGGGTCTCTAAAAGCTTACTTGATTCCGACAAGGCTCATTAGGAGACGATGATAAAGAGTAAGGATGGCCTAAACGCCTCCTTAGTTTCGAGAAGACTCTTACAAGCACATATGGATCTATGAGCCTCCTCAGTTCCAAAGAGACTCTTAGCGAGTTACAAAAATCTGAACAATTTAGAAATTGAAGACTATGCTTTGTTAAATGGAAGGCCCAAAGATAGGAAAGAGAAAAAATTATAGTCCTTCATCCATCATTGGATTTAAGAATGCAACATTGCGAAAGTATAAGTAGGGAGTAACAAACATAAAGCATTGAGCAATGAGTGATGAGCATTTTTAGAAAAACTTGTGGAAAATTTAAAACTTCTCAATGCAAGAATGATGTTTATATTTGTGGTTCCATGAAAAGATATGGCTATGAATGAGTCTAAAGAGGATGAATGGGAATGAATGGATTTGAATGAGTTTTTTGTAGTTGACTTTGTTGGATGAAATAAATATATTGTTCATTGTATTATATGATGGATTACTATTGAATGGGACTAAGAACTTAGTTGTTTAAAATAAGAGGTGATGTCCAAGTACCTTAAATTGACGATAGATAGATTTTTGGAAACTAGGGACTTGTATTTACATGGCAGTATAAAACCATTTCAAGGAAGGTATTGTTTCCAATGAAAATTTATAATTTCCTTCAAGCATTATTGAGGCCTAAGGTTGATAAATTTATTCCTATGATAACACCAATGTTTATGAGTTTTAATTACATTTTGCCATTAGATAGACCAACTCATTGGTAGTGAAACTTGAAAGAAATAGATTCAATCCACACATATTCCAATTACTATCTATGAGCTAATAATATATAATTTTTTACATTGTGCATGGAACCTCAATCATATGCATTGACCCCTAAAGTCCTAAAGTCCCAAAGTCCTTGAGACTTAGGATAGGCTTGTGTGGCCTCAATTCTTATCATGGTTTTCTAACTTTTTTTGAAGATAGAAAATCACTTTAGCTTTCTAGAAATATAATTCTTATTTCAATCATTGCCTAGGAGCAAAAGTTATGTCACTCTAAGTCTAAAATGTAGTTTAAGGGGTAGCACCCAAAAAATCACAAAAAGTTGAATTTTTTTTCTCAAAGATTATATTTTTGTATATATGTGAAGCTTGGATTAATTCTATTTAAACTACTGTAAGTTGAGAAAATTATGGACAATCTTGTTTTTTATGGAATCAAAGCATCTTCTAGAAAAAATAACTCATAGAATTCATTTCTGAAAAGTTGAAATAGAAATGAAATTTTTGTGTTTTTTTGATGAAAACAAGGCGTTGGGACCTTAGAGGTTGAGCCACCAATAAGAATGAATAAAATTTACTTCACATACAAATTTGGCATTCAAATAATCTTTTCCAAAGAATATAAAAAGATGAAGGATAGAATAATCTCTTCATAAATATAGCTATTTTTTGATAGAAGAAATAAAGATTAAAGGATCCTTGACTCCTTGAGCGCATAGCGTATCTATGCAACAAGGTTACATGATGCAACCTAGTACTTCCTCTTGCTCTTTTGTACATGCCTTCAAATTTTTTTTCCATACTTTTCCTACATTTTTCTCATTTTTGATTGTGCTTCCATTGAAACATTTGTGTCTTCCTCTTTATCCTCATAAAAATCATGGACATTGGTTGATTAAATGATTACTAGTAGAAATAGGGTCTACATAGACTAAGCTTAAAGACCTACACTTGGATTAATTTTTCATTAGTTGGAGATGAATGACTATTCATGGGGTGAAACATTCCTAAATAAGAACAAGAGTAGTTGAAATACTAAGATGAAGCTTAAATACAAAATAAAGTGAAAATTTTGACTCTATTGCATTTAGTACTTAAAAAAGTACAAACGGTGCTTAAATCAATATCCAAACTATATATGCTTTGAAAGTAGTGCTAGTGGCACCAACAAAGGGGCCCTAGGATCCGAGAGTACGTCCCTTGCACCTTAAGCCCTTCACAAAGAATTAAAAATTCTTCAAATGACACCCCAAATTCTTTTGAGGATAGGTCCCTTGGCACTAGGAATAGGTTCTTAGGCTCTAAAAGACCCTCCTATGATACTAGGAGCCTTTCAAAAAGAACCAAGCATCTTTCTAAAGACAACCAAAAAAATTTCAAGAGATTCTTTAAGCACTAAGGGAGGTTCCCAAGCATGGCATCAAAAAACCTTAACAAAGAAAAATTGACACCAAAAAAATTAAGAGAGAGTCCCTTGGGCACCAAAAAATTTCTCTTTTGATCCAAGAAGCCTTCCTTTGGCTCTTGAGGACCGTCACAAAGATCTAAAAGTCCTTTTAACAACATACCTAAAAAATTAAGGGAAATTTTCTTGGCATCATGGTAAGGTTTCTAAGATCCAACACATACTTCCACAGTACTAAAAGACTTTAACAAAAAACCAAAAGTCTCACAAATGACACCCAAAAAAATAAAAAGAGAATCTTTTGGCACTAAGACATGGCTCCATATATTTGCAGAGCTTTTATTGCACCAAGAGTTTATTAAATGAAATACTAGAAAATAAGGTAGAGTTCATTAGCACCAAGAAATGACTCTTCTAATTCAAAGAGCCTTCTATAGCACCAAAACTATAAAAATTACATCTATCTAATGACATAACTAAAAAATTAGGGAGAGTCCCTAGGTACTAAAAAATGACTCCTCTGATCCAAGAACCCTTCTATGGAACCAAGAGTCTATCTAATGACATATCAAAAAAATTAAGGAAAAGCCCTTTGGCACCAAAGAAGGGCTCCTCCAATCCAATGAGAAACCTTTCTTGGGTTTCGAGAAGCCTTCGTTGGGTTCTCAGAAGTGATCTTTAGAAGAGCCTTTTGGTACCAAAGAAAACTCCTTGGATTCGAGAAGCCTCTATTGGGTTCCAAAAAGTCACCTTTGAAGAGCCCTTTGGTACTAAAGAAGGGCTCCTTGGATCCAAGGAGCCTTCCCTAAAAAAAGTCCTCTAGCATCAACAAAGGGATCCTTGGATTCAAGGAGCTTTCTTTAAAGATCCCTTGGGCACTAAGGAAGGGCTCATCGGATTTGAGGAGCCTTCCTTGGATTTAAAAAAGCCTTACTTGGGTTTTAAAGAGCCTTACTTGAGAGAGCCTTTGGCACCAAAGAGGGGCTCCTTGGATTCAAGGAACCTTCCTTGGGAGAGTCCTTTGGCACCAAGGAAGGGCTCCTCGGATTCGAGGAGCCTTCTCTCGGCACTAAGGAAGGGCTCCTCGGATTCCGAGGAGCCGTGTGCTAAATTTGAAAAAAAAAAAATTGAAAAAAAAAAATTGAAAAAAAAAAAAAAAAATTTGAAAACCAAATTCACTCTTCGAATTCGAGGAGCCTTATCTTGGCACTAAGGAAGGGCTCCTCGGAATCCGAGAAGCCCTATGCTAAATGAGGGAAAAAAATGAAAAATGAAAAATGAAAAAAAAATTGAAAAAAAAATGAAAAAAAAATTGAAACCAAATTCGCTCCTCAAATTCGAGGAGCCATCTGAACTACATTATTTTTTTTTTTTTGAATTTTATTTTTCAAAAACAATAGTTTTGAAATTTTCAAATTTCAAATTGTGTTTTAAATAACCCTCCAATTTAATAGAGGGAGGGTCTCTACCTTTGATTTAAAGGACTTAAACATCAATCCTTATCTTAAACAACTAAATTTGTAGTCCCATTCAATAATTATTCATTAATCATCATCCAATGCACTAAACAATATATGTATTTCATCCAACAATGATAATTATACAAAATTCATTTAAATCCATTTATTGCCATTCATCTTCTTTAGACTTAGTTATTTGCATATGTGTTTACCCTAAACCACAATTATAGGCATCTCATAGTGGAATTTTTAAAAATTTCACAATATTTTTAAAAAATGGTCACTATTCAACACTCATACTTTAGTAACCCCGAGTACCAAGGGCGAGCTCCTCGGATTCGAGGAGCCTTCTTTGGATTACAAGGAGCTTTCCTTGAGAGAACCCTTCGGCACCAAGGAAGGGCTCCTCGGAATCGAGGAGCCTTCCTTGCATTCCAAGGAGCCTTCCTTGCATTCCGAGGAGCCTTTCTGAAGAGAGTCCTTTGGCACCAAGGAAGGGCTCCTCAGATTTGAGAAGCCTTCTTTGGGTTACAAGGAGCTTTCCTTGCGAGAGCCCTTTGGCACCAAGGAAGGGCTCCTCAGAATCGAGGAGCCATCCTTGTAGTCGAAGGAGCCTTCCTTGAGAGAGCCTTTTGGCATCAAGGAAGGGCTCCTTGGATTCGAGGAGCCTTCTATGGGTTGTAAGGAGCTTTTTTTGGATGAGCCCTTCGACACCAAAGAAGGCTCCTCGAATTCGAGGAACCTTCCTTGCATTCCAAAGAGTCTTCTTTGGAAAAGCCCTTTGGCACTAAGGAAGTGCTCCTTCAATCCAAGGAGCCTTCTTATGAGATCCCTTTCGCACTAAAGAAAGGCTCCTTCGATCCAAAGAGCCTTCTTTGGAAGAGCCATTTGTCACTAAGGAAGCACTTTTCAAATTTGAAGAGCTTTCTTTATGAGATCTCTTTGGCATCAAAGAAGGGCTCCTCAATCCAAAGAGGCTTCTTTGGGAGAGCCCTTTGGTACTAAAGAAGGACTCCTCGAATTTGAGGAGCCTTCCTTGTTTGAGAAGCCTTCATTAGGTTTTGAAAAGCCATTTTTGGAATACCACTTTTGCAACAAGGAAGGCTCTTCGGATTCAAGGAGCCTTCTTTTGGAGAGCCCTTTTGCAACAAGGAAGGGTTATTGGGATTTGATGAGCCTTCCTTGGGTTTCGAGAAGCCTTGTTTTGGAGAGCCCTTTGGTACCAAGAAATAGCTCCTCGGATACAAGGAGCCTTCCTTAGGCAAGACCTTTGTCACCAAGGAAAGGCTTCCTTGTGTTCCAAGTAGCAGCCTTTCTTGAGTTTCAAGAGGGCTCTTTAGATTTGAAGAGCCTTCATTGGGTTCCAATGAGCCTTCTATAGCACTAAGAGTCTATCTAATGACATACCAAAAAAATTAAGGGAGGGACTCTTGGAACTAAAAAATGGTTTCTCGGATATGAGGAGCCTTTTGTAGTACCTAAAGAATATCTAATGACATACCAAAGAAAATTATGAGGAAGCCCTTTTGCCCCAAGGATGGGCTTCTCGAAGCCGAAGAACCTTCCATGGACTCTGAGGAGCCTTCCCTTAGCTTGGAGGGACCATGAAAATGAATGAAAGATCTTCAAATAACCCCCCCATGAATTGAGAGGTATCCTTGGCACCACGAAATGGCTCCTTGCATTCAAGAAGTTGCAGGGTAAATTTTTATTAGTGTTTTCATATTTTTTTGAAAAGAAATTTGAATTTAAAAAAAAATCATAATTCTAATAATCCCCCAAATTAATAGAAAGAAGGTCCTTTGGCACCAATAAAATGGAGCCATCTACAGAATAAAAAAATTATTGAAAAAAATGGAAAAAGAATATTTTGAATTTTTTAAAAATGACTGTTCAAATACCTTTCCAAATTAATAGATGGAGGGTCCTTTGGCCTCAAGTATTGGCTCAGTCCTTGGATCTTAGGAAGAAAATATATTTTTTTCCCTAATGTTAGAAATTGGTAGTTTCGGACTTTTTCTCTTCCAAACACCCTCTATCCTTTAGGAATTAAATTAAACCCATTTCCACTAGATTTTCTTTCATTAGTCAAATATTTGCAATCTCTATAACAAAAATTGGAAAAAAATAGAACCTAATTCACTGGAAGTTCCAAAAAAGATACTAGCAATTATTTCTCTAAAATTGCTTAAAAGGTGTCCCAAAGTTCCTAGGTCCCTAAAGTGTCTTTCAAGACCAAAAGACTTTTGCCAAAATATTGGCACTATTCATAATAATTTAAAATTCCATAATATCCAACCCAAGAGCAAATTTCCATTATTTTCTATCCATTGATTCACAAAGTGTTTGGAATTGTTTTCTAAGTTTTTGAGGGACTTTTGATAAGAATTTTTATTGACAGTTTTTTTTTAGTTGGTCTTGTATTATTTAAATTAAAATGAAGAATAAATAATTGTTATTAACCCTTAAAGTCCCAAGACCATTTTTCTATCAAAACACAATTGAAATTGCCATTTGTACTACATTCATTCAAGAATTTAAAATTTATGTTTTTAAGAATCTAATCCTAAGATCTTGCACTACAATTATTTCAAATCATGTGGTAAAAATTTTGTGATGTTTGACCATATAGATTGAAAGATATTTGCATTCAAAGTGGAATTTTTTTTCAAGATGCTTTAATTGCCAACAAAACAAGAAGCTCTATACCTTTTACACCCTTATCCAAATGCAATGAATCATAGCCTCCCATTTAGACAAAAGTTTTATCTGTGAGAGAAAAATATTAAAAATTTATTTAAATTTTTTGTGGATTTTTTTTGTTGCTTGGTCTCCCCTATTTTCATTATTTTGAGGTTATTGTCGTACAACTATTGCTCCTAGGTACCAATTGAAATGAAAATCATATTCCTAGACATAATATAATTTTTTCTACCTTACAAGAAAGTTTCAAAAAGATTTGCTTGATATTGAGCTCATAAAAAACCTACTTGAAATCTATTATGTCCCTTGTAAGAACAATAGGACTTCAAAGGTTAAAGAACAATACAATGAACAAAGTGTCTTATTTATAGTAAGTGTACACTTGGTGGTAAGGTTTGTGCATTCAACTTCCAAGATAGTCTTAAAAATGGATAGAGAGAACCATAGGATTATAGGACACGTATTGCAATGAGTAAATAAGGCCTTCCCTAGATGGATGATGAATGCAAAATGCATGATATGGATGAAATTCATTTGCACATCATTTCTCTGGCAATAATTTTTTGTTGTAGGAGAGCCTAGGCTATCATTCTTGGCCCAATCTACAACATTTGAATACTGAATCAACCAATTTAAATTAAAAAATTTCAACAATAAATTCACTTTTTTGAATTCTACTTGAATAATTTCTATTTCAATAATATAGAAATTACTATTTTGGGGTCTAATGTCATAATTTATGACTTTGATATGTTTCTTTCTAGTAAAAAATTCTTATTTTTTGAATGATCGCTCAAATTTAAATGCTAATTGCTCAATGCTCATTGCTTGTTGGCTTGTTGCTCCTTGCTCACACTCTAGTGTTGTTGTCCAAGGATGTACATATTATTAGGATAATTAACAAACTAATATTTTCAATGAAGCAAAAGTCATATTCCAAAGAGGTTTATGAAGAGGTTGTGAAAAAAAAGTTGAATCCAATGTGTGGAAAGAAGCCTCCTCAGTACCAAAGAGGCTCATGAAGAGGTGGTGAAAAAATAAATATTTGGTGTTTAAAGTCAATGTTTCTAGATGAAAGGTTTTGAAATTACAAAAAGAAATTCATGAACCACTATAAATTGTTTGTTACATTTCTCTAGATGAACCTTAATGATATTCTTCTATTCCAAAGAACTTTAAACTACAACCAAATTGCAATGTAGGATTAGTTGTTACATTTAAAATGAACCATGAAGTTGCTATTCGGTTTCGAGGAGCACTAAACTAGACTCAAAATAGTAAATAGATTTTGTGGTCAACAATGCAAATCTCAAGGATTTTTGTAAATTTTTATTTTTGGAAAAATAAAATAAAAAATTACACTCCATTTTCTAGTCTAATATATGCTATAATGTGCAAATGAAGCCTTTCTTGGATGGATGATGAATGGATGACATGGATGAATTTCATTCATACATGGATGAATGGATGTCCCTTCATGCAACATTTCATTGCAACATTGATTATTTTAAATATAAAATTTGCAAAATTCTTTAGTAATTTATTCTCTTTTTGGTTTTTGACATTACTATTTTTAGATCTGACAATAATATTTATTACTCTGACATGTCTATTTTTAGTCAAAATCCTTGAAGCGAGCATTCAAATCTAATTTCTCATTGCTCAACGCTCATTGCTCATTGCTCCCCGCTCACACTCTAGCATCGTTGAAAAAAAGAGAAACTTTAGTCGATTCTGTCTGACTCACCTGCTACGTCCTTTACGAACCCTGTAGACCCTTCAGATCTGAAATCAGAAGAATCAGAGGATGAAAGAATGGAACGTCTCATGTATATTATGAGCATGTCAATAAAACCTTCATTGTTAGCGCAACTTACAGAATATCAGGAACCAAGGCCTTTATGGAACTTTCTGTGTCATTCATTCGAAGTTGATAACAACAGTAGGAAGTTTGATCTGAAAAATCGACTAGCTCTACTCTCCTTCTTTGAAAACACGGGTGTAGAAGCTTACTTCTCATAGTTCCACCAAAACTTGGCTCAACTATCTGCGATTGGAGTTAAAATTGATGATGCCGATTTAGTTCAGATAGTGATGAAAGCTCTACCTGATAGCTACGATTATTTTTTGGAGAACTACACCAATGTAGGACGATTTCCCACCTTGGATCAACTTCAGACACGATTGATGCTGGAAGAGAGTCGTCGTCAATCAAAGGCGGGGAACAAGATATCAATAGAATTGGAGGCATTGTACTTTCGAGGAGGAGGTCAACAGTCACGCTTCCACAACCGCACTGGACAGCCAAGCAAATCGCAAAACCAGTTCATTCCACAGCAAGGTAACTCAAACCTCTCTAGCGGATTTCACAACCGCCACATTTGCTGTTATTACTGCGGTCGCCCTGGACACCACAAAGATATGTGTCCAAAACATTTAATAGATATTTGAAAGTTAGAAGCTGATAGACGCAACAAACTCGGTATTAGATCGTTTTCAGCCAATATTGCTCAAGAGGAGTCATGGATAGAACCCGAAACTAGTACTGTACCTACTTTACCAGAACAACCGGAGGATGAGAACTTTGATCTCTTCGAAGCAACGTTATCTTCACTTGATATTCACGACACCAACTCTGGATGGTACTTGGATTCAGGTGCTATACAACACGTTAGTGGTGATCGTTCCATTTTTGCTAGCCTAGATCAGTTCAATGGCAACGTCAAAACTGCCGGTGGCCAAAGCCACCAAATCTCAGGTAGAGGATCTGTTCATTTCACGTTGCCCTCTGGAGAAAATAAAGATGTCAGTGGTGTTCTCTATGTCCCTGGTTTGAGCAAGAACTTGTTATCTATTGGATCATTGGTTGATAAAGGCATAATCGCCTGTTTTGATGATCAGAAGTGCATTCTATATAGTAGAGGTAACAAAAAGATTGTGGCTGAAGGCTTACGGAATAGAAAAAATGGTCTTTACCAGCTCTCAGCTTTGAACTTAGACATCACAACCAACTTAGCACAAATCGAGGTCAACAATGCTCGTTTATGGCATTACAAGCTTGGTCACATCAGTTATGATAGGCTTCACGACTTAACTGCAAAACAAATGGCAACTGGAATTCCGTATATTCCTACATATAGTGAAATCTATCATTAGTGCCAAGTCGGGAAACAAAGGAGAGAGGGGTTCTCGCAGAGAAGTACTACCAGAGCTTCAAGACCATTGGAGTTGATTCATCTTGACTTGTGCGGCCCTTTTCCCATTCTGTCATTAAGCGGATCTGAATACTTTATGGTTATCGTAGATGACTACAGTCGTTTTATTTGGGTCCGATTCTTGCGTAAGAAATCTGAAGCCTTCGAGAGATTTAAAGTATTTAAAACTATGATTGAACTTCAACTGGGACAACATATACAAACTATTCGCAGTGATCGAGGTGGAGAATTTCTCTCCACACAATTCTCGAAGTTATGTGAAGATGCGGGAATTATGAGACAACTAACAAACGCAAATGCACCAGAGCAAAATGGAGTCGTTGAGCGAACTAATCGGAAACTCCTTAAGGTGGCAAGAAGCATGGCAGTTACTATAGCAACTCCACGTTTTTTATGGATTGAAGCGATAAACACCGCAGCTTTTTTATTAAATCGCTCTCCAACTATAGCCAACCCAGAGGTAACCCCCTTTCAGCGCCTCTTTACCAAAATTCCTGACATCTCTTTTCTACGCATTTATGGCTCAAAGGTCTATGTTTGGATAGAAAAAAATCAACGTGACAAGTTGGAAGCCAAAGCCAAACTAGGACTATTTGTAGGATACGATGAGCTAACAAAAGGCTTCCGCATATGGGTGCCAAGCAATAGAAACCTTATTATATCTCGTAACGTTCGTTTTGATGAGTCAAGTATTTTAAGCAACCCTAGAGTCCAACCTCACTTCACCACGATCCCCGTAATTACAGGCACTCATAGCACACCGCCAGATCAGAGTGACTACACAAACCAGCCAATTTCTGACCCCAAGCCACATCTTCCAGTACACGTACCATAGAACCTACCTAATATAGCACCATCAGACTGTCCAGATCCTGAAGTCCAACCCATGCCTCCCATCGAAATTACTGAGAATGTACCTTTGGACTTGTTGCCAGTTCCTGCAACCAACACACGTCTTATCCGTATTAGACAACCGTCAATAAAACTCAAAGACAGCTATACCTACTCAGTAGAACCCATTATTAGAGAGCAACTTGTTGCAGCACCTATAGAGTATATTCAACTTTTTGAACCCATTGAAAACAGTTGTTTCTTTGGTGTTGTTGACGAGCCATTAGAGCCACTCACCTTCGCAGAAGCCAACTCCCATCCAGGTTGGAGAGCCGCAATGAAGTCTGAACGTGACTCACTCATCAAAAATCACACATGGGAATTATGTGAGAGACCACCTAGTATCAAACCCGTGACAGCTAGATGGCTCTACAAAACTAAAATCAGAGCTGACGGACGACCCTCGAAACTTAAAGCACATCTGGTTACAAGAGGCTTTCAACAAACAAAAGGCATCGATTTTGATGAAGTATTCGCTCCTGTTGCTAAATGGAAAGCAGTTTGCATGGTGGTTGCACTAGCAGCCAGTAATGACTGGATACTTATTCACTTAGATGTAGTTACAGCATTCTTAAACGGAGATTTAAAGGAAGTAGTGTACATGGAGGTACCTAAGGGGTTTCGCAACCCTTCTACATCAAACAAAGTGTGTAGGTTTATAAAATCATTATACGGATTACGTCAAGCACCTTGAACTTGGTTCGAAAAAATTCAAGGCTTCCTCTCTGAACAAGGTCTTTCACATACAGAAGCCGACTACAATCTCTTCTATGTTACCAGCACCAAAGGAATTATTATCCTTATATTATATGTGGATGATTTATTGGTAATTGGCTTTGACAGCGATGGAATTCACAGTCTTAAACAGAAGCTCATGCAACGTTTCGACATGACTGATCTTGGCAACATTAACTACCATCTTGGAGTTGAATTTATCAGATCTGATTTTAGAATCTTTCTATCTCAGAAGACATATGCATCGCAAATTCTCAGTGAATTCGACATGACAGCTTGCACATCTGCATCGGTACCCATGAACAAAGGTTTACACCTTGGAACAAAAGAAGATTCACCGAAAGTGGATGTGCACAAGTTTCAACGACTAGTGGGTATGTTGATCTACCTTGTTAATACTAAACCAGAGATTTTATACGTAACAGGAGTCCTCAGTCGCCACATGCACGATCCAAGAGTTCCACATATGGATGATGCCTATCATGTACTCAGATATATTAAAGGAGCCTTAGACTTTGGTATATTATATCGAAAAAATCATAGTCCCACAATGATTGGTTATACAGATGCCGACTGGGGGAACAGTCGAATTGATAGAAAATCGATTACTGGATGGATCTTTACTTCAGCAAGAGGACCTATCTCTTGGTCCTCGAAAAAACAGCAAATTGTAGCTATCTCTTCTACTGATGCAGAGGTGAAGGCATTGATAGATGGGATTAGAGAAGCAATATGGTTGAGGACACTATCGGCAAAAATTCATGGAGTAATGCCGAATCCCATAACGCTATTTTGTGACAATCAAAGTACGTTAAAAGCAGCTAGAAATCCCGTCTATCATGAACAGTTAAAACATATAGAGTTGTGGTTTCATTTCATTCGAGAAAATGTAGTTGCACGTACAGTAGAAACCCTATATGTTCAAACTCGTGATCAAATTGCAGATATTTTCACCAAGCCACTGGGTAAACAAAGATTCATAAAGCTTAGAGATAAAATGGGTATCAAAAGCATTTGCTCTCTACGGGAAAACTAGATGCGTTGTAAATACCGCTCAACATCCTCCTGTAATTTGAAGCTCTTGTACTCAGCCTTACGAAACCCCTTAATCTCCCTCTCACAATCAGCCAAACTAGTATAAAGTCCTGTTCTAAAACCTTGTCTTACTGCGTAATATTTGCGCACTGTAGAAGTTTGTGAAGAAACACAATCATCTCGGATATCTGGCTTCACTTCAGCTCGTGACATAGAAACCTTTGGAACTTGATGTACATATTGACGATACAACAATAACAAGACTACAAGACCGAAATCAAAGATACATTGAAGAATCACAAGGACGAGCACCAACCAAATCACCTCCCACTGCAATCAATGACATCACACTTATAAATCACAACCTGTGTGCATCGAAACTTGTCACAAACTTCTTGAAGATTATCGAGCCCACTCACTGTCGACATGCTTGAAGTACCAACTGTGACGTCCTTCTTCTTCAAACAGTTTCTGCGTAACGGTAGTTTTTTTGATATTCACTTTGAGTTGTTAGGGTTACAATAGTATCTCAGTGCGGGGGGGTGTTGTTGACAACTGTAAATCTGTCCATCCACCTCACTCTGTTCATCCTTAGGCTTAGTTCTCCTGTATTTATATTGCCTCCCTTCTCTCTTTCTAGACAGTTGTTATGTAGTTCAATCTGTTTTGTTTGTATCGATACTCTTCATGAGTTCTCTGTCGTGTAGTATTTGTATTTTGTCAACACTAATCACACATGCCCCATGAAGGAGTAGAAACCGTACCAAGGAAGTTAGAGATGTGTTATTCTCCATTGAAGAGCAGGACATGGTACATAGCTTGATTGCATCATACAGGAAAAAAAATTCATAAAAATTTTCACAAGAATCAGTGATAGATAGCACTGACTCCCAGTGTGGAGTTTTATTGCACCTCGTGCAAGTCTATGCAATTACACATGTATGATGCTGTATTTGAATATGATATGGACATATGGTTCAAATGTTAATGGGACATAAAAAATGAAAGATTTTGATTCTTGAAATATCAATCCAATAGTGTGTGTAGCATTCTAGCCATAGTATAATACATAATTTATATTTTAGAAGTCAAATTTAGTGTTGTTTGTATGGATCTCTGCTAAAACACTTCAAGGATGAACTTTGAAATGATAAGCCTTCATATTTCCACTATTGTTAACCAAGAAATTAGCCTTAAGTTTTGACAAAATATTTATGTGCAATTGTGCATCCTTGTTTCCACCCTCCAAAGTCATTCCATCATCATACAATCATGCATTTTTTCACTAAGTTTGTAGTTTGTACAAGGTCTATCATAAAAGCAAACCCAATGTTTTTTGAATAGTCATGAAATTCAAAAAGATACTTCTGAAATTTGGAAAAAAAAAAAGAAAACTCAAGCAAGTGCCCAAATGGTCAATTTCATTAAAATGGCAGTATTCCAAACTATAAAAGGGACATCTAGTATATATATATATATAAGACCATGTAGTCTAAACTCTAAGACATTTAGGATAGGTCTAGATTTCAAAATATGTGGTCTAAACTTTAAAGTGCCAAAGTTGCAAAATTGCCTGCCATTTTAATGAAATCAACTATCCAAATCAACTATTTTTTTTCTTTCTCATTGGTACTTGAATCAAAAGTAACATTGTTCAAATTTTTTTGAGCAAGTTAGGCAACTTTTGCCTATGGACAACATGTGTAGAATGCCTTTTCTACTTTTGAGAGTATATAATAAGCATG
This sequence comes from Straminergon stramineum, assembly GCA_963920665.1. NCBI lineage: Eukaryota > Viridiplantae > Streptophyta > Bryopsida > Hypnales > Calliergonaceae > Straminergon > Straminergon stramineum. The sequence goes on from OY987271.1 coordinate 4,577,572, forward strand.
ATATAGGAATATAGGTTGCAATTGCAAAAACAAGAAGCATGTGTATTCCAAAAATTCCATGCCTAGAAAAATTAAAGTTTATTGCTTTCTTCAAATGTCAAGGACACAAAATTGAGATTTTTTCCCCTTCTAACAATATTACTTTAACGCTACATATTTAATAATCTTTTAATCTACATAGTCAAAGTTTTCATTTTTTTTGCATATTCCCATAGATGTTAAGTATAGAATACTTCTTATTAAGCATAAGATTTTTTTCAAACTCTTTTTCAATTTCTTTCATTGCTCTAAAAAGTAGGTGATTTTAACAATTTCTACCCTAAATGTACATGGGAATCTCCGGAGTTAAATTATTATGTATAGGCTTTCTAGAGAATTGATATTTGAGATTGACTATTCACAATGAAGAAAGCATCTTTAGATAAATTAACCCATAAATGTTGACATGGACGGTTTGAGTCCAATGAATGACAAAGAATCTTCATATGTAGGACAAGAGTGCAATTGGTCATCTTTGGAATTTTGTGCAAAAAGAAGAGATCTTGAACAATAGTTTGACCTCCAATGAATATTTTTGGATTTTATAAAGTAGATGATGCCACCCGGTTCCAAAAGGGAGGGTTTCCACGGTGAGCCCTTTTGTGAACTGCCGTCAGTGCTGTGCACTCCGGCACTCCAGTGCAACTGTTTCTCAATCCATCTGATAACTTACGTTTCGCTTCTTACGAGTAACTTACGGGTTTCTCCCTGTAAAAAAAACTTACGATTTTCCTTTTCAACTCACCGTTTTCTTCTTCAACTCGGCTTACGAAAATGAAGAAACGCGAGTTTGACCATAGTCCATAGATTTTCCCAACTCTGATTTGGCACACAGGGAAATCCATTTCAACATTAAGTGAGAAACATTATACAACTTTTATTTCAACGTTGAACACAGGGAAATCCATTTCAACAGTGAGAAAATATTATTTCAACGGCGACAAAGTCGCAAAATTTATTAAAATGTCCCAGAACTTCTTCTACACAAATGAACGAGATCATTTTAAAAAAAAATGAAAACGTCGCTAAACTTCACCCCAACTGACGCTTCTATTTGCAATTTAAGAATAGAAAGCGGGCCCAAAATTTCCTCCTGCCATAATAACACGTATTTCTACGACCGTTAATCACGGCACTTCCAGCACGGTTGAGGCTCGGGAGTCGCTTTCCAATCTGGGCGATCCATTCACACCTTATTCAGATTTCCTTCTTCACGCCTTCCGAGATTTCGTCTCAGTAACCCCAGGGTCAATCCGCGTGTTCCAGAACACGCTTCACAAGTCATGACCCCGATATGTATATAAACCCCAACAGCCCAAACAATTGTAACAGCAGCAACCATTTCAGTGCCATCCTCCAGCTTCCACAACCACCTCAGTGCAGGTTACTCTCTTGATACTGACAGAGCTCGACGGGTAGCTGAACTCCCGAACTCGTTCTTTCAATTTCTAGCAGCACCGACTGCCTGTTGCAACCTCAATCGACATGGGTGTCATGACCCGACGTAGCGTGTGGGTGACGGTTGCCTTGTTAATGAGCGTGGCGTTGGTGCCCATGCTCGCCATGGCAGCGGATGAGGATCCGCTCCAGGACTTCTGCGTAGCGGACTTGAAGAGCGGAATCACCATCAATGGACTCACCTGCAAGCCCGCCGATAAGGTCTCCGCGGCCGACTTCACGTTTGCTGGCTTGAAGAACGCAGGAAACACCAACAACCCCAACAACGCCGTCGTCACACCCGCCACCGTGCTTCAGTTCGCCGGATTGAACACCTTGGGCATCTCCGCTGCTCGCATCGACTTCGCCAAGGGCGGCATCAACCCCCCGCACACCCACCCCCGCGCCACTGAGATTTTGCTGGTGGTGAAGGGCGAGCTGTATGTGGGCTTTGTGGACACCAACAACACCTTGTTTGCCACCACCCTCAAGGAAGGCGAGTTGTTCGTTTTTCCCAGGGGCCTGGTGCACTTCCAGCTCAATGTGGGCAATTACCCTGCGTTGGCTTTTGCAGCTTTGAGCAGCCAGAACCCTGGCGTGCAGCAGATTGCTCCAGCTTTGTTCACTCCGGACATCAATGACGAGGTGTTGGAGAAGGCCTTCCGGATCAACGAGCAGACGGTGAACCTGATCCAGAAGCAGTTCCGCATGTAGAATTGATCAATAGCTTATCAGATCGAGTCATCGAGTTTGTGGAATTCTAGTAATAATAATATTATACAGCGACGTACAGTTACTAGATCAACATTCGTTTGAAGCGAGACTGGGTCCAGTGACTTTTGATTCTTTAGGGTGATTGTGTTGGTCTCAGAGTGGCTGGTCTGAATCCATGGTTGAAGTGATCCTTCCATTGGTTTACCCATAGTCGAACCGCATGTAATTGAATAATGAATGATGATTGAATAATGATAATTCCACAGGTTTTCTCATTTTCATAAAACGGTGTTCAATACGTTGAATTATCATTGAGTTGCATATTCGAGCACACTTTGTGACCCTGTGCATTCGCATCATATCTCACTTTGTTCTTGAGGCGAGTAAGAGACGATCGAACTAAATTTGAGCCTCATTTGTTTGAGACGTTAGTAAGTTAGTTAGTTGACATGATTCCTGGTTATGATGTTGCATTGTATTATATGCTAGGTTCTGTATGTTAACCTGCACCTAAAATCCTATTCTCTTTGTTAATCCCCTAGGTTTAAAGTCCTGGGTTTGAGGTTCCGCGCGACTTTGCATAAACCAAAGAGAGATGCCAGCATCTGATATATTGAGGTTTATTGAAGCTTAATAGTTAATGCACTCCGGCAGTTTAGAAGTTGAAGAATTAGACTAATTTTCACTTCATATGGGTTGGAAAGACTGCAAGTAATATGAATCAATTAGCTTACCTTTCATCCATTCAACGGTCGTAGAGTCATTCACTTATTCAGACAATCTGAGCACAGATCGATCATCGATGCATGTATCCTGGATTTTATACACTTACAAGTGAAGGTCGCTTGTCAGCATCTCCGCACAGGATGATGCATTGCTCGAAGGACAACATTCCTTTTTGTTAGAGCTGCAATGCCGCTCCGCGATGTGTCACCACCAAGATTCTAACGTTTCAAATGCCTGCAGAAGTCAGAGCTCGAGGCTTACTAGTATGATTAACGTTCAATTGGCGGTATTTCACAAGCCAAAGAATGTGACCTAATTCTTCACAGTTGTCTAATTTCAGGGCACAAACTAGAAGGAACAGAGACCTTGGTTTCAGGTCCTCAACCACGCCAAACTGCCAAAGGAATTGAATATCGCCAATTCAATGAAATTGATGTCGATTTTGGAACTCTGTTTTCAAAGCGTTCACTTGGTAAAGATCGAGTCTCACTCCAAGGACAAGACGTACCAAATTTAAACAACAATATCTGAAGTCAAGTCTATAACAATTAATTGTACCTGTCGAAAATCTATGCAGGCAGGCATGACACAAAATTCCAAGACTTGCTCTCTCTCTCTCTCATTTCACTGTCGGTTGCTTAATTGCTTTATGTCAACAACAATTGTCGGGTGGTTGAAAAAAACAATTGACTTTAATATTTTGGCCACTTCTAACTCCATGATCTTGACCTGAAATCTATCTATAAAAATGATGAATTTTTGTTTTTGGGTGCATTTAATGAAATAATGTTTACTGTTACTGTAGGTCTATTTTCTGTTCTAATTTGGAATTTTGAAAGATTTATACACTTCATAGATACTTTATGTCAATTTGAAATTTTGAACAAAGGGCTTCTAATCAACTTGGTCCACTGATTTTTTTATAATAGAAAGATATGGAAATTTGTTTTACACCAGTTGTGATATTCTAAACTTTTGTATACTTGTATATAGAAAAAAATTTAGAGATTTTGAGCTAATGCTGCATTTGATATGGCTTACCTTCATTTTTTCTTCAAAGATTTGTGGTAAGTCCAAATCTTCACAAAAACCTAAATTTTCAAATTATTTATAGAAGACTAAGAAGAGTAGAAGACATTTTGAATCATTTTCTACTTCTTTCTATTTACATTTTTTTCCTATGTGTTGTACAATTTCAAATGATGTGAATGATTTTCAAGCATGTAGCTAACGTGCCTTAAAGAAAGGATCCAAAGAATAACCACCATTTTGGAATTTTTTTTCATACAAATGTGGCATTGTGAAGTGTAGCCATGGTTGTTTGGCCGAACAACTCGACAACATGACGAACACAACGTCCAACACGTCTAGTAGACCCCCTTGTCCGTCTAATAAAGTCAATTGTAAGGTTGACTTTCAAATAAAGCACTTTTTATTTCTAATCTTGACATATTTGAGTTTCATTTTATTGAAGTGTCTCAATTTAATAATCACTTATTACATTCTTAATTATGGATCATAAATAAAATGAGATTTCAAATTATCTCTGCTGTTAGGATAAGGCGTTATTCGTCAAAATTGTCATGTATACACGACACTCGTCGTGTACGACATGCGACATTAGACGAACAACTCGACACCCGAACCCCAAAATGTGTTCGACAGAACAACCCTGAGTGCAGCTATCCGTTTTTTCATAGGGCCAGAAAAAGTATTTTTGCCAATTCAAACACTAATATCTTACAATCTACATGGTGGAAATTTCTGAAATTTTTTCCACATCTTCCCAAATCAGTGTATTGCAAGATCTCAAGGTTACATATGTTCAAAAATGTTTTTTTCCTAAAATTCTATACTTGTACTAGAAATGACAGTTTGGGAGTGTTTTTGGTGATAACATAGTTGAAAACATGTAGGGGTTAAATAAAACCTTATTAGGTTACTATTTTTTGGTCATTGTAAGGAACACCTACCATTTGTGGCTCAAAACAACCTATTGCAATGAATATAGTGACTTTTGAAATAATATTTTTGGAAAATGAAATAAAATGTGGATAATTTGTAGAGCATTGAAAATAGTATGTCTTTAAAACAAAATAGACCTAAGAAACTTATCTCTAAAAGTTATGTACAAAAAAAGCATGATGGGAAATACCAAAAAAATCAACACTTGATGTTTGATTTTTAGAAAATAGTAAAAATTATATTTTAAAAATAAAATAAAGTAAAGTTTTTTTTCTAAACTAAAGATACTCTTTTTCAACCATTTTCATCTTTTGGAAAAAGTAATTGTATTATTTGCAATTGTGCAAAGGTAATTTATTTTGAGAACATGTGGATTGTGGAAGGTGGGAAGTTCATTAAATTTTTAGAAAATCTCTTTGTGGACTTGTTTAACTTTAGTAGAATTCCTTGTATCCCAATTTTGAACTTCAAAATTTCAAATTTGCATTTTTGGATTAGAAATAGTACTAAAAAAATCCCCAAATGGCTAAGTTTGACATCCAGTTTGGGACTTTGGGGGGTATTTAAAAATAATAAAATAAGTTTTTTTAAATGAGAAAAGAAAATACTCAATGTCTGTGAGTACAACATGTATCCTCATTTCAAATTTTATGTACAACCAAAATTTGATGTAAAAGTTATGAGCAAAAAAACACTTGTCCAAGACTCCAAGCCCAAGGGGACAAAAAATATATAGGACAAGTGTTTCTTGCAATCATCTATTTCATAATTTGTATTTTTGAAAAATTCTTTTTGAAGTATACTTTAGCATCTATAATCCAATTTTGAAAATAAATGATGATAATTTTTCTATTCAAGAATTTGTGCAAAGGTGTCCATTGCAAATCTTGATTTTTTAGTATTGAGGATTTGAGGGCTCTTGGAAATGAGCCTCAAATACACTAGATCTTGGAGAAAAAATCATACTAGAAATTTATTTTAAAAGTTGTTGAAAAGATTTTAGAAGCCCCAAATTGAATTAATTGATCTTTCAATCATTAAGTGATAATGTTGGTGTTTTCTTTTTCCATGGGATTTAGAATCTAACATTTCTAGTTTGAATTTGTACAATTACAATTCAAAAAATATTGATAAAAATGATCAAATTGTTGACTTTTTGTTCTACTTTAAAGAACAAATTCCAAGAAGCTCAAAAAAAACCTTGGACATTTTGGGGTTAAAAAGTGACAATTTCTGATAATTTCTGAATGAAATGTACCCCAGTTCTTGAGAAATTAGATCATTCTTTTCTTGCTAAAAAAATGGGTATCTGAGAGTTGAGTGAGGCTCAAGATTTGATGAGGAGGAGGGCCCCTGTTCGACTTCTCACCGCAGTAACTTATCATGAGTGTGCCGACTTTTGTGTCCTGCCGCAATCGGACAATCCATTTGATAACTTACCATTCTCTTCTTCAACTCTTACGAAAATGAACTGAGGAAATCGAACACCAGTTTAACAAAAGTCAACAGATTTTCGTAGTTCTGATTTGGCAAACATGGAAAACCATTTCAACAGCGAGAAAATAATATATATTATCCAACGTTTAGTTAATTTCAACGGCGACAAAGTCCAAAGAGTTTTAAAAAAAATTTCATCCTCCAAATTGACACACGTCTTATTACAATTCAAGAGAAGAAAACAGTCCATTAAATTTCCTCTTGCCTACAGTAAGTCATTGTTATTACTGCAGTTCCTGCAGATTTTGAGCTCATTGTCACACGATTTCTACGACCATTATAATATTAATCAAGGCAATTCCGTCACGAGAGTGGATTTTTAATCTTTTCTTCATTGACATCGCAGTGCAGCAGCTCACTCTTACGGCGCGCGTCTGAATCTCCGTTCTTCAACCCCTGGGGCCTAGCTTCACTACAGTAGTACCGAATTCAGTTTTCTTTCTCCAAGGTAATCCACTTCCGAAATTTACTTCCTTGCCGGGCACCCGAAGTCTTCGATAACGCGCTCCACAAGTCATGGCCCCGAGATGTATTTAAACCCCCACAGCCCAAACAATTGTAACAGCAGCAACCATTTCAGTGCCATCCTCCAACTTAATCCCACAACCATCGAGCTCAGCTGAAATTACTCTCTTGATACTGACACAGCCCGACTCGCAGCTGAACCAGACTTTCAGTATCTAGCAGCACGGTCGTCGACATGGGCATCATGGCCCGACGCAGTGTGTGGGTGACGGTGGCCGTGTTGATGAGCGCGGCGCTGGTGCCCATGCTCGCCATCGCAGCGGACGAGGATCCACTCCAGGACTTCTGCGTAGCGGACTTGAAGAGCGGAATCACCATCAACGGACTCACCTGCAAGCCTGCCGATAAGGTCTCCGCGGCCGACTTCACGTTTGCTGGCTTGAAGAACGCCGGCGACACCAACAACGCCAACAACGCCGCAGTCACGCCCGCCTCCGTGCTTCAGTTCGCCGGATTGAACACTTTGGGCATCTCCGCTGCTCGCATCGACTTCGCCAAGGGTGGCATCAACCCGCCTCACACCCACCCCCGCGCCAGCGAGATTCTGCTGGTGGTGAAGGGCGAGCTGTACGTGGGCTTTGTGGACACCAACAACACCTTGTTTGCCACCACCCTCCAGGAAGGCGAGCTGTTCGTTTTTCCCAGGGGCCTGGTGCACTTCCAGCTCAACGTGGGTCAATGGCCTGCGTTGGCTTTTGCCGCTTTGAGCAGCCAGAACCCCGGCGTGCAGCAGATTGCTCCGGCTCTGTTCACCCCGGACATCATTGACGAGGTGTTGGAGAAGGCGTTCCGGATCAACGAGAAGACGGTGGACCTGATCCAGAAGCAGTTCCGCATTTAAATTGATCAACGGCTCATCAGATTCAATGGACTGAGTCTGTGGAAACATCATATATAGCTTCAGTTGCTAGCCAGATCAACATTCGTTGGATCAAGACAGCATTCTATGACCTCTGATTCTTTAGCATGATTTTGTATATTGCTCTTACAGTGGCAAATATGAAGCTCGTGATCTTTCATTTGGTCTACCCATAGTTGGACAGCATCGAATGATCGAGTTCCATACTGTGTATGCACAGGTTTTCTCACATTCAGAAATCGATTTGCAGAATGTTGAAGTATCAATGAGTACAAATCTGAGCACAGTTTCTAATCCTGTGCATTATAATTGTAACTCACTTTGAGAAAAATAAAAGTCTGAGTGATATTTCATATTTGTCGACCAAATTTCAAATGAGATGTGTTCATGACTCACGAGGCAAGTACTAATAGTTGATTGCGCTAGTTTTCAGCCTCATATATTATTTTTCAGGTAGTTACTTGAATTTCTTGTTTATGATGACAATTGCATTGTATTGTTGGGAAGCTAAGGTTGTTAGTGTAAGTTAACTCCTAAAGGTATGAGACTATGTTTTCACCAAAAACGCTCCAAAACTGTCATTTCTAGTACAAGTATCAAATTTTAGAAAAAAATATATTTTTGGACAAATGTAACCGTAAGATCTTGTAGTAAGCTGGTTTGGAAAGATGTGGAAAAAATTTCAAAAATTTTCACCGTTTGGATTGCAAGATATTAGCATTTGAAGTGACAAAAAGCCTTTTTTTGGCCTTGCAAAAATCTGGGCAGATGCACTCCACAAGGTCAGATCGTTATGAAAAAATGTCCAAAATGGTTGTAACTCTTTGTATTCAATCCTCAAGTCATGTTGGCTACATCCTTGAAAAAATTTAGATCATTTGGAATTGTACAACATATAGGAAAAAAATAGTAAGTTGAAAGAAGTAGAGAATGATTCAAAATACTAAATTGTTAATAATTTATTTATGGAGTTGAAAAATGCCAATCCCAATGGTGGAATTGTTGTAATAAACAATCTACACCTCACATTTTTATTTTTTTCCAAAAATATTAAAAATTGAGTGAAATAAAGGTCTTCAAAGTTTATTTTAGAATGGAGATTCCATTACTACCCACAAACTACCCACAACTAAAACTCTTCATAACTTTCATCTCATAAATCAAAATGGAATGATTCAAAACTTTCCATGTACATAAAAATCAGGAAAATCAATTTCAATTTTTTTTTTTTTTAAAAGTGATTTTTAAAGAAGTTTTTTTTGCTGCTCAGGCTTCCCGCCAAGCAATGAAAACAACATATCATACAATAACTTTTTAACCATGTATTCAAAAGTTATGAAAATTGTTGGGTCTTGAAGCTACTCCTTGGACGCATGTTGTTTGAAAATTTCAAACAAAAAAAATAAAAATTCCATTTATAGTGAGCTGCCCAAAATCGCTATGTTGCCAAAAAACACCGTTTGGTCCTTTAGGGGTTAACATGCAATTAAAGTCTTGTTCTCTGTGTCCATCTCCAGAGTTTAAAGTCCTAATTTTATAGTACGTCTTTTCTCTCCTACTTTTGGAGTTTAGGTTAGCATATGAGTCATAATACTGATATTAATAGCAGTAGATGCCAACATTTGGAATGTTGAGGTTTCTTGAAGCTTTATAATGCACTTGAATTTAGAGGTTGAAGAAGTAGACTAATCTCCACTTTGGTTGGAAGACTTCAACTAGTCGTACAGTCGTTCACTCATTCAGATAGGAGCATAGAAGGATATTTCCTGGAGTTATACATTTACATATGAAGCACGATTATATATATAATTATCAACATCCACAGAATGATTCCATGCATGTTGAAGGACAAAATTCCTTCTTGTTAGAGCTGCAATGCTGCTCCACGATGTGTCAGCTAACTTAGCTCAAAGATATTAATTAACTTCTTTTTTTGAAACAAGCGTGTTGGGAACACGCTACAAGGGGTTCCGTCAGGAAGAGAGGCTGATTTCACACAAGGTAAAGAACCTGTCACCGCCAGATATCAAACCCGCAACCACACCATTCAATTTGGGTACCTCACCACCATCACCCAGTAATTTAGGGTCATCTTGGACCATACAATACTAACTTTTCAAACACTATGAGACTGGAGAAGAGGCACATGCAGTATATGATTGTGTTAATAATGAAATATCTATTGCTCTATGCAACGAGATATGTAGTCTGAATTATTTCTTGTAATTACAGGATATATTCATGGTATAATTATACCTACTATTTTGGATCTCTACTTCAAAAGCGTGGCAGAATTTCAACAACAAATCAACAATATCTGAAGCCAAGCTTATAACAATGAAATGTACCTGTTGAAAATCTAGGCAGGCATGCATGGCAAAAAATTCTAAGACTTGCACCCGTCTCTTCCTCATTTCAAAATGGCTGCTTTTGTCAACAGCAATCATAGGCTGGGTCGTTGCAAAATAAAACTTGTAAGAAGTCGTAAATAATAGGTTGCCCACTTCTAGCAAGTGAACTAGCTTGCTCTTTAATCCTTGATCTGAAATTCTGAATTTTGTTCATGAAATTGATAACTTTTTGAGTTTGAGGTAAATTAATGAGATGAAGGAATGAAATGATAAAATGAATAGGTGTAAAATAATCATAAAATAAAATATTTTCTTGCAATTTCAATTTTAGACTTGTCACTTGTCACTTGTCACCTAGGTGACTAGGTCTACAAATTTTCTAAGAGGAAGAATTTGTTGTACATTGTGATATAATTCTACACTTTTAAAATATATAACAATGGAAAAAGTTTAGAATTTTTGAGCTAATTTTTTTATATGTATTTTTTTTGTGTGTGAATATATATATAATTTCTACACTTTTTCTTTAGGAATGAAGTTGATTTGATTTCAAAAATTCACAAAAAATTCTAAAACTGAATAACTTCTCACAATTATCTCAAAATGGATGGTGACCTCTGTGTGGCCATGTGGGTCATCCGGGTGAATTTCTAGAACCTAGTAGGCACGAGAAGATATCCAAACCCTGCATTGGACCATTTGACTTCATGAGAATATGCAATTATAAAAAAAAATAATAAAAATAGAAATAGAAATTTGGTCCACATGATCACCTAGTGTGCCACTTAGGAATGAGGATTGGGGACTAAAAGGTCTTTTAAAAAAAAATCTCAAAAACAAAAAACAAATTTTTTTCCCTAATGAATTGCCCATCTACCAAAAGTCGAATGGCCCTCCCAAGGGGCCAGATTTTCTCTAATTGAACTCTAGATGGGCCAAAATCTCAGATTCATGTTTTTGAAACCACCCTATAAAGCTATAAGTGTTGATTTGTTGTTGACTAAAGAAACCGACATTGAAATGAGAAAGGGAGGACGCAAACTGTCTTGATATTTTCTGCCATGAATACCTGTCTAGATTTTCAACAGGTACTATTGTTATGAACTTGACTTCACTTCAGAATTTGCGGTTGAAATTCAGTCTGGACATGGGGTCAGCTTCTTCAGCGACAATTATGAAGCAGTGATCCAGAACATCAGAAATAATGATTAGTCGACAATCCTGTACTTAGTACTTACATAAAATATCCCATTTGAAGCAGTGGATATTGCATTATTTACACAATGATCATACTTTGCGTTTTCTGTTAGAATTGACAATGTTAGCATCTTGAGTTCGTGTTGAAACAGTGTAGAGCGGCATTGCACTCAATCGAAAAATATTGTCCTTCTACGTGCTTCAACGTACCTAGCTACAGATGCTGATAATCCTCATTCATTTATAAATGTTTTATAAAACTACAGGATGTATGATTGTGTGCTCTTGCCCGAATGAGTGAAGGACTGCACAACCGTTACGTTGAATGGATGAGTGATAAGATAATCGAAAGATCAAGTTGCATGAAGTCTTTCAACCCAAGTGAACATTAGTATACTTTTCCAAGTTCTAAGTCAAAGCACAGTAATTAGTAAGCTTCAATAAAACTCAAAAAATTTAGATGCTGGCATCTAAGTTACTGCACATTAAATTTAGTAAGAATCGTATAGTTAACAGATATTTAATGAAAATCACGATATTCATACGCCATTTCTCCATTAATTATCTAGGAGCGATATAGATTTCAGACCGCACGCTCTAGGAGCGTTATACAATTCACACCACACGGTCTAACCTAAAAGTGCCAAGTTTGTGGAATACCGGTGCCATTTTAACGAAATATTCGTTGTTTACACTTAGCTACTAAGAGAAGACGTAATACCTACTATTAACTCCGGATCAGGAGATGAACTCAGAGAATGAGAAATTACTTGCAATTTAACTTACACCACCTAGTAATTGCAACGTTAACATCAATATGTCATAACCTGGAATTTCAAGTAACTAACTGAAAATAAACGGAGGCTGAAAACTAGCACAATTATCTATTCGTAGGAGTGTAGGACTACTACTCCCCTTTTGAACACAAGTCTCTTTGAAATTTGATGTGCAAACAACATAGATTTTACTTCCAGATGTACACTTGCATAGGTTCACAAGGTCTGAACAGATAGCTCATTGATCTATTCAACAGACTGTACAGGACACCGTTTAATGAAACTGAGAAAACTTTGGAGTGACATATTTATTCAAATAGACGCATGTTGTCCAACTATGGCCAGAGCCAAATGAAAGATAACTTCACAAGCGCTTGGATTCAGACCAGCCAATGCTCTGATAGCAATACAATCGTGCTAACGAGTAACGAATCAGAAGTCATCGAATCGTTCACTTGGTAGTAACTGTCTCGACTGTGGCTCCACATGATGTTTCCACAGCTAGATCGACTCTAATATTAAACTTGACGAGCTATTCGTCAATTTACATGCGGAACTACTTCTGGATCAGGTCCACCGTCTTCTCGTTGATCCGGAAGGCCTTCTCCAACACCTCGTCATTGATGTCCGGAGTGAACAAAGCGGGTGCAATCTGCTGCACGCCGGGGTTCTGGCTGGTGAAAGCGGCAAAAGCCAACGCAGGGTAATTGCCCACGTTGAGCTGGAAGTGCACGAGGCCCTTGGGGAACACGAACAGCTCGCCCTCTTTGAGAATGGTGGCAAACGAGGTATTGTTGGTGCTCACGAAGCCCACGTACAACTCACCCTTGGCCACGATCAGAATCTCGGTGGCGCGGGGGTGGGTGTGCGAGGGGTTGATGCCGCCCTTGGCAAAGTCGATGCGAGCAGCAGAGATGCCCAAAGTGTTCAATCCGACGAACTGGAGCACGGATGCAGGCGTGACGACGGCGTTATTGGGGTTGTTGGTGTTTCCTGCGTTCTTCAAGCCAGCAAACGTGAAGTCGTCCGCGGAGACCTTATCGGCTGGCTTGCAGGTGAGTCCGTTGATGGTAGTTCCGCTCTTCAAGTCCGCGACGCAGAAGTCCTGGAGCGGATCCTCGTTCGCGGCCATGGCGAGCATGGGCACCAGCGCCAAGCTCAGGAACACGGCAACAGTCACCCACACGCTACGCCGGGTCAAGATGCCCACGTCGACTGGCTGCGACAATCGGTGCTGCTCGAATTGGAAATATATCCGGATCAGGTCTGAAATTCAAGTGAAGCTCTGTCCGTTGTAAGAGAGTAACGTGCACTGAGGTGGTTGTGGAAGCTGGAGGATGGCACTGAAATGGTTGCTGCTGTTACAATTGTTTGGGTTGTTGGGGGTTATATATAAACATCCTAAGGGCATCAACGTTGAAGCTTGTTAGCCAAGACGCGGAGTGGCTGGAAGGAATTGAACTCAGGTGGTTTCTACACAGAGAACAATATTGCGGCTGGGTTTGTAAACAAGAAAAGATCCGGTCCAGTGATAGTCAGAGGAGTTCAGCTGTTCGGACAAGAAAGTCGCCCAAGGGAGGTCCTGCCTGTGTGAATGGAGACTAAATCGGAACTCCACTTTCTACCTTGTTAGTTGTTAACTAAGATTCATGGTATTAAAAAACTCGGCTTTTTGCTGATGGAAAATTTGGAACTTTGGTCAATTTTGGGTTTATGATTGTCTTTGATTTCATTTGAAATTGTGAATTCATGAAACGGAAGCTTCATTGACAGTACATGTAGACTGTACTTGACAGGAACATTCTCCTCTTAGTCAGTACATCTAAATGGGAACTAAGAGAGGATTCTAATGCACTTTGCATTTCAACATGCATTATTTGGACATTGTGTGAATATGTTATGAGTTTTCAGAATATTATCTCTAGGTGTATGAAAAACAACCTTAGGTTCTCACAAGCTTTCATGTTTTGATTTTGTACATCATGTATAATCAATTTCTAGATTTTTGTAACCCTTTTGGTCCAACCATTGGTGTCACATTTTGGGTAATGTTGTGTGTGTGTAATATTGCTAGTATACATACTTTAATGGATTTTTTTTCAAAATTTGGTTTACATCACGTTAATGAGTCAAGCATCATGCCACATTTGGATGGACAACTAATCAACAAAACATCAATATTCAACCCCAACATCTATCAAAAATCAAAATCTTGAAAAATAAATAAATAAATTTTGGATTGATATGAATCCTAATACGTCAATGTGTCCCGATCAACACTAATAGAGTGACCAATATTTCAATGGGAAAAGTCAATGTCACATGGGGATAGAAAATCTTGAAATGAGTATGGAAGCTTTTCTTGGTCCATTAGTATTGTACTATAATGGGAGTAGGATATTTGAAATGATTGAATGAGCTAACGTTTGATGCCTTAATTCAAAATCCCACATAAACTATTGCATCACTTATAGTCATGAGGCCCTACTAACCTATTTCTATAATGAACTTATCTTATTTCCAACATTTTAATCATTAATAGACTATGAACTTGTTTGATTTTTATTAGTCAAATCCTCTCCTTATTCCATTCTAAAATATTGAATTTCTCTAAAGTTTTGAATTAGATGTTGACGGGATGAATTTCAAGGCATTCTCAAATTAAAGCAATTCATTTTGAAATGTTAAACAAAATATACAAATAGTAGGTTTCAAAGGCCCTTCTATCAAACAAGTACAATTGAAGTCTTGAAGAAGAAACAATTAAAGATGACATGACATTATAGCTAACTAGCTAAGTATATGGATATGCACTATATAGCATACTTAGCGGTCAAATTTCCATTAAAAGTTACTAGAAAACATTCATGATTGTACTAGAATTTTGTACTCATTTCCCTCACTATAGTGGTTAGTGGTATATTATTATATGTCATACTTATTTTGATTATTAATAAGCACAATTCTTATAATATTACCTTCACATATTGTCTACACTACCGAGCCATAAGTCTTATATGATTAGGAGGGATGAGTTTTATAATCCTTAAAAAAATTATTTCTTTACATAATCAAAACAAATATATTTTGTGTTAAAATATGAATTTATCATTCATCATTTTTTACCGAAAAAACTCGATATCTTAATATATTTATCTTTAATTTTTTGAACTAAAAAATTATTCATATAAAATTTATATGATTTCCTTTAATAGATTCTTCATAGAAATCATGGTCATTAACTTGGTACTAACAACCATTTTTAGAATATTGGAAAATTTTTAGAAATAATGAAAAGGCTAGTAAATCAAAATATATTATGAACTTGTAATTGGTCTATTTTTTGAAATAATATCTACAGAAATTTGGTATCTAAAACAAACTTAGTTTCAATAAATATCAAACTTCAAGAAATTGACGAAAATAATAAAGAACCAAAGTAAAATGCAATTTTCTATTGTATTTTTTGAAAATTTTGAAAATCAAATAATAGATTTTGAAGCTAAATTTTTAGTTGGATTTTATTACATTTAAATTCAAAATTGGATTTAAATTTTGTTTAGCCCAAAAATCTTGCAATTCTAAAATAGGATGTGTCCCAATCAAACTCAATTGTAGCTTTAAAAGCATTCAATCTCATCTTCGCAAGGCCAAATAAAAAGCTTTCTTATAATTGTAGACTTTCTAATCTTGCAATCTATACTAAGAAAGTATCCAAATATTTTCTACACATTTATATGGTAGTCTAGTAAATTTTAATTTAGATAAATTTCAACAAAAATATTTTCTTTTGTCATTTATGTTCAATGGTACATTGATACTAGTCTTAAGCAATTCATGCTTGAACTATTCCCACTTTCTTTAGAGTTTAGTCCCTATTCCCCTTACGGCCTATATATTGATACAATTTATAGCCACTTACCATTTTGATGCATCTAACAATTGGATAAACAAATTTTCTTACAAAAAATTAATATCATCTTTTCACACAAGACAACAAATTGTCTTCGAATGTGTATTCAATAAATGAAATTGCTACTATCTAAATTTTCATTGAAAAATGAATACAAAGTATTCATTTTTTTTAAGTATTATTGAAATGCTAAAAATGTATTATTTGATATTTTTTGATATTTTTATAATCATATATTTGTTCATTTTTGTACTTTTTATAGAGATCTATTATGTAGAACAAAGGGAATACAACAAAGGTATGATTGTATGAGATTCAAAATTCAAGACCAAACTCTAAGTGGAGCCAACAATTGGTGGAAAACTCTACACAAAAATCATTGATTACCTAGTAGATGTGTAATCTAAACCTTATATTAGATTAAACTGTTAGAGTGTTTTTTTTATACAATGAGATCTAGGAAATCGTGAAGCATCCAACAACATTTTTGGTACTATTGGAAAGCTCTCTCCAAAGAGGGAAGCACAGACTTTGTTTCATGATACTTTGACTATGGGGTGGAAGGCATCGGTGCTATTTTGTGAGCTTGTGAGCCTGTGAGCGTGAGCTTATGAGCATACAACTTTTTAGAGATCCTATTTAAAAAATTTGGTTAAAATTTCCTATTTTTAGTAAATTTTATTAATACCTATCACTGTGGACCTATTACCATGGTCCCTTGAACAACCTTGATGTGCCATTCATTGGACTTCACTAGATTTTAAGAAAAAAAAATTGACGATTAATTAGGATTCTTTTGAAATAAAATATGGTTGTTCTATTAAAAATGAGTTTTTAATGATCACTCCCCTCTTGCTACTTGGTACCCCTCGGTGCCGAGGGGAGCTCACTGATCATGAAAAATTATTTAAAAAAAACAAAAAAAAGTTTTTTTTTTTTTTTTAAATAATTTTTCATGGGCGGGTGGCTCCCCTTGGAGCTGAGAGGTACCAAGAAGCAAGAGGGGAGTGATCAATCAAACAACAATTTGATCAAAATAGAAGAGATCAATTCCCGAGAGGTCCCACAAGAAGACAATGATCAACTAATCAACATTTGGGTGTAACTAAGTTCATTCCTAACACAAATAATCCTTATCAACCAAATATTTTCTTAAAATCTTAACAGTCTTAAGAATATTTTTCTAAAATGTTAACAAGTCTAATTTCTAACACATTAAGAATTTAAGATATAAGCGAAGGTACTTCCCTCATTAGCCCTGAGAAGATCCATAGTACTATAAGATAGTGATCAACAAAAATGAAACTTGGTGTGGCTAAGTTCTTTCGACACATGTATGAAATCTTATCAACAATTTTTTTTCTATAATCTAAAGAAATTCAATAATAGCACATCAAGAAAAAATTATTGGTTTGTTCCCATTGACCTCAAGAGGATCTATGTTCTTATAGGACAACGATCAACCAATATCCTAAACAAACTTATTTCCATCTCCATTCATCATTCACATCAATTGGATTCTTCATCTTCATAATGTATACTTCTAGATATGATTCAAAATTAGAATTTTTGTCTGAATTCTACATATCTACAGTAATAGATCAACGGTAATAGGTACGTGGTAGTAGGTACTAAAATTTACTATAAATAATAAATTTTGATCCAAATTTTAAGATGGAATCTATTTTTTGAAATATTAATAAGTTTCTAATGCTTTTTCAAATTTTTGAGCTCAACGCTCACATAATCCCTGCTCAACGCTCATGGGCTCATGCTCACAAGCTCACAAAATAGCACCGCTGCCTTCCACCCCATCCTTCTTATTTGGGTGCTTGATCTTGTCAGGTTGTTGGTTAACGTGCTACAATACATTATATCTTGCATTTTTTAATCAATTGGCATGTTGATTGGCTCCTCGATTTGCAAAGACATTAATACTTTGAGATTGACTTTGTTTGGCGTGTCTCGAGGGTGGGAATGAATGGGGCACAGTAGACTCCCGGAGGGAATAGGGCCCGGACCACCCCATTCACCCAGCCACGTTTGGCGAGAATGAGTGGCGATGCTCTTAAGCAACACAGTTCATGGATCAGACATGCATGCTCATAACTTTTGTCAAAGCCAAGCTTGGATCTCGGTTCCCCAATCCCAAGTTGGATCTCACCTCACAGCCTTGGTCGGTCACTGGGATCTTGGGACCTTGTTTCTACAACTTGGGACCTGCTGCTCTTCTAACTCTGACTACGAGTTGCCCCTTCTAGTTTCTCTTATTTAAAAAAACAACCTAATGGACTTTAACTAATGGTTACTGTAACTTTGGTTGGACTTTTGATTTTTTTGCTAAGAACTACTTAACTAATAATAAACTCTTACTTGTAATATTTTGGGGGTTTGGGGGAACTTCCTTAAGCTAATTCAAAATATAACTTTCTTACCCAAACGTAATTTGGGAATTTTGGGGGGAATTTCTCTCTAACAAATTTTTTCTCTAACTAACTAGTCACAACAATAACTCTAACTGTAGTATTTTTGGGTTTTTTGGGTATTTTCTCTCAAGCAACTCAAAATATGGAAATAAAGATGACAAATTGAAAGCAAATTCATAAGCCCTCTCGTACATGTAGAAGTAAAACAAAATGGAATTTTCAAAGAAAACACTTATCCCTTAACCCCTAAAAGCCCCAAGGTTTTTTGGGGTCTAGAGACATCATTGCTTTTGAAGTGTTATAGATCAAAATGCCACTTAGGTATAGAAATTTCAACCATACAATCTTGTAGTGTACATGTTGTAGATGACATGAATCAAATTTGGAGTCACTTGGCCAAGTAGATTGCAAGATTATAATGTTTTAGTGCTGAAAAAGGATGTTGAAATTTTCCTAGTAACACATTTAGAGGTGAAATTCGATTTCTAAACCTACTCAAATGAAAAAAATTTAAATTATAAAGTGATTTAAAACCATTTTACAAACACATTAGTGAAAAAATATCATTCAATTGACTCATTGTATCTGCATAATGGCTTTGAAATGTCAAAAAATAGCAAGAAAAGTTGCAAAAATCACATCAAAACCTAAACCTCCTTCTACTAAAATGCTTCTCAGATCCTCATAACTTCTTGGATTGAAATGAAATTTTAGACACACAAACTAGACTAGTATGCGCAACTTGACAATTTTTTATTATTGAAAACAGATATTGTATGAAGAAGAAACAAGCTACCGAAGCTCATTGTAATCCAAAAATGTTGAGATTTTGAACTTCGAATTGCTCCCAAACATTCCAAACATCTTGGATTGACATGAAAATTCTACTACAATAACTAGGCTTCAAGGGGAACAAAACTCAACAAATTTTATTGAAAACAAACATTAGATGAAGGAGATACAAGCCCTCGAAGTTGTAGCCATCAAATGCAGTTTGGTGAACTCATATAGAACCTGTGAACTTCGATTGGCTTCCAAAAGATCATTTCATCTTGGATTGATCTGAAACTTTGACCACACGAACTAGAAAAGCGAGAAAAAATTTTCCAAGAAGTTTTTTTGAATTTGGACATCGGATGCAAAAGTTACAATACTTTGAATTGGACTTGAAACTATGTGAGGACACTTTAATTTGGTCCCCTGGGGTGTTGAGGGGTTAAACACTCAAAGCCAAGTGTTCATTCTCAAATTTTAGAAAAAGGGGGGGGGGGGAGGGGGGCACTTATTCAGTGATTCACCAAGACTTTGAAGATGGCATGCCAATGCTTTGTTATACAACAAATTTTGCTTCAAAATAATAATCGTTTAATCGAAGAACTTACTAGAACAAGCTTCAGTTAGCAATGACCAAATCAAGTCTATGATTTTTTCCAAAAATATTTTGAAAATTAACCTAATTAACCTTGAGATATTTTATGAATAACCCCAAGATAATTTCGAAATAATTCTTGTTTAATCATAGATGGGTTTTTTTAAAGCAAGGTTTGAGATCTTGATCAAATCCAATCTTCCATTTTTCTAAAGATATTTTGAAAATTAACTTTTCAATTACCACTAATTACTCTAAAAAGTCAAACCTATTGTTGGATCCTCTTTATCTTTTAGGAAACAACTCCAAATTGAAAACCGATTGCGCCATTGTATTCTAAAGACCCAAATAAGCCTATGAAGCCCCTTACCCCCTATTTCTAAGCCATTATGGCTCATAAAAACCACTAATAGTAATTCCAAAGAAAAGTCAAAAACTCCAATTATTGGAATTTGTATTTTCTAAAGAAACGAACTAGCTAAGGTTGTTTGGAGGGGTTGTG
Source organism: Straminergon stramineum (assembly GCA_963920665.1). Taxonomy (NCBI): domain Eukaryota; kingdom Viridiplantae; phylum Streptophyta; class Bryopsida; order Hypnales; family Calliergonaceae; genus Straminergon; species Straminergon stramineum. Next base: position 4,597,868 of record OY987271.1, read on the forward strand.
AGAGTAAGAAAAAAACCCTCATTTGTAATATTTGAACACCATAAGCTCCTCATATGCTGGTCAAACCACTTCCAACTTGTAAATTCTTTGTAAATTCGATGTCATTGTTGATTTTGATACTTGCCAATGTTGAAATGACTTCAAACTTTATAGGGAACTTTATTAGCACACAGACCTATTGTAGTTTTTAGTAGAATTTTATAGCAACATGGGTAATTTCTAGGAATTTATGACTATGTTTAAAGGCAGTTCATTTCCCATGGAGTCATTGAGAAAATTTTAGAAAAATCCGAAACTTTTTGGATAGCTTCCATGAAACTCCAAAAACCAAAGTGCAACAGTACATTTTACTTTGCACCATTCATTGGGATTTGGCAAGCTAAAATTAGCAACTCCTTTTTCATTTTCACTTGAGGAGGAAATCATTCTTGTATCGGAAAATCTTGAAACAACTGGCTCCAATGTCTGCTCATGGCATGCTTTTAAACCAAAAACACCATTCTTCGTGCTCCGATCACTCTCCTTGCCCTTATTTGCATTTGGATTCAATATTCTATAAGTTATATATAAATAACAAATTACCAATTCAAATTTTTGACGAAATGGATGATGACCTTTAACTAGGCTCTCTAGACCTAAAATAGACTAAGCCAAGTTGTCACATACACTTTGCATGATTACTTTAGTATGGACAAGACACTAGAATTGGCTAACAAACTAACTCTTACTTCTTTCAAAATCAATTAAATAACCTCTCAAACTCTTAACTAGGCACTAGAATTAGGGGAATGGAGTATTTTAGATACTTTGTATTTCTAGGAAGATACCTCACCATATTTGTAGGGACTTCTACCAAATACCACTCAAGCACTCTTTTTATGTCTTTTTTCACTTAAATATGCTCAAAACCTAACACAACCCCTCCCCAAAATAAAACCTTGAGTTCCAAGTGCCAACTTGAGGGCTCACAATTGGTGGACGGCGGTGTAGGTCATGGATGGCAAACACACTAGCGCATTGGTGAACGGTGGACACATGTCTCAAAAATTCAAAAATTGAAGTCAAAAATAGCAAAAGAAATTAACTAGTAATGCATAGTGAGCGTCCGCCCAAGTGTCTGCCCATCCATGTGTTTGACAAGTAGATGGAAGGGTGGCCATGTGGATAGCTAGGCATTTGTCTACTATACCCTAGCAATCAACCTCTTTTTCCATACCCGATTGGAGATTTTGGAATTTGGGGGAGTGTACTATACCATTGGAAAGTTCCTAAAGATACCTTTTCAATAGTATATAACAAACTCCAAAATTCCAAAAAATGAATTTGGAAATGATCAAAAAAATTAACTGCTAGTATATAGTGAGTGTGTGCTCAAGTGTCCACTCGTTTGCCTTCTGGATTGTACGTCTACTTGTTCGCGTAATTATTCGCCCATCCACCAAGTCTTCCATTTGTCCTAGGTGATTGCAATGTTTACTTTCCAAAGTATTGAGGGCTTTTGGAAAAGAGCCTCAAATACACTAAATCTCAAAGACAAATTCACATTAGAAAATCACTTAGAAAAATTGTGGAGTAGAATTTGTGGAGCCATAAATTGGTTGGGCTTGGATACACTAGTGTATGGAGTCATGGAGTCGTGGATAGATTGGCAAGGTCGTGGACGGTGTTGTGGCGTATTTCTACCTATTTGGAAAAGCATGGGGCTTCTAGCTATAATAGATGTTTGTGAAAAAGGAAAAAAAAATAATGAACAAAGAAACCCTATCTTCCTACTAACAACTTAAATAGTCACCAACCTTCAATTTTCACCCAACAAGCCTAACTACCTTACTATTTGGAATCAAAATAGAAATAGAAAGATGTCTATCTCTTAGCTAATACACGGCCCTCATCATGACAATAGGCAAGCAATTTTTTTTCATGAAAGCATACACAAACTAGTAGATAAACTGACAAATGGGTAGACGGACTAGTAGATACACAGGCATGGTTGCGGATGGATTGGCAGATGGACTAGCTGAATCATGGACGTGTTGGTAGACTGGCGAACAGACTTGCTAAGTCACAAATGGGTTGCTGGAATGGTGGATGGACAATACTGTGGATTGGCCTCATCAACAAGGATGACTGCTGGTATGGTGGATGGGTAAAGAAAAGTACCCTATGATAAAACAATATAAAATTGAATGTCAAAAGACATCCCAAGGGGTAGTGTCCGCAGACACTAGACATCCAAATGTGTATCATTACATCTAGACATCATGTCAACCTTGCTTAGGAAGTTGTGAGCCCCCAATTTGTCACCAAGGGCTCACTCTTTTTTTTTTTTTTTTCGTATTCTGTCATTTTCATTGCACTTTATTATACAAAAAAACCCTAAAAAGAGTGTAGAACCAAAATAAGAATGTCACATTCCAATATAGTATTTGGTCTAGTTTGAGTATATTGTAGCTAGAATGGCCCAACCACGAGTTATAAATAGGTTAGAACCCAACTAATCATGGCAAATAGGTCAATTATGAGTGATAGGCGTATCACGCTCAGAACCCCACATGGGACAGACATTTCTAGGCTAGATTTGGTTGAGGGAACCTTGATGAGGCATAGGAATCAGTTCACGAAGATAGTTTCTAGTTTCCCCATTCCACCGACGAAATAGCAGAACCCCAACTTGTTCACTTGCAGATGTCAAAAATACCAAGGCAGGACCATGGAGGAATCTAAGGTCTAAGAAGGGTGGTTTAGGGTTAAACCCATGCCTGGAAACCAATGGCAAAGTTAGTTTGCCAAGATCCCTCCCCGGTGTGGAAGATTCCCTGGCCACCGATAATTAAACTATGGGGTGGAAATTGTCCCCCTTGGGCTGATGTGTGGAGTAATAATATGAGCCTACACATGTGTTGTGGTATCTCATGGGAGGTTCTATGAAAAGTTTCGTAATTTTCTGATAGTCAAAAGATCTCTTTCTAGACAATCAACAGCCCAAACCTGTGATGGGAAATTCTTGGAAATTCTCCATGTGGCGGTAAAATCCCACTAAAAATTAGCATAGCTTCATTTATGTTAATAATCTTTCCTGACAAGTTTCACGACATTTTGATAGTTAGAAGTACCCGAACCTTCAACATTCCTCAACAATTAACGGGCAATAAAGTTCACGGCGGGTTTGCTCGGCAGAGTAGGAGTATACGAAAGCAGAATGGAGCGCAAGATAGGTCTTTTTTCACTCCCTCGTACCTACTTAGGATCCTAGGCTAGTTACTTTGGCTAGAAAAGTCCAGCCCCAAAAGTTGGGATTTTCCTTGGGTTTCGGCGTTAAGTTAGTGCTAGGTTTCGTTGTGATTTTGAAGATAGAAAAAGGAGAAGGGAATTTTCTCTATCTAAAGATGGCCTTCTGAAGCCAATGTCACAATCCGTTTGTGATTCAGAGTTAATCTCCAAAATTTAGCTTAGTGGGCCAACACAGGATGAAAACCTTGAGTTTTGGATGAAAATCCAAGAAGATAAGGTTAACTTAGATGAACAAGGAGAAGTGGGTGTTCGGGAAAGAGTATAAAAGGGCACCCCTTTTCTTCTCTCACCAACCCCTTTTTTTTGTCTAATTGGGTCCGTTGGGTCCAATTTATGTTGAAATTGTGGCATTTTTAGCCACAAACCTTGCAACAGTGTTTTTTGGGCACTTTTGGCCATTGTTGTTGTTTTTGGAGCTTGCAAGATCTTTTGTGGGTCCCTTGCCTTCTCTTTTGATTGAGCGTGGTATTAACCCTTCCAAGCTTGAGCTTGGGAGTTTGTCTACTTTACCTTGTTACTAGAGCTTGTGTGCGTTTACTTTGGTGGGTCCCTTTCGGCCACCCTCTTTGTCTTGTCATTGTACTAACCCTAGAGCAACCCCCCATATGATTGGTGATGCCACTTTGGGGGGCCTTTAGTGCAAGTCGTTGATGTTACTAACCCGTGTCGCTAGCCTTTCAGTGTCCAAGGCCATTTCTTTGTCTTTTGTCCTTGCCTCTAACTGGTGACGTGTTATTTCTTGTTGAGAGAAACGAGGGTGTGAGGGTAATGGGTCCCGCCTGTACGGCAAAGCTTTGAACCCCTTAGGGGTGAAAAGTCTTAGTGGTGCGTTAAAAAGGGAAATGACGGCGAAGCTTTGAACCCCCTTGGAGATAAAAAAACCTTAGCGGTGCGTTAAAACCACCCCATGGGAGAACCGTGAGGCCCCGTGGTCCCTTTCCCCACAAGGTTTAGTTCCCAAAACGTCTTGGGAACAAACCAAAGTTTAGGCCCCAAAAACTAGAACTTAGAGGTCAAGATGAACATGTAGGATAATTAGGGGAGAGTAGAAGAGAGGGTCTTGCCCCCACAAACTTAAGTCACCACCTACGAGCCCTAGGCATGAGTTTCCCGCATCCTTAGGAGTTAGCGCCAAAAATTAGAGAAGGTAGGACGGACTCAGCACCCCTAGCACCCTTGAACCCCCAGCACCCCAATAACCGAGGGGAGGCTCGACCAGGTACTGAGCCGCAAGGTCTTGGGTCGAGTACAGTGCCGGCGGAGGGAAGGGCCAGGTACTGCGTTGGGGGAGAAGGGCCGATACTACACAGGGAAGGAAAATTAAAGACTACTGGACAGGGATTGCGGGGTGAAGAGGGGGCCTAGGGTTAAAAGAAGGGCTGGACATGGAGGTCCAACAATCGTAGCAAAGGAAGGGGGCAAAAAAACAATAAGTTAAAGTCCAAGGAAGAAGTGAAGATTTCAACCAAGGGTCCCCGTGGCACTAACACAACCTTTGGGATGGGGAAACCAACTCCCTGTCTCCCGTAAACCTCACCAAAGTAGTCAAAATAAGCAAGAAAAGGAGTGAAGATGGCGGAAGGCGGAAAGAATGGAAGAGAGTGACAAGGAAAGGACCATTTGAAGGTTAGGAGGTGAAGAAGATAGGAGGGGAGATCCTTGAAGCTCACTTAAGCTGTTAGATTAGAATTAGGTGATCACCATGAGATTAAGTGTGGGACGTAAGTATAGGACGTAAGAGGTAGCTCAACTTTAGAGTAAGGCATGATACGTACTTAAGATTAGCCTAGTAAGAAGATCAAGGGTTAGTTGGGCCACCTTAGAGTGTGGGAGGAAGGAAAAGAAGGGGGGAAGAAAGAAATGGGATAGGAATTGACGATTAAACCCTTGTACCAATTTGTTTTATGATTAGAACGGTGGTTCATTGTCTCACGGCGCAGGGGTTCATGGTGGAGGTGGTAGAGCTTCTGGGTGGTGGGATCAACAACTCAAGTTCCGAGTTATGAGCGAAGACCTCTCCAACCTTCCCCTAGGACTTCAACTAGACTTTAGTAGCTTGGGCCGAGGCCTACCCCCAAGACAGACCCTTAGGACCGTAGGTCAGGTCATTTCCAGGGCCATAAGCTTAGAGAAGAAAGTCGTGGCTTTCCGAAACCCTAAAGCACGCCCAAATCGGGCGAAAATTAAGAAAGTTATGGCCAAACAAAGTTTAGGATCAAATTGGATGAAGAATAGCTATACTCCGTGTTGGACAGGGAATCAAACATATTAGAAGAAGGCTCCCACCTAGGGTCCAGGGCCGAAGAGAAAAGTCAATTCTGAGTAGTAGGTTAGGAGAAATTAACGGATGAAGTTTGGGTAAGGCTTGGATGAAAATTCAGTAGAAATCCCCTAACAGGGTTCAATTATAGATATAATTAGGGGCAATCTTTGTGAACCATCCCCCAAAAATTCAGATCTTTCTGAATTGGGGAGCTAGGTGTAATTGATGGATGAAGTTTGAGGAACTGAGTAGCAGTCAAACTTCATCCAACCATAACTTTGGCTAGGAAGGTCGGATAAGATCGAGTCTTGTATTTTAAAAAATGGCACAAGATGAACTAGAGGTTTCTTTGAATATTTCTGCCCTAGGTTGGGTCCCACCCAAATCATCCAGCGGGCCCTCCTTTCGGTTAGCCCAAGACATTGGAAGTAGTTTAAGCGAATCTTGCAATTGGGGGTCACTTAGGCACTTAATGAAAAGATCCATTGCTTGGAAGGCACAGTGGACCACGCTTAGACACCCAAAAATAAGAGTCACTTAGTTGAAACCCCGAACCAGGTTGTGTTTGCGAATTACCAAGGGTGGGTAATTTGGTGCTCATAGAAGTCACCTCCAAATTCCTATTATTCACCAAGGTGGCATGGACACACTTTGGAGTGAGGCGTGAGACATCTTAATCATTCCTTGATAACAATTGGGTGATGTCTTGCTCCATGCTAAGGTGTGATGTTGAGTCTCCATTATTGAGTATCAAAGTGAGTCCTAAAGTGAGGTTACTTGGGCCTAGTGGATAGTTGGATACCACTTATGGGTTGTCAAAGCCAATGGTGAGTAGTTCCATCACCAAAAACTTGGACATCAATGGAAATTCCAACCCATGTTATCAAATGACATGCTTAGTGTCTCATCATAATGAAGTGATGGAAATCATGGAGAATGGAGACCCTATGGTTAATATTGAAATCTAATGCTAAAAGTGCATAGCATGTGCAATGTTTGGAGATCATGACCCTTGATGTCACCAAAAGAGAAGTGCTCTAGAGGTACTTTGGGTGAGCTTGAAGAAGTGTCACTAAGGGATGCAACAAAAAAGTTCACATTGATTGTATGGATATGCTCTCATTTTTTGCAAGCTTTATAAACATAGTGAAGAAGAGAGGCAGATGATTAAAGCAAGAAACTACAAAATTGTTAGATTTAGGGTTGATTAAGCAATCTACTAGAAGATATGCATTAGTGATAGTGATACTTTCTAAAGAAGATGTGAATGAGAATTGGACTAAAAACACATGTGTGAGGATAATAGACCTATCAATAGACACACAAAGCTTGATAAGTATGCAATGTCAAGTTGTCAACTTCAAAAGAAATCTTTGACGATGTTTGGAACTCTAAAGTCTTCAATATATTAGATATGAGGTTGGGCTTCTACTAGTTGCTAATATAGAAGAGAAATTGACAAGAGACCACATGTTGGGAAATTGGCAAATTCAATAAGGATCAACTTTATTAGTGGAAGCTTCTTCCATTTGGTTTGAAAAATGGACTTACAAAATTTTGTTGGGTAATGGATCGTATATCAAGGGGATCTTTTGTTAGATGCTATATTGATGACATGATAATCTTCAATAACATTAGGAAGAAGCACAAAAAGAATTCACAAGCCATTTTAAAGTGGTTGGCTAAGTATGAGTGACGGTTGTCTATCTTGACATGACTTGGAGTTTTCATGTCATGATGTCATGTCACATCCATTATGACACATGATGGTACATTAAGATTTTGTCAAAATCTTAACAACCCTAACCCTAAGTTGTAGACATTTTAGGAGTTATTTTTCACTATTTTATGACAATCCTAGATGGAAAATCAAATGTATCACTACTTTTCAACAAGTTAGTCCAATTTATATCATTCTCTTTAGATAGTTTTGTGATATTTCATCCAAATAGCTGGAATTTCCATTATGATAGACTTTAGGTTTGGATCATGTCATATGTTCATTAAAAGAAATTGGTGGATTTTTTTCACACATTTCTTGTAATATCCACTTGTTTTTATATTATGGTTGATGTTAAAATTGACGTCTTGACATTACCTTTGATGTCATCATTAATATAGAAATAGGTGGGCATGACAAAATATGCGTTAAAAAAATACGGGTTTCTTCTTGTGCTTATAACATCCTAACATCACAATGTGATGTAACCTAAACAACCTTGGCATGGATTGAAGTTGCACCTAAGTAATAAAGTGCAAGTTTTACTATTCTAAAGTTGAATATCTTGGACACTTGATTTATCTAGGAGGCCACAACCAATTTTGTATGATTGAAGGATGCTAACTAGCTTCTAGCTTCTCTTGAATTTGCAAACTATTTTTGCAAGTTTGTGGCATTTTTTAATTGTATAGCAAAGCCCTTGACTATGCTTATACAAAATGACCAATAGTAGATGTAGGTAAATGAGCAAGAAGCAACATTTATGGATCTTTAGGTCAAATTGGCCTTGGCACCTATTATACAGCTATCAATTCTAGATTGTTCATACTAGTTGCATATTGATTGGAAAACTTTAGGCATTAGAGCTATTCACATTCAAATGGATGATGAGGGCAAAGAGTTTGTTGTGGCTTATATTAGCAAATCAAACAACAATGTTGAGGCCCAATATAGCTCATATGATGCAAAGTGTTTGGCAACAATGGATTATGATTTAGCCCATCTATGTCCAAGTTGATAGACTTCAATGGGATGTAGTGGTATGTTAGTGAGGATGAAGAGGAACATTAGATGAGATAGAGGTCCTCTAAAGGGCCATTTCAAGGTTGCTCCCTTAATTGTGAACCAATGTACAGTTGTTAGAATATCAAAGAATAAAAAATGAAGAATTTTTTTAATTGAATTTTTTTCATAATAATAATTTTATTTTAAAATATTACATATATCATTAAATAAGATTATTTGACATGGCCGCCTTCTAACCATGTTAGATTGTTAATGTGGTGACGGTCCCATGTTCCCTGCTACCAAGGAATTCGTAGGCTTGTAGATGACCTCAATCTCATCTAATGGTGTTGGGGTGGTATACCTCAAACTTTCTTAGTATTTTGGTGACCAATGGAGACATCACCAAGGAGTCAATTGCAATTGTAGTTGATGAAGAAAAGAGTGAGGCACTAGAGACATTTATAGGGATGGACTAGTCTTGGATTACTTGAAGAATAAGAAGTTGACAACCAATGCAAACGGCAAGGAGAAAGATTAGATTCTATAGAAAGCCAAGAGGTTTGAATGGGAGGCGACTCTCTTCCGGAAGTAGTTACTGAATGGGAGGAAACTCATGGTTCTATTACCACAGGATTGAAAGAATCATGTACATGAAGAGTTGGGACATTTTGGAGTTTAAAAGTCTCACAATCATTTATAAAACCAATATTGGTAGAAGGGAATGCAAGTAGAGACACAACAAGTGGTGTCATGGAGTAGAATATCCAATTAAAAGGCCATATTCGTTATATTGAGACTTTTTGCAGATTTTGAGACAAAATGCTAGTTGTTGGAAAATTCATTTAAAAAATTAGGAATTGAAACAAAAAATATATAATGCTCAAATAGTGATCCAATAATGAAATTCTAAAAGTTGGTGTTGTTACCTATTTATAAAAAAATACCAGTAAAGAGATAAAACAGTTTATCCTTGAGTTGAGGATAAGATTGAGACTATGAAAGGTCTCAATATAAGGAATATGGCCTTATAAGTTCACACCTTTCTTAATGCACCAATTGCACCCATTGCCAATTATGGGTTTGGGATATAGATGGAGTTTGGACTTTGCAAGACCAATACCAATTACGAAGCGACACATCAAGTATGTGCTTTTCATGATTGAACACTTTTCTAAGTGGATTGAGCTCAACGCATTGCTTGACATGTTCAATGAAGAAACTACTTATGCATTTCTAAATTGAATCTTGAGTAGATGTGTCGACTGATCAAGGCAAAGAATTTTTGAATGAGCTCCATGAATGATTTGTGAACAAGAAAATATGGATCCCATAACTACATATTAGGATCACCTTGAGGTTGATGATTTGGCCAAGCGCATGGTGCAAACAATCAAAAGGGAAATTTGGAAGTGTGGTCTAGAACAAGGACATAATAGAGATCGGGTACTTGCAATTACTTTGGTTAGCTATGGATTATCATTTCAACAAGCAAGTATTATTAGCTTATTTTTCTCCTCATTTTTTGGTTGTATGGGCAAGAACCTATGTTGCCAAATATTGTTAGGAAGGACTTGTAGATGTTGGTCAAGATGGATAATCTTGATTTATGGATTGAAGCATGTAAGACTCATGCAAATTTTTAGAGAATGATGGCTATAAGATTGGAGAATGTGGAAATTGCACAACATTGAGACACTTTGCAAAATGCCACCTTTTGAAGAGGAGGTTACTAATTCAAGTAAGAAAACTTTCTCGAAGTGACTTTGTTTATGTGTAGTAGACTAAGCTGACTACATTCGATTGCACTATATGCAAAATTATATTAAAAGTGAAGAAGGTGCTCTCTATGAGTGTACTTGCATTAGAAGGCAAAAATGAACCAATTTGGGAGGATCATGCAAGAAATTGCACTTCTTGCATGATCCTTTCAAAATTGATCCATCTTCCAGAGGTAAATCTTGGGGAAACACTACTATGATTTTGTGCAATGTGTGTTTGATGGTTTGGCACATGCACTACTTAACACAACTTTGAAGTCAAATTCCAATTGAGAAGTGGTTTAGCCCACAGTGTAGGGTAAGATCTAGAGGCATTAAGCAAGCACTGGAAGCTACTCTGACATTACTGAAAGGCTTGGAGTTCCAACAACAATTGTTGGTGTGCACCATCATGACAAAGGCTTCATTAATAGTGTAAGGTTGAGTAAAGGAGGCTATTGTAGCCTTTACTTTTCAAATATCTTTGCCTCCTTTAAGTTCTCTCTATTTTTTATTTTTGGTGGGTGTGTACATATATGTGCATGGTATATCTTTTGGTGCACATCACACTATAAGAAACCAAGGTTTTCTTGTGTCTAAGTTGACAGATTTTGTTGGACACTCAATGTAACAACTTGTGTTTTTATGTCAACAATGACATTTGATGAAACATCTTCAATGACACTACATGTTCCATTTGATGTCATTGTTGACATAAAAACAAGGGTTGTTACATTGAATGTCCAACAAAATCCGTCAACCTAGACACCATTTTCTTCTAGTGTCCTGACCTAATGCAAAAATCAAGCTAAGACATTAGAATACACTTTCATTCCATTAGCACAAAGAAAGGCCCCTTACGATCTTTGTGATAAGCTTGGGTTATAGCCATGTTGCCTTTCTTAAGGCACATGGTGACATGGTCCATACATCACTTGTATCATTTACCAGCTATAGTTGAAACTCATCCCAAACCACATGATGTGGATTGCACATGATATGTATAAACACGACATTTTTTTGAATATCATGCATTAGTTTCAACAATTTGACAAATACATCTCTCAAATTTCTTCTAATTCATTTGTTGTACTTATCAAAGTGTAGTGGTTAAAATCTACAATTGAAAATACTAATATGTATCTTAAACACCAAGGGGTCACTTAGAGTTTTTACCAAACAACATGTGGCATAATATAGGTAGTTCTTTATTTACAGTGTTAAGAATTTAGAAAACAAATTGAGGTAATATAGAGACTACAAATTAGTGTACACTCAATTATAAGTAAGATACACATAAATAATACCTCATATTTGTAATTTTTTGTTCTCAAATAGCCTCAAAGATATAGATCCTAGGAATTTATTGTAGATAGGATCAATTTGTAGGACTTTTGACTTGCTTGGTTGGACAAGAAATGTATAACAATTTGATGAAATGGAAATTTTCTATCCTTGTAACACTTTACAATTTGGTCCTCTCTTTTGCACTATTGCAAATACTTTGGATGCTTCATTTTGGATTCTTTGAATGTTGTTTCCTACTTCAATTTGGATGCTTCGCTTGTATACTTTGTGTCTTAGATCCTATTATGGCATGAGCTTCACTTCTTGTTTCCCAAAGAATGGTCTAAATGTGGTGATCAAAGTAATTTTAGGAGGGTAATAATAGGGACCATTCAATTGTTCATGGTCATCCAAATACCGCCTAAAATAAAAAACCTAGATGCACATGATGTACAAACCCCTACATAGAATGATCCCCTGAAGCTTACACCAAAAATTGAAAGAAATATGCATCCACAATTATAGGATTGTGATGATTTTAGTATTTCCTAAAACATTTCAAACATGGAAGTCCCCATTCACCATTTATTTGCAATATTTCTTAGCATTTCCATTTCTTTAAAGGTTTCGAGTTGCAACCTTTGATTTCCAAACTCTATAATATCCATACTTGCATAGTACCATTGTTCCCTTCATAGGATTGTTCAAATTGCATACTTGAAGAAATTTTTCATCTAAGATCCTAAATTAGCTCCCATAAGTAGGCAAATGATTTTTTCATAGAAAAGAGCTAGTAGATTTTCGTATGGGACAAACATCACCACCCACCAACTAGATACAAGAACATGAGAATTCCTTTCCTCTAAACTCAAGATGATAGTGATATAAAAACCTAGTGCTCCACAACATAGAGCAAGACAATTCCACAATGTAGAAAGGATTGCTATCAATTCATTAATTTCGATCAAGAATTAGAAACCATGTGCTAATTCCAACTACACTTTTGACTAGCAATCCACCTATGCACATCAATTGCAAGGCACCGGCACACATTCCTTTGAAGAAAAATTACAATTAAAGTGAAAGTTGTCTAAGTTTGACAATAGAGTTAGAGACTTGTGTAGTTCCATGATAGAAATAAAATCCTAAATTCTTAAAGGACCGCTCCAATCCTTTAGAATTTGGCATAATAGGTAATAAAACTAAATGAAGTCATAAAAGCCAAGACTCCTCATTGCTCTCAATCTAAACATTTCCAACCTTCAATTAAAATTAAAAAAAATTCTTAGACTCTTTAGGCAAGGTCACCACACTCAAACACATTTACAAATCAAAGAGTGGTCAAGAAAGATAACTTCTCTTCGTTTGGCAAAGCTGCCAAGGATTATCACTCACCTAAATCTAGTTTGGTTAAGTAAGACAAGTTCCCCACTTCCTTCGGCAAGGCCGCCAAGCTTGAACAATCATTCAAAATATAGTTCTGTCAAGGAAGACAAGTTCCCCACTTCCTCTAGCAAGGCTGCCAAGCTTGAACAACCACTCAAATATAGTTTGGTCAAGGAAGACAAGTTCCCCACTTCCTTTGGCAAGGCCGCCAAGCTTGAACAACCCCTCAACAATAGTTTGGTCAAGGAAGACAAGTTCCCCACTTCCTTTGGCAAGGCTGCCAAGCTTGAACAACCACTCAAATATAGTTTGGTCAAGGAAGACAAGTTCCCCACTTCCTTTGGCAAGGCCGCCAAGCTTGAACAATCACGCAAAGAGAGAGTGGTCAAGGAAGACAAGTTCCCCACTTCCTTTGGCAAGGTCACCAAGCTTGAACAATCACGCATAGAGAGAGTGGTCAAGGAAGACAAGTTCCCCACTTCCTTTGGCAAGGCCGGCAAGCTTGAACAATCACGCATAGAGAGAGTGGTCAAGGAAGACAAGTTCCCTACTTCCTTTGGCAAAGCTGCCAAGCTTGAACAATCATTCAAATATAGTTTGATCAAGGAAGATAAGTTCCCCACTTCCTTTGGCAAGGCCGCCAAGCTTGAACACCCACTCAACTGTAGTTTGGTCAAGGAAGACAAGTTCCCCACTTCCTTTGGCAATGTCACCAAGTTGAAGCAAAAACAAAGATTTAGTTGTAATAGAGTTTTTCTTGATGCAAATTGGTTTGGTAATTGCTTAAGGAATCCAAGCCCTACTAGATCTAGAATCTTTAGTGATCCACAAGTACCACACAAATCTGATATCCTACTCTCTAGAGCAACTGAAGTATTTAGTAGGAGTGTATGCGGTAATCTAATCAAATTTTGAGGGTTTCCTATAATAATTGCCTCCAATTTAGGACATCGTAAAGCTATTTGGAGTAGTAAGTTGAAATTGTCAACATGGGCCTTATAATTTCTCAAAGCATTCACCAAAATCAAGATACGAAGTTTTCCAAAATCAAAACTTTGGCCCTCTTTAACCACACGGAATTGATGGTGTAGAGTCTCTTGCCAAGAAATGCCTTCAAGGACCTCAGCATCCTGTAGTAAAAAAATTTAGAATAGAATGTATTACATTTTCATATAGTAGATGCAAATGATAATTGATTTTCCTCACAAATCTCAAAACTCATGTTTTGTGAAATAATATGGGTTGGAATATTTATTAACAACATTAGATATATATACAACAAAGAATATTATTTATGTACAATTGCACTATTGAAATATTACCTTGTTTGTAAATCCTCTTTCAGGTATCATAGATGGGTTCCAAACTCTTGTACACTCAGCAATCCTTTGTCCCATATCACGGAGTTGGTCGTGCATTTCTAAAATGCCACCATCTTCATTCAACTTCAACAAGGACATGTCAATCAATCTTTCCAATTCATCCACTGGAAGGGTACCATCTTTGGACCATATGGACAAGATTGTATATTTTGATATGCCAGATGGATATACATCTCGACAAAAGAAACAAGCCATGTCCAAAAACATCCGCTTTTCAACACCATCATTCAATCCGTCATAACTAATTCTCAAAGTGTTCCAAATTTCTTCATCACCTTCCAAATTCCTTCCTCTTGCCATCCTTTGCAATGCTCGCTCCCAACTTCGCAACCTCTCTTTATGACGGAGGAATGAACCCATCACTTTCAAGCTCAAAGGCAAGCCCTTGCAAGCTTCCACAACAAGTTTGCATAAGTCTTCAAAGTCTGGTGACAAAGGAGATTCAATCCAACAAAGGTGAGTGGTGAAAAGTGTGGTTGTTGCCTTTTCATACAACAATTCAACGTGCAACTTTCCGTCAACGCCCACAAAGGATTTTATAGTATTCCATTTGCGTGTTGTAAGAATTATTGTAGTACCCTTACTATCTTGTACAAAGTCAAGAGGTACAATATCATGCACTTGAGTTTCATCCTTCACATCATCCAATATTAAAAGAACCTTCTTTTCAACCAAGAGTTTTCTCATCATCTCTTGGGCATCTCCAAAATTCTTTGGTTTTTGATCATTTCCAAGTTTGAGTAATATCTCGCACAATATGTCATATGAACTTTGGTAGTTTTTGGATTGTCCAATAAAACATGATGCATCGTATGAAGAATTCACCATCGTGTCATCAAATAAAGCCTTTGCTAGTGTGGTCTTGCCAATTCCACCCATGCCAACAATGCCTATATAGGTCATGTTCAAGAGACTCTTAGCTTTTAATAATTGGTGTCCCAAATCAATCAAGATTTCTTTGGGAGGTGCAATTGGTTCATCCACCTACACAAATACAAAAGTCATTTGTACAAAATCATTTTCATATCAAAATAAAACATTCAATTTCAAACCATGAATGCTATGCTCCAAAGAGAATTATTGCAAGAAAACAACATGAAATGAGTTTGGTATTTCCACAATTTCATACCTTTGGAACATGGTCCAGAATGGACATGGAATCTCTTGAGGTGCAAGGTGAACCATACTCAGGAACCATCTTGCATGAATACATTCCATTCAAAAAAGACTTCTTTAAACTTGTGAGCCTTTTACAAATTTCAGAAAATGGTGGCCGTTGAAGAGGGTCTTGAGACCAACATTCTTGGATTAAGTTGGTGAGTTCTTCACAATTGTTGGGTAAGTCCGGTCGCAAACTTTTATTGCCAATACTATGTGTACCAGATATTTGAGTATAAAATTCTTTTTTTTCCAAATGAGAATATGGAACCTTTTCCGATAGAATCTCTGAACATATCATGGAAAACGACCACACATCAGCTTGGAAAGGATACATTGGAGTTTTACTACCCTTAATCATTTCAGGGGACATGTAACCTCGTGTTCCAATTGTATATTTTGATGACTTGAGAGGCTTAGGAATGCTACAAACCTCCAATTGAGAAGTTCCATAATCGGTCACCTTGAAAATGTGACAAGGATCCAAATCTTGCATAGGTATTGAACTTACCAACACATTATCAGGTTTCAAGTCAAGATGAGCAACTTGCATGTCATGAAGGTAATATACACCCTTGGCAATTTGGTGCATGATGTCAATTGCAAGATGATAAGGTAAAGGTCTCTTTTCATTCTTCAATATGGTAGACAAGCTTGATTCCATAAGCTCCATCACCAAATACAACTCCACCATTTCATCTTCTTCAATAATCTCATTTTTCATTCTTCAATATGGTAGACAAGCTTGATTCCATAAGCTCCATCACCAAATACAACTCCACCATTTCATCTTCTTCAATAATCTCATTTTTCATCTTTTCATTAGTCCCACAACCAACAAATTGGACAAGATTGGGATGACTCAAGCCTACCAAAATGCCAAGCTCTATTTTAGAATTGTTGAAAATTTCAGGACCCCTATCAACACTTTGGTGGCACATGCAAGGCCCAACCAATTTGATGTATACACTCCTGCACCTATTTTCTTGATTAATTTGGGTGTCTTAAAATCATTTGGAACTTCCAATGCATCCAAATCCCCTCCATCAACACGCTCCAAATTTCAAAGTCTCAACAATAGATGTTTCACTATTTCACAATTCTCTGACTCTTCTCCTTGAAGTAAAAGTTCAAGCTTCTTCTTCAAGAATTGTCCATCTTCCAAGACTTGACTATAGGTAGCCGCATCAAATTGAATAGGCAAAATATCATTTGATTGATTTGGATGGTGGAATAAGTACATATCACGTGCTGTATTATGACAACACTTCAAATCCAAAAGCAATTCGCGAAAAGTTTCTTTATTTTGGAGTTGAAATATAGCTGAATGACACCATTGATCTTGTTTAGTGCAATTTTCCCCCACAATCTCTACTTTCTTTTGAAGATAACACAATTCTTCAAAAATAGATTTGAATTTGAGATCCTCCGTTGCATATGACAACATTTTTTTGATCTCCTTCATGGCGAGTATGAGCTTGCCAAAAAGATGTACACATTGGTTTTTATTCAAGATTTTCATCTCCGCAGATGCTTGCATGTTCTTCAAGCATTTCTCAAGTCTTGGAATATCATTTGACAACCTTTTAGAGTACTCACTTTGCACTTGTAAGGAATCCTTGCCTTTCCTGCAAAGAATTGAAGGGATATTGTTAATGAGACGTCTCCCTAGCACTTACAAAGAGCCATTACCCAATGACATTGAATAATTGAATCAAGCATGTTCTACAATTGAAACTTCATGGAATATTAATAATAGATCTTCCTATCAATTGAAATTAGGATACAAGATGATTGGTTAGATCCTATACATCAATGCTTAAAACAAGATTGGTTGTAGAACTCTAAGTAAATCAAATTGAAAACTACACAAAGAAATTAGGAATTTGAACAATACTCAATTCTAACATGTAATTTTCAAATCACCAACACTTCCAAAATAATATTTAGGCTCACCGAGTAGACCAAGCAATATCCATGAATTTCCAAAAGGTTGCCATTGTGAAGAAGCTAGCCATCAGCGTCAAAAAGCACGCCATTTCAATTGTCAAGTAGAGTAATATATTAAAATTCTACAAGAGCTGCAACCAAATGAAAAGAAAAGAAATCAAAAAAGTAACATTTGACCCTATAAATACAGTGAGATCCCAAGATGATATCAAATTACTAATATATTAAAAATTGTCTCATATAGAGAGCCATATCAAAGCAAGCAAGCAATTCTTATGATTACTTAGTACTATACAATAATAATAAAAAGTTCAAAGTTCCCATATTTGCATCCACTTTTCAAGGCCCATGCCATAATCTTAAAATTATAAGTTGCAAATATTTCATGAACAATTTTATGATATACATCATCTCTATAAAGAACCTAAGAGAAACACAAATAGGACATGATTGTATTTGTCCCTTGAAACTAAAATTGCGTACTAAAATTTGCTACAACATACACTAGTAGACTAGTAATTTGACAATGAGCATCTCTCAATCAAATTTAATTTCACCATGTATATGTTATGATGCTCAAATAGAATACCATCCAATCCAAATACATGACAATTTTGTCACTTCTCAAACATATTGGAGGCAAAGGAATGAATCAAATTAGGAGTACCATGGGAATATCATTAGACCTTAATCAACACAAAGATAAAATTTTGCCCTTGTCTACTCAAATCAATTAAATGTCAATGACTTTCTTTCCCAATACAACAAATGTCTCATATTCTGTATTTCAAAATGAGAATTTCTAGAACATATGAACAAAGCTCAAGAAGTTGACTACTCAATTTCCTTTGCTGCATTTTCATCGGCGTTCTATTGTACAAAGTGAACATGATGAGAATGAATGCTTGAAGGTAATGTCTCCCAATTGGAAAGCCAAACCTACATCACTCCCTACTCAAACAAAGCTACATATTGGATTCTTCAATGGGCTAACAACAAACAATTCAAAGTAGGGTTGCTTTGAAAAACTTGTCAATATAACTTCAAAAATTCATAGCTATTTTGACAAGTTCCAAGAACAAAGATAAAAGTGGGTTGGATGTGACTTCTATTTGTCTACTGTTATAATGGTAGCATAGTAATATATCTCTAACCATGAACATGTGCTTCAATTCAAATACTACTAATATATATAAACAAAAAAAAAAGTTGGATGAGTACACATGTACCATTGCTATACTTTAGGAGCTATAATTTCATTGAATGCATTGCGCAAATTACTTAATTCCATGTGAAGACAAAGTTTCACTCACAAAAAGTAGGGCTAGTTACAATATTGGACTATTATCCAACTCCAATTGTAATAACTTGCAATTCAACATGCATATAGATTGGAAAAGAAAGTTTTAATTTTCAAGGCAAGTGCAAGGTAAAACATCGTACCTTTCAAAGTGTTCAAGTCTATCCCTCCACCTAGTATAATCTCATTAAAATTGTATTACAAAGTGATGACTACCTTTGGACTACAGCTATTGCCTTTATCACTAGAATATGTGCACCAAAAAGTGACACTAGAAAGCATTATTGAAAACAAAATGATATGACTTTTCAATATCTTGAATCAAAGAGAAAATGGATGATGCCCAAAAGGCAACATTTGGATAGTGTACGATAGGATTCAAAGTATATTTATAGCAAACATCAATCTCTATGAACAAAATGAAAGAAATTTTTCAAGTGGAACATTTAGATCAATGTTGCAATTGGTTGTATCAATCTTTGTTATATACCATGTATACACCACTCAATATCCTTCATCTCACAACCATACACTCAATGACATGCAATGCCATCAAGTTTGAGAAAATTGAAAATGCAATGCTTGACAAAGAGAATTTGAAGACTTTTCTTACCTTGCAAATAATAAGACTTCCAATCTCAAGCCACGCCAAAGATCACTTGGCAAGTACTTCCTTCCTTGTAATTGATTCCATTTCAAAAAAGCCTCCAAAGCCTTCGTCTTGACCAATAATATGCTATATAAAGATACATAGAAAGTCAATGGAGTTTTCTGTTGCAGACCCCCATTTCTAAGTGGATGAAATCACTTGAATTGCAACAAAGTCTCAAACAAGATCACTCCTTCAATGAATGAATGCTTGTGGATGAAAAAATTATTTCAATTCATATCACATCCACATCCATGGTAGAAAATTGTTGCATCATAAGAGACCCAATATAAATGAAAAATCAAGTTTTGCTTTCACCACCATTCTTCCCAAAAATTTCTCACCAATGTAATCCAAAGTTACCAATGTTCACACTCCTCTCAAGCTATTCTTGTGAGAGGTCTAAATCCTCAATCACTGCAACCATTTGCAAGTTTATTCATCCCATTAGCATCACAACTATTCATCTACTAAGCCAACTTCTTCCTCGAATTGGCAATGGATCACTACATATTGTAGGACTCAATGTCATGACATATTGTATTCAACAAATTCACCCATGAAAGAACAACAACCTTCTATTGACAAGCTTTTGTAGAACAACGACACAAAGGTAATGAAGTGCAACTCAAATATCATCCCTAGAACTACTATACAACTGCAAGCAAAACCTACTATTAGCTACTAAACCTACTTGCAACACGAGCGCCAAACACACATGAGGCAAACACAAGAGCCTATTGAGACTAGGAACATTTAGAATAGGACTTCTAAGATGCAAAATCCGAAAACAACACCGTAAGTCTTGCTAAAAACATGTTTGCTCAAGTGCTACCCATACCCAATCTAGTGATACCAAGTCTTGGCAGTTTTTCAATAGTTTTATCCACAAAGGAAAATTTCTTACCAAATATCCCATTTTCATCAATAAACATAAACTTGCTTTCAGTGAGTTGATACAATATTCAAGATCCATCTTTTCATTTAATAAACAATTGGAATGTTGTTTTGCATCTTTGAAAGATGCAAAATTGAATGTTAAATTTAATTCAACTAGTGGTGCCTATTCACTTACTTTGCCTTTTGTAGAGCTGCCGAGATGAAAGAAAGTCTTTGTACCTCGATCCCTCGTGCTAGACAAACACATGATCAACATAAATGAATAATTGAAACAAGAAATGAGAGTGGTATACTACCTAGGATCAAGCTAGCTAGAAAAACATAAATAACTCAAACGCATGAAGATTGCCTGTGAATCCACTGTGTTATCATTTCCATCTTTTCAAAACAAAATCCAAACCTAATCTAGTATCAATGGATGAGAATGTTAACAAAAAATTTAGAATCTGCATTTAGAGGTTATGGTTCAAAGGAAATGGAAAACTTCAAAGCCAGGATGAACACCGAGGGTGTTTCAAAGGATCAGCCTAGATGCATAATGAATAACTTGCTGCAAAAGTTAGGACCTAGTTTGCCAAGTGAAACAAAAGAAGTGGACTCTTAGACATGGAATTCAAATCAACATATTGGGGACTGGCATCAGGATCATCCAAACATTCTTCAGCAGTGGAGATGGTGGAACACATGCCCCCACCATCATACTTAGGAGAGAAAGAAATTTGCAACGTGTGCAAGACTATGGGTAACTACTGTTGAATTGTTAAAGACTCGTTTCTCATGGGGCAATCTTTTATTTTATCAGCACATAAGGACTCTCATTCATAACGCCAAGATCATGTTACGAGGCGACTAATCAACCAAAAGTTTCAAGATCAATGAAATGACTTGATATTTAGCCTCATAACCATCTCAAGGCTTTGAGCTCTCTAAGGTTATCTACACCATGATGGCGATTTTGATTCCAAGGTGTCGGGATTTTGATCTAATGCATGGTATGCTCTTATTCATACATCAAAAGCCCAACAATTCCACATGCTAAATATGAGAAAGGATTACATAAGAATTGTCCAAGACTTATCTCTCAATAAGTTACTAATCCCACGCTTCTATAACACGCATGAAGCTCTCACTCATAATTTTGTTAATGTTGCCGAGGTACTAAGGATCCATCAAAAGTTCTGCAATTCAAAATGCTTTTTGGAAAACTATCAAGACATGTATGACGGGATTCACGAATGAATCATTGCCTACTCTATCAGTGTGCCGTTCAATTTTCTTAACCCCTAAAGGACCAAATGGTATTTTTAGCAACATAGCGATTTGGGGTAGCTTACTACAGATGGAATTTTTTATTTTCTTTCTTTGAAATTTTCACACAACATGTGCTCGAGGAGTAACTTTAACGCCCAACAATTTTCATTACATTTGTATACATGGTTAAAAAGTTATTGTATGATATGTAGTTTTTATTGCTCAACGGGCAGCTTGGGCAACAAAAATCACTTTTTTTTTAAATAAAAATTTGAAATTGGTTTTTTAGATTTATATATTCTAGAGAGCTTTGAATCATTCCATTTTTATTTATGAGATGAAAGTTATGAAGAATTTTAGTTGTGGGTAGTTATGGAATCTCCACTCTAAAATAAATTTTGAGGACCTTTATTTAACTCAATTTTCCATATTTTTAGAAAAAAATGAAAACTTTAGGTGCAGATTGTTTATTACAACATTACACCATTGAGATTGGCATTTTTCAATTCTACAAATAAATTGTTAATAATTCAATATTTTGAATCATTCTCATTAGGGGACATTTGAGGGCTCTAAGCCCCCGTTTTAGAGTTGTTCCCTACATTGTTCCCTATGCTGCCAAAAACTAGGAACCAACCTATAATGGGTTGAATTTTTGAATTTTTGGAAAAAAAATTTCCCAAAAATTTTCCAAAATTTTCTAAAAAGTGCTGAAAAACTTTAAAACTGAATTTTCAAAAAATATTTTTTTTCAAAATAAATAATTTTCAAAATAATTAAAAATTAAAAACTATATTATTTTCTGACATGCAACTGCTGCTATGGCGAGTTCTCACAACTTGGGAACTCAAGATAACTCATGAGCTCTGAGAGCTCTCAAATTTCATCTAATGATACTTCTTTCTACTTACTAATTTTTTCCTATATGTTGTACAATTCCAAATAATCTAAAAAAATTCAAGCATGTAGCCAACTTGACTTGAAGAATGAATCCAAAGAGTTACAACCATTTTGGACATTTTTTCATAATAATCTAACCTTGCGAAGTGTAGCTGCCCAGATTTTTGCAGGGCACAAAAAAGGCTTTTTATCAATTTGAATGCTAATATCTTGCAATCTACAAGGTGAAAATTTTGGAAAATTTTTCAACATCTTCTCAAACCAACGTAATACAAGATCCTATGGTTACATGTGTCCAAAAATGTATTTTTCTAAAATTTGATACTTGTACTAGAAATGACAATTTTGAAACATTTTTGGTGAAAACATAGTCTAATACATTTAGGAGTTAGTCTCTTCCATCCATGTACTCTTACAAGTATACAAATCTACAGCCATAGCTGTTCCAGTGCTACATACCAAAACCCCACCAATTTTCAAGCAGTCTAATGCAGGGAACCACACTCAGACTCCCACTTGAGCACATGTTCAGTGCGCATACCTTACTTACACCTTACTTACTACGGTGAGCATCCAAGAGCACCTAGGTTCGTCTATCTCGCTTGTAAGACACTCTCCAGCGACGAAATGACACAACACAGAAGTACTACTCCACAGGCAAGAACAACGTCACAGGTATGAGGGCACTGCCTCATCTTCTTCCTCCCTATGTGCATAAGCTTGTAGGACGCACTTCAGAAATGCCGGAGCTCGAGAACTGCCAACAAACTGATGCAGAGGGGCAACAAAAACTTAAGCTTGCTGTAGAAAAGTTGGAGAGGCTGCTGGGGTTTGGGGGAGACGATGGGCATCGTCAGAGGAGGGCCAATGGGGAGCCTGGCACGACGGTGGCGTAGCTGTGGTCAGGAGTGGCTGTACTGGCACCGGTAGTGGCGGACTTGCAGACGAGAATAAGGTTGCGTGAGGACCACGCACAGGAGGGCCCAGCCAGTGTGAAGTACCGTAACGTTGGGGTCAGATTCATTAGACCCCATACGAAAGCATTTTTTTTTTCGGTTAATTTTCCTCTGGTTAACTGATATAGGATTTCTAGAGTTTTTTTTTCTTGAAACATGGACGATTTCCATTGATAAGGGAAACAGTACAGTGAACCAGAGAGCAAGCCCTCGGCGGAATTGTTTTTATTTTAATTTTAAAGAACTATTCTATTTTTACTTTTAAGAGCAAAGGACAACAAACAAACCACGACCTCAGCATCTAAGTATCTAAGGCCCGGTTTATATTAGGCCTGGGGCCGGATGGAAGGTTGGCCAGATTTGCCTTCAATTCAGCCCGCAATCCGGCCCTAGTTTTTCCATCCGGCCCCAATTAATGTAAAGCCTCTGGGCTGGATTTTAGGGCCCAATTTCCAACTCATTTGCTCTTGGATTTTCTCAATGCTCATTTAAAAAAATATAAAAATATACATATTTATAGTACCTTTCTCTTCTTCTTTTTTCTATTTAAAAAAATGCTTATTTATTTATTTATTTATTTTTCCTTTCTCTTCTTATTTATTTAATTTTAAATTTTAAACCCCCCCGTGAATTTCTACTTTTCTTTAACTTTTTTCATTCTCTTCCTATTATTTCTATTTGGAAAAAAGGAGTTTATTTTACTTCTTTTGAACCTTTCTGTTTCACTTGATGTTGAAATTAGAGTTGATGTTGGAACTACAATTGAAGCCCTAGAGTGGTTGTCATTTATTTTCATGATGATTTCAAGAATTTCAATAAATAAATAATTTTTGTCTTGTCACTATAGGGGTTTGAAAGTAATCATACAACTAAGTACAAAATTCTAGAAAACATCTCTTTTCTATCTCTTTTTTAAATCTATATTTTCAATTTTATTTTTAACAAAGTATGAAATTTTTTATTATGAGAACTTGAATGAATTTAATGATAAATGTAAATCACATTTTACTGTACATGTTAGTTCTAGTACCATAATCTTTTTTAATTGTATTCTTTTTTCAAGTATCTATCATTAGAATTGGCAATTGAATTGAAAAAATTAATTGAGGAGCTAAATTGACTATAAAAGCTAGTCAACCAAGGAGTTAAAATTTGCTTTGGTAATCTAAAAGGTCTTCAATCCCTGAAGGACTATGACTATAGTTTCGCCAAAAACACTCCCAAACTACCATTTCTAGGACAAGCACCAAATTTTTGCACACATATAAGCATAGGATTTTGTAGTACTCTAGTTTGAGAAGATGTGGAAAAAACTTCATAAGTTTTCATCATGTAGATTGCAAGATATTAGCATTTGAAGTGACAAAAATCCTATTTTGGGCCTAGCAAAAAATTATGTAGTTGCACTTCTAGGGGTTAATATACTAATAAATAAAATATATGGTAGAACTATTAGGTTATTATATCAGGTTTTCATAATAATAATGATTTCTAAAAATGTTATTTATGATTTATGATCATAAATTTTATTTTTAATTCATTTTCTAAAAAATAATAATTTAAATTAGAGCATCACATGTCAGTCACAGATCAATAGACATGTCAATTAGACCAAGTAAACATCTCATGTTAGCATAACAATTGAACATAACAGTAAGTATATATTAAAATAAACATTACATGAACATTAAGCTAATAACTGGCAAGCTTCTTCCACTCAACCTCATTGATCTCAAAAATCCAATAGTACAGATGGATGGGAGGAAGTTTCTTGATCTCACATGTAATAAACATGTATCAGAAAATAAAATAAAAGACTTTGCATTGATAGATGGTGGAGATTTGTACAATCCAACGGAGGAGCCCAATCCGGCCCCAATCCGGCCCTAGATGGGAGTTTGGGCCACCCAAAACCTTGTCCCGATTGCTCACTTGGGGCCGGATGGTTTGGCACCAAAACCATGCCACCTAAGGCGACACGTAGGATGAGTTGTAGTTCTGGCCAACCCCAAGTATAAAGCTCTTGGGCCAGATTTGGAGAAATTGAGAGACCCTATTGGCTCAAACTTGGAGAGTTCCGGCCGGCCTTCAATCTAGCCCCAAGTATAAACCGGCCCTAAGAGTCATAGCAGTAATGAGAAGCGGACCGCTTGTCAGGCAAAGGAGCCCATTTTTGGATGAGTCAAATGCGGATTTCTAGAGTTTCATTCTACATGATTCGTAATATCTTATGACCTTTACCATATTTGAGAATACTCTATGGCCTTCGTACTGTAGTTTCACAATATTATTGGCACCCAGGGCTTTATCAATACTTGTGATTTTACTACTACTCATGGCTTTGGCTTCATGGTTTTTTTGAGGATTCCGACTGTTTTATTAATATTTTTTCCACTATTCAATTATGTCACATTATAATTTTTGAAAATTTCATTAGATCCCATATTTATTTATATTTTGACTTAATTTTTAATGAATCTGACCCTAGCGTAGGGGAATGCTGGTACACGAGTGTGGAGCGTGGAGTGGGAAAAAGCAAGCGGGGAGCAAATACTTTATGTAAAAATAATGAAGCCTATAACTGTGGAAATAATTTGTGCCAAAATTTTAGTCTCCAAAATTTAAATATCCCACGTTGGCCTATAACCATGAAATTTTAAAGGGTCTAGTCTTTGAAGTGGAGAGGTGACCTCGTCAATTTGTGGACATGATGTAAGCATAATAGTTGCAGAAGAGGATGCACAATTACATATTTATTACTTGAAAAAATTAGCATACACATGCTCGGGATATCAATTGTGTACTATACATCTTCAATTCAATGGATTCATAACAATGCCCATAATTCATGCATTCTATAGATGTACATCAAATCATATTTTGAAAAGGGGAACACATCGAAGCCCTTATATTCAACAATTCTAAATTTTATTCATAATAAAAATCAATCGGGGTACAAATGTTTATATTTAATTGGAAGTCCTATGAGTTTAGGAATACGTGTAGGGTCGCAAATTCCGAAGGGAAATATTAGAAAGTACCCACGAGCTCACTATGTTCTTGACACTCACCATGCATTCTTTGTAGTATATGACATATTCATTCTACAGGGCACCATTGAAGTAATAGTCTCCCTGCCTTTTCATCACAAAGCCATTTTGATAACAATGTCATTGTCTATTTATGAAAGGGCACGGAGTTTAGGAATTCAAAAGTGTTAGTAGATTAATTACTCACATAGTGAAGAAAATGCATGATGAGTGTCAAGAACATGGTGTTCTTGGTTCACAATAATCCTACTAGAATTACATGTTGGAAACACAATCTCATTTAAAGACTATGACATGGAAATCGTAACGAAGTCAAGATCTGATAGAAATGGAAAACAAAAATCTCGAAATTGTGCACTACCATCATGCGGTAGAAACACAAGAGTACTATATGTTTGTACTGGAACTAGAGTGGATTGAGGTCAAACTACCCTCACTGTCGGATGTTTGCAAATCCAACTCTAGAGTACAATCATCAACAAAATCCAGAATGCGGGGATCTATGGAATGGGCCCTAGAAGCTATTCTGGGGTTTAAGCAACAAAATCCTTGGAAATGGCTTCAGCATAGACTGGGAGTTGATATGGTTTAGGAGGGCTTGGGAAAAAGCCCGGTACCACAAAGAACGGTACATATTTGCAGTTCTTCACATCTTGGGCTTGCCTACACAAAGCAAGAAAAAACACGTTAGGACAATTGAACAAAATACATGTACATGGTGACAAAGATTTGAAGTTGAGGACATTAAAGATGAACTTACTTATCGAATCAGGAAGTCTTCACGATACGTTGGGGTAGTACCTCCTCATCATCGAGATCAATAGAAGCAACAACCAAGCGAGATGGTTGAGCTTGAGTAACCACCGCAGTGCGCATGACCGGAGCAATGAGAGCGTCGAAGATAGCCTTATCCTCCTCCAAAACAAGAATATGACAATGCGTAGCTTGGCAAGCCTAAATGCTGGAACCCCATAAGAAACCAAGCACATATGAGCAAGTGGCAATGAAACTGAATAGATGACCTATTCTTATGAGACAAACTGAAAAGGAAAGTAAGAAACAAACCAATAGCTACGGTACAGTCCATAATGATGTCTCCAAGTTGAGAAAATGCCTCAATGAACATATGCATGAAAGGTCAGGCCTTCTCAAGAGGACCCCGCCATGGTTTGTTGCCATTCATAGCCACGTCATCTTTGCCATAGAAGTTCTAAAGGATGTCATCTTTAGCAACATTTACACCAATCGCATCATGAGATGGAACCTTTTGGAAAGAAAATGGGGGCGCATTCTCTTTCACCACAAGAGAGATGGTGAACCTCATAGTCTGCAGAAGAAGTTGGGTAAGAATGTAATCGAATTGAAAGGCAAATTCAAGACAAACGTGGAATCCATGAAATATAATTTACCGTCAGATTTGGATCCGCTAGGGATGTGAGATGTAAACGGTTTATGTCCAACCATGTCTAGACAATCTTGAACCCGTATTCTTCACAGCATCGAAGAACATGGCTTTTGTGGGTCCGACTGGAAGGGTACATGATTAGAATACCGCCACGGTCCTACAAATACTCAAGAGCAAAGTCAAAAATGGGCATCAAGTATTCATCCCCAAACTCATTCCACTTTGGAATAGGGTCCGGGTGAACCGATAGGGTAGGAACATGAAGACCTTCAAGAACGTTGACAATGACCAAGTCGATTGTTGATTGCGAGCTAAGAGTACCCTTGAAGTACCGGTCCTTGTTTCCTGAATGTTGCACCAAATAATTAAAGATAGAATAAATTAATTAGTGAAAAATATCATCAATAATGTAGCCTAAACCGACAATTCAAGAACAACAATGTACTAAAGAAATGAACTGAGTGAACTTCAGTCCTACTTTTGTAATTGGTTTAGGGTTTACAG
The DNA here is from genome assembly GCA_963920665.1 of Straminergon stramineum. Lineage (NCBI taxonomy): Eukaryota > Viridiplantae > Streptophyta > Bryopsida > Hypnales > Calliergonaceae > Straminergon > Straminergon stramineum. The sequence goes on from OY987271.1 coordinate 4,625,985, forward strand.
TGTCAAACGAAGTCGAAAGAAAAATTTACCATATCTAGGAAATTTAGGACGTCTTGGTAAAATATAGAGTTTGGACCCTTCCCTGAATTATTCAAACTACCAATGGATAAGTTGAGAATACACTCATCAATGTCAGGGACAAGGTCCAAATTCTGGATTGTTGGCGTTGGTCCATGCAGAAGGCGCTTCTGAGTAAGAGAGAACCCCGATGAAGTGTCTTTCACATTAGCGGCACTTGTTGCTACTTCTTGCAATGGTGTCTCTACGTTCCTCTTCATGCCCTTCTTCTTGGCCTTCTCTTGGTCCTTCTCAGCTTTAGTCGCAAGCCTCTTCTTCTTGTTTTCCTCAGTTTTCTTCTTGGCCACCTTCCACTGGTCCTCCTTCCTCTTATCGGAAAGTTCCCATCGCACAATGGCTTTAGCTTTGGCCTCAGTGTCCAATCCCCTCAATTCATCGAATTCAAGCTCCAAGACTACTGTATCTTTCAATGTCTGAAAGAGTTGCTCTTCATCTTGGGAAGTGAAGCCTTGGTTGCATTCCAAATACCACGGACAAGCTAGGAGATGCGGAGTTGTCCAATTCTTCAACTAGTATGGGGAAAACATGCAGTCTGGAGAAGAATGGTCCAACCAAGTGGTGAGGAATGGTGGTAAGTCTGCCTTCTCTATGGCTTTCTTGCATGGTTGTTCGGCCGAACAACTCGACAACATGACGAACACAACGTCCAACACGTCTAGTAGACCCCCTTGTCCGTCTAATAAAGTCAATTGTAAGGTTGACTTTCAAATAAAGCACTTTTTATTTCTAATCTTGACATATTTGAGTTTCATTTTATTGAAGTGTCTCAATTTAATAATCACTTATTACATTCTTAATTATGGATCATAAATAAAATGAGATTTCAAATTATCTCTGCTGTTAGGATAAGGCGTTATTCGTCAAAATTGTCATGTATACACGACACTCGTCGTGTACGACATGCGACATCAGACGAACAACTCGACACCCGAACCCCAAAATGTGTTCGACAGAACAACCCTGCTTTCTTGTCATACAATTCGAACTTGAAATACCTGCACATGTGAGTAAGATGTGAAAGTGAAGTAAGAATAGAAACATGAATGTGGTCAAGACCTACAATGTTGTAAACAAATACTAGTTGGTCCTTACGTTTATCCCGATTTTCGAAATCCATGATGAAAATTGAGAAGGCAAGTAGACATTACAAATTGCAGATGAAAACGAGAAAGGTAACGCTTAAACTAGAATCACTAAATTGCAAGTACAAGTATAGGAAGGCATTGGACTTAGCGGCATAGAATTCATGAAACTAAACATGAATAGTAATAAATTTGTATTTGGGTCATAAATTCTTGTGTCAAAACACATCTCTCGGTACCGTGACGCTTTCAACGAGGTCCCTTCTCAGGCGATGTTGATATCAAAAACTACTAAACTACAACCGCAATGCTAGAAAAAAATATTGGCAGAGGGTGGAGAAGTAGCAGGATGTATAGACAACCAAATATAAGAGAATGAGAGAATTACAACAGAAAAAAAGAATAACTAGAGACAAACTTGGATATTAATCGCTTCACAACCAGAATTGCTCAAAATCATCTAGCGTAAATGAAACTCACAAACAGTGATCCACGCAAGGGAAGAGAATGACGCATGACCCCTGTCCTCCTTGGACCCCTCTCCGGACTGAGAGACCCTCGGTTGGGGGGTCCCTCTTGCGTCGCGGCCACAAGCTCATACACATGTGAATTCAAATTACTAGACAAGGGCCAGGGCTTGGTCACCCAGTACCAAAACAAATTCTCAAAATCATCCATCGCAAATGAAACTCACAAATAGTGATCCACACAAGGGAAGAGAATGATGCATGACCCCCACCTTCCCTGGACCCCTCTCAGGACCGAGAGGCCCTCGGTTACGGGGTCCCTCTTGCGTTGTGGCCATAGGCTCACACATAGGTGAATTCAAATTACAAGACAAGGGACACTTCAATGAGATAAGAGTTGGAGAATCATACCTCTGGTGAAGGATTTGGATTAGCAGGAATTGATGCTCCACCCCCTCCATTGCCGATGCTCACCACACCTTGACCACGTCTTGGTCGAAGATTGCACTCTATTGTGTCAATTTGTTGGAGAAGTTGAGAATGCTAGAGGAGTCGAGAGAGGAAGAGGAACTACATAAACGAAAGGGAAAAGGCGGAATGAGGAAACTAGGAGCTCAGGTTCCACAAACTGTAGGAAGGCGGGGAACTCGTCCTTCGGTCTGCCACTGCGATTAGGATTGCCAACGCCAATCCCACAGGTGGATCCCAATAGGCCATAAGGCTACATATGGAAGTTCATTACTAGGGTCAAGTAATGTTTCAACATCCACATTCATTTCACTTGCGTCTGGCAATGTACTTTGTTCTTTATCAAATTGCATATTTGTGATCTGCCCTATTAAATATTAATACCTACTAATGTGGAGGTTTGGGTATTGATGTATCATATGAATAGTACTGCTAGAGTATCCTATAACCATTAGGAACAATATGACGTCGACAATAAGTGATGGAGCATTGAACCAAACTGTTTACAATAGAACATAAACACAAATATAACGTCATTAAATTGAGGGATCCCCAATTTAGTTGAAAATATGATAAGTTATTTAATAAGATAATTGATTATTGAACTTGTTAAATTATCATGCTATAGGATGAAGCATTTTAATGGACAAGTAGTACATTTCATTGTTTATGACATAATGTATGTTGTTGATGTCATGTATAGAAACCCTAGATCAGCAAATGTTGTAAACTAAGTATTTGTAGGCTCAATTAACTGACTTACCGTTACACTAGAATAGGATTCTAACATCGGTGGTGATTTACCGGTGACCAAATTCGTGAACCCATTATTGTATTATGTCGTTCAATGCAGTGAAGGTATTCACCTCTTCCATGTCTACGTTTTTCCTTCCTTCATATCTTTTTTTTCTTGGATCTAAAACAATAATTTTCCTTATGATTGGTGGTGCTAAAGGCCATCGCATGTTCTTCTTGAGTAATTTCATACATTAGCATTACACTGATCTTTGTTTGTTTCTCTCTAGGATGAGTTCAAGTATGTCTTCTGAATCAATGGTAGTTGTTAGGGCACCCGAACAAGCGGTACCAATCTCCTTTCAAGTTGGTGATTCCGGGTTTACTATTGTTAGTGCATTTCGATTGAGTATGAGATTTCTTTTAGTTGAGAAGTCACTACATATAGATGAAGAGGTATTCGATACTACAAGTGGAGAGTTGTTGCATATCCTCAGTCACGAGCCTGTATCCTTAGGCCCGTGTCGACATTGGCATTTAATGCTAGGGAAATATTTAGTGTACAGTCTATTTCAAGTGGTCTCCGAGGCATCCTGTGGTGATGGAATTCCCAGACTGTCATCTACTTCTACTCTGAAAACGCCTTTGCATAACAAAGTTAAGATTGAACCTGGAATATAGGTCATAGCAGTAGACAGCGATGACTTAGATGACCAATCACCTCCTCGCAAGCTCCTTAAGAAATCTCAGCCACCCTCGACCCAAGTCCCTTGCACTTTGTCTTTGCCTTCTCGAGTAGAGAATGTAGCCACATCTAGTTCTGGAGTAAGTCAATCTATAATTCCTTGTCTGCAAAAGCTTTGTTATATGAAAGGGTCAAGGAATCAATTCAAGAAGGTAAACTCCAAATCGATTCCTATTCATCACGTTGAATTTGTTCCACCTCTGTTTAATGGTGATGTTATTTTTGAGTTACCACTCCTCAATAGTAATGATTCCCAAGGTCAAGCGAAACTTATGAGTGGAATGGAGAAACATTATGATGGACATGTCTAGTCGAATACATATACGACAAACATCAAGAACGATGATGATCTCACATTTCAATCAATTGTGTCGGTCATCTACGCTGCAACAATAGCAAATGCGACTATCTCATGTGAAGGCACCGCGTAGCGCTCATTAATGAGACCGAATGGGATGGATGTTCTCCCATTCTATTTGAGGTTGGTTCTATCCCCCCTTCCGATTCAATAATTACTTGTAAAATTTGCTCTATGGTTCCTTCATGTATTGCAAATTGCCCTGCAAAAATATACTACATAGTCAGCACGGCGGACATGTGATGGGCATGTGTTCACTTTGGAATTCATGAGCACCTTGTGAAAATTGGAGATTGTTGTGACTCCAAGGAAAGGACTCAAACCCTAATTTCGGATCAAGTTGAGAGGAACCCCTCAGCTACAAATTCTTCTATTGTCTTAGAGGCAAACAAGGAGTTCTTAGGGGAGATGCCTCTTCAACCAGAAGGAGACCCTATTGTTCCTATTGGGTTAGACGATCTCATGTCAGTTCTAGAGAAGTGCAAGTTCATGAGTTCTCCCAGCATTCGAAATGAAGTGGCAACCTTCAAGTACTTTCGAAGATTTGGAGTCATGGATAGCATCATGAAGTTACGAGGTTGTAGAAATTGGGCTTATGTTCAAGAGAACAAGTTCTCTAGTCAAGGATCTGATTCAAACAAAGTGTTTGTCTTCAAGATGTCCGAGGTTGGTCAAGGGATCGGCATCGATTTAGTAACACGAATGCAACCTGGTGGTGATCTCGAAGATGCTTGGATTATGTTTGATCATATTAAGCAAGTCAAACAGTGGACTACCATTGCCTGTTATGTTTATGACTCCACTTACTGTAGAGTCATGACTACTATTGTCTGCGACATGCAATTTGAGGATTCCATTGCCCAAACATATTTTTGGACTAATTTGAACGCAGTGATGAGTAGGCATGGTATTGCCTTGCCTTATTTCAAGGGCTTCCTGGCGGATTGTGCACAAGCAAACTGGATTGCGACACGCATTGTATATGGAAGTGGTGACCTTTTGAAGCCTATGGTAGATCAAGAACGGACATGTCTCTTCCATTGAACTTAGTCAATGGAAAAACATACGATAGCAAACATTCGCGCCGACCTATGAGATCAACATTGGATGTTGTGCAAGGAGTACAAGGATGCAACATTGACATCCGAGTCCGATATCCGATTTCATACCATTCGTGTATGGTGGCACTCTTCAGGAGCCACAACAAAGGAGGGGATTAAATGACTAGAGCTGTGGCTAGCATTTTGGCACTTCTGATATAGACAATGGGGAGGTTTTATGTAGATTGTAAGAATATTTAAACCCATCCATTTCAATTCTCGGTGTGCAATTCTCATCATACACTTTGCATTTTCTAGTTTCTTGTAATAGCTTGTAATTATTGCCTGCAATGGATATATGTTGCTTTCATTGACCTTTGTGAGGACCTCCCGATTAATTTACCGATCGGGTCTGCTACCCTTTTAAAAAAAAAACTATTTGTTTTTCCTATCTCTAACACTTGTCTAATGGTTCAGGATTTGCCAGCGAATGAACTTGCAGAGATGCCTTCTTGCAACCTGGCCAAGATAGTCCACAATAAATGGTTGTAGTAATTTGGAAACAGAGGGAATGATTTGTATGCAGCAACCGTTGATGATTATGTTAGGGCATTCATGTAGATGGTTAGATAATACCAATTTTTAAAAGGTGAGATTCCTGGAACTGATCCAAGAAAAGAAAAACTCCTCCTCCGAGTAGCATAACGATATGCTCAACACACCGGGAATCCTAGTGGCCTTCATGATGCAATGGCAACTGTCCCGGGTCTTGGAGAATATTGCCACAAGAGATCCTCATTTAAAAGCTGAAGAAGTTTTTGGATCTCAACAGCGGATGCCAAAGTTACCTCCAAGTTCTCAACATGATTCACACTGCCTTGATAAGGTGAATTTTTTCCGATCCCATGTAAAAACAAGGTGCACTAGAGCAAATGCAGTTGTGATTTCTCTAAAGACAATTTCTAAAGAAACATTACTTCATGTTGCCGAAGAAGAGCCCCAGGTGTCAGAAACCCTATGAATGTATCAACAAGATCAGGCTCTTCTCGAGTGACAAGCGTTGAAGAGAGTGCTTGCCATGAATCCAAATGGCATATTGTTCACTTGCCCAAGATGTCGGCTAAGGCCTGCTTTGCTTTACAAGCTCTTACTAGGAAGAAATGCATCACAAAGATTGTGCAAGGCAATAAAAGAACTGCTTCACCAACTTACATAAGTGATATGGACAATTACAAAAAGAATAGGATTGAGCGGATGCAATTCTTCTTTTGCAATGATGACATTGAGCATTGCGTCAAAGGTTCAAAGAGAAAATGGGTTATGTTCAAACTTGAAGTACCAAGCATTTGGCGAGTGAAGTTTAGAACTCATCTTATGCCTAAAGAGATTTTAGATCTTTAAAATGTGGAGTTCTGTCTTCCTCAACGTCTTGAAATCTCTCCACGTAGGTTGTTTAGAAACCAAAATGTATCATCTGGAGTGCCAGATTTTGAAGTCCCACCTTATCATGCAAAATACTCCGGTACAAGGTCTGGCAAGAAAATTCGTTGGAATCCTGGCTCTCCCACAACTAAACAAGTAAACAATTGCGCTTGAGCACTTATGATTAAGGCTCTTGTCCGGTAGGTTACATTGATACCATATCCTGGATTCAGATGCATCGTAAATCTTGACTCGGGTATAGCCCCTAACGTACAACAATACATGATTACTATAGGTTCATTTCCGGATTGCACTTGTCCTAATTTCAAGGAAATGTCGACCAAGGCACTAGAGAAGAGAGGACAATGGACAAACTGCAAGCACCTATAATTTCTATTCATTGTCATATGCAACTTGGATGTAGAGGTGGATGTTTTCATTCATGCTCCAAGTTTCAGTTTCAATGAAGTCAAGCGGATTCTTGAGTGTGGAATTCTGAGGTGCACCCAAAATATGTAGGTCACCCTAATTAATTCACGACAGTTCGTGCAGAAGTAGTGAAGAGGTACACATGAAAGAATTCCTTGTATTTCCATTCACTTAGTACATGTAGTGAGACTAAAAGGGTCACTACTTTATTTATGCTATCTTTGGTTATACACATGTCTACTTTTGACTTGTATTGCACCTCTTTTCACTTTGGCATGATTTCTTGTAAGATTGACTTCAATATTTGGCTTTCTTAAAATGACTTCATGTATATATTGATCACGATAAAAACTCCATCTACTCTATTCAGTTCCAGGACCTATGAGGCTTTTTCACCGCAAGGCAAAGAAACCCCCTAGAGTTGGCCGGCAGGGAGTGTATGGGATACCTACCTAGATTGCCTTCCAAGCAATGGACTCCTAAATACTTTTTTTATCAATTTTTTAACATTAAACTACTCTAAGTGGAATGAGGGCAGCACCCTTACACCATCCTAATATGCACCCTAAAATCCTCCAATGACCCTAGTACCTACCTTGGGAGGTTAGGGCAATCTACTAGGCCTAATTTTGCCTAAAATTAACCCTTCGGGCACCAAATGGGTCAATTTGGTGTCTTGAAATTAAATTTCAGCACACCACAACCACCCCAATTCCTAACTAACTTCCTAAATTGATGCCCAAGACTTCCCTAATTCCATAGATCCCATCCCTAACATATTCACCCATTCTTTTTAGGCCAATTAGTTTCTTCCTTCAATTTCTAATCCATATCCTAACCCTAATTCTACCCCTAATTTGGGCAGCGCTTCCGCGCTTGTCCTAAAACCCTAAAAAAATCCTCATAGACCCTCTACACATTCACACCCCACAAGAACATTGCATGCAAGTCATAGAACTATTGCTTCAAGATGGATAAGAAAATATCATATTGTAATTAACATTACATTTGGATTCAGTGGAATCACAAGGAAAAAAAAGATGAAATACCCAGAATGAACTACCGCTAGATGGGCAGCAAACCTTGTCCCACTAAAATGATTGCCCTGGCTTCGTCCTTTCTTGGAATTGGTCGAGACTGGTCTTGTTGGAAAGCTGACTTTCTCCTCTCCATCCTCCCAAAAATTCACGTTAATCCGCTTTGCCGAACTCCCATAGTCGCTCGCCAAAGTCGTCGATCTTCCGTGGCGGTAGCGGCTTGACCTCCTCGCACTAAATCGGCCGCTCGGTCCTCGTCCTTGCTCGGAATTGGTCGAGACTGGTCATGTTGGAAAGCTGACTTTTTTCTCTCCATCCTCCCAAAAATTCAGCCCATTCTGCTCTTCCAATCTCCCGCAATCAATCACCAAAGTTGGCAGTCCCCTCCCAATTCCACAAAAACCTAATTTCCTCCACTCCAATTCCCATCTGACCTCACTCCCATCCTTCCTTCACCACTTTTTCTCAAAAAATGGTGACCTACTCGACAAATTGTCCTACTTTGGTTCCCTCATCTTAATCTCTAGCTTCTCATGCTTTCAAAACGCCCTTCATCACCAAGAATCCTCCCCAACACACATGCACACCAAGGTGCGAAAATTGAGAGAGAGTTGAGAGAGTTGAGAGAGAGAGGGCTCCAAACTCTAATTTTGCTTACATCTAACTTTCTAACGGATTAATTTTCTAAACTCCTTTCATCCTACACTAATTCACTGTTAATCCACTAATTTGGTGCAAAACGCGCCAAATTAGTGCAAATCGCACTAGGTTATTGTAAATCCGCTAATTTAGTGTAAATTGCTCTATTTTAGTGTTCTACCCCCTAAATTACTGTAAAACCCTCTAACTTACTGTAAAATCCTATTTTAGTGTTTCTAGCCCTATTTTAGAGTTTTACCCACTACACTAGTGTTTTAGTCATAGTTTTAGTTTAACTAACCTCTTTTGTGTTTTTTCTTCTTTATTATTTTTGTGGTTTTTAATTTACTTTTAGTTTCATGTCCTACTTCTAGTCTTTTGTTTTCATTTTCATTTTTCATTTTTTGCTTTCATTTTCTCATCATTTTACCGTTAGCCTAATTTGGTTACTCTACCAAATCTTGCTTAACCTCTTTTTCGTTTTAACTCCCCATTTTTTCCCTAGAATTTCCCCTAATTTCCTCCTAATTGCATTTTCTAGCATCTTGCCCTAACCTCATGAAGTTTCCATTGCTATTTAGCGGAAAACTCCTTAATTGATGGTTATGGCTTTATCCGGAGTACTAACACTTCCAGATTTATAAATTCATGCCTAATGTTTATATTTTTGGATTTTTAAATAGTGAACCAATATGGTGGTTCATAGGACCCCTATCCATTTTGTAGACTCTAAAGATTTCTATGTACTTTAAGTCCTAAAACTACGCATTCAGGTTCTACAAATTCGTGGAAACAACGTTTGTCGTTGTTTGTCAATGAATTCACTCCATTTCCAAATCTACTTTATAATAGATGAATAGGAGACTACTCTTGTTTATACCCTAAACCCACCCAATGTCCATAGTTACAGGTTTGAAAGTATATATCCACGCTTACATGTCACATAACGGTGGTTAGAGGTTTCAGTCTAGCATTTTGCATTCACGGATATAGATTCATGTCCACGGTTATAGGCTATAAAGTGCATATGAATGCTTATAGGTCACACAAGGGTGGTTACAAGTTCCAGTCGAACGTTTGAGTCCAACATTTATGTCCACAGTTATAGGACCCTAAACCCCTTGGAATTCATTGTAATTCCGAGTATTCCCCAAAAAAATGTCCCTTTTTTTATCACAGAAATAAGTTTTTTACAAATTTCTTCTTATTCTCCAAATCCCTACTCAATTTTTCCCGCTCTACACTCGTATACTAGCTTTGTTGTAACACACTATAAGAAAAATTGTGTCCTATATGATAGAAACTTGACAAAAGTTTGTCAATTGTTTTGTCAGTGAGAACTTGTAGATTTAGTCACTAATTTGACAAAATAATTTCAACTATTTTGTCACTTTGCTAGAATTTTCGTGAACTTCTATTTCCTAATACCCTCCTTTATTAGTTGTTCCATTGCCATGCTACCATGATGGCCTAATCAATGGTTACAAATGTCCTCATATTTTGCAAAATACAAAATATGAAAACTGAAACTACTTCAAATTTTAACCTTCATATATTGAGCAATAATGCATATTCAACATGACATTTTACCATTGCTTCACGTCAATCCATGAACCATTTATTTTTTGTGGATTTGAGAAGAGAAGAGAAGTTGTTTATATATACACGAAGTGGTAGGAGGTAGAACAACCCATGTGGGATATGGAATTTAGAAGTTGCAAGAACTCAACCACTCATAGATAAGTTTAAAATAAGAATTGTGTGAAAACTAGAATTTCAAACCTTATTTAGCCATAGTAAAATAACTTTTTGCAAAAAACTTTGAACTAAAAGAACTTAGTAAATCAATTCAAATTTCATGTCCAAAAATACGTTTGATATTTTGATCCTCCAATAAAAAATTATGAACAAATTTTAGAGAGGTGATGGAAGGAAATTTTTTTGGACCTTTTTGATACTCTCTAAAATTTGCTCATAATTTTTAATTGGAGGATCAAAATATCAAACGGATTTTTGGACATGAAGTTTGAATTGATTTACCAACTTCTTTTAGTTCAAAGTTTTTTGCAAAAAGTTATTTTACTATGGATAAATAAGGTTTGAAATTCTAATTTTCACACAATTCCTATTTCAAATTTATCTATGAATAGTTGAGTTCTTGCAACTTCTAAATTCCATATCCTACATAGGTTGTTCTATCTCCTACCACTCTTGGTATACATAAAGAGCTTTTTTTCTTATAAGCAACTCAAACCAAGATATCTATGGCAATTGATGAAAGAGTATATGTATAAAATAGCAAATGAAATCTTTGGATTTTTAGCAAATCATCTATCTTAGCAATTATTAGTGAGTTTGTATGTCATCCATGAACAACTGTTGCCTTAAAAATAAGGGGAAGAGAACCAAACATCAATTACAAATTTGACAACAATTTGACAAAAAATTGACAAGTTCTTACAAATTGAGAAGATGAGGTAGTGATAACATGGCTATTGTCATTTCAGACAATTCGCTGTCAAAAACTTGCCATCTTGGACTGCATTTCTTTGTAGTGACAATACATTTATGGGAGGCTTGATTATGTGATGTATTATACAACAGTAGGTCAATCTCGCATTCAATTTTTTTCCATGCCTATAGGGATTTGGTATCCTCAAGAGCTGATTGCATTGACCAATGTGAATAATCTATCTTTATGGATGGGCCGGGTACAACTGCTCAAAACTTTTGAGAACGTCATTCGATAGATTTATAGTCTATACCATGCATCAATAAGAATTGATTGGACATCTATCGCTTCACAATTTCTATGCATCTATTGGGAGGCCATCTCCTTATGAAATTAAAGAGGTGGGGATTACCTTGTTTGGAAACCATGTGAAAAAATCGTTTAAGGTTCCAACAAAGCACTTAGACACACTAATGCATTAGGGTTTTCCATCTTGACGTGATGTTGGCATTTCACATCATGATGTCTGTCAACATCAGTCAAGATGTGTCTGGATCATGACCAAATGCCAACGGCTAGAAAAAAAATTATTAATTTTTTTATTACACAGTGATTTTAGTTTATCCCAAGGTAAAAAGGGCTGACAAAGTTCGTTAGGTTTTTCCTTTTCATTGTCTAGTCGATGGATAGACTTTGACTAGATGGTAATTCTGTCAACTTGACAAATGGTCTGTCAACTGCACAGATTGTCCGTCAATTATATAGACGATTCGTTAAATGCACAAATGGTCCATCCTTGGGATGGATGGATCGTCAAAGGGATGGGAGCTTCGGCGACTAGAGAACCTATTTGTTCAGCCGTCAATACCCCGTCCTTTCTGTGAGCCTTCAAGTTGACACTTGGAACTCAAGGTTTTTATTATGGTTTTTTGTTAGTTTTTTAGTGTATTTATGTGCAAAAAGACATAAAAAGAGAATTTGTGTGGTATTTGGTAGAAGTCCCTACCAATATAGTGAAAGGTCATTCTAGAAGTATAGAGTATCTAAAATATTCCAATTTTCTACTTATAGTGCCTAGTTGAGAGTTTGAGAGGTCATTTAACCCCTTATGCAAATTCGCTTCGAAGATACGGGCACTATACAGAAGCTAGAAATAAATATAATACTCAAGGACTTTTGCCCAATGTGCAATATAAGGCCATTTTTTTGGATGAATATAGAATTTGGAGAGAAGATCTAGTTTAGAAATTTTCACCATATTTGCAGTTGCTGTAGTACTTTAAATATTTTTTGGTATAAACTCACTAGAAGAAATCGTAGAATAGGAGAAGTATCGAAAATTTGACTAAGCATGGGGTCTAATGCATTGGACCTATCGCTTTGCCTACAAGCCCGTATGAGTGTTGTGCATGCAAGGCCGACTATGTCATGCTGCAAGTGCGATGGTCATCCAGTGGGCCGGTCATTTGTTGTCAATTTCAACCTATCACCAAATTCAAGTACGTGAAGGACGCCCCATGCATAATTTCGTAGGGAACAATCAGGATTGAGTGGCTGACTAGAAAAAGGTTTTTGGAGGTGTAGACGTTTAGTTGAAGTCGACTTCCCATGAACTTTCTAATTCCCACAACATGGCACTAGAAGACATGGTCGTAGGGTTCAATAGAGTTCACTTCCACAATCAAAGGATTTGATGCATCTTGATTCACTCATTCACTGGTGTCTCTTCCTATATATCAGTTCAGCTTACCGATATAATTGCAACAAAATCAGGGAAGATTTCAATTGACGAGACTCTAATATATAGATCTAGGCAATCTCACAACATTAATGACAATCCAATCGATAAATATATCAAGAGAAATGCCAATAACCAACGACTACTTCTCTTTTATACCCTAAGTCCTCATTTGCATACAAAATCGAGTGGTTCCCACCTTCACTCTTTGCATACCCTCATTGCTACAATTGCCACTACAAGCCACTTCCTCACACTTGCATGTTTGTTCAATTCATCGCTAATTCATTGTGCAAACAATTTAGCAATACAACCCACAATGCCAAGTGAGAAGGCTAGAGTGTCCACGGATAGATCCACTACTTCAAGAAGACGATGAAGAAGCCATTGTTCATATGCATGGTAAGGGCTGGATCTTTATTTTTGCAGTCATATTGCTACATTCGTCCATCACTATTCCTCTTCCAATATGATTGATTTGTCGTCTTTCTCAATGCAAATTGTTCCATCCTGGTTTGTCATTGTTCGTAGCATGAAATTTTACAGCCGAGTCTTTGTCAAATACGCTAGAGGTAGACTTCTCCACATTGTCTAGGTGAATGTTGTGGCGACGTGAAACTGTCAATTTTTTTGGTTTATCTAGTAAAACTAACCGGAAACTAGAGATGGGTATCCGAATTTAGCTAAAGAACCATTTAGGGCTAAAATAAGGAAGGAAAATGAGATATTGAGGTGATTTGCTGAATCCGGTCTTAGGGAGTGAACGGATAGGAGCGGATGTTTGACCGGATAGGTGATGGATCGGATATCACATAGGAACCGGATCCGGAATAGGTCATGATGAGGTGGCACGGAGCCCAACGACTATATAAGGACTAGGGCGCTGGGCTGCCTAGATCAAACTATTTTTCATTTTTCGTTTTCCAAGCGCTCTCTGTGCTCTTAGTTTTCAGTCTACGCTTGTCACTTAGCTTTCTGTGTCATTCTTTTGTGTCAGTGTCTGCTGCGAGAGTTGTAGTCTTTAATCTTACAGCTTTGATTTCCGGTTGAGATTGGAGAGAGAAAGTGAGAACGAGATGTGCAGCTAGGAGAGAGTGAGGTAGAATTAGAAAGGGTTCCGAGAGCGCTTATTTGTGTCCATGCCGCAGCTTAGGAGAAGTAGAGGCGGACAAGCTAGTACGTCCTCGATGGAGGTGAAGCTCCGGAAGGTAATTCCAGTTGTTCCCTCCATTGAACCAGCCAAGTCTCAACTCATGGAAGATTTAAGTTCCATGGGCTGCTTAGGGTTTGCTGAGAAATCCTAGGGCTTCAGGGAGGAGTCAATAGTGAGAGAACTCTTGGGCAAGCTGTCCAATTAGTTTGATAACACTTTGAAAGCGGTTCCGCATCTCTGGACGGAGGGTGTTTGGGGAGAAATTTATAGTTTCCGGACAGGAGGATTAGGAATGGCGAGCCGGAAAGACGAGCTCGTCCGCGGAAAGTTCCAAGGTGCAGTCAATCCAAAGGACGGATACGCCGTGGAGGACTACATCAATGAGCAACAGCGCTAGTTGTTGCAATTCTTAGTTCCAGTCCTGCATCTGGAAAAGCCGACGAGGGTGACCATCTCCCTTGCCAACACTATCTTCGGTGCTCTAAGAGGAGACCGGAGAGTCGACTGGGCTTGGATCATTTCCGATCTGGTCGCCCAGCTCGTAGGTAGAGTGGGAAAGAGTAGGGCCACTCCGGTGTGTCCCTACCTTATCCACCTCTACCATTCCCACCAGCTCCTGAGTGCAGCAGAGAAGAAGGTGTGGAAGGCTCAAGAAGTTCTCCTGAGGTACGGAGAATCGGAAACGGATGACGAGATGGAATTCGATTCCAAACCCGAGGAAAACAGTGAGTCAAAGGAGGAGGAACCGGATTTATCACTGATCAAGCGACAGAAGACGACCTCTCCCAACAAGTGAGGGATGCCACCTGCTCATGACACCTCAGCTCCGAAAGAGAAACCGGAAGTTAAAAAGATTGTGTCGGAGGAATTGGATCCTGACGACCCATTCAACCCTCTCGTCAAGATCCTATGCGATGTGAGAGCGGATTGGAAACTGAAGAGGAGGATCCTGCTCATGATCGAAAAATTGGTGGGAGCGGCACCAAACAGAGAGCTACCAGAGAAGGTAGCAAGCTGCATTTCCGATCCGGTTGAGTCCCGGAAACAGGAGGCGAAGATCCAGAGACTGCAGGAGGAAGTCGATCGGGCAAAGATAGAACTCCTTGTCCTCAAGGACAACTTTGCAACTACTCAATCCATGGCGGATGAGTCTCAGAAGATGGTGGAGCGGGTGAAGGCCACATTCAGGGAAACCGGAATGGCCGCAATCAAGGCAAAACTATTTGACGAGAAGGTGGATGACGAGAAGAAGCCATCCGGTTCTCGGATGGTGAGGATTCTCACAGACTTTGCCGAGCAGGTAGAAGCGGCAATGAAGGAGGCGCAGAAGGCAGTGGACTAGATGGAGGAGAGTACCCGGATACTATCGGGAGCAACTTATTCTCACGGAATTCGACTCTCGGATATTTCTCTCCCGGATTCGTTCCCAGACGTAACGGTAGGAGAGGGGAAGGATGCGACCCCTAAGTCCAAGAGATCGGAGGTTAGGGCAACTCAGGCCAATATGCCCGGAACCGCCATCGACTTAGATTCAATCCGAGGATCTATAGAAGGCGAACAGGTTCCAAATCCTCAAGAGGGGGAGCAAAATCGGAACTTGAACGAGATTTTCGAGCAGATGGAGCTAGGAGCGAATAGTGCCACCATTAGATCTCGGGTGGGCACTTAGCGTGTAAATAGTAGGTAGGTTAGGAACGGAATCGGATCCTATTCCGATCCGGTTAGGAGTAGGTAGGAAGCGAAAAGTCCGGCCCAAGTCGCGGCGGAACTTTTTCAGGCATTTTCGCCTACTTGTACTTTTTGACTTGTATTTAAGTCAGGCCCGCGAAGGGTACAAAGAATCTTCTTTTTGCAAATTCCTTGTACCTTTGTATGCGCTCTTGTTTTGTGTATATCTCTCAAGCTTGCAGGTTTGCATGATGAGGAGTTAGTAAGGTGTAAGGGCAAATTTGTGACTTGATCTCTCCCTTTGGTGTGATAGTTTCCGATCCTTAGTGTGTAAACAGGTTGTAGGAGTGTTGGGAGTGGACTTCAGTACCTCAGCATATTTAGAGTTGTGAGTTCCGGGTGAGATAGCCACTGTTAGGCTAGGCAGATAGGGAGGGTATCCTTAGTCGCACTAGAACTCCTGGATGGGAAATCCGGTTGAGTGCCCGATCTTTTGAGAGGTCTCACCACCTTAGTTGGTAAGCGGAATAACTCTATTTAGTGTTGGAACGGACGGGTACACTTGTAACCACCTAGCTTCGCACGGGTAGGAATTGACATCAAGGTTGTTGTAGTAAGAACGGATCGTACGGGGGATTTATGTGTGACCTGCAGACCGGATTGCTAGTCGAGCTGTTGTGAGGGATCAAACTGGATCCGAGTTAGCTTAGGAGAAGAAGAGGTAGATTGTCGCGCCCCTTAGTGACACTTACCACCTTAAATTCCCTTCCAATACTTCTCAAGCACTTGATAGTTTAGTGACACCAAGGGTCACGCTCTTCTAACACTGCACATGCCACACACATCCAATGTTAGTCCCCACTTTCAACTCTTTGTACTAAGTCCCAGTCAACGGGACTACTAGCACACACACACACACACATCATGACACCGGGGCATGTTACTTGATAACATGGGGCGGAACTTCCATCTTATTGTGCAAGGACCCATGGTGGCACTACTCACCATGGTCCTAACCGCCCTTGAGTGTAACCCCAACTCCATACTAGATTCCTTGTGTATTTGCTACTTTCCACTTCATCACTAATCGGGACTCACCATTCGGGATACCTCACATAGCCTAGCAAGGAGTGGGACTCCACCCAACCGGTTCCACGGGACACCCACAAGTGTCCCATGGTGCCTTGGAGTGGTGGTGACCCCACACCACCAACCTTGAGTCACCAGGACTCACCAAGGCTCCAAAAGGGAGTGAGGAGGGAGACCAAACCCTCCTATAGTACTTTCTGTGGGATTCATCAGACCCCCCCCCCCTTGTATGTCAAGGGGGACTCCCAAACACCCTTTGGTTTTGGAAGACCACCCCGTTTCTCCCGATTCGCGCTAGTTTGGGATTCCCGAACTTCCACCCGGCATAACTTTGCGGTCCGGGATCCAAATCGCACATGCGACCCCATTTTCGACATCTACGCGACGCGTAGATGCCGATGGACTACTTACTTGCTCCATTCGGACAAGTATTCGCAAAGTTATCGCCCTCCAAAGATTCGGGACACTCCCGACGCGACCGGGACACCCCCAACTTTTGACTCGCAAGTCCAAATCATGCGTTCTTTAGACGGTTAGAAGCGTCTTTTCAAGACCTTTCCAAGCATGTATCACACACCCCCAAATTTGTCCGGATCAGAGCGCTAACACGCTCTGATTGCTCGGGACTCCTAGTCCCCCTCATCTCATCTCTTGCAAGGCTTGGGGAGTCACCCCCAATGTCCCCCTTGCTCACCAAGGTGGCACAGGCACATCTTGTGATGAGGGTCGTAACATAGATCAAGTGGTCCTTCAGCCACTATAATCCACTGAAGGAGAGGTGGGCCGACCACTCACAAAATCAAGTGGCGACCCCTCTGATGATCCAACAGAGGCAAAATTAAATTGGAATAGAAGTAAGGTTACATACTGGCAATTTGGAACGGGTTGATCCAGAGGAGTACCAGAACCGGAATTAGAGAAGTCCTAGTATTGGGATAATTGTGGAAACCGGGTAGTTCTGGAATCAAGAAGGAAGTAATCTGATCCAAGACGATCTAGTGGTTGTTGGATTCCGGTTTTAGATCTAGGACCGGAAAGGAAGATTTGGAAGTTAGAAAGGCTTATTCGCTTAATTAAAATAAATACTTCATAGAATCTCGTGGGTTCAATCTTTAGAGTCACTTAGTTATGCTCTAGGGTGATTTTTGTGAGTATAATAGGGAATTTACTTGCTCTATGCTACAACAAATGTCAATGTAACAAAAGGATATCCACATGTTGCTTTTAGAGCAGGTTGGAAGGCTTTTGCAAGCTTTCACACCATTTGCAAACATTGATCTCTATAAACCCCTTCCATATTGGCCTTCCTTCCAAAATTGAGCAACTCCTTGTTTAAACTTTGGTCACAATTTGCAGCAATGCAGCCGCTACAAGCCATATGTGATGTAGAAATGAACAATAAACAATTGTTAGAAGTCTTCTTGTCACAATGTGAAGGAAGTAGCGTCCAATGCTAAATTGCAAAGTCGACGAGAGCTCTCTCTCCTTGCTCCAAGCACCTCAAGTATTGAGTGTAGTCTATACTAAACCCTTCACGTAGGGTAACTTCCATCGCCATTGATTTAGCCAATCACTGTATGCGTTGTTGTCTGTATTGAACGAAATACTATCTTGTCTTTATATTGTCTAATATAACCCAGTTCTATGCTTAAATACACAAAATACGACAATGTTGTGGCCTCAAAATATGGAAGTAAAGTAAAAAAAATTAAATTAAATTGCACAATTTAAATCTAACCATTGCCGAACTATTTCATGTTTGTTATGTCGACATTTAAGTATAGGACCCCCTGTGAAACTGCCCACAATCCTAAAGCATAGGTCAATTTCACCCTTCCAAGCTTTTAAGGGTTAGTAATTCTAAGAGAATTAAGGGTTTGAGTGTTAGTTTGTCCTAGTGTTTTTTCATCAAATTTTCATCAATTTTTTCATCAATTTTTATTTATAAAAAAAGACAACCATAGGATCTTTTTGTCGACTTGTACAAGAACATTCAATTGTAAAATTTTAGAGTGAGTATCTCCATCAATTGCAAGTTCAATGTGCTTAAAACTTCAAAATGTAGGCTTTTCTAGCCCTTTCAAAACGTGAAGTTTTGTCTTTCAACATTCTTATAGAAAACCTCATATGTCCTATAACTTCTGCATTTTGTCATATATTGAAACCATATGAAAAAAAGTTTAACCAAAAAGGCTTTCATATTCATCTTTAAAAAATTTGTAAAGTGGAAGATTGTACTAATTTTCTTTTTAAAACTAATATGCTAAGATTCCTACGAGGTTTTGTAAGAAATTAAGAAATTAAATATCTTATATTTTAATTTTAATTTGAAAATTTTCAAAATTGAGAGCAAAAGACAACTTTGTTAAGTTTGTTTGTTTTTCTACCTTCATGGCCTACAAAATAAAACTCCTCATAACTTTTACCTCGTTCTTCGGAATTGAATAGTTCACATTTTTTGAGTAGTTATCAACCTACTCAAATACAAAATTTCCTAAAAAATAATTTATATTTTTCAGAATATATTTTTTGTTGCTTTATTTGGAATTGAAGTTAAAAGATGCCCTTCTAAGTTCTAAATTTTGCAATATTTATCGGAATAATGAGAAACAAAACTTCTTACATAGATTATAATGAGTACCAACTATCCTTAAAATTTCATGCAAAACTTCAAAATTATGAAGTCAATAGAGTTTGCCAAAACAAATATTTTGTTAAAATGGCAATATTCTTAGGCCATTTTCCCATTCATTTTCTAGGACTCGTACAGATTTCAAACTGCACGGTCTGAACCTAAGAGTGCCAAGTTTATGGAATACCGCCATTTTAACAAAATATCCATTCCAAGTTCTCAAAAAGCCCATAGTGGGCTGTTTGGTCCTTTAGAGTTAAAACTTTAAATTTTATAATCTTGAAAAATAGTCAAAGTGTTTGAAAAAGACTTCCAAAGACTTCTATATTAGACTAGTACAATGCTGTCCCTTTGAAATTTATAAAAGAATTAAAGAATTAAAACTTCTTCACCCCTAGGGCACTAGAAACAGTAGAAAGTATTTTTTTGAGAGTTTTTCCACTAAACATGCCCTGAGTCCTTCAGAGATTCGTAACGATGTACTTGCCATAAACTCATGATACTGTCCATTATAAGTAAGCTTCCATCAAACTTGGAATTTCAGATACTAGACTAGCAACTTGCTATGAAAATCACTCGTGCTTCGACCACGGTACTGCGAAAACCGCTACTTAAATCTCACAAGATCGACACAGAGGATTCAATGCAACCTCAGTTGCACATTAAATAGCATGACCAAATAATGCAAAATCATAACCAAGGATTTCAAGTAAGTGAAGATGTCTGAGGCAGAAAACTAGCACAATCATCTTTTACTGGTCTTCTCAGAACAAAAATTAGAAACCTCTTTCGAATAGAGCTTACACATTTCACTCCTGTTTGATTAATTTGCTCTTTGCTTCGTGGAAACCATTTGAACTTGTAACAGAACTCTTTGCTGAAAAAAACAGCTTCGGATCTTGGAATAGAAAATGTGCAAACATGGCTTTCAACTTCTAAATGCGTAACAAAAATTCCGAAATTTCAACATTGCTCAGCAAGAAAACATAAGTCCTACGGAGTACTTCGACCCATGCACTGGACACCGTTTTATGAAGTAGTAATCGTGAACCTGGTATTTCATTAAATGCTGTGTAACTATGGCGGGTTTAGCCCATATGGAGGAACTCTTTACACCACCGAAGCTGCGTCTGGTCCTTGACCAGCGATTCTGGGAACAGTGAACATAATTTGACTATCTAGCTTTTTCAGAAGTCATCAGACCCTGTCTAGCTACCAAAAGAATGGTGATAGTATCAATGGCTGTGTACAATGTTTTCAATGACTTTGAGAACTAAATCTGATGAGTTATTGATTGATTTACATGTGGAACTGCTTCTGAATCAGGTCCACCGTCTTCTCGTTGATGCGGAAAGCCTTCTCCAACACCTCGTCCTTGATGTCAGGAGTGAACAAAGCGGGTGCAATTTGTTGCACACCGGGGTTCTGGCTGCTCAAAGCGGCGAATGCCAAAGCGGGGCCCTTGCCCACATTCAGCTGGAAGTGCACCAAGCCCTTGGGGAACACGAACAGCTCGCCTTCCTTGAGGATGGTGGCAAACAAAGTGTTGTTGGTGCTCACGAAGCCCACGTACAGCTCGCCCTTGGCCAGGATCAGAATCTCGGTGGCTCTGGGGTGCGTGTGCGGGGGATTGATGCCGCCCTTGGCGAAGTCGATGCGAGCCGCGGAGATGCCCAAAGTGTTCAATCCGGGGAACTGTAGGACGGTGGCGGGCGTGACTGCGGCGTTGTTGGGGTTGTTGGTGTTTCCTGCGATCTTCAAGCCAGCGAACGTGAAGTCGTTCACGGAGACCTTGTCGGCGGGCTTGCAGGTGAGTCCGTTGATGGTGAGTCCGGTCTTCAAATCTGCGACGCAGAAGTCTTGAAGTGGATCCTCGTCTGCTGCCATGGCGAGCATGGGCACGAGCGCCACGCTCATCAACACGGCCACCGTCACCCACAAGCTTCTGCGGGCCATGATGCTCATGTCGAGTAGATCGATATCAGTCGCTTCTAGCTCCTGGAATTTGAAGCTTGGTTCAACCCTGGAGTTCGATCACTTGCAGGTCGAGGTTTCTCAGTTGCAGGATAGTAGTGTGCACGGAGCTGGTGGAAGAAGCTGAAGATTGGGACTGGAATGGTTGCTGCTGTGACAATTGTTTGAGCTGTTGTGGTTTATGTAGATCCCGAGTCCATGACTTGCACTCGTGATGAAGCGCGTTTTCCAAGACGCGTTGGTGGTGGCGGGAAGGAAAACCCTGAGAAAAGCTCGGCGGAGGATTAAGGACGGGAAATTGTGCCAGTAACGGTCAGGTCCAATGAAAGTCAAAGGAGCTGACATCATGGTAATGCGAATTAACCCTTGAACGCCGGGATGGTGACCATGGAAATCTGCCATTTTGGAACCGTTTGACATCATCTACTTTTAAGAAACAAAAATACTCATTGGGAGTCAAACTATACTACTGTAGAAGATTTTCCCTTTCCACCTCTAATTTCGAGGATGAATAGTTGCACTTCTGTCCTACACATGAGAATTTCTTGTCATTCATCGGACAAAAAATGTCTCCCTCGTCATTTAGGGGTTAAAAACTTGGCATTTTCCAAGATCCAATCAGCTAGTTTGACTATTCTTCCTCCTTCATTTTACATTTTTCTTCTTCTACAGACAAGTAGGGAATCCATGACTATAACCCTTAATCCTTAAAACCCATAAGTGATGGGGCGGATATTTTTTGGTCCGATAAGTGATAAGGAATTTTCCTCTGTAGGAGAGAAGTACAACTATTCATCTTTAGAATTAGGGGTGGAAAGGGAGATCTTCTATAGTAGTTTGACTCCCAATAAGTATTTTTTATTTTTTCAAAGTGGATGATGTCACACGGTTTCAAAAGGCATGATTTCCAGTTTTCCACGGTCACTAGCCTAGCATTTAAGGGTTAAAATGGCAATGCAAGCCCCAATGCCCCATGGGCATTTTGAAAATTTTCAGATAGTTTTATTTTATTTTAAATGTTTTTAAGCTTAATTGGCATACAAAGAGATGTTTGATTAAGAAATATATTTTTTTTAAACTGAGATTGTATTCTTGAATCTAATAATACAAATCCTAGTTGAAAAAAAGGTTCATCACCTTTGTCCTACTTATAATTTTTTTAGTGATATCAATGCCCCAATAAGTTTAGCATCTAATTAAAAAAATATGTTTTAACCTTGAACAAATTGTAATGCCAACTCATCATGAAGTGTATGATCAACCCTTTTATGCCCTTCACTCTATGCATCCAAAGGTTTTCTTAGTCCCTTTTCGGATTGATCATACAATATACAAACTTTGAATATCTTTTCTTGAATTCCAATTGGCTTTAAAATATTCATTTTTTTATATATAATATAAACTAAGTTTATTTTTTCTGAACCATATTTTCCCCCCCTAAATGGCCTAAAGTCCCATTTTCCCTTGAAGAGACAAAATAGATTTTGGATAGGCTCCTGTGGGCTCAATTTTCACAGTGATTTTTTGAAACTTTGTTAAAGTAGAAAAATACATGGTCTTTTTGGAAATGTAATTTTTATTTCAATTGCTATAAAAAAGTAAATTTATCAAATATGTAACACTAAAGGCAACAGCAAAATCACAAAAGAAGGATTTGTCAGGCAATACAATTTGAAAACCACAAAAAGTCAAATTAGAAATTTTCAAAAATTTACTTTCTATAGAAAGTATTTTTGTCTACATAGAAAATATTGATTTATTCTATTTGGACTAGTGATGAAGAACGTTATGAATAATCTTGTTTCTCAAAGAATCTAAGCATCTTTCGAACAAAATATCTAGTAGAATTCATTTTTTAACTCAATTTTCATAGTTTTTCAAAAAAAAGGAATGGTTTGGGTTTAGTTTTTTTGCTAGAATAATCTCACCATTGGGATTATGGTGTTTCAATTCGACCTTAGACCACTTAATTAATGATTTAGTTTTTCTTTCAACCTTATACCTACTTCAACTCAACAATTTAAAAAAAATGAAAATCAAGTGTATTCTTTAGAATTTTTTCTTGGACTTTCAACTCAATTCTTCAACAAGAAATCTTTTTAATTCAATCTTTTTAGTACAAAAATTTTCAGCTCAGAAGATACAAAGCTTTAAAACCTAGTCAGGTAAGGTACAAAAAAATCAGTTTTCTTCACTTCAAAGTTCAATGGCAAATATCTTACGACCCACATAGTGAAAGTTTCTGAAATTTCTTCCACATATTTTTATAATAGTCTAGTGCAAGACCCTCTGGTTAGATATGCAAAAAAAACAATTTGGCTAAAGTTTTTTGGCACTCTACAATAGAAATGGCAGTTTGACTTCTAAGTGGAATTTGATGAAAAAAAGGTCCTTTGGACTATAGGGTTAGTCCAAGAATTCAATGAACTATTGCAATTGCAAGATCTTAGTTTTTAAAAGCAAATACAAGTTTGTTAATTATATTTTTTTGTTTTTCATTCTTAACTTTTAACTTCAAAATCCTAAATTCAAAATACTTTAGCTTCTAAGTTAAGAATATATTTTTTAAATTTCAAGCTTCAATTTTTGTAAATGGAGTAGATATTACTAGTATACATTAGAAGTCGTAAACATTTCATACACCCTATACTTTGAAAAATTACAATAATAGTTTCTCAATAACCTAGTACAAATTCTAAACATGAACATGCACAAGAAATCTCAAAAAAAATTCCATATAAAAAATATTAGAATTTCATTATTCAATTCTATGTAGACTAGATCTAGCTTAATAATGGTAATTTGATTTTATCCCCAAGGACCATGGCACTTTTTAGGTAGAAATTGTCAAAAATTGTCACTTTTTAGGGCAGTGAGAAAAGAATGGAAAAAATGTTTTCATGGAAATTCAACTATAATAGTCAAATTTGAGCTAGACTTCTATAGTAATGCATGGAAAATTTTCAAAAGATATGACCTCATAGATTGAATAACGTTTAAAGTTAGAAGAAGATTTTTTCCGACCTTCTTTGATAAGGTCAACAAACTTAAATTCACCCTAGAATGAGATTTTTGCACTACAAATGGTTTTGGTTTTTTACGCTTGCATCCTATATCAAGTTAATTCTATTACAAAAAGTAGAAAAAGAGTTTTTAGATGCTATACAAAGCTACCATGGCTTCTCCAAAAGTTCAAGTTAACATAACTTTAGATCTTGGCATCTAATCAAAAAAAAATTATTTTTATACTAAAGAGATATAGATTGGCACACCTTGTGTCAAAATTTCATAAACATCTGACCAAAATTGACTTAATGCAAGACTATTTGAGTTTTTTTACATATCATGTAGAATGGTCACTTGGTTCTTTGGGGGCTAACCCCTAAAGGATGGAAGGTGATTTTCAAGTAAAATTATTAAAAAATACCATTTGGAGGGGCATTAATCAAAATTAGAAATTAAATTTCTTTTTAATGTCAACTCTACAAAAAGTGTATTAGACTATATGATTATATGAACAATATGTAGAAAAATTTTCTGCCCATTTGACCTTGTGGATTGCAAGTTTGTAACATTTGAAATTTGACAAAAAGTTTCTCTCATTTCAATCTGAAAAGGCCAACACACTTTTGAGTCCTATTGGAGTGAGACTTTTTTTCAACCTTAAATTGAGCTTGTGCACCATGGAATAATACATGTTGTGAAGTGCACAAATGCAAAATTTCAAAAGCAAAAGAGAAGTCTTCTTTATTCTAAATCACTTTGCAATACAAAATGATCACTACACTACACATTTTTTTTGATGATTTTTTAATTTTTAAGCTCTAAATAATTATTTTTTTTGAGATTTGAATAGTGAATATTTAGCCAAGCATATAGGAGATTTGGAAAAAATTCAAGAATCATTGTATACACAAATTTCAAGGTACAATTGTTTGAAAATTGAAGAGAATATATTTTTTCTTAATAATATTGCTTGACATAGTTAGCAAAGTTTTGATTCATATTAGAGTGTGAATTTTCAATGACAATTACTCTTTTTAATTTGAAATTAAATATTTTATCATATTATTTGCATGCATGCCAAATTTCAAAAGTAGATGAAGAGGCTAGCAAAAGATGCTTGACCACCTTTATTGCCCAAATGTTTTTAGGTAGCATAGTTGTTCATCCAAGCATGTCATTGGAATATTTTTCTTCTTCCACCAAGGTTGCCTGGTTAGTGCATACACCTTTACACCTTGTATCAAAACTTTAAAGACTTTAATTAAAAATTGACTTTGTAATGAACCTACCCAAGCATTATCTTTTAGGAATCATGGTTATAGCTAACTAAGCTAAGTGTATTTTGTACATAAAAGATAAAATAATTACCTAATAAATCTTTACACAATACTAGATTATTTGTTAGTGTGCTAGTTATACCTTGAAAAAAATGTCAAATTAATTGGATTATCTTTGCTATATTTATGATTTCCTTAATAAAAACAAATGCCAATCGCAAATTTTCACAAAAATAAATTGAAGATATCTACATTGATAGACATCTCATAGCTTCCTGTATTGAAAATTTAAGATTTTTTCTCGAATTTTTTTGGAAACAAAAGGAACAAAATTCCAATTCTTCAAAAATGGGAAATACAAGCTAACATTGGAGACTTCAAGTCTAAAAATGGAAGACTGAAATTAAAATAAAAGGTGAAATTGAATTTCAAAATTTTATTAAATCATATGGCCAATTGGTTGTAGAGCAAGTGCTTAGAGCATTCCTACCAATTTTTCCTTGTCTCTATCTCCATATTGATGAAGAACAAACAAATATGGGGATTATAGGGAATGCTCTTCTCCTTTTCCCACCAATGTTGCTCTTCCTCAAACTTATAGAGAAAGTTGGTTTTGAGTTCTCTAAATCTCCTCCTCTATAAGGAGTTGGGCCTTGCCTCCCCAAAATATTTAAGGATGCAAGACCTTGGTGGGGAGTTATCTTCCCTATTGATAAATTCATCTAGATAGGGATAGGGAGCATATCTAGTGGGGAATCTTGGGATGCTTTAAGTTCCTAAGAAAGACAACATCCACAAGGTGAATTATGAACATTTTTAATTACTCATTGTGGGAGGTAAATGAAGTACATATATAGAAGTATGTTGGAAAAGAAATTTTGAGTGTACTTCATTGATGTGTATTGCCACAAGGTGCTTTGCACTTCTTTTGCAAAATTCTGAATTTGTTCAATTAGGGATGGAAAGAAGGAAAAAATACTTGCAACACAAATGAAAATCTTATGTTCACTTGTTCAAAAACTGGTCAATACATGATTTATTTTGCCTAATAAACTTCCCCAACAATCCCTCATACACAACTAGGGTTAATTGACCCCTTCATTGCCCCACAATTTATTTCTAGGAAACACTCTCAAATTTTTAATTTGCAACACATGATAAAATTAAGAAATTTTTAATTCTTATTTGCAATGAGAGGGCCCACATTGAGGCCTCATATTAGTTAGGAGAGGTGAAGAAACACAAACATATGCGGCACAAAATAGGGGGCAAATTATTACATTTACCCTTGGCTGGGGCAATGAGGGGGTCAATCCTCCCTGGCCCGTACGCAGCAGCTTTCCTGTCCGGGATCAATGGGTGAAAAAGAAGTCCGCTCTCGGCCACTTCTATTCGACCCAGTCTTTACTCTCACGAATCCCAGAGGGCGGCCCTGCGGGTCCCTGCCGGCAGCCTGCCTCGTTTCCTTGGTCGTCTCAGAGTAAGTTATTTCCGAATTTTCTTCTGAGTTTTCCTTTCCTTTCACCCCGCGTCTTGGAGAACGCGCTTCCCCAGTCATGCCTTGAGATGGATATAAAACCCTCACAATCCAATCCAAGCAATTAATTGTAATAGCAGCAACCATTCCAATACTCAGCATCCTCCAGAGCCATCTCCCGAGACTCTGTTACATCTCTTGCATCCGACATTGCTCGACACTCCTGCAGCAAGCTGAACTCCAGAGCTCAGAGATCAGGATTTCGAATTCCAGCAGCTAGCTAGAAGTAACTTAACTAATATCGATCTACTCGACATGGGGATCATGGCCCGCAGAAGCTTGTGGGTGACGGTGGCCGTGTTGATGAGCGTGGCGCTCGTGCCCATGCTCGCCATGGCAGCGGACGAGGATCCGCTCCAGGACTTCTGCGTCGCAGACTTGAAGACCGGACTCACCATCAACGGACTCACCTGCAAGCCCGCCGATAAGGTCTCCGTGAACGACTTCACGTTCGCTGGCTTGAAGATCGCAGGAAACACCAACAACCCCAACAACGCCGCAGTCACGCCCGCCACCGTCCTACAGTTCCCCGGATTGAACACTTTGGGCATCTCCGCGGCTCGCATCGACTTCGCCAAGGGCGGCATCAATCCCCCGCACACGCACC
Source organism: Straminergon stramineum (assembly GCA_963920665.1). NCBI lineage: Eukaryota > Viridiplantae > Streptophyta > Bryopsida > Hypnales > Calliergonaceae > Straminergon > Straminergon stramineum. The sequence continues at coordinate 4,653,618 of OY987271.1, forward strand.
CCAGAGCCACCGAGATTCTGATCCTGGCCAAGGGCGAGCTGTACGTGGGCTTCGTGAGCACCAACAACACTTTGTTTGCCACCATCCTCAAGGAAGGCGAGCTGTTCGTGTTTCCCAAGGGCTTGGTGCACTTCCAGCTGAATGTGGGCAAGGGCCCTGCGTTGGCGTTCGCCGCTTTGAGCAGCCAGAATCCCGGTGTGCAACAAATTGCCCCCGCTTTGTTCACTCCTGACATCAAGGACGAGGTGTTGGAGAAGGCTTTCCGCATCAGCGAGAAGACGGTGGACCTGATTCAGAAGCAGTTCCACATGTAAATCAATCAATAACTCATCAGATTTAGTTCTCAAAGTCATTGAAAACATCGTGTGCAGTCATTGATACTATCACCATTCTTTTGGTAGCTAGACAGGGTCTGATGACTTCTGAAAAAGCTAGATAGTCAAATTATGTTCACTGTTCTCAGAATCGCTGGTCGAGGACCCAAGCGGGAACTGCGTGTTCCTTCGTGTAGATTTGGGCTTCCAGGCCATAGCTATAGTTGGAAACCAAGGATTCCATGAAATAACACGTTCACAATTCTTGACAATTCTTAAAACGGTATGCAGTGTGTGGAAGCAGGAAATCTGTGGGTTTTAAACCTGTGCATCTGTAATCCTTTTAGATGAAGTGTGTGTTGTTTGCAGATGAAATTTGAAAGAGATGTTTGAGTTCATAAGGCCAGTAAGCTTAGTAGATCTACGTGGATGTCCATGAAAATGCATCCAAATTCCAAAAAATCAGTCATGGGTTTCTCTTACTGCATGGAAAGTTTTGATAAATTCCATTTGGATTATTGATGTGAAGTTAAGAGGAATCTGATTTTATGGGGAATCATGGCACATTATTGATAAAATTAAGTCATAAGATTTGACTTTGACTCAATATTTAAAATTTGTCAAAACAAATAAGTCCAAATAATACCACCCACAGTTGCAACAACAATCTCACCAATAGAATTGACATGTTTTAGTTCTATTTGAGAATTATTAACAATATATTCCCCCTTTTATCTTATGTCTACTTCTACTTAACCCCTAAAACTCACTCAACCATTTTATGGTCTTTGTTGAAGTTTAGGCAATATTTTTGGATGGAAAAAAACTTTTCTTTCAAATTTTTTTATTTTTTGTATAAATTAGATTGGAATGTCTTTTTGTTTTCTATCTAAAACTAAAATGTCTGTAGTAGTATGATCAAGGTGATTGCAAGAAATAGTTGTCCTCTTTATTCTTCCCAGCCTTGGCCTTGGACAAGTGTTTTTTTGCTTAGAATTTTTGAGTTGTATGTCAATTTTAAATGAAATTTGAAACAAAAGTACATGTAGTAGTTGTAGACATTGAGTCATTTTTTTCATTTTTTTCATTTAATTTTTAAACATCCTTCAATCAAATGTCTACCTTGATCAATTAGGGGTGTCTAAGTACTCTTTTCGACCCAAAAATGAGAATTTGAAGCTCAAAATTGGGATGTAAGGACTTCTACTATAGTTACACAAGTCCACAAAGAGTTTTTCTAAAATTAGTAAATTGCCTAGTACCTTCTACATGTGCTCAAAGTGTACTACCTTTCTATAAGTGCAGAGAACACAATTTTTTTCCCTAAGATGAAAATGGTTGAAGAGAAGCATCTTCATTTTAGGAAAAATGCTTTTATTTTTATTTATTTTTACATATTTTTCTATTTTCTAAAAATCAATCAAGGTAAAAGCACACTACATTAGGTATGTTTTCGGCAATATTTTATAGTATTTGAAGTGTATATTTTGTATATTTTATATAGAGTGTACATTTTCTACATGGGAAGACACAATGTATGTAGGCTACAAAAATAAGAGACAACAAAGACAAAGAGATTCACTTCACAATAATAGAATCTAGTCCAAAAATGTATGGTTGAAATCCAAATGAACTTTGGAATGAACGGTAGAGTTTACCTCATAAATGTAATCCATGTACTCATAGTACTTTTTGTTACTAACTCAAGAAATTTTATTTCTTCAAAATTAAAAATATTTCAGGGGATTAGACTATTTGCCATTCTATAGTCCACATTCATGATGCTTTGACAATCGGAAGATTAGCCAAAACATTTAGTTTCTTATCCACTTTTTGTTGTAGAGTGGAATGCCACATAAGCTCCTAAATTCTTGCAATAACTACAACTACTCCCCATCTATCAGAAAGAATCCCTCACATAGCTAATAATATATTTAAATATTGATCAATCATTCAAAATTAATTGTTTGTTTTTCCTCCACAAAGTACTTTTTTTGGATAAATTTGATGTACTTTCCATTCTCAAAAAATACTTTTTCTTAAGCTTGGGAAAAACATTTTTACAATTTGATGGGCTACAAAAACGAATCATTACAAGGTTACTCACCTATTGCATTTGCATTAAAACAAAAAAGATTTTGTTCTTCAATCCCCCAAAGTAATTCAACCTCAATACATCTGCCCAAAGTACTTTTTTGACATACTTTTTAGGGGGGTGTAGTGTGCTTCTATCCATCATCAAAGTGTCCATTTTCTTGGTATTTTTCATCTTGAGTTTTTGTGCATAACTTTTAGAGAGAAATTTCTTTAGGTCTAAATCTTTAGAGACATACTATTTTCAATGCTTTACAAATTCTCTATGTTTTATTTCATTTAAAAAAATTATTACAAAAGCCTTAGTACTAACTAAAATAGGCCATTTTGAGCCAAAAATGCCAGCAAGTGTTTCTTGCAATGACTCTACCTTGAAAAAATTGAAAATCAACTCCATGATATGATCTATATCATACTTCAGTTCAATGCATGCTTGGATGTGAAAATGAAGGGAAATGAAAACTTCTAATTGACCAAAAAACTTCATCACATATCATTATTAACCAACGACAAAGGATCTAGTTTGCTCCCTTAGAAAGCAAGAGTCCCCCAATATTGCAACTTTGTAGTCTATTGACTCTCTATAATCTCCGAATTTATGCAATTCATATCTCTCTCTAGTCAACCAATGATTCTCTACAAATTAAATTGAAGTCACTTCTAGGGATTCTGTGAGGAATTATCCAAATCTCTAAAGGAGAATGGTTTAGGCTAGCCAATAGTAGGGGTTGTCTCATCTTCTCCCCAAATGAAGCTTTTATGAAGAATGAGAAGGTATGGAGTGAAAAGAGGAGTTAGTAGGAACATTAGATGTTTTGGGGGGGGTTCTAGAGGGCCATTTCAAGCTTGTTCCTAGCGTTGTTGTCGTAGCAGTCCGAGAACAGCTGTTGTCAGATTTTTTTTTTTTTTCTTAAATTTTTTTTAGAATGATAAAATGACACAAAACGTTGAATTTTTTCAATAAAATTTCTTGAAAAATAAAAAAAATGAAAAATGACGTGGCAGTTGTAGTGCCACGTTAGATAGCTATTGCAAGACATTGCAGGGCAAATCCCTGGGTCTGGGAACCCAAGGGAACACATAGCCCTCCAAGGGCCTAGAAAAACATCTAATGCCCTTCTCTATGAAGAAGATGTGATTGCCCTATTCACTATATGAAGAATGAGAAAGGACATGACTTAAGAATCCCTAAAGGACCAAGGAGCCCACTTTTTGCTTTTTGAGAACTTGGATAGTATTTATTGACTTCATAATTTGAAAATTCTACATTAATTTTTTATGATGAATGTCATGCCCCTATCTCTCTAGGGTGCCTGAAGTGCCTAAGTGAGGAAGGGGGACCTTGGGGTTGACTTCCCAAGCCTTGCAATAGGCTAAGAAGAGAGAAATGAAAAACTCCCGAGTAAACAAGGTGCAATAGCACCTTGGTTAAGAAGAGCATAGTAGCTTGTCATACATGTTTAGAAAGTTCTTGAGAAGATGCTTTTGACTGTCCAAAGTATGTATGATTTAGACTAGTAGGCTAGAAGTTATGGCCTTTCAAAGTTGGGGGGGGTCTCGATGGCGTCGAGACTTTCAAGAGCTAGGTGTGAGGAGTTCCTAAAGAATCCTTCAACAAAGTATGGCATGTAGCATATCATTGAAAAGATATGAAGAGAAGGAAGCTAGAATGCCAAGCATTATAAGGTTCTAAGATATGAGCCAAACGTTATGGCCAAGAGAAGGGCTGTGGTGAAGGTGTGACACCACTCCCAATGAACCTGAATCTTTGGAGGGCCATAACTTTGTGAGAACTTGTCCAAATGGGACAAGTGAGTAGTCCGTAGGCATCTCATTGTTGCATAGATATCTAAAATGAGATCACATGTGGGATTAGAAGCCATAACCGCAAAGTTACATTGTTTGGAAATTTGGAAGTTCAAACGGAGTTGGAACTTGGGGATTTTGGTTGGAAATGGGTGGTCTTCTGAGACTTAAGGGGGGTTGGCAAGTACCTTCGACCCACAAGGAGGGAGGGGGTTTGCGAATGCCATAGAAAGTACTATAGGAGAAGTTGGTCTCCCTCCTCCCTCCCTCTTGGAATCTTAGTGAGTCTTGGTGACTCAAGGGTGGTGATGCAACTTCATCACCAATTTCAAGGTTCCATGAGACACTTGTGTAGGTGTCCCGGGCACTGATTGGTTGAAGTCCCGTTCTTTGCTAGGCCATTTGCAATGTATCTTGAGTTGTGAGTCTTGATTAGTGTTGATGTGAGAGTAGCAAGTACAAAACGGGGATAGTATGGAGTGGGGTGACAACCAAGGGCGGTTAGGACTGTAGTGAGTAGTGCTACCATGAATTCTAGCACAATAAGATGGAAGTTCCGCCCCATGTCACCAAGTGACATATCAAGTGCTACGAGTGGAGTGCGTGCTACTAGTCCCAAGGACTGGGACTGAGCAATGTGAGTTGGAAATGAGAACAAATGTTGTAAGTGCGTGGTATGTGCAGTGTTAGCTAGTTGGGCCTAAGTAATACTAGAATTAGAGCATGGTGAGCCTTGAAAGCTGTGAAGGGCTCTTAAAGTTTATTTGGAGCTGTAAGGTGTTACTAGGGCCACGACAAAGAATGCTACTTATCATAATCTAGCACTGTGTAAAGCTTTATTTCATCACTTTCATGTCATTAATTCATTATGATAAATATTATAAAAGTTGAAAGTTTTTTTTCTTTAAATTTCAAAACAAGTAAAAAAAATATAAGTAAAAAAAATATTCATTATTTTTTGGGGGTTATATAGATTGATACCTTTTCAAAAACATTTGAACTATTCAATTCTAAATAGTGAGGTAAAAGTTATGAGGAGTTTTAGTTTGTATCAATGAAGGTAGAAAAACATACAAAGTCATCTTTTACTCTCAATTTTGAAAATTTTCATATAAAAACAAAAACAAAATACATCCATTGTTTACTATAACATTCTCACTATTGGGATTAACAATTCTCAAATTCTTCCAAAACTTATTAGCATAAAATTAGTTTTATCTTTCATTAAGTAATATCTTTCACTTTATGATATTTTTAAAAATGAATATAAAATTTTATTTGGTCAAAAGTTTTTATATATATGTTTTCAACCCATTTTCCAACATATTAACTAAAGCACACAAGTTATATGGCATGTGTGTTTTTTCCTAAAAATGTTGAAAGACAAAACTTGACCTTCTAGAAGAGCTAAAAAAGTCTAAATTTTGAAGTTTAGGTACATTGAACTTGTAATCAATGGAAATATTCGCTCTGAAATTTTAGGAAAATGTACTTGAACAAGTTAACCGAAGGATCCTATGGTTGGATTTGTTAAAAAATAAGAATTAATAAAAAAATTTGACCTTGATTTGGGACAAGTATTTTGAAGTAGTTTTGAGCCTCTAAATATGAAAGAATTTTAGGGGTTAATCCTCTCAACAACTTTTCAATCTTCATGCCCATTCTTCATCTCTAGAGGAATAAAAAAACAATTAACAATCTTCAGAGAATGGGCCCTTTGCAAGTCAAGGAGAGAGGGCCACATGCTCATTCTCTGAAGATTGAGAATGGGGAAAAGGTGTGATGACTTGTGATATTAACCTTTAAATGACATCGAGGATATTTTTTGTCTGATGGATGACAAATAATCTCCCTGTGTAGGATAGAAGTGCAATTGTTCATTCTTGAATTTTGTACAAAAAAGAGAGATCTTGTTTAGTAGTTTGATCCTTAATGAATGTATATATATATATATATTTAAAGTAGGTGATGTTACATGGTTTGAAAAGGGATGATTTCCACAGTCACTAGTCCGTCCTTTAACTCATAAACATCGACATGGGCGTTTAGTGTCCGATGGGTGGCAAGGAATCTCTCTATCTAGGACACAACTGCAACTATTCATCCTTGGAATTTTGTGTGGAAAGGGAAGATCTTCTACAATACTTTGACCTCCAATGTGTATTTTTTATTTTTTTAAAGTAGATGATGTCACACAGTCCCCAAAGGCATGATTTCCACGGTCACCAGTCCGTCCTTTAAGGGTTAAGGGTTAACTTGTGTCGGACTCTCAATATCTCGAATTTTTGAATCCCGCTAGTCCCAGCGGCCAAAGCGTGATGTCCTATGGATCGATCTCTAAGTTATCCACATGGGCAACTCGCGTTGGCGGTCAGCTTCGTCACTTCGAGACTGCCTGCCGGCACGGGCAGCAACTCACGAACTTATTGCAGCTCCGCCACGCGTCTAATAAACTGCAACCCTCTGACTTTCATTGAACCCAGTCTAGACTCTCGACGTTGGAACGGTAGCCAGATCTAAGTTAGAGTATCCCCACTCGTACTCGCCAGACCGGGCCGGGGTGGGTTTGGCAGGGGCCGGAAGCTGGGGCGCCCCCCACTGTTGCACTGGGAGAAAATTTGAGAGCACCGGGCGCGCCCAATTTTGCCCAGGGTACCCCAGGTTGACGTGGACTGGGAAGTTTTGTGCGAGCCCGGTGTCAGTACAGTTATGACTGTCGGAGGGTGCCAGGCCAAAAGTTTGGGCTAAGAGCTTCGCCACCGTGGGGCGGCCAAATCTCCCACGGCACAGGCAACATGGCGTGATCCAGAAAGATCCCGGGCTCTGCTGCCAACTGCTGCCCCACTGTACAGACGGGGAAAGCGCACGGAGCTCCGTGGAACAGGAGTTTGACTCCCGGTTTCATTAAATTCAGCCCTGCAATTCTGCCCTGACGGTTAAAAAAAGATCCATGTCCTCCTCGTAAAACGCGGACAGCTTGTTTCTTCTGGCAGGACACTAAATCCTGCAAACGAAGTGGGCCCCGCAGGGGCATTTTGTGTTTTACTCGGGGTAAAAGTAAAACCTGCCCCCTATTTTGAGCCGTGCCCAGGGTATGTTTATGGACCTGTTCAAGCTAATTTGGGGTCTCTGATTGCAAATATGAATTCGGAATTTGCAAAAAAAATAATGTGCAAAAAATAAAAAATTCCTGCGTTTTCCCCACGGTAAATTTTGCCCCTGCGGGGCCCACTTCGTTTGCAGGATTTAGCATCCTCCGTTTCTCCTGACGGAAATCTCAGAAAACACGGACAAACTTGCAATTCCGGACCCGGTTCGATTTTCACTGCACACGCTATCCTGAGGAGAAATTCCCGATTTTTGGTGCGCCCGGCTGCCTCCCGGGCTCTGCCAGCGTCACGGTGGGGACAATGAAACAGACCAGGGCACCTTTTGCCCGTCCCGGCCTCATATTATGCGCAGGGGTGGCGACAGGGGTGGCGATGCTCTAAGAAAAAAATAATAATAAAAATAATGGAGAGATAGGGAGTCAACGGTTTACAGCGTGGTGAGGAGAGGAAGAGGCCGGCCCACAGTGGGGGGTCACCACAACTGACCGGGCCCTCTCTCCTCCCAGTGGCTTGAGCCGCCACCCTACCGTTGGGGATTTGGCCGCCCCACGGTGGCGATGCTCTTACCCCAGCCGTTTTCCATGACCGCGACAAGCCCCGTGAGTTTCCTTTGAAGCTATCCTTCCAGTCACCCCACGTGCGCTTCGCCAGTGACGCTCTTGAGTTGTATATAAACCCCAACAACCGAAGCAGTTGTTACAGCAGCTAGCAACCATTTCCGGTATTCCACACCGTCCAACTTCCACAATCATCTGGGGCACTTGATCTGCTCCCTTGGAACTCATAGAGCTCGACTTGCAGCTCAACTCCAGAACTGATCCTTCAGATTCTAGCAGCACCGATTGTTGCAGTCGTCGACATGGGAATCATGGCCCGCAGGAGCTTGTGGGTGACCGTGGCCGTGTTGCTCAGCGTGGCGCTGGTGCCCATGCTCGCCATGGCAGCAGACGAGGATCCACTCCAGGATTTCTGCGTAGCCGACTTAAAGAGCGGACTCACTGTCAATGGACTCAGCTGCAAGCCAGCTGACAAGGTGTCGGTTAGCGACTTCACGTTTGCTGGCTTGAAGAACGCTGGAAACACCAACAACCCCAACAACGCCGTTGTCACGCCTGCGTCCGTGCTTCAGTTCGCCGGATTGAACACTTTGGGCATCTCCGCGGTCCGCATCGACTTCGCCAAGGGCGGCATCAACCCCCCGCACATCCATCCCCGCGCCACCGAGATTCTGATCCTGGCCAAGGGTGAGTTGTACGTGGGCTTCGTGAGCACCAGCAACACCTTGTTTGCCACTATCCTCAAGGAAGGCGAGTTGTTCGTGTTTCCCAAGGGACTTGTGCACTTCCAGCTCAACGTGGGCAATTACCCTGCGTTGGCGTTCGCCGCTTTGAGCAGCCAGAACCCCGGCGTGCAGCAGATTGCACCCGCTTTGTTCACCCCGGACATCAAGGACGAGGTATTGGAGAAGGCTTTCCGCATAAAAGAGGAGACGGTGAACATGATCCAGAAGCAGTTCCGTATGTAAATTGATTATAGCCACACTCAATCAGTTACTAAATGAACATTTATTTGGAAATATTAGCTAATATAGAGGAACATTCACTTGGAAATGAGGTCGCAGGCTAGGGAGATTTCTGATTTGTTAGTTTGATTGATGGTTTTGCCAGAGAGCTTGGGGAGGACCCCTGTGAGTGAAAATTATTTGAAAATCTGTGATTGGTCATGTTTGGACAAAATTTGATCCAGTTGACTCTTGAATTATGAAAATTTACCTGATTTACGCAAGAAAATTCTCACTTCAAGAACTGGTGCGGTGTACACTTTCAGAATGAAGTCAGGGATACCTGTTTGATTTGCATCATCAAGTAATTCTTAACGGAGAATGTAATCTAGAGCACCTATTTTCTCGGTAACTTCATTAGTCTGATTACTTGATGTCGAGTTATATTGGCATGTTTTTTTGGAGCACGAGAATTGTGACATTTGAGGTCCGGAACAGTGCGATTTCAGCAGAATTCTGTCAGCATCCGACATATTTCTGTCTAATTCATCAGCATGGGAGACAGAAAGAACTCCTCTGGTTCCGGGACGCTTGACACGGAAATTCCAACATTTTAACTGCACCTAGTCTACAGTACAGTAAGTGCTCATTCTAATTAACAAGTCCGTTGGCTGCGTATGTCTTCTAGTTTGCGGAGAATTCGAATAGACTTCAAAATCCATCTTGCATCAACAATTACGACTGAAAATCAGAAAATGGCTACTGAAGTACGTACTAATGCCAGCTAGCTGGCTCGTCGTCTTCTTGAAGAAAGTAAATTTCTTGAAATTTGGCCACGCCATATTCGTTTCAAGGCAAACTTTTCTAGACATCTGAATAATCATGGTCATATTTCAGAGTGCAAAATTGGAGACATCTCTAATTACACAGCACAATCCGAATTTTAGAGCTGAGCCGTATCATCTGATTCTTCAGATGCACCTTTAATTGGCTAGCTCCTTATATGCATTATTAATTTGTCACATTCATTTATAATCATGACCAATTTTCAAGAAATTTACTTTCTTCAAGAAGACTTTTTGGAACCTCAGATTCGCACTAGACCAAGAGTTTAGAGTTTATTTAATTTGTGAAATTGAACGTCAAAAATTTGACACTATGACACTCAACAGATACAGGTATGACCATGTACGTATGAAACACAATTTCTGCTCAATTCCACATCCACTATGCATCATTTATTACTGATAGATCATGCACGTTTGTTTCTTCAGAAGCAAAGATTTACAATCATAAAATCTAGCAGTATACAATTATCATGGTCATATTTCACCACCTCGAAAGGAAAAAACATTCTATCTCTTGTGGAGAACATCAAAATTTGTTGAATAATGTTACGTAAGCAACACAAAACTCCTCATATTTTTCAAGTTCACTTCTTAAATGAAATGAATAAAAGCTTCCTATGTAAATATGGACCGGACTATTGAAACAAAGCAATAAAATTACTACATAGTAAAGCACTGTTCACTGTTCCTGCTTGATTCAAGAATCTGCTGTCACTAAGATGTTTGTGCGAAAACAAGAGCAACCTACTTATCGTCTAAAAATTGAAGTAATACATAAGCCAACAAAACAATGGCTGTGGGTCATGGGTTTGGCTACCTTATGTAAATGATATACATGCCCAACCTAATCTTTATTACATGCCTTAGTTGATTGCAACTCAATCACGACCAACGTAACAAGAAGAATCAAAATACACCAAATGTACAAACAAGTCACCTAGTGCAAGAATCTAAAAGTGCCTTGCATAATAAACTTAAGTCAATGAGAGGCGATCACGTAAAGTATCAAATAGTGCCCCAGCCGCTGTATTTTGACCAAATGTAGATTTCAATCTGCCCAGCAACTCACTGTCTTTAGCCTGTGCAGCAGCTTCTGTTGCTTCTTTTACCATACCGATACGTGCATATGCCTGACAGGACCAATTTTTGGATCCACATTGAAAGGGATTAGTATAAGTATCCTAAGCAAATCCATATCATTCAAATAATCTAGGGCATGATTTCGTCTTTCTAATGGTGCACTTGTTACCTTCCTAGAAGCTTCCTAAATGATATATTTGAACTCCTAGAGATGTGGAAGTGGTCATTTGGGGTTAAGAATGTGATCTTGCGATATCAAACTCCTATGATATTCACCATCAGTTAGATCAATGATAACAAGTGAATATTATAGAATGAAAACATACCTCAGCTCTCTCTTGAGGATCTGTAAGCTTGACAATATACTTCAAAGCTTCATCATTTTCCTCTTCTTCTATGCAAGCCTCCACAAATGGTTTGTATCCTACATGGACAGAAGACAAATATAAACCAAGATAATATGTCAGTATCAATCTCAAAATTACACTGGTGCAGAAAGGTCCAACCTTTGTAACGTGTTGCAGCCACTAATCAGCAATCCCAAGATAGGTAAGGTTGAAATAGTAATTTGTTTTGACTTGCGATTAAATCTGTCTTCATCCAGTATTTGAGTTTTTAAGCAGAACAGATCTTGGCCAAGAGGAAGAGTTCGAGAAATCACAAGCTTAAGTTATCTGCCTGCACAAGAGATATCAGGCATCCTTCACTTAAAGATCCAGAACCATGGGTCATGATCTAGAAGAGGGGACTTAATTGGCATCTTACCAATGGGAGGTTTCTTTTCTTTAGAAAACTTCTCCAGTGCTTCCCATTGCTTTGCAGTTGCAAGTGCAAACACTTTCAGCCAGTAGAAACGCTTGTCAGGGACCTGGACAACAAGAACAAGGAAGATTAGAGCAAAGTAGGATTCTACCCATAGCATCTTGCGATATCAAACTTCCATTACTTCTATAACTTCTATAGACCAGAGGGATACTCATTGCTCTGGAAGACATGATAACCAGAAACAAAATCACAATCACCCATGAGAGCTATGTCAAGCAAATAATGAGTCCTTGTAACTGCAATGCCCGGGTCAAGCCTCACTTGCTACACGTCTCAAATATAACTCGGATAACTAATAGCAGATATAATTTTAATCAGGACTAGGTCAAATGAGGCATACATAGAGAACAGTACCTTAAAGTCTACTTTCACTCTATTAGCAGCGCGGTGATTTCCCAAGGTAATGAGTGTGCGTATTGTGTCACTGACACTGGAATCCACAAAGTACTGCTGTCCTGTGGAAATTTCAAACTCTTGCTGCAACCTGGATGGAATCCGCAAAGCACCAGGCACTCCTATGAGAGGACCGAAATATAGCGAAATATAACACCCATCAGGCAAATTATGAGGCCACAGCCAAAAATATCTTTCATGGTATCAACAGGACTAGAGAAAAACAAGAGTTTTTGTGCGCTAGAGAATGTACTTGAGCAACTTTCCCTGTTCTTCGGCTGCCTTTGCTTCGAACATATTCTCTTTGGTCTGTGCATAAAGTTCACTCGCTTCCTCTATTGTTTTCAAGCGAGGCCCTTGCAAAGCTGATCCAGAGCGACTTCCTATGCTTCGAGAGTAACTCCATGACTCTTTCAGAAAGACTTCTGCAGCACTCTGCCCATCCATAGCTCCAAATAGAGATTAGAAAGCTATCATATACAATTAAGAATGCCATCGAGGCTTTCTATACTCCAACGCAACTACATCCATGTATCAAAACTTCCGACGTTTGGCACTTGGGATTCCTCAAAAGCGGTATCATGAGTGAGTTCCGCAAATACTCAAATTGTATCAGCCAATTTGACCAGAATGAGAAGGTGAAGGGGATGACATGGATGTCAACTTCTACGACAGACAAAGAGAAAATTATAGGTGTTACGGTTCTGCAGATACCTGAATTTGACCAACTGATAGGAAGAATTTCTTCAAAATCTCAGGATCATTCTGCCTGCCACAAATCAAAACATCAAGGCCAGATGTATCTGAGCATTTTGTAATTTTTAAGATGTCCGGCACCATTACAGAATTCCGCAGCAATTGCCTCTGTAAGTTTCAAACCTTTCAAAGTGTTGTAATAAAGAACGATATTGAGTTTATGGATAGAGATAGTTTGATAAAACTATCTACCACATACGCTTGAAAGAAATAGCATAACCCAGCTGGGTTGTCTGAAGCTACCCCAGTAATATGGGCCCAGTACCTGGCGTAGGCAATGAACAAATTGCGAGCAAGTGATTTCGATTGAATGATGCGGAAGAAGTCTGGCAGAGGTTTCTGCGCAGGCCATCAACAGTAGTCTCGTAAGATAGCATCAATATAATTATCAGATACATTTGTTATGAGAAACATATTTTTGTGACATTACCAAGATATGCTCAGGATACCAGACTATGCCTTACGAAACTGCGAGTAAAACTTTAGTCCAGCCAAGGTTCTACTTCGACCAATGACAATTATTTTCAAAAGCGTGTATCAAGGAACATAACAAGCTTACAAGTTTCTAATTTAAACATCAAGTTCGGGTAATCCAACTCACTTGGCGCCATATGTGAAGAATTGAAAAATAGACCAGATCGGTGTCGCCACTCTCGATGGCTTTAACAAGTGCTCTCTCGTCTTCACCCATACTTGTCAAAAGAGGAACCTGAGTTTCAAGAACACCACCAAGAAGTGAAAACACAGCTCACTCGATCAAACAACGTGCATAATGAACATTTGAAACCCCGAAAATTTAAATTTACCTGCTCAGAAGCACGTGGTTCGTAGTCTAGAAGAAGAGCAGCAAGTTTCTGCCGCCCATTCCGATGCGCATCAGCAGCCACAGTTGCATATGAGATTCCCGGGCACGCTTTTAGCTGTAAATTTCATGACCAACACCTGCTTAGTGCATTTAGCCATAGTAGCCTATTCGCTGGATACCAAGCATTATTTGACAATGGTTTTGAATCTCTGAAACTGAAAGAAACTAAAGTCACCGTCACCGCAACTTGTTACTGATTACTACCGGGCTGCATCATCAAGGGCTAAGCTCATGACGAAGTGATTACCTTATCCAATAAGACCTCCAAGAGGATTGCATCCGGAACATCACTGGATGCCATGATCTTAGTACATGCCCAATGTACCAGGACAACTTCCTGTTCACCACCAAGAACGATTATCATCTTCAGGCACTCTCAGCGAACAAAACATAAAGAAGATACAGAAAATTACAACAAGATCCTCACAAGGAAGTTATATCAGTTTCCCCATGTGAAAGTGGGGAACTCTGGAGTTTCCCCCTCGTTATCACAGTGAAGTTTAGAAGTCTCCTGTGGGCATTCCTCTCTTCGTAAATTCTCCCCAAATCACTAATGTACAATACAAATTGGTAGATTTTACAACACATTGACACATCTTACATTTCAATATTGTTTCCACCTAACCTTTGGTAGATTTTACAAGTTGCAATTGCCGATTGACAAGGGTACCATCAGGTTGGACATTTAGGAGTTGCAAGTTTTCATACTATAAGACAATGAATTTCATTCATAGAATTCTAATATTTTTAGAGTCTGTAGATTCTGGAAGTCTAAGAAATTTTGAATCTATGAAGTTGCAGAGTTTTTAAAAAACTAAAACCTATAAATTACTAAAAGTTGAACTTCTGAAATCTAGAAAGGAGGCTACATCTGAAATTCTGAGGGTGGGTGGGGATTGGTGCATTTCACACACAGGGGAAGTGATATAACTTCCTTGTGTCTTATTGCAGAATCTACAAGTTTAGCATAGCCAGACACAAACCTTGCTTAAGTCTAAATACTCAGATATGCGCAGAGCCAGAAGGTGCCGATGTGCATTGACAAGTCTTTCTACAAGAACTTTTGGAGTAAGCTCCTGAACATATCGTACAAATTGTCAGCGCATACATGTGGATAGCCATATTTTAAGGTGGGATAGAAAGTAATGACGATCTGAAAAGATTATTAGTGATTATCCATAATATCAGTTTCTACAAACAAGAAATGAGGATCTTAATGCGACAGGAATAACACGTAGCAACAGACTGGGCATTGCATTGATTGAAGAAAGCAGACTTGAGATGGAAGAGATTTTCCCCTATTACCTTAAACTGCTGAATACTCAAAGGTATACCAATCTCAAACTGGCGCACAGCATTCAGCACTCTGAGAGTCCTACACATATCCTGAAACTGATCTCTATCAAACTTCCTGCCAAAAGAAAAACGCGCATTAGCATAGTAACCTCATTCGCCTTGCCATAAGTACAGAAAAGTAAACTTGGAACGACAAGATACTGCCAAAATCGATAATTTAGAACTAATACCTATCTGAATAAGACAATCCAAGCAACAAATTGCTCCAATATGACAGAACAGTTGAGTCAACAAGCAACCTGCAAAACGCCCTTCCGTAAGCAGCGCCTCGCAGCAGAGTGCGTTGTAGAGAGATGTCGAATTCATGTCCGGCTGCATCGATACAATCCGCAACTGCCTCCGGAAGTTTGTCACTAATCAATCTGATGTTTTCATCCGCCTGATGGTAGACCAAATGCGCAACCATATTAAATCATGAGACCGTCACCCATCCTAAATGCACATGGTACGAAGGATCACAAAGATCACAACTATTGCCAAAGATACCTTAGCACTTCGTTTGTCGAATTGCTCCAGGGCATCAAAGAGCATGGCTGCAGGAGAAGTGCTGCCAATTTTGAAGATAGAAACTGTGGAATCGGGCACTCTACGCAGAAACTCCATATATGTATTGGACAATATACGGACACCATCACACTCAGGTATGAGAACAATCGGCTCTTCGTACGAGAATCTGACCACGTCACCGTAAGGGCCTACCATAACTAGTTGCTCTTCCCAATAGAGAAGCACACTGTCCACCCCACACCAAACGAGCTGCTCTGGTGGCAGAGCTGACTGCAATAAGCACATCAACAATGCATACACTGTGAGCAGAAATTTAATCAGCCTAAATCAAGTCATTGCAACCACATACCGAATCTCACTACATCTCCCTCAAATTCAGCGTAATCAATGACATCCGTATGAAAAATAGGAAGGCAATCAAACAACCTCTGTGAAGTGCTCCAATAACGTCTTGCTGAAATCCGAGTTGACAACCAGTAGACGACCATCGTGAGTGAAACAGGCAATAAAACCCCCGTTTGAAGAAAGAGTCATCTTTTGAATAGGTCCAAAATCGACGATCTGGTCTTGCACATTCTCCGCATCCACCATCAGAACAGACGATCCGACAGCCAAGAGTACTTCCAAGTTTCCAGACAGCGTGTACAGCGGTTCCACAACAGCCATGCAATGCGGGGGATCCTCCAAGTGAGGATCCGCGAGCTTCACAACCTTCTGTGTCTCTAGATTCGGGATGCTAAACAACTGATTCTGCTCAGTGATCGCCACAAGGCCGCTCCCCCAAATGATACAATCCGACACTCCCTGGTCCCAGCACTCTTGACCCAGAGAAAACTGCTCCGGAATCAGCTCCCCATGAATATTGTATTGGAATATGGTGCCATCGTGCATAACGGCCAGGAGGATCTCCTCATCAGTCCACCCAAGTGCAATGAGACGCCCACCAGGACGATCCCACGGCACCGACGACAAAATCTTACCAGAAGACGAAAATAACAGCAGCTTCGCTCGAGCGGACTCTGCTCGCAGCTGCACCATCTTTGACTCATCACGAACCATGGCAATCGGTCCCCCGAATCTCGCACATGCTACTTTGTGGCGACTCAAATCCACACTATTCCAACACATCGTGTACACCTCCTGTTTCCGGTAATACCGATTGTAGAGCGCCTCCCACTCGGCCGCTATGGATATCGCCATCGTTCACACGACACCAAAACCCTAGAATGGAAAACCCAATCATCAGTGAAGATACTTTGAATTGACGGTCTTCCATTCATCTTCCAGTTTGAAAAAATGGTTCTGACAAACCATCACTGCAGGCAGAGAATATTAAAACGAAAACTAGTTACAGTTCTCGGAACGATTTCTGATCAGTTTCTGTAAGTTTTCGATGTACTAGAGTACCGAGCCATTTACAGAGTCCGGTGAAACAACCGAAAATCAACCAATTGAAGGATATGGAGGAAAGGGTTTAACGTGATTTTCGCAAAAAAGGTCTCCATTTTTCTCAAAATCACCTTCCTACACTCCATTTTTCATAAAATAGTCCATTATTTGCGAGTATCAAGATAATTTCCTCCTGATCCTTGCCCTAAGCGTGAAATGTCATAGATGCCATGCCAATGAATATGGTCATTCGCTGGCAAAAAAAATCACGAAAAAAGCGAAACATAAGCTCCTAGTTTATCAATATATGCCAAACAACCCGGCTCCTATTGGGTCTTCTCAACCCTCTGCCTTTAAAAGGGAAAAGCACTTCAGCTACTGCTAAAACTGGTAGGGAGACAATTCAAGCACGCAAGGCGCAAGGAAGAGAGAAGTCGAGTGGTTCCAAACAAAAAACACAAACAAAAGCAATACCTATCCGGGGCCGTCCATGGCAATCTCCGGAGCACAAAAATCCCGAACAGTCTTAATTCAGGCACTCTGGCAGCTCCTTCGTCTCGTCTGTACGGTCACGCATGAGAAAAGAAACAAGTTACTGCCGCCTGGTGATTCTCAGCTTCTGAAAATTCTACTACACACGTCATAAACCAGAATGGATCCCTCCTTGGCTTTCGAAAAAACCCAAAATTCTTCCAGAGACCTTAAGCCATAAGAAGAGCTAATTAGGATCCGGGAACGTCATTAGCCTTACTACGATGGAGAATACCATATCCAGATTTTCCAAATAACCTGCATGGTGAATTTTCAATAAGGAAAAGGTTTCTAACGCACCGAGGCTCCAAAGCCCCGAAAAGTGTCCAAATTACCCTAAGTCTTCAGAGAATTCCCACAGACATACGCTCCCTTTCGTGACCAGAATTGAAGAGGAAGGATGAGTTAATCGTCCCAACGGAACAATACTCCGGAAATCATGAATTGATATGTCTTCATATGTTTTGATATACCTAGATTGCCTAAAAATCAAAAGAAATCTATTAGTGAATAAACCCTATATATCCCGGATGTAACAGAATCCAAGCTCAGTAACGAACCAAATTAAGTCCCCCTAACACCACCGCACACTACCGGAGCAGAAGCTAAAACAACTCACAGACTTCAATGAATGATTTAAGTTAGATTAAGGACCAACTATTAAGCGACCCTAAACCAAAAAACAGCATTGCCAAGCCTCAGAGCAATCTAGACTCTACCAGAGAGAAAAGTCGGAAACAATCACCGAGAGTCCTCGTCGCCCCCGAGGACAAGCGATTACACCGCGATCCCACTTGCGACTAAAGTGACCGGTAATCCAGAGATCGTGTGAGTACGCTACCAAATTTATAAAATAAAATCTTCCTAATAGAAGTTCTGGCATTGAATTAAACACATTCACACACAAACTCTTCAAAAAGCTCGTAAACCAGAGATTGCGCGAGCAACCTATTAAATTATCAAATGAAATCTTCTTTGTAAACTAAACCCAATTGGATCGAACCCAATCAAACAAGCACTTCTCCGAGCAGAGTTTTCGTAGCACCTAAAATCCCCAAGGAAAATCGAGCAGAGACAAAACTCCAGGATTTAGGGTTTACGATTTTCCGCAGACAGACCATTTACCTCAACAGACTGAAGACTAGTGAAGACTCAGGAGGAGCAGCAACATGTTGAAATTGCGTGCGAGTAGAGCTTCAGTGATCTCATTGCTACGGTGTCGCAATCCAAGTTCATTGCGATTGAGGCGCTCTTGATCGCAAAACTCTAGAAATCTGCAGCATGATCTACTCCTGACACCAGATTCTTCACAGATATGGCCTGTAATTTTCACTATGTCAAAAAACACTGAGAAAAGCAAGAATTTGAGTAGCGATGAGAAGCAAAATGAAATGAAGTGGGTGCAACGCAACCTACAATCGCTACAACGTTGAAGCTCATGATTCCCTGGCGAAGGCGAGGCTTTCACCAGCTTTCTCAGTGTGGGTTGGAGATGGTGTGACTGCCGCGCACTGGGATTTTTTTTCGTTGCACTCATTTTCAAATGATTTAGTGCGGCATCTAGAAATATTAACCATTTAACCCTCCAAATTTCCAAAATTAAAAAGATGCATTATAAAGTGTAACTTAGAATAATAGAATAATTATTTAATGGTGACTCTTAAATAATAGTTGTAAAATATGATACACAAATCATATCAACTAAGGTAGGAGGCTCTTGAAGTGTCTAGGTTCTAATTGCAAATCCTATCTAGGAATGAATGACATATTGTTTGAAATATCTATTTCTGTCAAAGATGAGTTAGGAAGGCTTAAATGGACACTTCAAGAGCCTCCTACCTTAGTACTCAAACTAATAATTTTCAATAATATTTGAAGCCAAAAAATAAAAATTCCTTCTAAAATCAATTGTGGTTTGCATATTTGTGATTTTTATAGAAATTTTTCCTTCTAAGTTCAAAATGTTAAGTTCTAATCAATGTGATTTTTGACAATTTTTACTTTACTTTTTTATTCAAGTCATTTTTTAAGGGTCATTTTTTGAATTGAAAAAGAAAGAGTTACTTTTTGAGGCCAAACCTACTACTAACTTTTGAATCAAAAAATATTTGCAAAGAAAAATCTTCATAATCTATATTGTACAAATGTTAAAATACTAATACATGAATCTTTAAAAAAAATTGATGGATGAAAAAGATGCATTTTTGCATGTTTAGGATGTGTTTGCGTCCATTTGTTGTTTAAAATTTGAACCCCCACCAAGTGCATACAATTTGTCATTTTTGCACACCATCAACACCTTGCAAAGCTTTAGGAGCCACGGGCTTTTAGGGGTTAATGCCAAAATCACTTTTTTGGATTTTTTCACATTTTTACACATTTTGTTTGTATCGTTGCACAATTACATTATTATTTTACATCAAATTTGTAAAGTTGGTTATGGAGGAAGGTCAATTTTCAAAGATTCAAGAATTACATTAGATGAATGTGAAGAAATTTGGACGAAGCATTGATTTAAAGCAATATAATTAATAATTTAGAATAAAGATGTTAGAGCTATTAGGATTTAACCCTTGAGAGTTATTGGTAGGGAGGGGAATGTAGATTTCAAGCTCTATAGGGGAAATAAATTATGGTCCAAGATACATTATCTTTGTATTTGCAAGTTTTTGTTTTCTCTCCAACCCTTCATGAATTGATTTAGAGTTGTTTTGCACAAAAATTGTAAAGAACCAAGTAACTGCATTAGTCACAATGCAAAAATAATAGACAAAATGTGCACTCTCAACATAGTAGTATGTACTTCTAATCCATTTGGGGTAGCTTGAGGAGGAAGTATTTGAAATCATTTGTAATCCATTGAATGGATGAGAAGACTCTTGGAATTAAGATACTATTTATTTGAATAATTTTTAGAAAATAGGTTCAAAATTGAATGTAAAAGATTTCTAATTTGGGGATTCATTAACTATTGAGTTGTAATTGCATTTTGCTCTACAATTATGTGATACCTTACACACTACAACCTTTATATTTCTCTCTTACAATTTCTTCACCCATTTTTTTACAATGGCTTTTTGAATACTAATGTCTCAAACTTAGTTGCATGAGTCGCTACAACTTGAATATGAGACAAGTGTGCCATAGTCTATGATAATGCAACAAGTGTTCAAGATATTCCAAAATGTTATTGAAGTGAGGGGCAAATTAAAGAAGTTTGAGTGTATTGTACATCCTATATTTACTTCATTGCATCTCAAATAAAACCTTGTTTCCAAAGTGAAAACAACAAAAACAAATCATGATCTCAAATGAAGTAGAAGTGTTAGGAAATGGAGGTCACTAATGCTTTTGATAGAAAATGATTTGGAACAATTTGATCTAGAAAATGCAATTACATACAACTATGTTTGCCAATTTCCATATAAAACATGGAAATATTTAGAAAGAATTGCAATAGATGTAATTATCCCTTTTGCATCTTGAACAACATTGGCAATGTTTTGGAAGGAAAGCAACTACAAAGATGGTACAAGTGGATAGGCACTTTTTGGAAAGGTCACCATGAAGAAATATAACATATAATATTGTGTATAGCAATGTTTTCAATACTTTCAAGTATATTGGTCAAGAATATACTTTTTCAAGTCTTTTTTTAATCTTTTGTTGTAGACACTAGTTTCAATTAGTACCCCTTTGTAAGTGTCAATCACTCACAAAAGAAGCACCACTAAACTTGTGTCATTAGTAAATAGAATATTTTGTATAAGTCCATGTCAAGTGTTTCTCCTACTAAACATGTATTTTCATACATACAAAGTGTATTTTTCAATGTTGATTAGTTTTTACAAACCATGAAAGTAATTTCTATCAAATCTAAAAGTCATTGGAGTGCTAATGTTGCAAGCCTATATTTGCACAATTTTCTTATGTTGAAGTCAACAATGTTGTATACACTATCACCTATTCTTTTGCACACCCATTCTATCACTCATTCTCTAATTTGGTGCAATTACTCTTTCAACTTCTGATCCCTTATCCTCAATAATCCATATCAACTAAAGATTGTGTCTATATTATTGCTCTCACCAAAACAACCCTAGGACTTTAAACATTAAAAGAGTCAAAAATTGCTTTGAATGATTGAGAGAAGGTATTTGGACAAAGCATTAACATGGAGCAATCAATTCATCATGTAGAATATGGATGTCAAAATGCTACAAGGTTAACCCCTTGGCACTCCAATGTCCAAATTTTGGACAATGAACAAAGAGGTTCCAAGGGATTTTTTTTAGCATAGAACTTATCATTCATCCAAACCAATGCTTAACTTTTTAAGAACCATACTTTATGTATAAAGAATTTGAGATAAATAAAATATAGTTATAAAGATGTAAGCAAAAACATGCAAAAAATTCAAGAAAGGATTCAGCGTTAATGGGTTAAACATTACAAGCCATAAAATTACTTGGGTGCATCAACACAATTAATTTTGCTCAAATATGATAGGCCCATCCATTATAAAAATGTACATCTCATGCCTAAGTTTTCCTATGCCACGCAACTGTACCCAATAAATGGTCATTGTAGTCTGTCTCCGAAAGACCCTTCAAAAATCCAGGGCCATACTTCCTATGGGCACTTTCTCTGCACATATGAGGGACCGTGCTCGTCATACCTGTTCATACAAGAAAAATGAAACAAAAATGAGTTTTCATCACATGTATCTACATCGAAATATGTTTTCAGTAATGTTTTCACATGAATCTATTTCAAACACTTTTGGACAGCATCATAAAGAGAATCTTTGCCTTGATACATAGAGTTCTTCCTGGTGATCATACAGAGGTCTCCCTATGATACATATGGCCTTCATATAATCACAATGACCACAGGGAGAATTCATGAGCATTGGGGAGGATTCTCTTAAGGGTGATGTCAAAAAGTTCTTAAAACAGTCTAGTTTTACTAAAAAAGACATGTACGGCAAATATAAAGCTCAAATGCACACATATACGGCAAGAAGCAGTAGACTTCTCATAACTACTCTGAGGCAGTCAACTCTAGATTCATACTACGTGATCAAACAAGCCAAGTTTCCCAACTTCGATCTTGCAAGCAAGTTCACGAAACATATAGTAGAGCACGAAATGTTTTAAACAACAATTTGGAAAAATTCAGAGAATACAACACTGCATAGAGCAGAGTGGTGCTTACTCTGCTTTGGAGAACCACATTTGCTGGAAAGAGCCCAACGAAGCCAGAATGCTTCCACCAATCCATACACTGCACCAAATCCAATCACCAATGTACAATTCAAATTACGAAAAACACTAAAAAGGATATTCAGAAAATTAGTCTAGTTCAGGAACTATTACACAACATCGTAAAGAGAATCTTTGCCATAATTCATGAAGAGATCTCCCTATGGTCATAGTGGTTGGTTGTACAGTACTCTACCAAAAGTTTTCGTGATTGTCATAATGTAGTGCAACGTGACAATCACGAAAACTTTTGGTAGGGTACTGTACAGTGGCCTGCCCATGATACGTAAGGAAGCCTCCGTAACGGGACCACCCCATGAACTTAGGGGGGTATTCTCTGAAGATGCCGTATTAAAGTTCTTGAAAACCATGTTTGGATACAGTGTTTTTTTTAATCAAGAACGGGCAAAAGAAACGGATAAAAAACAAGAGACAGAGAGAAAAAAAAGGAATCTTAGGCGAGGGTTTCCTGAACGGGAAAGGGTAGTGGAATCGACCTGTATCGTCGCTCTAACGAGTTGCCGCTGGCCAACACTTTCACGCGTGCAGCTTGTGGTGCTTCCTGCACTCAGGGTGGACATCTCACATCAGGACTAGCAAAACATAAAGCTACTAGAGACTAATAATGAAAATTTTAAACCGTTAAAGTTTTACACGATGTCGAATGTAAAAAAAGTTAGATACACACAATATCGAAGATTAAAAAAGTTAGATAGAAGATTTCCAGATCAGCTACTTACTTCCATAAGATCCTTTTCTAGTCGCTCCTTCATTTGCTGCATGGAAGCCGTTCCGCCCGCAAGCTGATTCACAAACAACAGGAGACTATCATTATACATTTACAACAGTACAATCACTAACAAAAACTGGAGGACTCTATAGATGCGTACAATATAAATTGTTTCCTAGCGAAAGAGAAGCAAGCAATACTGAGCCCCCCAAAATGTTATAGAGAATCAACTAAGCCTCAAATAATACAAAAGTATTTCATAAACCCTTCAGCACCCCAGATTTAGATCAATTAGGCATTAGAATAGGATGACAGAGAACTAACTGCATTCAGCACATTGAAGCATCGGAATTACTTATGTTCTGTAGAGAGAATTTCAGAGTTAGTGAGAATAGAGTAACCCAACGCACCATCACACTGTTGAAGAGCTCTCTTCGTATATCAACATCACATTTGTTAATGCTCTCTATCACCTGCCACACCAGAACTCAATGCATTAAAATGTTTGATTCAAACAACATACCTCCCGACTAGACTAAAAACACCATATAATTTTGGATTTCATATTGTTGTGGAATCAAAATTGCTGTAGCTGTAAGCTTCCAGGTGTTCAGCACTGATTGATGGGCTCCATCACTGTGGATAAAAAGCCCAAGGCCCTCGCTATCACTGAGGTCCAAACATTTGATATAGTTGGTGTACTGTGATTTGTTGTCTCGATCCCAAGGAGAGGGACAAAGCAACGGTTCAAAAGCGAAGAAAGCATTGGTGCCCAATATAACGAGACGAGCTACAAAGAACTTAGAATTCAAGTAGAACTGCAATATGAGGTCATAGGAATAGTGGCTTTCTAAGATTGTCAAAGAAGATTATTGAATTTTCAGTCACTGCGGATTATTCTAGAGGAATATACTGAAGATTAAATGGAAAGGAACATATGAATATTACACATTTTCATTTGAGATAGAGAGACTTGACATTAGGTGCTTGTTTGATGAAACTGTTAAAAAACGGTTTCTAGATAACAATCACAACTTAATCTCACCATTTGGGTAAGTCCACTCAAAGGTGCACCAGCTTCAGTGCCAAACTTCTCCATGCCAGGAATCGTCTGCTCCAGCAGTCACAAAATGTCTTTAGTCAGTGTCTGGAGAGCACAAAACTAACCTACAAGACCTTAGAAAGAACCATCGCAAAAGCAAAAATTAGGGAATAATGACTTCAGAGGAAATGTTAGAGGAAGTAAATAATACCTGAATAAGAGCTGGGTTAAACATGATATCTGAGATCTTGAAACGATCAGCTCCGACTTCTATCATCCTGCACAATCCAACGTATGAATATCTCAAACTCTAAATTAAAGTAAATACTTTTAAGAAATCCCCTTTCCAGAAAATCTGGCCACATTAAATCCTGCAAATTTGTAACACAGCTGGGTTGTCTAGAACAGCTTTTTTTTTTGGGGGGGGGAGTATCCCAGCGTCTATAACAAAACCGACAAGTACATATCGTAACCTGGGACACTTGAAACGGGACACTTACTGGCCGTCTGGAAGTTCGTAGGAAGTAGTTGGTATATTAGCATATGAATTATCTGTGCACACCAAATCGTCAACCTAGACAGTCAGCACGAATCTACACACTGCCAAGCACGTAGCTAATTGTAACACAATAAACATAGCCACTTACACCTCTCAGACTTCGAAAACATGGGAGACTCGAGCAGTCAGTCATCCAGCATATTTGCAATCCGGGACAGAAAGAATAAGAATGAGGAGACGTCACCATCAAAAGCTGAATCTGGTACACGGCAAACAGTTTCCTTAATATCAGCTACGATAGCTCTCTGCATGTAAGTGTAATAGCTGTCTGTGGTATTTGGAAAGTCAAGGGGAATCAACTGCAGGAAAGGTAAAAATCATTAGTAAGGGTAATCAGAAAATTAGGCAACGAAATCTGAAAATTTTAGACGGAAGGAAGAAGGCTGAGATAATCCACTCTAGTCTAAACCATCACAGGGGTTGAGAATTAGTCACGAACATCGTACTCCCCTTGACGAATTTCCTTGCGCTTGAATGAAAACCGGGGTCTGATCTGCAAGCAAACTAGAAGTGTTGGTCCTTTGTAATATAGACCAAACAACAAATTAAGACCACATAGGCAAACAGGGATTTTAGTAAAATTAGACTGTTCCAGGAATTTTTAAACATCACTATAAAATGAAACTTCCTCATGATTCATGGTTAGGTCTCTCTATGGTCACATTAAGCATACATAGGTCTCCCTATGATCATAGGGAGGCGTCCGTATGATCCTTGCGACCATAGAGACCCACCACCACCATCACAGACACACACAATAATTATGGTAAAGATAATTATTAAGATGTTGTCTAAAAGTTCCTGAAATAGTCTAATTTACTGAAAATCATGTTGCATGTAGTTGCATTTTCAAAATAACCACTAATGTTATAATAACTAACTTTGCCATCAAAAGATCGGCGCTCAATTCCAGTAAAAATGGTGCATTGTAGAAAAACCAAATTACTTTAAGGCCCTTGGATTCCAGCGTTCGTTGAAGGCACTCAGTGAGAACATCCCCTCCGATTGCAGATCTTACTATAGCCTGTCCAACCACGGTCCTCAATCTATCAAGTTCGAACCTTCGAATCAGTTATTCAAAACAAGACAGCATAAAAAGTGCTTTAGCACATATATTTAGGAGATGACACTAATATAGCAATTCATATGCTTCAGAATTTACAGCTATGCACAGTACCTTCTGAAGGACATAACCGTCATGCACTGCGGCCACAGTAGTGGAGCCTCCCCCACTATCATCACCAAGTAGTAAATCATTGAACGGAACAACTTGGTACTTGCAAAAATAATGATCCAAAAGAGAAGATCGAACATGAATTTTAACGCATAAACAGTGACAAGGGAAGGCAGTTAATGAACCAGAGAATAATCAGAACGGGTATGATAACAAACCAGTCCACAACAAGTGATGTTGCTCGTCCTGATGCGAAGGATGTCAAAACCTGGACGATCATATCCACGTCTTAGACATGTGAAGAAAAAGGACTCCAAATTAATTCAAATCTGATAACAGAGATATAGAATGCACTGGAATTCAAATGCACTAATTACCCTGGATATGCTGACTACAGTCTACTGACCACTAATAAACTGAACAAGAAAAATAAAATATCATAAGAAGAAAGGAGGAGATAATTCATAAAAACATCAAGACTGAAATAAATACCGCATTTTTGGCCAGAAAGAGAGCAGGTACATCGTACTTCTCAAACATAAGCTCAACCATCCTATTACACATCAGAAAACATTTACGGATGAAACTCAAATAATTTGTACTCGAATGATTTCTTGACAGGAAAAGCAGGCTGTAAGAGGCGGACGAGCCTAACAAAGTGGTATTGACAAGAGACTTTTCTTGTGGTAAAACAGAGAAACCCTAAACTAAAAGAGGCCTCTTGTGCTACTATCAGATGAGAAGATCGAACCAACTCACTTTTCACGATGTTGTTGAGTGTTGAAGGACGGTTCTGCGAGAAGCATTGGGTGCTCCTTCGGGTCTAGCCGTAGGCGATCTCTATTCAGCATACGGACCAATCACAAAGTCATACACAAGCGTACATGGCCATTATCGTTTACAAATATGCAACTTAGTGAAAGAATGTCATTTGAACCATACGCCTCCGTGTGATTTCTGTGACCATCAAGAGACTTCATAGGGAAGACTACTTTCCGACGTTGTCTGGGATACCTGATGTCTAAAATAGTCTAATTTTACTGACAACCTTAAAACACATTGTACTCATCCCTTACAAGAGGTACAAGAGATACCAGACAGAATGTTAACCTCTACTCTAGAGAGCACAGAAGAACATAAACGGAGGCAGAAAAGAGACTCAGGTCAAGGAATGCGCGAACAAGAAAACCAGAATATTCAACCATGGATTTGGCATGAAGTAAGGACAAAATATGCAGTCGACTCGTGAAGGTCGAGAATCGCAAGAATACCGTAGAGCATAATCCCAAAGACATTCCACAACGTCCCAGTCTGCAACAAGGCCATCCTTCAAAGCTGGTACAACCTGCAGTACCACAATAAGAAAACCTAGACCAGGATGATTTTTAGCACTTCATTGAGGGCACTTCTTTGAACTACATTTTTGGAGGCACCCTAAGCAATATACAACTATATAAAGCTCTACACAAAACGTGACACAGCAAAAATAGTATATAGCTCTGCCATGTTACTTACTTTACAAGAATTTCTAAGAACAATCATCTGCCACAATATACCGTGCACAAATTTAGAGATTTTAAACAGCTGCACACAAGTTGCAAAAAGACCAGGTAAGCTGTGGAGTATTACCTCCATGTGATCTCTGCGGTATTCAAGAGCTTGCGAACCCACATACAGTTTCTTTGCTTTGGCCTTTTCAGCCTCTCCAGGCTTCTTGGCCTCCATCTCTGCGTCCCCTCCTCCATCGACCACTACTCCTGGACTCTCTACTGATCCTACAACCTAAAATGGAAAACACAAAGGCACATATAAAATTAAATTGAAGAAAGCCCAGGTAGTAAACAAAATATCTGCGCCGGATAACAAAAGACTTTCAATAAACATGGGACTCTCGTACTATAAGGAGACAAAGCTCAGTATTTCGGTGCCTAAACAGTCAGGTACTCGATTCTTTACAAAGTAATGCCATACAGATTGTAAAAATGTAATGAACAAGGTCAACTAAAACTGAACTGTGCAATTAAGTTATCGAGCACCGAAAAATCTGAAAGAAATTAAATAATCTCAAGTTTCAATAGTATGATTCAAAGAAAAGTTCCAAAAATTATGAAAAAGGAATGGAGACTTACCGATGGAAATATAGACTTGGGTTGATCTTCACCTGCATAACCCGCCTTAACGGCGTTGGAACCCAGGTCCAACACTATCGCCGAAACCTCATCTAGACAACCAATGGTCATGAATTATTTCAGAAACTTCAGGTAGCTATGCGAGCCCTAACCAAACGTTAATAAGATCATCCCCTTGGAGACCCCCTCTTTACTGAAGTTTTTTTACTAGCCCCAAGCGAGACAACCTCCATGGCCTAGCAGACGCCAGAATCACCAAAATCCATACTTGCTCTACTCCATAGGATATGTGATTTATTAGGGACTTCGACGAGCACCTGAAGCCAGGATTGAAGCTCTTCATTCCAGGGTCTTCAAAGCATTGGACCTGGAGGACGAAACCTTAGAGTATATCGGTCTCCTCCTCCAGGTCCTCTATGACAAATACGGTATTAACAAGGTTCTCCGTAAAATTATACTATTTTTCCCGGCCATTTAATCAACATCATGCATAGAATCTTCTCTATGATTGACAAGGAGGTCTCCACGCGGTCACAGTAATCATATATAGAGAAAATTCAAGACGAAGGTTGTTCCTTCCAAGCATCGCCCTGACCACTGCACATATACGCATGACACAAGTTTCATCTAATCTGCCATGAATGACACCTTCAAAAAATCACTTTCCTCAAATTTCACAAACCAGGTTCATCGGTTTCCGTATTGTATGAATCATTCAGCTGTAAATCTACGATCAATGCGATCATTGCCGATTAGGTCACAGCTAATGCCAATCTGATTCATTGCTTTCGATTAAGAGAATATTCCGTCATTGATCGTAACATAGACCACAACATATACGCAGAGTATGAGCACACGAAATATATTTTTATGGTTGGTTTGAGCACTCACCACCCCCGTACATGGTAACCAGCTGCGCACAGCCCCAAGTAAAGCTCCGTCCCTTCAAGCTCCGGGAATCACAAAAATTTACACCTAAAGAATCTAGCAAACATACGAGAAATCAATCGCGAAGCACTCCAACAAAAAACTACCAGCGAAGGGCTCTAAAATTTCGCACATTGGAAACCCTTGGTCTCTCAAACATTGCGAACAAGTGGGATGAATAACGTGTTTCCTTGTCATTCATCTATAATTTTTCTATCTATAATGTCACATTTTTCGTTGGTAGGAACCTCCAACCACTGGACGGTAACTAAGTCTGTTGGACGGAGGACAGTAAACCCTAGCTCTAAAACCCTAAAAATTGCTATTTTCTTTGCGTTCTGGTGATTGTATTTTGTTGGTTGGTTTGTGAAGGACTTGTGTGAGCCATGGCGGGTGCTGATCGGTATGTGAAGGCTAAGAAGCTTGTGAAGAGTTTCTGTTCGAAGTCGGGGAAAGATGTAGCGAGTGTGTCTGATTTAGGCGATTTGTGCAAGGCCATTGCAATGGCCGCTGGCGAGAATGAGCTTTTAGGGGCTACGGAGGAGGTGCAAGCCGAAGTGGCGGAGTGGACTGCATTCGCTAACGGCGCGGATTTGAACTTACAGGAGTTGGATAAACATTTAGAGACACGGTCGGTATTAGCAGGCAAGGGGACTGAGATCACTGTGGCAGATTTGTCAGTCTTCGCTGCCCTTCACGAGCGCAATTATACAGAGTTTGAGAAGGTACCGCATGTTTTGCGATGGATTGACTACATTCAGCGCAAGCAAGCCGTGTACCCGCTGATCCCCGTGAACGCACCGAAGTTTAGTCCTCCGAAACCAGCCCCACGGCCTGCCAAGCCAGACGCAGCCAGCGCTGTCAA
The DNA here is from genome assembly GCA_963920665.1 of Straminergon stramineum. Taxonomy (NCBI): domain Eukaryota; kingdom Viridiplantae; phylum Streptophyta; class Bryopsida; order Hypnales; family Calliergonaceae; genus Straminergon; species Straminergon stramineum. Next base: position 4,683,683 of record OY987271.1, read on the forward strand.
ACCAGAAGCAGAGAAAAAGAAGAAAGAGAAAGCGCCGGCCGTGAAGAAAGAGAGCGACACGAGTTTCAGTGCGTTAGACGTCAAAGTAGGCGTGATCAATAAGGTATGGAAACATCCAGGAGCCGATGCACTGTACGTTGAAGAGATCGATATCGGTGAAGCCAATCCTAGGCAAATTGTGAGCGGCTTGGCGAAGTTCCTGACGGAAGAACAAATGTTGAACCGGAAGGTGCTTGTGCTGACGAATGTCAAGGCCGGCAAGGTGCGAGATGTGCTCTCTTCGGGTCTAGTGTTGTGTGCTTCCAACAGCGATCATACGCAATGTGAGCCCGTGGTCCCTCCAGTGGATGCCAAGATTGGGGAGAAGGTGACTGTGGCAGGATTTGAAGGAGCTCCTGAGGAGGTTCTCAACCCGAAGAAGAAACAATTTGAGAAGATTCAACCGGATTTGGCTACTGACGCAAGTGGGGTGGCCTGTTATCAGGGAATTCCTTTCATGCTTTCAGGGAAACCTTGTACTTCTAGAATAGTGAATGCGATCGTCAAGTAATTAGCAGCTCCTTCGTGAATTGTACATTCGCATGGATTCTGTCATTTGGAGCTTCGTATTACTCTATATCCTCTAGTGCCCCTTTCGGGACCGAACTTCTATACTCCCCATGATGCCAGGTTTTTCATGCATCTGGAATGCCCTAGGAAGAGGAGAATGCTGCAGGGATGTAGAAACATGGATCGACATTCCACGAGGTGACGGTTCTGTTTTGACAGTGTTGGTAACGCTAGTCATCAATGTCAATCTTACAGAAGCAGTGGTTCGTTTCTGCCCCATGCTATCAATATGTCTATTGATCTCCCAACCTTCTGATCTTAGTTTTCTAATGACTGTCATTTCTTCCCTCATAAGAGTGACCACTCTTGCGGTAGATGATACTTTTCACATCACTTCAAGCATCTTATCATATGTTGGAGTGTGATTTGGGGAGACCCCAATTGATCTGTGGATAGATCTTTGGGTACAAGAGCCAAATTTGTTCAGGTAGCATTTTTATCTTTATGATGAATTTCTTATGCATGCACTTGAATGGGGGAGGTCGTAAATCACTAAAAGTGGAGAACAGACAACCCCATTTCCATTCAGAGATCAGTAGCTTTTGAAAACTTGCAAAAGTCATGCCTACACCAGTTGCTAATAAGTGCAAATGTTTTTATGAATAGATGAGTTGCTGTTGGTAACAGAGGTCTGTCTTTGAGACAGGATCAGGTCCCTAGTGGCTTTAGCATCCTCGACCTTTGAGCAAATTGTAAGTTAGCCTTTGAAAAGTATGGACCACATTTCTTGTTTTGATGATTCCCCATAGTTTGGTTTGCTTCCTGAATGCAACAGTGCACGTTTTGCTACTTTTGATTGTGTCTGCTCTCTATGTCCTTATTAGAGAAAGACGCCATCTTCTTTCACCCAATCAAATCTGTTAATGCACTTTTCTTATGCACTATCTGTCGATTTATCGGAGTGGAACCTCAAAATGTTAAGTTCAACTCAACAGTAACTGAACATTTCGAGGTTTCCCTCAGATAACTTGAGAGTAGCCCAAATTTCCAAAATTATGAATATATATTACAAAATGAAACTTAGAACCATAATTTAATGATGACTTTCAAACAAATGTTGTAAAATTTGATCCATAGATCATTTTCCTATGGCTTATCTAGATTAATTGGTATTGAAACCAATATTTTTCAACAAAATCTGAAGCCAAAAATTGAATATTTCTACAAGATCAGATGTATATTGAATATTTATAATTCTCAAAAGTTTTTTTTCCTTTAAGTTCAAAATGTTAAGTTCTAATCATAGTGATTATTGAAGACTTTATTTTTATTTTTAAATTCAAGTTACTTTTGAAGGGTCATTTTTTAACTAGAAAAGTTACTTTTGGAAGACCAAACCTACAAGTAACCTTTGAATTATAGAATATTTGTAAAGCAAAGTCTTCAAAAATTATACCTTACAAACATTAAAGAATTATTATAAGAATCTTTAAAAAAAATGGATGAAAAAAAAATTGCATGCTTGGGATGTATTTGTGTTCCATCAATCTATTGTTTGAAATTTGAATATTTGTTCTTAAAGGAATGAAGGTGGCCCCCCTTCAAATGCACCATTGATCCTAAAACCGCCATCTTTACTCTATGTACATCTCCCAAATCAATTTTTACTTGTATGGAATAAACTATTTTATAACAAAACTTTGTTCCTTCATAACTTTTGCATATAGTATCCTTCAAAATTAAATGTCACGTTTCTTTGGTGTCTTGGAACCTCCTTTCACTTGCCAATAAGAAAATATGAAATTTGAACTAGTTTAATAGAAGTAATTAGGCACAATAGCAAGAAGTGGTGGTCTTTGGGGCATGGTTGCTAGCATGTGAGTGTAGGATCTTGAGCCCATGAGCTTAGGAACCTAGGCTCCTATGTTATTAGTACCATCCATAGTTATAGGATGTTTGTAATCATAGATGTCTATGTTGTAAGTACTTATGTTATAAGTACCTTCCATGATTATAGGATGTTTATATTATAGGTGCCTATGTTGTAAGTATCTATGTTAAGCACCTTCCATGGTTATAGGCTATTTATTTAATAAGTGCCTAATTATATTATGGGTGTGTATATTTTAGGTCCCTATGTTATAAGTACCTTCCATAGTTATAGTATATTTATATTATAGGTACATCACAAAGTTTAGAACCTACCATTTGTCAACAATTGAAAGTAATGCATCATAATAGAGTGATAAATTATAAAGTAATGCATCATAATGATGCGCTAAATTGTATATTAAGATGCAAAACCATGAAGCAATGATAACCACATGATAATTGTTGACAAACGGTAGGTTCTAAACTTTGTGATGTACCTATATTACAAGTACCTTACATGGTTGTAGAGTACTCATATTATAAGTATGTATGTTATAAACACCTTCAATAGTTGTAGAATATCTACTTACACCTAGCCCCTAGGCTTACGGCTCATAGGTTTGCATTTCTAGACTCACATGCTAGGGTCATTAGTCTTGGGAGCACTCACCATAATCCCTAAATGCCTAAGGGCCTTTTCTAAACTTCTTAGAGTTTGCTCGAAATTAAACAGTAGGGACACCTCAAACCACTATTTTTTCTATTGTCAACCATTTCTACTGTAGGAAAATAGTAAATTCACTTGGATAGGGGTAAATAATTACTTAAAGTTCAACAATTGGATTTACCATTTCTCCAAGAAGATTACAAACATTTGTCATCCAATTCAAAAACATAAAAAAAAAAAGTTCAACAACTTGGATGTTACTCTTCAATCATTGTTAGAAATTTTTAATTAGTAAACCTAACTTTGCATACACAAAATTCAATTAATGTCTTGTAAGAGGGCTTTTCTTTTAGATGAAAATATTGTCTAATTTTGAAAGGTTTATTATTATTTATAAGATGAGTCTATCTCTTGATATACTACAATGTTTAGAGGAGCCAAAATCACAAAATATATTAATCTGGTTGATTGGATTTTGTCAAGATTTCAACATAATTATGATTTAGGTTTACTTTATTACAATGCTTGTAGTTACTAGTTTCCTATTTTTTTCAGAAGACAATTTGAGAATTATTTTTGAAAATTTTGTGGTTTATATATGGTATCATTAGATTTGTGAAATTCCTATATTTCTTCATTGGCAAATAATAGGAGATTTCAATGCACCAAAGAACATACCATTTGGATCCCCTATGCAAAATTTATGAAGAATCAGAATTTTTGTAGAAGCTACTTTAATTTCATGTACATATTGGTTTGATAAATGTATATATGGTGATCATCTTTTCAAGTAGTACATTTATGCACCTAATGCCTTAGGGTGTCCCTACCATTATCATAAAACTTATGTTGCACCTCATTTAAACTTCATTTACTTCCTTTGTTTGCCTTTGTTGCCCTTAGGTGCAATATAAATATTTTGCTTTCCAACCATGCATGTTGTTGATGTAGTATCAATTTATAAAATAAAGATATAAATTTTAAAAAGGCATCAAATTTTATTTTTTATTGAAAATTGGGTGAATAAAAAACACTTCTAGAGTAAAGGTCTTTATAACAAAACATGAGTTCCAATGCATCATTGTTGTATTAACCCCCAAGTACCCAAGCTTCCATTGTGTGGATGATGAATGTTGTGAAAAATGCTCTTCATTCAAGTAACCCTTAAGGATTGATGTCTATGTTTCATTGATGAATACTCCATAACTATCAATTCTAGTGCAAGAAGATCCACAATAAAAATAGCTAATTTATTTGCAAAACTAAATATAGGATCTAACCTTAAAAAGACTCTTTTTGCCCCACCTTCTTTAATTGAATAAACTAAATTTTGACTTCTAATTAGTAGCATTAGAATGTTCACCCTTCTATAATCTTCCTTCAATAAAACATTAGCCAATATATATAAGTCATTAATAAAGCATCTAATTGAGTTTATATTCATTCCAAATTTTGATATCATCCTACTTTGGATAAAATTGGTTGACTTTTCCTATTTTATTCATTTAAAAGAGCAAAATCTTCATAAATTATTACAAATTTTAATTTTGAATTGTCTTGATGTTTAGTTTAGCACCTTGTTCCTATATATGTGCAATAATTTGCATTGAAATTGATGTTTTTACATTACAGAAAATAGAAATGTCATATAGATTTTGTTGAGAGCAACAAGGTTTTCGTCTAGTGTTGAACAAACTAAAATAATCTCTAGTGACAAAGTTTTTCAACCATCAAAGATCAATGCATCCAAAAAATGATTCATCTTGGTCAACCTACCATATAACTTTAAAAAATACCACTTCTGGTATTTGATTTAAACTAAGAAATTGAAGCTTGACAATTTTTGTTTCCAATCCATTAATTTTTTTTTGAAAAACTTAAAAACTTAAAAGAATTATTGCAATTGCAAACCCATGTGTTAGAATCCAAATTATACAGTGTTGTGTGGTTTATAGTTTTCTTTTTTCTTTTTTGAATGTATTTTAAATTAAAAAAAACAATATTATATTTCTCATTCTAACCTTCATTTATTTTAAAATTTTCAGATTATTCTAATAAGTTTTATAGTTGATATAATTTTATATCTACCTTCTCCCTTAAAAATTACAATAATTTTCTTTTCACATGAAATTTTGGAAAGAATCAAAAGCTATAGAAAATATATTCTTTTACAGGCAAAAAATATCAAAATTTTATATATCAATATAATTATAAAAAGATAAATTTAGCTTGATGGTGGAATTTGACCAAAAGGTCATTGATAAAGGTGTTTTGCATGTAAAAACTAAAATAATTAATTGCAAAATCTTCTCACCAATTGGCATTTTTGCTTGAAATCTCTTAACAAAAATTCAAATTAATTGGAATTATTATGCTGTATTTACTAATTTATTTTTATTTTTAGCTAAAAAAACTATAATAATGATATTTTTCATGAAACAAACTGAATTTTCCCCAAGCCCTAGACGATCCAAAATGTCACATAATCTAAATATAAGAGATGGATATTTGAACACAACTAAAAAGACAAATGTAGCTCAAATATGATGTTTGACTATTTCACAATAGAGATGTTCCTTTAGGGATTAAATCCATAACTATATGGTAGTCAATTCACTAATTGCCCACAAATCTTCCTTCAACGAAATATTAGCCCAAATTTTTTCCTCTCTTGCCAAGGTAGACATCCATGTTAAGTTTGAACCAAAAAGCAATTTTCAAGTTTTCCGGAATCCAAATTGTTTTTGCCCAATTTCATGACATTTACACTTCCATGTGATTCGGGAGAAACTATATTTTAATTTTAACCCCGCAACGACATGGCAGATGTTTTTGTCCTATGAACGTCAAGGAATTCTCCTCAATAGGACAAAATTACAACTATTCATCCTTAGAATTAGGGATGGAAAGGAGAGATCTTCTAGGGTAGTTTGACTCCCAATGAGTATTTTTCATTTTTCTAAAATAGATGATGTCACACGGTTCCAAAATGGCTGATTTCCACTGTCACCAGCCCGGCGTTCTTAACTTGGTCTTGTCAGTTGTCAAACTAAAAGCAACCCATAAGGTCAAAAGTTCAAGTCCAATGTTCTGTGGGTGTAGGAGTTGCCTCCCCCAATTTCCACGAGCCTCTCTCTACAATTTTGCTGACCAGTTCTTTGCTCGCAAAAATTTCACTCTTCCATGTAGAAATCCAGAAGTAATCTTTTTGTCTTCTCTTTTAGGCATGGAAATCCATCCCAAGCTATCCACAGTAGCTAAAAAATAACCTCCCGAAAAAACTCAATTCCACTGTTCATCGTCACTCCATTTTTGAAAAATTCGAAACGAATCTTAATTAGTCGGTACACGCCATAAGTCTTACAACAGCTGAGTGTGCTCAATTGCTCTTCCTCGACGACTTTGCGCTCTAGATCCTATCTGTCGATCTATGCACATCTCCTCCAAGAATCCTAGTGTAGCTGATCTCAATGAAGAAATGTCTGTCGTTCGTACTTCTTCCTGGCTTTATTTCGAAACGAGAAGCTCCAGAAAATGGTGTCTCAATCTACATACTTGATCAATCTCTGTTCTAAGGTAGGAGTTCGTTCTTAAAACTATTTCGATTCCCTACTTTCATTTTCCTCCAGAAATCTGTTTTTTCTTCAGAGTTCGAAGATGCTCGCTTCCTGTCGCTCAAATCCGGGCTCCAATCCCGACATTTTCTAGTGTCGGTAGAGCATGCACTAGAGCGAACCCCGTCGTTTTCATTGAGGAGATACGGAGCTGTGTCGCTTCTCACTGAAAATGATCTAATGTTAGTATCCAAGTCGGCCCCACGATTTGTCCCTTGTGACTTTTTTTCACTCACCGACCGTTTTGTCGCTATTTCAAGGAATGAAAAGCGACGGGTTTCGCAGTAGTGATGTTTTCATTGTGCTGTCGGCTGCTTCGATTCGGTTTAAAATCAGCATTTTGTTCTCTGGGATTTGCAGCATTTGCAGGACTGTCGGAGAGGAGAGTTAGCCCCTCCTGTCGAATGGAAACATTCGCCAGTTATCACACGGGATTGGTGTCGCGTGATGGTATCGATTCCGACCCCTTCTTGCTCACCAGTGGGTTTTGTTTGACTTTCCTGGTTTGGGCTTTCCCCTGCATGAATTTGGTGTTTCAGGTGACTAGGTGGCTCTAGGCAAGGCCTTTTGTGTCAGCCACTCCTTGCTGTTGCAGTTCCGGTAATTGCGGGAGAAGCGGATATGGAGTATATAGCTAGTGCTTGCTTGAGAACTAGGAATTTGACAGCATTATGGGGCGTAAAGTGCCAAGTTGTTCTATTTGATTAAGAATGCACGCAATTACAGAGTCTGGATAGGAATTTTTGGGTGATTTAAGGGTTAACTCAATGAGGAGAACCAATATTAATTTCGTTCTTACAAGACTTGGACTTTGTTTTACCTAGGTCTCACCAATAGAGAATCAAACAGAATGAGAGGTTATGTTGAACTGTGATTGCATATATAGTCTTGATGGAATCAGTTTTTCGCAAATTTAATGGGAAATTTCATTAAAATGGCGGTATTCCATATGCCATTTTTCCATTCGTATCCTTTAGCTCTAAAGTCTAAGATTGGTACAGATTTCAAACCACACAGTCTAAATGTAAAAGTGCCAAGTTTGTGGAATACTGCCATATTCACAAAATTGCTTTCTAGTGGTTTCTCACTCTCCCTTATTTAATTACATTTTTGAATTTTTTTTGAAATTATTATTATTAATGTTTTAACGTGCGCCTTCTTCAGGATTACGGACTAGTGCTTTGAGACGCAGACAGCTCCTGAACATTGGTCCAGATAGTTGAATACGATTCAACAAACTCATGTACCAAGAAACAGTACCCGGGTTGTGTTTCGATTAGGGTAGATTTTTCCTTGCAGCGGGTTTAATTGTTGATTGATGTTGAACAACATGATTGCAAACTTCGTAGATAGTGATGCATTTCACAAAGAAAGCTTTTCAGTGCTGAATGGAGATGTCCACACTCATTAAATATGCACATAGTAGTAGAGATTTGTAATAATATATAGAGTCACAGTTTCTTGCTTGTTTCTTTTCTGAGAGTATGTTGAGATCTCAAGGCAATCAAATTTCTGAATCTTGACCTACATTGAGGTTGTCACAGAATGGCAAAGTATGCTAAATCACACATCATTACCTCTTGTAGATACTTATTCTTCATACCAGAGTGACTTGCTTTGGCATTACCTAGTCCATAATTTATTGGCTTGGGATTCGACCAAAGGGGAAGAGACTTTGCGTTGACAGAAGCTACCTTGGAAAAGCTAGTTGGGGTGCTATAGGAACAACAACCCTTGTAGTAAAGCTGCTTGTTTCAAGCTAGCTATGCTACAAGACTCCCTGTAGCACTAGAAACGTGAAATGAGGAAACCAAAACCATGATGAAGGACTAGTGACGTGTCTCTCTTTTCACTTTCTAATTCTTTAGAGTGCCTCAATTTCAATTTTCAAACTAATGCAATGTACAGTAGCTACTCAAACTTCTTCCCAGTAACTTTTATCGATGCAGAGCCTCCTCCCCTTCGGTCCAGAGCCAATCAATGACTGAATTCTTCTCGATCCTACCCGGTATCCTGGTAGACTCCAGCTATAAATTGGTTACCTTTCAACGGAACAACTGAATGCTTGCTTCTGTCTACCGTTGTCAGTGGATCGACAGCTCAATTGCGCATGATGGACTTGCAGGGTGCAATTGAGACAGTAAGACACCAATGGCAGACGAAAATTTCGTGGAGCTCGTAAGAGCTACTGTACATACGTTAGAAGACCTCTTTGGAGGCAACGAGACCAACATTCAAATCTACATCGAGCAATGCAGGGCGATGGTGCAAGGATTCGTGCAAGTCCGCAACATCCTGCCCACCCTGTTAGAAGCCGCGGATGGCGTTTCTTCTGCCCAGATTTTCAAGGAGCTTTACTGTCTGGCCAGCGGAGCTCTCCGAATCCTGAGGCTGTGCTGCGAGGAGCAAACATGGTTACAAGCAGTCATCCAGCTCAAAGTCCATACTCGAGACGGTCCCAAATGGTCCACCTTCGAAACGCTTCTCGACGAGCTCGACTGGTGCATCAACATCTTCCGAGGAAACATCGATGCTTCAACATCCACTGGAATCCAGGTCGACAGATTGACCCACAGAGATATAGAGACATTGGTGAGGTCCGATGAGGAGATTCTGAGACAAAAGCTTCGGGATGCAGTCAGATCTGGAAACTCGCAAGAGGTTTCGATTGCGAATTTTCTGCTAGCACGTCTGGATGTGAGTAATGGACAACCTTTGAACCCGAATTGCAGGTGCATCCGGCAAATGAATTGCTGGCAACCCCAATACCAGGAGACTGAACCGTTGATCTATCTGATCGAGGGCCTTGTGGTGGGACCCCGCGTCAGCTTCAAAGATGGCGAGATTTCTTCCGTCTCGAGAAACTTGACCTGGTTTGGAATCAATGTAGCTGAAAAGGCTTTCCGAAAAGGTGAATATAACATTCGAAAACGGTGGGAAGAAGAAGTCCACATCATGGCCACGTTGACCCACCCTAACGTGGTCTCCTTCATCGGTTGCTCGGATGGTGAAGAAGGACCTGCAATCATCATGGAGTGTGAGGATAAATCGCTGCAAGTCTATATCAAAGATCTCCAAGCCGCGGAACAGGCGCTTCGGAATTTGCAAACCCCAGCTGAGAGGAGGCGAAGAGCAACGCCGCTTCTGGAGCCTGTGGTTGCAGTGGATCTTCTCACTCAAATTGCCTCAGGCATGGCGTATCTCCATAGCCAAGATGTCGCCCACCTTGACCTCAAACTTGCGAATCTGCTCATCACGTCCCATGCGGAGTACAATTTTCTCCACCTCAAGATCGCCGACTTTGGGCATTCGGTTCGATTGAAAGGAGTGAGCGGCAAGATTCTGAACCCGTTGGGAGCGAATCATGGCACGACCGTGTGTCGCGCTCCGGAGCTATTTCATGCGGGTAGGAGGGTGTGTTTTAAAGCTGCTGATGTGTGCAGCTTTGGGTTTACTGCGTGGGCGATTCTCCACTGCCATGACCCTAGACTGGAAATCCTCCACTACGATGAAGAGGAAGAGGAACCTCGGGTGGAATTAGTGAGTCTATCTGGCCCATGTTACTATGATGCGCTCGTCGCAGGAAGGAGATTAGGGTTTCATGATACGATTCCAGAGGAGTTGCAATATCTCGTTGAGCGCTGTTGGGAAACCAATCCCGACAAGCGGCCTCCGTTTTCAGAGATCTACTGGTTTTTGCAGTCGTTCAAAGCGAAGCTGCTGGGTAGTCATGTCCCGCTGGTTCCGTTGCAGCCGAGGACGTCAAATTGGAGGAGCCGGATCCGTTTCTGGCCAGGACTGTTGTGCTTGGGTTCAAGGCAGGGCGAACTAGATGAACAGCATGAAGAAATTGTGTGAACATTCATGAAAGTTTTGTGAACGTTTATGTTTCAGGATCCAGGATCGAGATTAGGGCAAGCTGATCTTGATTGCATCTGCGAACTTTTGTACATTTAATCTCCGATTCGGAGTAGCTTGGAATTGGACCGAATTTTGGAGAAGAATTTCAGCGGATCCCTGAAAATGTTCGTAGATGATTGATTTTCTCTTTCTGAGGTATACGAGGATTCCCTTAACCCTGACTCACCGTTGATAGGTGTTTCAGATTTTCTTCTTTTGCTGAACATATTCGTTTGTTTCATAAGGTGTGAAAAAAGGTGCAAGTCTAGTTATATGGGCTAGAAAACTTTTGGAGGCTTGAGAAGGGTTTTGTTCAATGATTCGTTCTGCTGATGGTTGTGCTTGGCTTTCCGCAGGCATGAATTTGTTTGGAAGTGCGCAGTAGCACTTTGAAACTCCAAAATGCACTACGGGTGAAGCAATTAGGAGAAATTCGGAGAGCAAGACATAATTCTTTCGATTCAGCAGGCGTTGCTCTTCACTGCTCTCGGACACTTGATCTGCTACTTAACCTTCGAGGTAGCTCCACAATACAGTCAAGGAAGTATGCCTAAGAGCGACCCCTGCCGAATTACGTCACAGTTCACAATGCACCTTGTCTTCATTTCATAACCGAAATCTAGGGTTGTCATTCTTCCCTTATACTTGTGGCACAAACCCTTGTATGGCTATCCTAGATTTAGGTCAAGGAAAAGATGTACATTGTCACGCATTTAGGTGGCAATAGCAAAATGAGGTGTAATTCCCCTTTGAGGCATCCATCTGTATAACAACCATAACCACAAGTTTAGTGCTGGTTTTGGATGTGGGGAGACACTCGACATTCTGGCACTACTTGAATTACTTGAATTATAGGAACCATTCTCCACAATGATAATTAGTTTATGTGGAGTGATTCGAATGATGGAGAATTGAACAGAGTGAAGGGGATAGTGGAACAATCAGATGATCAGAAAAGAATTTGTAGGTGTGTAAGAAATACCAATGTCTGCAAAATGATTATCAATGCGGACAGAAGGATTCTGTCAAGCTCAATTGAATGGCACAAGCCAAGGAAATGATATCATATCCAAAGCGCGAAGACAGACAGGCATTCCTCTTGCTCCTCAATCTTTCCTTTTGCATCTTGCAGCTCTGCATTTCCAGTATTTGCTATTACATCAGGTCCTCCACTTGATCTAACTCCCCATGATTTGAGTTTTAAAGTTGAGAGAATGATGAATCTCAAATGGGCTGAATCCTAAACCCTCTCTTATTGATCGTCAATTGTCCTTTTTCTTTTTTGTGTGTCTTCCTGCCAGGCCACTTGTGGCTGGCAGGCTTGTATTTTCCCATTTGCAATGAAATTCCGTTTCATTTGTGTCAAAAAAAAAAAAAAATGGGCGGAATACTGCACTCATGTTCCATTTTAAAAGGGGGGAAAGTTCCAGTTCATTGCCAAAAAAATGAAATTGGAGGCAACCAATATTCTTGGGGAGTCAAGCTGTCAAGGGATCCAAAGTTCTTGAAAGTCCAAAGCATTCCACCCAACCATCAACAGCTGGTTGTGCCCTCTCCCACTAATCTATGGTAGGAGGTCCATAAACTATCCCTTTAATCCTACCTACGTCATCAACCTCATCAATGACTGTAATAGATATTTCGAGGAACACCTTACTCGTTTCTAGATAGGGGAAGCATTTAGCATTTCTGTTAGTTATGGACTTCCTACCTTATCAATCATTGCTTCACAATCAAAGCATCTCACCCTAAATCCATTGATGTTATTATACAAGGCAACCCAATCAACTCCTCATACTGTAATACAATAAATTCACATACTCCTAGCTATTCACCCTTTCATTGGTTATAATCTCTATTTTCTATCATTTTTGATTAATCATAGTTAGTATCAGTAGTCTTCAACATCAGTATTTTGGCAATACATACATCCTTCTTGGCTATCAAGCCGTTATAATAATCAAGCCATACATCACAAATTTCCCCCTCATTGTTTTGACATTGTTTCAATGTTAAAAAAATTGTCTAATTGAATTATTTAGTGTTGTATAGCCTCTATCATCCTCATAATTTGGCAATAGCTTGAAATTCAAGCAAGATTGACACACTTACAAATAAGCAGCATGGTCTCAACATTCATATTATCTAGAAATAATATGAATTACATCCACAATGAACAAGCATACACAAGCAATTGTCACCTTCACCAACACTACCAGTAATTAGCACCACAATTTGGGATAGCACGTTTGACTTAAATTAATAAAAAATAAGTACCAATTTTTTTTGCTAATTCTAGAATTAGACAACCGAATCTACAAGCAAATGTACACTCAAATGGTTTGTTGGAAACCAAGGAATCCATTAAAAATCCATTGAATATGTCAAATATCAATCTATCATTAGACCAACTACTATCAAGAATTTTTGGGTGGCAAATTAAAGGAATTACTTCATTGACATTTTGTTAGATAGAAGTATAGAGAAGTTGTTTTTTATAATGAAATTCATTGTCTATCATGAATTTTCAAAGGGTATGAAATAATTTGAAGATGAGAACTTGACCACTCATTGTCAAAACGCAAGAATTGTGTGCAAAGTAGAATTTTAGACCTCATTTTGGCTAAATAGAATAATTTTTTTTTTAAAACTTTGATCTAATAAGAGTTGGATAATTAATCTTATTTTCATCTCTAAAAATGAATTTGTGCTTTTGAGTCTCTAAAAAAAGTTGTGAACAGAATCCAGAGAGGATGTTTAAAAATGTCAAAAAAAATGTCCCTTCCAACCCCTCGTTTGAACTTTATTGATAACTTTTGATTAGAGGCTTTCAATCTCAAATCAATTTTGGGAGATGAAACTTAACTTTATTTTTCACATTAACTTAGTTCAAATCTTTTTGAAAAAAGTTATTCTACTATGATTAAATGAGGTCTGAAATTCTACTTTGAACACAATTTTTACTTTTGACTTGACTTTGAATAGTTAACCCCTCATCGCATGAAGTCCAAACATGTGTAAAAGCTGACTTGCTTTTCAAGTCCTATAAGTCTAAATCTCAGTGAGTTATGAAAATCTCAACCGTACAATATTGTAGTGTGCATGTTGCAGATGGTGTGAAACAAATTTGGGGTCATTTGACCATATAGATTGAAAGATTATAATGTTTTAGTGTTGAAAAAAGATGCTGAAATTTTCTTAAAAACACATTTGGAGGTGAAATTCGATTTCTAAACCTACTCAAATGAAAAAACTTTAAACTTTAAAGTGATTCAAACCAAAAGACAAACACTTTGGTGGAAAAAAAATCTCATTCAATTGACTCATTGTGTCTACAAAATTGTTTTGAAATGTCAAAAAACAGTGAAAAAAGTAGCAAAAAATCACATCTATGTCTGAACCTCCCTCTACTAAAATGCTTCTCAGTCACTCATAACCTCTTGGATTCATATGAAATTTTAATCTTATAAACTAGACTAGTATGCACAACTTTTCCAAAAAAAGTTATTGAAAACGGACCATGTATAAAGAAGTTATAAGCCGCCGAAGTTCATTGAAATGCAAAAATGTCTGAATTTTGAACTTTGAATTGCTCCCAAACATTCAAAACAATTTGGATTGACATGAAAATTTTATCACAATAACTAGGCTTTATTGGGAACACAATCCAACAATTTTTATTGAAAACGAACATTTTATGAAAAAGTTACAAGCCCCCGAAGTTGCAGCCATCAGAATGCAGTGAGGTGAACTCAAATTGAACCTGTGAACTTCGAATGGCTCTCCAAAACTCATTACATCTTTTATTGATCTGAAAATTTTACCACTGAAATTAGACTAATATGCGCAACTTTCCCAACAAGTTTTATTGAATTCGGACATTGGATGCAAAAATTACAGCACTTTGAATTTTACTGCCAGACTATGAGAGGACATTTTTCTTCCCCTCCAGCGATGAGGGGTTAAACTCTTAGTAATCCTAACCTAATATATCCCATATGGGTTGTCTTACCTCTACCACCATTCTTGTATATATTTCTTCTTCACTCCCCGCTCTGGATCATATGACCCGGCGTCTCCGAACCATGAGTTACTCTTCCCCGCAAGATATATTCTTAGCTCTCCGGAGCTATGTGAGGCCCATCTTCAGCGACTAGCTGATTGACGGGCTCAGCACGAGTTGCGGCCGTCTTGTGACGGCCATGTCGGGATTACTTGACCAGATGGCTTCTCAAGGAAACCAGTTCTGTTTGAGCTGAGACAAGCTCTCTAATGGTTTCTGTCGGCTTGTTTAAGCCCTGTGAGGATTATTTGAACCCAAGGCTCCCTGAACCCCCCCGGCTCTGTTTGAGTGGAGACCGGCTCTCCACGGGTTGCTGCCGACTTGTTTAAGCCCTGTGAGGGTTACTTGAACCGAAGCCTTTCGAAGTCTCAGAGACTATTGGCTGATCCAAGGGCTACAGTACTGAAGTTATGTGAGAGATATATTTACTGAAGGCTTTTGAAGCCTTGTGAGAGAGCTCAGGAAGTTTCCACGGAAACTAATTGTGTGATGGATGATAGAGATCCCTTCTATGTAGGACGGAAGTGTAGATGTTCAACCTTGGTATATTGTGTGAGAAGGGGAGGTCTTGCACTATAGTTTGACATCCAATGAATGCACTTGATTTTTTTAAGCAAATGATTTGCAGGTTATCAAAAAGATCGATATCCACAATGACTAGCGTATCCTTCTTGGGTTGAGGTGAGTAGCCGTGTTGGGGTAAAACATCTAGGTTAACCCAATGATTCTATTTTTAGTAAATAGTATTGTAAATTCCCTCATTATGGTAGAAGATGCTAAATTCATGGATCACCTTTGTAGTATATTTTGACCATTATTTTCTTGTTGCTTATTCTTAATGTGAATTTTAGCAATAAAAATGATGATATTTGAATTTGAGTTCACTAATGAAATGAAGCTTATCAAGTGTAGTTTCTAATGCAATTGGAAATTTTGAAATATTTATAAATTTCAATATTTTATAGCAATATGAACTTTCTATTGGGCCTATAACCATGGTTTATTGATTTTATAATTTTAGATTAATACAAGAAATTTGGTTTATACTTTATACCACAATGTTATATACTAAATTATAAGTCTATGGTGAGAATTTCAGATTTCTTTATTTGATATGAATTTTCTTCATTTTTTTCTTAAAAAAACTCATAATAATTTCAATTTTTTCTCAAAAAATTGAAATTTTTTAGGACTTGCAATAGACATATGACTTCAACTCTAAAAAATAGATATAAATTTTTTTCATTCATATCTAGTTGCAAAATGTCAACAAACAAAGTGATGGACAACAAGGCTTAAAATTAGTGGTCAATGCCTATCCTTCAAGGGTTAAGTGAATAGTAACATGTTTAATTAGATGGATTTAAAAAATATCCATTTGTATAAATGAAGATATTGTAGGTTGACTATTGAATCTTTTTTATTTTGTGGAATTTTGTGTCAAATTTTTTTAAATTATATTTTAAAGTTCCCAAGCTTTTTTTACACTTCAATGAAATTTACAGCACCAAAGTGCTCAACCTTCTATCCAAGTACGTTACTGTAGTGCTTTGAGACGCAGACAGCTCACATTGGTCCAGATGATTGAACACGATTCAACAAACTCATGTAGGGCATGGAAACAGTACCCTGGTTGTGTTTCGATTAGGGTAGAGTTTTCCTTGCAGCGGGTTTAATTGTTGATTGATGTTGAACAACATGATTGCAAACTTCGTAGATAGTGATGCATTTCACAAAGAAAGCTTTTCAATGCTGAATGGAGATGTCCACACTCATTCAATATGCACGTAGTAACAATACAGATATGTAGCAATAGAGTCACAGTTTCTAATTTCTTTTCTGAAAGTACCGTATGTTGAGATCTCAAGGCAATGAATCGTCTATTGTGAATCATGACCTCCATCGAGGTTGTCACAGAATGGCAAAGCATGCTAAATCATGAAGAACAACCACAGATTTTTAACCTCTCTTGCCCTTGATATGACTCAGTAGGTACTTCTTCATAACCCAGCTTGCTTTGTCATTACCTAGTCCATAATTTATTGCCTCCGGACTAGACCAAAGGGGAAGATGCTTTTGACAGAAGCTACCTGGAGGACGTTTGAGTAGCTCCCTCACAGGGAGGTAGCTAGGGTGGTACAAGGACAACAACCCTTTAGTGAAGCTGCTTATTTTAAACTAGTAGCTATGCTATAAGAGGCTTTTCCATGTACGACTAGAAAAATCAAACAAGGAAACCATAACCATGATGAAGAACCACTGTCTCTCTTTTCAGTGTTTTGTGTTTTAGACTGCGTCAACTTCAATTTTTCAAGTAATGTCGCCACTCAGACTTCTTCCCAGTAGCTTTTATCGATGCAGAATCTCCCTTTCGGTCCAGAGCCAATCAATGAGTTAACTCTTCTCGATCCTACCCGGTATCCTGGTAGACTCCAGCTATAAATTGGTTACCTTCCAACGTAAAAACTGATTGATTGTTTCTATCTACCGTTGTAAGTTGATCGACAGCTCAATTGCACATGATGGGTTTGCAGGTTGCAATTGAGACAGTGAGACCCCAATGGCAGACGAAAATTTCGTGGACCTCGTAAGAGCTACTGTACACACGTTAGAAGACCTCTTTGGAGGCAACGAGACCAACACTCAAATCTACACCGAGCAATGCAGGGCGATGGTGCACGGATTCGTGCAAGTCCGCAACAGCATGCCCACCTTGTTAGAAGCCGCGGATGGCCATTGTTCTGCCCAGATTTTCAAGGAGCTTTTTCGTCTGGCCAGCGGAGCTATCCGAATCCTGAGGCTGTGCTGCGAGGAGCAAACATGGTTACAAGCAATCATCCTGCTCAAAGTCCATACTCGAGACGGTCCCAAATGGTCCACCTTCGAAACGCTTCTCGACGAGCTCGACTGGTGCATCAACATCTTCCGAGGCAACATCGATGCCTCAGCATCCACTCGAATCCAGGTGGGCAGATTGACCCACAGAGATATAGAGACATTGGTGAGGTCCGATGAGGAGATTCTGAGACAAAAGCTTCGGGATGCAGCTAGATCTGGAAATTCGCAAGAGGTTTCGATTGCGAATTTTCTGCTAGCACGTCTAGATGTGAGTAATGGACAACCTTTGAACCCGAATTGCAGGTGCATCCAGCAAATGACTTGCTCGCAACCCCAATACAAGGAGACTGAACCGTTGATCCATCTGATCGAGGGCCCTGATCTGGAGGCGCGAACCCCCAGGCTCTTCGACGATGGCGAGATTTCGTCCGTCTCGAGAAACTTGACCTGGTTTGGAATCAATGTAGCTGAAAAGGCTTTCCGAAAAGGTGACTATAACATTCGAAAACGGTGGGAAAATGAAGCCCACATCATGGCCACGTTGACCCACCCTAACGTGGTTTCCTTCATCGGTTGCTCGGATGGTGAAGAAGGACCTGCAATCATCATGGAGTGTGAGGATCAATCTCTGCAAGACTATATCAATGATCTCCAAGCTGCGGAACAGGCGCTTCGGTATTTGCAAACCCCAGCTGAGAGGAGGCGAAGAGCAACGCCGCTTCTGGAGCCTGTGGTTGCAGTGGATCTTCTCACTCAAATTGCCTCAGGCATGGCGTATCTCCATAGCCAAGATGTCGCCCACCTTGACCTCAAACTTGCGAATCTGCTCATCACGTCCCATACGGAGTACAATTTTCTCCACCTCATGATCGCCGACTTTGGGCATTCGGTTCGATTGAAAGGAGTGAGCGGCAAGATTCTGAAACCGTTAGGAGCGAATCATGGCACGACCGTGTATCGCGCTCCGGAGCTATTTCATGCGGGTAGGAGGGTGTGTTTTAAAGCTGCTGATGTGTGCAGCTTTGGGTTTACTGCGTGGGCGATTCTCCACTGCCATGAACCTAGACTGAAAATCCTCCACTACGATGAAGAAGAAGAGGAACCTCGGGTGAAATTAGTGAGACTATCCGGCCCATGTTACTATGATGCGCTCGTCGCAGGAAGGAGATTAGGGTTTCATGATACGATTCCAGAGGAGTTGCAATATCTCGTTGAGCGCTGTTGGGAAACCAATCCCGACAAGCGGCCTCCGTTTTCAGAGATCTACTGGTTTTTGCAGTCTTTCAAGGCGAAGCTGCTGGGCAGTCATGTGCCGCTGGTTCCGTTGCAGCCGAGGACGTCAAATCGGAGGAGCCGGATCCGTTTCTGGCCAGGACTGTTGTGCTTGGGTTCAAGGCAGGGCGAATTTGATGAACAGCATGATGAAATTGTGTGAACATTCATGAAAGTTTGTGAACGTTCATGTTTCAAGATCGAGGATCGTGATTAGGGCAAGCTGATCTTGACTCCATCTGCGAACTGTTCTAACATTTTAATCTCCGATTCGGAGTAGCTTGGATCAGCTTGGAATTGGATCCAATTTGGAGAAGAGTTGCAGCGGATCCCTGAAAATGTTCGTAGCTGATTGATTTTCCCTACTCAGGCATAAGGATTTACTTAACCCTGACTCACCGTTGATAATTGTCTCAGATTTGCTACTTTTGCGAAATATACTCGTTTATTTCATAAGGTGTGAAAAAAGGTGCAAGCCCAGTTATATGGGCTAGAAAACTTTTGGAGGCTTGAGAAGGGTTTTGTTCAGTGATTTGTTCTGCTGATGCTTTTGCTTTGCTTTTTGCAGGTATGAGTTGGTTGGGAAGTGCGCAGCAGCACTCTGAAACTTCAAAATGCACTACGGTGAAGCAACTCCGAGAAATTCGGAGAGCAAGACATAATTCTTTCGATTCAGCACGCTTTGCTCATCACTGCTGTCGGACACTTGATCTGTTCCTTAACCTTCGAGGTAGCTCCACAATACAGTCAAGGAAGTATGCCTAAGAGCGACCCCTGCCGAATTACGTCACAGTTCACAATGCACCTTGTCTTCATTTCATAACCGAAATCTAGGGTTGTCATCTTCCCTTATGCTTGTGGCACAAACCCTCGTATGACTATCCTAGATTTAGGTCAAGGAATAGAGAGAGGATGTACATTGTGACGCAACTAGGTGGCAATAGCAGCGAGGAGTAATTCCCGCAGAGAAATGCATCCACTTAAACCATCATGACCACAAGTTTAGTGCTGGTTTTGGATGTGGGGAGAACACACGACATTTTTCCACTACTTGATTCAAAGGAACCATTCTCCACAACGATAATTAGTTTATGTGGAGAGATTCGATTGATGGAGAATTGAACAGAGTGAAGGGGATAGTGGAACAATCAGTTGATCAGAAAAGAATTTGTAGGTGTCTAAGAAATACCCAAGTCTGCAAAATGATTATGAATGCGGACAGAAGGATTCTTATTACGAGATAGGAACTGTCAAGCTCTATTCAGTGGCACAAGCCAAGGAAATGATATCATATCCAAAGTGCGAAGACAGACAGGCATTTCTCTAGCTCCTCAATCTTTCCTTTTGCGTCTTGCAGCTCTGCATTTCCAGTATTTGCTACTTCTTCAAGTCCTCCACTTGATCTAACTCCCCATGATTTGTTCTGATGAGTTTTAAAGTTGAGAGAATGATGAATCTCAAATGGGCTGAATACTGCACTCATGTTCCATTTTAAAGGGGGGGGGGGGGAAGTTCCAGTTTATTGCCAAAAAGTGAGATTAGAGGCAACCAGTATCCTCGGGGAGTCAAGCTGTCAAGGGATCCAAAGTCCTTGAAAGCCCAAAGCGCACGCAGCCATCAGTAGCTGGTTATACCCTACCCATTAACCCTTGAATGCCGGGCTGGTGACCGTGGAAATCAGGCATTTTGGAATTGTGTGACACCATCTACTTTACAAAAATAAAAAATAATCATTGGGAGTCAAACTACTGTAGAAGATCTTCCCTTTCCACCCCTAATTTCGAGGATGAATAGTTGCACTTTTGTCCTACAGAGGAGAATTCCTTGTCATTCATCGGACAGAAAACGTTTGCTTCATCATTTAGGGGTTAATCGAAGGTAGGAGGTCTATAAATTGTCCCTTTAACCCCTACAAGACCAAGTGTCCTTTTAGTGTGGGCAAGAAATCTTATGTAGGCTCCTACAAAGACATTTTTAGTCAGATGTTCATGAAATTTGGATATAATGTGTTGCTATGTATCCCCTTCTTGAAAATCTAATTTTTTTTTGATCGGGTGCCCAGATCAAAAGTTATGTTGCCCTAAACTTTGTAGGCAGCTTGGGCAGCATGTGCAAAACTCTTCCTATGATTTTGAAATTTGGCGGGTGTGTAGCTTACAGGATCCAAGATGCAAATGTCAAAAAAACAACATATTTGGTGTAAGAATCTCATTCTAGAAGGAGTTAAAGTTTACAGGCCATGTCAGGCAAGGTTGGAAAAAAACTTTTTCACCTAACTTCAAACTTTATAATCTTTCAATCCGTGCAGTCAAAGTTTCTAAAAAAATTTCCACATGTTCCCAAAGAAGTCTAGTACAAATTTGTTCGGTTGAATTTTGAAAAAAAAACTTTTTTTCCATTTTTTTCTTTTTGCCCTAAAAAGTGGCAGTTTTTGACAATTTCTGCCCAAAATGTGCCTTGGTCCTTTAGGGGTTAATCCTACCTACTTCATCAACCTCAATAGGGATAGTAATAGATATTTCAAGGAACATAGTACTCATTCCAAAATAGAGGACTCAAGAAGAAAATGAGTGTTTTTCAACTACAAAGAGCAATTGATTTTTTAGTTGAATGGGACATTTGTGATAGAAGCTAATTTGGGGAGTTGCAATTGTTGTGGACAAGTTGTTCTTGGAATTGTAGTTGTAAAGGATAATGGGTTGTTTCTCATCCAATAACCTAGTTGGACCTTCATTGATGTACTTTTTGATGTCGATGCCTATATGGCATTGACTACCACATAGATTTTGTAGTTTTGTAGATTTTGAAATTCTAATCTCAATGAAATCTAGATTTCAAAATTTCAAATGAACCTCCTTTTTAGATTTCAAAGGTTCAACAATTTTTTTGACATTTTTTTCAACACAAGTCTCAACATTTAAGTGTTACAAAATTAGATGTCCTCAAATTCGAAATACTTCAACAATTATTCAACACTAAAGTGTTGCAAACAATGTTGAATTCTTTTTTTTGACATCTTAGTGTTCAAGAAATTGTCAAAAATATCTAATGTCTAAAAGAGTATAAAAAAGAGTGGCAAAAAGGGTGTCCAAAAAAGTGTTGGAAAAAATGTTGGAAAAAATGTCCAAATAAAATGTGCTTGGCTTTAAGAATTCAAAACTAATTCCTTTGAGGTCCAAAAGATACAAAACAACTCGATAGTTCATGACGCATATCTTTTGCCTATTAGGAATATTCAATTGAAAAATATTTGAGGTATTTTACACCTTGAAAAAAGAGATCAATAATGCAAGAAATGCTAAATAAACACATCATTTTGTATACTGAGTATAAGTTAATAGAAATTATAAGCATATGTGAGCAACTCAAGTAGTCTTAAGAAGTTTTTGTTTTTTTGCTAAATTAATTGACACTCTTATTCACATTCTTTTTTAGAACTTCTTTAGACGATCTTTTCAACATATCAAGTTCAATATTTTATCAACACTAAATCAATGACAACTGAGTTAATTTCTGACATTTTTTTGATACCTTAGCATCGAAAAACTATAAAAAAAAATGAAAAAAGTGTCAAAAACAACACCTTTTTTTCGGTAGTGCAACCGAACCAGTCAACGTAATGAAGCGAACGGGGGAAGTGAATCATGTGATATTACAGAAGGTGATATTAGCGAGGTCACAGTGCATCAACCATACCCAGGGCATACTGTTCCGCCAAGTTTTTGAGAGCTTCATCAGATGTATCGTTTTCCTCCAAACGATTTGCACTTGCAGTTGAAGGTACTGGAGTAGGTATTGTATCTATTCTTCATGCGCAATCAGGTGCTGTTCCATGTTCTTTTTCTGCTTTTAAATTTGAGAGAGGAAATCTTCTCGACAGATTTTGGTGTTCTGCGTATCTTTTCACTGGGAGGTTAAATTAAATCTCATAGTTATGTCGATTGAGGAGTTCTTTGCAGTCCAATTTTCCACATCCTTCAGGTAAGGCTTTTATCGTATCAATTTTTGTTGTTGCGATTATTGGACAAAACGCCCACGGTTCGATAATTATGCGACTGGTTTGTTGTTTGGAGTGCGACAAGTCGAGCTTTAGGTTTTGAGATTATGCTCTGAAACTTTTTACAGCTTGCGGTTTCATTTTTAGTTTTATCGCAAATTCCTGATTTGCGTCTGGGAGAGGCTTAAACCCTGGAACAGACAAATCTGCGGTGTGAGATGAGAGAACTATCCCCTGAAAGGAGACGCCCCCCTCCCTGGCTCCTTCCGACTCAATAAAACGCCCGCCGTCGATCTCACTTTAAAGACTGGGCCAATCAAGCTTGTGGCCTTCTGTGGTGGTTGTTTCTTTCTGGAGAGATCCTCCTGGTGGGAGCGTAGCATAGAGTCTCTTCTTCTTCTGCTACTTGGCAGGGTCATTCGGTGCCAAGGTTTGCTCATAGCTTCTGCTTTCGTGGTCATTTTGAGTCTGGATTTCTGTCTTGGAGATTCAAGGATTTGCGAGTTTTTGGCCATTTCTGAAAGAGTCTTGCCATTTCTTGTAGCGCGATCAAGGAGATTTTGCTATTTCTGAAGGAGGCTTGCCGATCCGAGAGCTTGGTGTTCACAATTGGGATCGCATTTTGTAAAATTTGGGATTGACCATTTCGTGTCGAAATTGACCACACACCCATCCACCATGCCGTCGATTTAAAATTTGAAAAAAAAACAGTCGCCGTTGATCAGCGCTGCGCGGTGAGAGATTTCGGTCGTCTGCAGAAATTAGGGTTTAGGGTTCGTCTCTCGCCTCTGAAATGGTTCATAATCTCGATTTGGTTTAGAGTTCAGTCACAGGGACGAAGAAGACTGATTGTTGCTGCGTCGCTGTATTAACAATGGATGGCAGAGTGCGCCAGCAGTGAAAGTTGTGAAATCAAGGCTTCCAGAGGTGCAGCATCTCGGGGATGTGAGGAAACTCAAGAGGAACTATATTGGAGAAGACGTGGATCTGCTCGAGGGCGAGTTCCCTTGTCAAGATCTAAGTTGCATGGGCAAACGAGAAGGGTATGTTTTAGGTCTACATTCTACTGTCCATCCTCCCAACGAAAGTGCATTAGAATCTGTGCTATGGAATTGATAGTGGCTGTGTCGATTATGGTGCAGCAGTATTGCGGTTCTTTCTGATGGAGAGGTTGTTCGCATTTGCATCGAGGGTTGCAGACTGGATAAGAAAAGGTGGATGAGAGTGCGAGTAGTGTTATGCAAGGTCCCTATTAGAGTTTGGTTTCATTTTCTTCCGTATGTTTTTTCAGATTGATTGTGGGTTGAGCCAGAAGTTGGAATGGTGGGACGAGAAGTTGCGAAGTGAAGGACAGCGAAGTGATACGCCGGTCTACGCCGGTCACAAGAGGTGCTTCGAATTCATTTAGTTAGAGCAACGGAATAAAACCGTTTCGTTCCGTTCTCCGATTTCTAGTTCAGTAGTAACAGGAACATTTTTTAGTCTGTGTGTGTGTACTTACAGCTTAAGAACAGGGTCTTTAATATCAGAATCCGAAAATACGCAGTCAAAATTCGCCATTGGAAAATGGAATGAATCTGAAGATACTGTGTTCGGTAACCCTGATTTAGAGTCTTCACTTCGGGCAAAACTTATTTTCGATTTTCACATTACAAAGTACTCAAGAATTGGAGTGAGTAACTGGAATTTTAAGCTCCGTAACGGATTTGCTGGACAGATTCAAGAGTAGGTGGAAATCCAGATGGAAGAGGGCGAAGCCGAATCAGGTTTCGATTGGACAGATGTGGAGCCGATTCCTCAGGACGATGGCCCGCGGCCAGTGGTCGCCATTGCTTACACGGACTCCTTCCGAGAGGCGATGGACCGGTTTCGTGCTATCCTTGCCAAGGATGAACGAAGTCCTCGTGCATTGGAGCTGACCAGCGATGTCATTGCACTTAATGCTGCAAATTACACAGTAATTACTGTCACTACTTCATGTTTAGGTTCAGCTACAGACATGCATGCTTTGTGATCTTTCTTTATCTTCTCTCATCGTTATTAAAATTGTAGGGGAACATGTGAATTATCTCTAATGTATAAAAATCCTTGCTAACTCTACTTAGTGGGGATACAGGTGTGGCATTTCAGACGACTTGTGCTCGAGGCTTTGGGCGACGACTTGCTGAAGGAGCTTGACTTTCTTAATGCTATTGCAGAAGGCAATCACAAGAACTATCAGATTTGGTAATCCTTTTTACCCCTCTAGTCCGTGAGTTTTGTTCAACTTTTAGATCTTGAAATCGGTTTGTTCATCTTTTGTGGTAGAGAATATTGACAATTTGATCGAGTTAATGCCACTGTGTACATAGATTTGTTAGTTCTCTTAGGCCGACTTCGTCTGATCGGTGCAGGCATCATCGGCGATGGGTGGTTCAGAAGTTAGGCAAGGATGCTGTCTATAAAGAATTACAATTTACGGCAGATGCACTTGAAGATGATCCGAAAAATTATCATGCTTGGTCTCATCGTCAGGTATGCTTGCGTCGTATAATTTTTTCTTGCTTCGTATCTGTTGCTTAAAGTATGGTGGCTTGGTGTGGTCTATCACTTGTAGGTGCTTTCAGATGCTCAAAGGAATGTTTGGTGGTTTTGCAGTGGCTACTGCAGGAGCTGGAAGAGTGGCAGTGGGAACTGGACTACTGTTCCAAGCTCTTGAAGGAGGATTCTGCAAATAATTCTGCTTGGAATCAGGTATAAAGTGCCTGCATTAGCACCTCGGAATGTCGAATGAAGTTCAAGTTTTTGATATTTGAAACATGCGCTAGGTCAGTTTTTGATCATGTGGCATGTATCTGCAGAGGTTTTTTGTCGTCAGCCGATGTCCATCTTTAGGGGGGTTGCGAAAAATGAGGGATTCGGAAGTCAGTTTTTGTATTGACGCCATCAAACAGATGCCGACGAATGAGAGCCCCTGGAGGTACCTCAAGGGGTTGTTCACGGACGACCAACTTGCCTTTGCTAGAGATCCTTCAGTAAGTGAAGCATGTATATCTGAAATAGTGAAAAATCCGAACACTGTACCAGCACTTGGTTTCTTGTTAGATCTAGTGAGTGCTGGATTCCTGCCAACATCCGGTCAGAGGGAGATGTTGCGGAAGGTGTTGCCGATGTGGGCGACTCCTTCTGAGCTGGCTGCTGCTGTATGCATCAGACTTGAAGAAGTCGATGCTATGCGTTGTCAGTACTGGGCCTGGAGAAGGTCCCTGCTCCCACTTTCTGTGGCAGTTCCCGGAACATAAAACTTAAGTTCGCTGTGGATATTGAGTATTGGTTTTTGTAGGTTTATGGCAAATAGTTTTTTTGAGATTTGTACCTAGAATGGTGCTAATATTTTCTTGACTGCACTTTGTGCTACAAAGTTGCAAGGGTGGGACTAAATCCTGATTTGGGGGAAAAGAAAACTCAATGTGATCAAAATATCAGATTGGATGCAATCATGTGAGAAATGAAAACCAATTCAATTGCAATGTAGAATAAGAATTGAAAGAGGAGGCTAGGGAGTGGTGTCATTTCATTACTTACAAGATAACTCTACTGACCTCAAAATTGAAATTTGGATGAGCAACTGGTTTGCATTGGCCAAGAGATTTTTCTTCGAACGCTTTGGTGAGGTTGTAATTTGCCTTGGACCTCTCAATCCTTCACTCTGTTCGCTGTAATTTTGCAACTCTGAATATATGATTTTTTTTTCTCCAAAGATGAAATGACATGTCTTCTCAGTGTGATAAAAAATTCAAATCTTTTGGTGAAAAATCAAAATGACTGTTAATTTTTAAGGAAAAAGTGAAGAAAATTCATCTCAAATAAAAAGTTTAGCTCAAAAAAATTGAAATTTTCACCATCCGTATATATTATGATGTGCATCACCTCAATACCATATAACCAAAGTTACCTTGTCATTATAAATTAATAAAATTGACAAGCCATGGACATAGGGCCAAAGTTCTAATTATTTAGTTTTTTTGAATTTTTGAATTGGAGTAGAAACTAAAATTGATAAACCTCATCTTGTTAATTGAGACAAATTCAAAAAATATCATTTTTTAGTTAAAATTCACATCAAGAGAATAAAAGAAGAATTGGTTAGAATACACTACAAAGGTGATTTGTGGATTTAAGCATCTTTGTTTGAAAAGTCTATAATTCCATAGTGAGAGAATATACAATATTATTAACTAAAAATGCATTCAAGCAACTCTCCTTCCAAAATTTGGATGATAATCTAACAATAGAAAATAGACTTTCGCTCTAATTCCAAAGGAAACATGGTTGGAGAAAGATTGTAGATTTAGAACTTTCGAAGCATATGTTTTTTGGCTTTATAAAAATTTATACATAGATTCTTCTTTCTTGCAACCTTTTCTTTTATTTCTATATAACCAATTAAAAACCTTGCATGGATTTCATAAAGCATTGGGTAACCAAATTAATCACATAACCAAGAAAAAAATTTCATCATGTTCTGATATATTTCATCCATTTTATACAGCTCCCAAGATATGTTCTTGAAAACACTCATCATCCATTATCATGGCCCTAGTAACACTTTACAGCTCCAAGCGGCCTTTAGAAGCCCTTCACAACTTTCTAGGTTCACTATGCTTCAATTGCAATATCACTTGGGTCACAACTAACTAACATTGCACATGCCACGCACCTAAAGTATTAGTTTTCATTTCCAACTCATATTGCTAAGTCCTTGACCTTGGGACTACTAACACACGCTCCATACGTCACACCTGACATGTTACTTGGTGACATGGGGCGGAACTTCCATATCACTATGCAAGGACTAGTGTGTAGTACTATTCACCATAATCTTAACCACCTTGGAGTGTCACCCCACTCTACACTTGGCCCATTGTGCATTTGTTATTTTCACACCAAAACCAGTTGGGACTTACAACTCATGACACATTGAAGATAGCCTAGCAAGGAGTGGGATTCCATCCAATCGGTGCTATGGGATACACACAAGTGTCCCATGGTGCCTTGAAGCTTGGGGTGAAGTTGCATTACCAACCTTGAGTCATTGGGACTGACCAAGGCTCCAAAAGAAAAAGAGAAGGGAGACTATTGGACTTATATGAAATTAGAAGATGAACTAGCAGAGCTTCTTGTTCTATAATGATTAGTACTTCCCGCCTACCACATGAAGTGTTAACCTCAACACTGTAGCTTAGGTAGCTCTCTTTTTCTATATGTACGCGTCTTGTAGGAATAGTGTTAACTAGTATTCTCAATATTAACAACAATAGTGCACTTTGTACTCGGATATATATACACGACGAATAGATGTTGATGGACTATTCACTTGTCCCATTTGAACAAGACCTTACAAAGTTATGGCCCTCCAAAGATTTGGATTCACTGGAAGCAATATCATGCCTTCACCACAGCCTTTATCTTGGCCATAACTTTAGGCTCGTAGCTTATAACCTCATAATTCTTCACATTCTATCTTACTTCTCTTCATAGCTTTTCAATGATATGCTACATGACATACTTTCTTGAGTGGTTCCTTGGGAATCCCTCATTCCTAGCTCTTAAGTGCCTTGGTGCCACTAGTACACCTCCAACTTTGAAAGTCCATAACTTCTAACCAACTAGTTCAAATCATGCGTTCTTTAGATATTTAGAAGCTTCTTTTCAAGATCTTTCCAATCATGTATGACATGTTACCATTCTATTTTAATTTGGGGCACAATAGCACCATGTTTGTTGGAGAGTCTCACATTTTTCCTTTCTTAGACTATTGTAAGGCTTGGGAATTCACCCCCAAGTTCCCCTTGCTCATTAAGGCACTCCGGACATCCCAAGGAGATAGGGGCATGACATCCATGCACCAAATGTCAACTCTCAAAAATATTGAAGTTGGGTAGATAAGAAGGCAACAAGTGGTTGGAGAGTTATGTTAGTAGCTTGTAGCTTTTTTTTCCATATTGAAAGACATAAGTGTTTGAATTCAACATTGAATCAAGAAATATTGACCTCAAGAAATGTGAAATTCAATTTCATTTCAATATTGATTCTATAGTAGCACCAAATGTGATATTCAAATAATATTGAAGTTGGCATTGAAGTCCATTAGAAGTTCATTATTATTATGCTATAATTTATCAAATCAATATAATTTCAATTTTTTGGTCAACTGAAGTCTCTAAAAACCATTTGCATTTATGATATTTTATTAAAAATACATTAAAAATTTAGCAATAAAGACTATTCCATTTTTATTCATTAAATATATACATAAATATAAATAATATATTCATATAAAATAAATATTAAATTTTTAAAATTGGAAAATCTAAAACTTTCAAAAAAAATTATTTTGTATATTAGAAGTTAAGAAAATTAAGAAAAATAAAACTTACATATTTACAAATATTACAATATTACAATATTTTAAGTTTTAAAATTTAAAATTTTTTCATCAATAGTTTTATGGAGAGCAATGATGTTCAAATATAATAACAACATTACCTCTTCTATTTGTGCAAAATATATAGAAAATTATTATTTTTATGTGAAATTTCAAGTTTATAATGAAACTACATGCTTCTTATACAATTCAATGTTCACAACTTCCTTCCCTTTGTCCTTAGGTTACCAACTACTCGCATGTTTAAGCTAGTCCAACAATAATTCTTCTTTTATTATTGCATTGAATAATGTAGGAAACATTTTGATTCCAAATTAATTAATAATGGGTTCAATATTGACTCTAAATTAGACTTCATGAATATTGCGTACATGAAGTGTTAGTTGCCAAGAAACCTAATTCATTGCTTCATTTCAACAAAAGAAAGATGCTTTGCATTAACAGAAGCTATATATAGGGGAAATTGAGTAGAAACTTCTTTGAAAACTAATCCACTACTATATGGACACTACTTATCTTAATACAATTTTTTGTTTTTGAATAAATTCCACATATTAGAATATTCTACAAGATTTTTTTCCATTCTTCTATCATGAAAAAAGAGATTAAGCTATTAAGGGCAATTATTCATACAATTATCTATCACCATGCCTACTCTACAACTTTGGTATTTATCAATCAAAATCGTTACAAGAGAATAGTGTCAATTCATACAATTTTCTGTCTATTTGGACATGTGAATTTGGACATTTTTCTCTCAATTGGAATAGAGTTAGTCCTTTCGATCTTGTCAATTTAGACGCCATTACCTTGTAGTGAATTGTGACCTTAAAACTTCATCAAGGGATTAATGATCTCCAAATTAGCTAAATTAGCTTGGTTTTTATATAAAAAAAACTTATGTGAAATTTACATTATAGAAATTCTCCTTGAAATGAACTTTTAACAACAATGTTGCACAACTCATTGACAAAAGATTGCAAAACTCTTTTTTCATCCACTTTAGCAATAGCATTGATCTCATAGGAACCTAGGGAATTCTAATCCAATAGCCCCAAAGCACCCTAGGGCCATTAATTGAAGTGTGGAAGCCACATGCATATCCTTGCCATTCATTTTGCAAGGATTAGGGTTTGGGGGTGTTGTTCCATTTTAGTTCCTTTAGCACCATTTGTTTTTAGTTTCTCTAGTGTTTCACATTATTTGTTTTGTATGTACTTTATGGCTTTAGGATATTTTTTCTTTTCATGCCTTCATGGTACCATCCCTTCCCTCCCTCATACAAGACTCTCAAGATGCACACCTGGAATTATATTGTAATGATTGTTGTTCAAAAACTACTTCCTTCCACTTTGCTTTAATTGTGTAACATTGACACCTTTTGTAATCTTGGAAGTGTTACTTCCTTCAATTCCTTTTTGCTATGAAAATCTTAGAGGTGTTGATTACCCTAAACCCCAAACCTTGTCTAAGTTGATGGATTTTGTTGGACATCCAATGTAACAACCTGTGATTTTATGTCAACAATGACATTTAATGTAACATGTAGTGTCATTGAAGATGTTTCACTGGTTGTCATTGTTGACATAAAAACATGGGTTGTTACTTTGGATGTCCAACAAAATCCGTCAACTTAGACATGGGAAAATACTAATTTTTTATAGTATTGTGTCTCTTACATTCATTGCAATTGAAAAATGATGCTAGTTTGACTACCTCACTTTAGGCATTTTGCAAGAGCTATCTTGACCACATTTCAAGATTAGCAATTGTTAAAATAAGTGATGCTTAAGTTTGCTTCAATATGTGTTGTTTGATCTTGCTCTTGTTTTCCATCAATTTGTGCTCTTTGCTTACTTTTGTGAGTTTCCGTATCTATCATTATTGTTGGGATTAGCTCATTGAAGGTCCAAGTTTTCAATCATTAGGAAAAGTTTAAGGTCAAAAGGTAAAGTGGAGTGGGGAATCCAACGCCCCGTCTCCTACAACTGGCACAAGGGCAAAAAAGACAAACAAAGTGAAGATGGCAGAAGGCTGAAAGAATGAGAGAATGACAAGGGGAAAGACAATTTGAAGGAAGGAAGTGAAAGTAGATAAGGTAGGGGTGAAATCCCCAAATCTTACTTAAGCCCTTAGATTTAAAATTAGGTGATCACCACGAGATTAAGCGTGAGCTGTAAGATGTAGGATGTAAAGGGTAGCTCAACTTTGGAGGATGGTATGACGCGTCCTTAGGATTAGCCTCGTAGGTAGAGGTAGGGTTAGTTGGGCCACCATGATACGTAGGGAGAATAGAGTGGAAAGAAAAGAAGAGAGGAGGAAAGAAATAGGACGAAGCCACCGAATAAACCCTTGTGTTAAATTATTTTATGATTAGAATGGTGGTTCGTTGTATTCCAACACGGGAGTTCATGGCGGAGGAGGGAGAGCTTTCGATGGGCGCGATCAACGATTCAAATTCCGAGGTATGAGTTAAACCTTTCCCAACTCTTCCAAGGCCCATAATTAGTGATTAGTAACTATGGCCGAGGCCTACCCCTAGGTCAAATACTTAGGACTATAGGTCAAGTCATTTCCTAGGATAGAAATTTGAAGAGGAAGACCATAGCTTTCCGAAACCCTAAGGCACATCCAAATCAGGTCCAAAATAAGGAAGTTATCACCAGATGAAGGTTACAATTGATTTGAATGAAGAATAGTTAGACCTAAGGATTAGAAGCGAATTAAAAAGATTAAGAGGAGACTATCAATTAGGGTCCAAGGCCGAAGAGAAAGGTCAATTCTGAATTATAGATTAGAAGAAATTAGTAGATGAAGTTTAGATAAGGTTCGGATGAGAAATTCGTGGGAATCCCAATTAGGGCCAAACTCTAGATCTAGGTAGGAACAGGTTTCTTGATACATCCCTAAAAATTTCGGATCTTTTTGAATTAGGGAGCTAGGTTCAATTGATGGATGAAGTTTAAGGAACCGAGTAGCGATTAAACTTCATCCACCCATAACTTTGGCTAGGAAGGTTGGATAGGGTTGAGTTTTATGTTTTTAGAAATGGAAAAAGATGAAATAGAGATTTATAAGGTTAATTTTGCCGTGACATAGGTTCCATCCAAACATACAATGGGCCATCCATTCAGTCGACCAAAACACTAGAAGTAGATTAAGCAAATCTTGTGAATTTGGGACCACTTAGGCACTTAGTGAAAAGATCCATTGCTTGGAAGGCACAATGGACCATGCTTAGACATCCAAAGGTAGGATTCACTTAGCCAAACCCTAGAACCTGGTTGTGTTCGCGATTTACCAAAGGTGGGTAAATTGGTGCTCATACATTGCTGGTACCTTGCATGTGGAAATTATAGAGCTTTCGGATTTCTTCTATCTATGCTAGTTGCATCATCTGAGATCTTAAGTCGTCATTTAAATACATTCACTGTGGATGTGTAGTATATCACTCACACTATATCAGATACTCCACCTCATGAAATGTTTCCTATCCTTCCTAATATTGCAGTTCTCCAAGCAATGAAAGTGGAGAAAGTAGATCCTGTCACAAAGTTGTCTAGTGAATCGGAAGAAGAGTTGTCTAACTCAATGCTTGCAAAGCAAACATGTTGTATACAATCCACATCGAAAGAGAAGGGCTCATTAAACTTAGTGCTAAGCACTTTGCCGAGTAGTCTAGCACAATCTCTATTGTCTCATGCTCCGTTGCATCCCACTACAATTGACCTAGTGAGCATAATGGATTGTTTGAGGAGACTGGCTACTATACACCGCTCTAGGAACGAATTGTCAACCATGAATTTGAACAACATGAAGCACCATCGTGTAAACTTTCTTCCACTTGTCGTCAATGGAGATGTCATCTTTGAATTGCCTCTATGTCGCTTATCTTTGTCTTCATCATCAATGAAGAACTTAGAAGGAATGGCAAGCGATACGATGGACACCCTTGGTGCAAGTTGGCGACAGCAAACATTCATAACTCTGATAGTCTCAAGTTTTGTAAGTTGTATTATGTTGGTCACCTTGTTTGCGAAAATTTAGACTATGATTACTTGAAGAGGGCTTCCAAATGCAATGAAACTGAATGGATTGTATACACAACCTTTTCGTTTGCAATAAGGGCCAATCCTCCCAAAGATTGTACTCTAGTTTGCAAAGTTTGCAAGATATTACCTATATGTCTAGACACTTGCAATGCTAGGATGTACTACTTCTACAATGAAGATCATAAATTGACAAGGGCTATAGTCCACTTAGGAAATCATGCTCACCCTGTCGCAATGGACATGTATAGAGATTCTACAGAAAAGATTTGTGGGCTCATTGCAGAGTAGGTGGCCAAGACACCAACATACACCAAATGCACAATTGCTCTTTCTACTAGCAAGGACTTTCTTACAAGCTATCTATTTCATAACGGAGAAGGAGAGACGAAGATGTTGAAGAGGGAGGAAATAGAGGAGTTCATGGATCGCTTTCAATATTTGAGCAATCGTAACATACGAAATGTTATTTCTTCATTTCGTTCAAACAACCGAGGAGGCGTAATCGACAACATTATAACTATGAACAAAGAGTCAAAGTTCGAATTCATACACAATATTGTCTTCCCTAGCTAAGGCAAAGAGAAGGTGTACATTTTCAAGATGCTCACTAAGGGACCAGAAAGCGGAGTAGATTTGTTAAGGCACATGCAACCCGGGCGTGATCTTCAAAATGCATGGATGATATTTGACTATGTTAAGCGTGTGAAGGAGAGGACCACAATGGCTTGCCACATGTATGATTCTGGATACATGAAGGTCATAATCATTTCAACATGCAACAAGTAATCTGAAGATATTGAAGTCCAAGTGTAGTTTTGGAGGTTGTTGAATGTAGTCATGGACAGACATGGAATTGAACATCCAAACTTCAAGGGGTTTATGGTAGATAGTGCTATAGCCAATTGGAATGCGGTTCATGTTGTGTATGGCAGTGGTTCATCTAATGGCAAAATGGAGAATTGTGAGAGGAGATATTTGTTGCACTAGAGTACTTCTCTTCATAAAAATGCACAGAAGCACATCAAGGAAGCATTCCAACAACAACACCTACAACTATGCAAACAATACAAGGAATGGAAGAATATGGATGAGGCAGAGATACATTACCTTGAGATTCGTTCATGGTGGTTATCATTTGGAGCTGCTACTAAGGATGCTCTTCATCACTTGGACCATTGGCTCACATTTTGGCATTTGAGATACCGTCAATGGGGAGCTTACATGGACATGGTAAGTGCACTATGTTTTGTAATTTATTCTTTTATATTTTTATGTCAATATTGTTAGATGTGAGAGATATCTGATAATATTTGGTTTCAAGTAAGCATATGTGAGTTAAGTACAAATTTCCAAATACCCTTGACTTTTAATTTATTCTTTTGATTATACATTTTTACCCAAAATGTAGATATTGGAAAGTAGCATGGAAACATCTGTTAGATCTAATGATTGTTTTTGTACTACCTTCTAGTACCCACATTTTAGGTATTGGGAAGAAAAACTTAGAATTACATTTTTTTAAGAAAAATTATAAGTATACAAATGGGATATATACTCCTGTCACAATCAAAGTAAACTTGCCTAATTATTGCAATGTTTGTTTGCATAGGACCCCCCAAAATGTGCATTTTATTGTATTGGAAGATCCTTCTTTTCATTTGAAAGCCATATAGTCAAAGTTTGTGTTAAAAAGTGTTGATGGTTGTGATGTATGAGATTAAATTTCTAAAGTCATGTTCCTATGGATGGATTTCTAGGGTTTGACTTTGGAGGAGATGTTGGACTTGCCTTCATACAACTTGTCAGAAATAGTTCATAACAAGTGGCTTCAAATGTCTGGAAATCGAGGAAACAACTTGTTTGATGCTACTTGCGATGATAGTATTCATGCATGGATGCAAATGACAAACTATTGTGCTTACTTGAGAGGACATCCCTTAGGATTTAGTCCACCGAAGGGGGAATTGAAGTTGAAAGCTGTGAGACGAAGCGAAGACCCTAAGAAGATAGCAAAGGCATTGAATACATTTCTTGGGGCAAAAGGTGTTGGAACTTGCATACTACATTTGGAAGGAGAAGAAATCTTTGGAAGTAGTAAGAGAAAGTTGGATGTACCCATTGGCGATGTTGGGGACTCGCATAGACCAAACAAAGTAAATTTCTCTCAACCACGTGTTTGAACAAGGTCTACAATGGCTTCTCTTGAGTCATCCGAAGATAAAGAAAAGTAGCCCGAGGTAGACCCTTCCCAACATGTTACGATTGCATTTGAAATCGATTGCGATACAATGAAGTGGCACATTGCAAGGATCAACCACAAATCAAATGCTAAGTGTTTTGCTCAACAACAAGGATCAAATCTGAAGTACGCTACCAAAATTGCAAGGGGAAAGAAGGAAACCCCAGCTCCAACCTATCACAGGAAAAATGAAGAGTACGGAATTAAACAAGAGGTTGTGGTAGACTTCTAGTTCTGTAAAGATGATATAAAACGATGCATAAAAGGAACAAAGTGCAAGTGGGTAATAGATTGACCTGAGGTACCTAAGGTATAGCCTATTTTAATTGGAACCAACTTCAATCGAGAGGAGACATTATTGTTGCAACACTCTGGTTTTTGTCTCCAAGAGCGACCGATGTTGTTACCACATCGATTCTTTAACATGTCCAATATATTCAGGAGCGTCTTCTATAATCACCTGTCTCCAACAAATGCAAATGCGTATCCAATAGTGAAAAACAACCGAACCATACAACGAATTGCAAATGCATCAACAACATAGCAAAGCAATAAGTGGGAGAGTGCTGTCAACAATAGAGGACAAATATTGGCAGTAACTTTGCTCCCCTTTACAAGCCTAGGTGCAATAGTTTCATTAGAAATAGGGGCAAATCCTAATAGAAATGTCTATCGAATTACTATGGGAATATTTTCCACATGCATATGCCCAGACTTTGTAAATATGGCTATTTCCGCCATTGGAGGTCGACAACAATATGTGAATTGCAAACACTTGTACTACTTCTACAGGTACTTCTGCAAAATGGACATCCATGATGACAAATTCATTCATGCTCCAAGTTATAGCTTCAATGAGTTGAAGCTACTTCTAGTTTGAGCGGGAATCATCTCAATTTCAAAATAGGCATGGCTACATTTATTCGTGTACTTCACTCATATTATATTCATTCACATATATTATGATTGAAATGATTTGAAGCTTTTAGAATTTTCTGGTGAATGCATTTTGGGAATATGGAAGCAAAATTAATCTGATTAGTTTATTGTTTTGAAGTTAATTCATCTAAATGACTATAATTATGTACAACCCTATACCCTATTTCAGTGAGGCATATATGATATAAATAGAATTTTTTTTCTCCTAGATTTGTCCCATTTGTAAACTTCTTCATTGTCTTTTGAATTCCATTGTTTTCCCCTTAATTTTCCCATTTGTTTCTAGGTTTTTTCATTCTCCTTTCTTTCTTGTTATTTCTTTCCGATTTTTTTTCTTTCCACATTTTTGTTTCCTTTCCCTATTTTCTTCCTTTCCCATATTTTTTTTCATTTCCTATTTCTTTTCTTTTCCCATTTTTTCTTCTTTCCCTATGTTTTTTCTTTATACAGTGTCTTATTCTTTTCCCATTTTGTTGCTTTCCCCCTTAGCTGATCATTTTTTAGTATTTGTTTCAAGATGTCAACATTTGGCAGTACTTATAATCATGAAGAAAAATCAATTTTACATTTGAAAATTACATATAGTAAAACACCTCAAGATTAGGGGGAAATGTCTACTACAAATCCACAATGGCTTGTGGTCATCATCTCACCCTAACCTTTAGATTGACAACTCATCCTATACATGTCCACTTATACTTGTGCATGTTTGAAATCCTAATTCGTAATGGGATATTCATAGTCTTTGTTCTATGTATTCAATCTAGCTAGTCGTAACACCGCAATAGAGTTACTCCCAAATGACATTTGTCTAGCATATTGACAACGTCTACCATATTTTTTGTTCTAGTCATTGAACCAAGTGCTCCAACTTTTCAACAAAGTTTGAAGGTCTTTTCACATAGTAATTAGCAATTTCAAGACAACAGAAAATGACTCATATCACAATCCACGATTATAGGGGAAATGGTCATAGGTCACAAAATTTACTATAAATAGTAAAAAAAATTATATTTTTGGATTTTTTTGGGATAAAAAAAAATGAAGGGAATCTTTTTTCTAAATAATGTTTTCAAGGCTCCATGCTTACAAGCTCCAGGCTCGCCGCTCCATGCTTGTATACTAGAATCATTGGAAAAGCTTCTACAATGACTCCAAAATAGTGAACAGGGACAAATCCTTGTATCTAGGCAACAAGCCTCACACCACCCCTCAATTGCTCTCAACATCTAATCTTAATTTACAACAAGGTCTATTCGAAGTAACCATGTAGGCAAATTATGAGGTAGCATGTGGCTCTCTATTGGATGTGAATCCGGTGATCGAGTTGTAGCGCAAATTGTACAATTGTGCCACTTGTGTAAGCTCATTTCTGAATACTTTAAAGTTGTTGAAGTTGGGTTTTGCTTGGTTTTAGGGTCTGAAGAGGATGAGAGATGCTTTTGAACTTTGAAATTCTTGAAATCCTGCTATAGAAATAGATTGGATAAGCACTTGTCCTTTGATGTGCAAATGTTTGGCCAATGGTATTTTTCCCTATCGAGAATTTTTCTTACAAAGAAACTATAAATTCCTAGAAATCTATTGTCAAGGTTGGCAAGCAAGGGAATCTCTAAGGTATTAGATGCACGTAGTGGTATCCTTTATTTAGTTTCCATTACTAGCCATTACATTTATTTCCTTAGTTTTCATGAGATTTTGTCAACTTCGCTACTCATGTTTCCTTGACATGCGATTTCTTTTGTGAGACTACGTCATTGCGAGAGTTGGCGCAAGCTACATGAGATTCATCTTTTAGACGAGCTAGAGATGAAAGAGTGTGGGATTGAAGGATTGTTGTG
Organism: Straminergon stramineum; assembly: GCA_963920665.1. Classification (NCBI taxonomy): domain Eukaryota; kingdom Viridiplantae; phylum Streptophyta; class Bryopsida; order Hypnales; family Calliergonaceae; genus Straminergon; species Straminergon stramineum. The sequence goes on from OY987271.1 coordinate 4,721,953, forward strand.
CCTTGACTGTGTCTGGGAAGTGGGGAACTGGGAACAATTCTAACCATTGCAACTTGAAAACTAATGTGGCTTGTATGTTTGTATGCAGAACACCAACACTGCATTATGGTAGTCTTGCATAAGTAAAAAGGGTTCAACTCCCTTGTTGATGATATAGTTTGTCATAGTTAACTTCTAAAGTCACAAATTGGAAAAATTTACGCAGGAAAACTCTCCAATCTCCATTGCACAAAATTTCAATATGAATATAAACCACAATACTTTCACACAAAAGTCGCCAATTTGTGGAACTTCCATGTATCACTTAGCAATTACACAAAATACAAAACACAAAAAATAACATCATTGCACTTCCAACTTTTCTACAAAGTCACAAGTTTTACAAAAGTGAAAAAAAAAATTGCGGTAAAAATGCCATGTTTTTCCAATACTTTTATGAAAAAAGTATTTCCCGAAAAAGTAAAAGGATCATGAAAATAGCTCCCTTTCTACACAAAAATAGCCTTCGAGCTAATTAGCCGAAGGTAGACCAACCCATTTCCACCGGCTTCCTACAACCACCATCCTAGTTTTGGCCCCATCACCACCATAAAACTCACCCAAGTCCATTCACTATTCTAACAATTTTAGTGCATTCAATTCAACTTGGGTAACGTGTCAACCTTTGATTGGTGGAAACTCTGGTGTTAATAGGTAAATGTAATGGTGGTTATTGGTTTAGGATAGGACATTTATGACTCTAGTCTAGTGGTGGATTTATAATTTAGGGCAGACCATTTTAAAAATTCATAGAAATTACAAGTTTTATTGGAAAATTATAATTCCACTTGGGTTTGATTCGTGAAATATGCGCACACCTCTGAAAATAATGTGCCCCTCCTAGAGTTGGTCCTAATATACTCAGATTGCGAATCAGGGTGGTAATAGGTTGGTCTACCTTATATCCGTTCTGGGAACACTGGTGGGGGCTGGTATTGGGTGGTTGTACTATAACAGAGTATGCAGTAAGAGAGGTTCTACCTGTAGTACAATTCCATGTTGCAGAAATAGCTCCCTGTTCACACGGGTATAGCCTCTTGGCGAATTCCCCTAAATCCGTTATGGGATCGCTGCAGGGGCCGTTTCAGATGTTACTTCCGTTTGCTGACAACGAGAGCAGATGCCAAACCCGCGAACACCGGGGAACCTGTTCCAATCCGCAGCACCTCTCTCCGAGTTTAAATTAGGGTTTAACGCCTCCCCCTGCCTTCGCGATCCCCCTTTCCCCCCATTCCTCTCTCCTTTCTTTCGCTGCGCTGCAGTCGCTTCCCTCACAACCATGGCTGTGGCAGCTGTGGCCTCTCAGGGCCTCGCTGCCGGAGGCGCAGCTTCATCAGCGAAGCGATCGTCTTCCTTCACGTTGGCTTCGTTTTCCGGGAAGAATTTCGTCAGGCCGACGCGTGTGAAGGCTGGAAGCAATGGCGCAGGAGTTGGATGTGGGGTAAAGAGTCGCGGGGTACGGTGTGAGGCGCAGGCGATTGAGAGGGAGGCGCTGAAGGTGGAGAAGGAGAAAGGACGCGAGGAGGACCCGTTTAGTGGGTTGAAGCAGGTGTGTGCTGTGTTGGGGACGCAATGGGGGGACGAAGGGAAGGGCAAATTGGTGGATATCTTGGCGCGGCGCTTCGATATCGTGGCTCGATGCCAGGTGTGGTAATCCTTTTCCTGTCTCAGGGATTCTCTTCCTTCCCGACTTGCGATTTGGTGTCGAGATTTTCTGCGTGCAGTAGGTGTTACACGCGCCTCCTTTCAGTGCAAGGGTTCTGTTTTGTGGTACTAGGGCTCACTTCTTGTTTCCTGTGTCGTACCTTTGGACGCTTCATGGAATTTAGAAGTGAATTGACTGGACTGTATGTCATCCGAGTCATGCCTTTTGGTTCTTTATAGCTAGAGTTTTAGGTCATCTTTCGTGTCAATAGTATTATTATCTTTGAAAGATTTGGCCTTGACGTATTCGACTTTCTGTTTCTTGGTAGTAGTTTTTTTCTTTTTCTTTGTGAAGTGCTTCTTCTTGTGATCCATTGCTATGCTGGTTCTGATGGATGAAGTGGAACTGGCTGTTTCTCCTGTTTGTTTTCGCTTATCTGTTGTGTGCTTCTCTTTCTCCCTGTCTCACGGGTTTTGCATTTGTGATGGACGGTTTCTGGTAACGCGATGGGCCTTGCACTGGCAGACTCTTCTTTCTCTCTGTTGTCCATCTTTAGTTCTAGGGTTTTCTTTTTCGGTGTCACATTCGTCCGTGACATGTAATTTAGAATTGTTCTTACTTTACTGTATGTCATCCGAGTTATGCCTTTGGGGACAAGCGTGCAATTTTTGGAATCTTTTTTAAAAACACTCGCGAAATCCCTGGATGATATTCTCGTCATCACCGGGCGGTTTCGTCGCCCGAAACGTTGGGTGGGTCTGTATGGAAATGCGGGATTTTTCCTTTCGCGCATTTCTTTTTGGCTAGAGCTCCTTTTCCCCCACCCAACCGTCTCGCTTTGTCATCGGTTGCAATGCAGGTCCTGAGGAGTTCAATCCAACCGCCTGTTTCTCTTCTTACTACCGGTTGTGTAGGGACCTCCTCTCAGAGATTTGCCTGCAGTTGTGAATGATTGCCGAAGTGCTGCGTGAGCGCGGGTGCTGGTTATGAGACCTAATATAGACAGATACTTTTAAAGGTCAGTTTCAGGTTGTCGCAAGCGATGGGTGCACTACCTGAGTTGCTGACGACCATGGCAACACGGGTGATCGCATTGTTCTTGATGCCTCATATATGTCTGTCTAGTTTCCGAAACATGAAAAGGGTGGGGCGCATGACGATAACTTCTCGATGATTCACCTGAACCATGACCACATGTGGTCATGCATGATCGACATTTCTGCATCTGATGCCTCACCTGTTCACTCACGTCTCTTTGGATTATCTTCCTGTGGTATCTCCTAAGTCTGGTCACTGGGTTGTAGCGCATGATGATAACTTCTCGATGATTCACCTGAACCATGCTCACACGTGGGCATGTTTGAGCGACACTTCTGCATCTGATGCTACAATCATGTTTGATTTTGGCTGGATCTCTGAATTCTTTGTCCGCGTTGGTAGTGTTACATGATTCGGCCTTGGCTTATGAGGATCACCTCTCGATGATTCACCTGAACCGTGTCCTTTTCTTGGCTTGCGTGAGTGACAATTCTGCATCTGATGCCTTGCTAATGTACTAGCTTTTCCCTTTAAACGAGTGGTTGGAGTCTTATTTGTTTTGGATTGCTGGTGTGTGGCGCATGATGATCACCTTGCGATGATTCACCTGAACTGTGCTCTTCCGTGAACATGCATGAATGACTCTTCTGCACCTGATGCCACGTCCATGTTCACAGAATGCCGAGCGGTAAGGTGAATGTACGTGGAGTCGCAGTATTTCCATTTATCGTCAGCTTTTTATTTGCAGTCTCTTTTTGGTCTCTTTTCTCTGTTATGTGGTTCGGTCGTTCAGGGTTCAACTCTCGTGTCTAACGTGCCTGTTCTTATTCAGGGAGGTGCAAATGCCGGTCACACGATCTACAACGACGAAGGGCAGAAGTTTGCATTGCACTTGGTGCCGTCGGGGATCCTGAACGAGAAGACTGTGTGCGTGGTTGGGAACGGAGTGGTGATCCATCTTCCAGGTAGTTCCAAGTCTGTGAGCGACTACATGTCGCTGACAGTCTCCTTGTGTACTCCAATTTGAGAGAGCCAGAAGGTAGGTGATAACAAAGATGGCATCGAAGTTCTTAAGCATCGTCGTTTGTGGTGTGTTCCTGTTCTCCCACACCTTCAGTTAACAGCTTCATCCTTGATGTGTCATAGGGTTCTTCAAGGAGATCGACAACCTGGAGGCAAAGGGTGTGAAGTGCACGGGGCGTCTGCTTGTGTCGGACCGTGCCCACCTGCTGTTCAATCTGCACCAAGAGGTGGACAGTTTGCGTGAAGCCGAGCTGGCAGGTCAGATGATCGGGACGACGAAGCGTGGGATCGGACCGTGCTATGCTAGCAAGGCCATCCGTCACGGCATCCGAGTGGGCGATCTCCGTCATCTGGACACGTTTCGGGAGAAGTTGGACATTCTTTACCGCGACGCTGCGTCTCGGTTCAAATACTTCGAGTACTCTTCTGCCGCGGTGGACGAGGAGATGGAGATGTACGTGAAGTACGCGGAGAGGCTTGAGCCTTACATCGTGGACACTGTGGACTACGTGAACAGCGCTTATGCGGAAGGGAAGCGGATCTTGATCGAGGGTGGCCAGGCGACGATGCTGGACATCGATTTCGGGACGTACCCATTCGTGACGTCGTCGAATCCATCGGTGGGAGGCATCTGCACTGGTTTGGGGATGGCACCTAACCGTCTCGGCGACATCGTTGGTGTGGTACGTGATTTCTTGTCTTTGTTGCAGGTTTTGCATATACTAATTCTGTGCTTGTTGGTTTGACTTGTTGCAATTCTGACTTTCCGAGCTGCATGAAGATTTGCATGATCCTATTTGTGACTAGAGTATCGTTCGCATTGTGCAGGCAAAGGCATATACATCACGTGTGGGTTCAGGACCATATCCGACGGAGCTTCTCGGCCACGAAGGAGATGAGCTTCGAAAAGCTGGTTTCGAGTGGGGAACCACGACGGGAAGGCCTCGTCGGTGTGGTTGGCTGGACATTGTGGCTCTGCAGTTCGCTTGCACGATCAATGGTTTCACTGCCATCAATCTGACGAAGCTGGACGTGCTTTCCGGACTGAGTGAGGTGAAGCTGGGCATTGCGTACAGAACGCCATCGGGGGAGAAGCTGACATTTTTCCCATCAGATCTCTCTGTACTGGAGCAAGTTGAGGTGAGTATGAGTTCTCGAACTTGGTTTTCTGCTTGTATGGTGTTTTTGGTGAGTTCGTTGTTTTTGCGATGAACATTTCGGCAAGCATGGCTAAGTATTCTGCTGTTAGGGATGTTGCCCTAGGTTATGTTCGCAGCGTCTTGGGTTGGTGGTGATGGATGTGGTGTGCACATGAGCAGGTGGAGTACGAGAGCTTGGAGGGGTGGAAAGAGGACATTACTAACGTGAGGTCTTATGAGGACCTGCCTGCTGCGGCCCAAAGATACGTGGAGAGGATAGAGGAGCTGATCGGGTTGCCTTGTCAGTATATTGGCGTGGGTCCTGGGCGAGATGCTTTGATTGTGAAGCAATGACTGGTAGTGTAGTCGGGGAGGGTAACCAGCTGCCGACGTCTGCGTGGAATAATTTGGGCTTGCAAAAACTGTGGATCCCTTGACTACCCTCGAATACTGGTTGCCTCTTATTTCATTTTTGCAATAAACCTTGAGTTTTCTTCTTAAAAAATGAGTTGTGATTCCTGATTACCGGAAGGTTTATTTGGATATTATACTGAAGACTTGCCTTCCCGAGTTTTTTTGTTTTGTGCATCCTCTTAAGTTTTGACTGTCTTCTGGGTTCACCTAAAGTATCATAAAGCCTACTTTTAGACTTTTTGCAATCTTGGGCAAGTTCTAGTAATTTAATACTTCTGGATATTTGGAATGGAGTCTTTATTGTAGCTTTCAATCGTCATGCTCTTCATGTGAAGCTTACTTTATGTCATGTCAATATTGATAGGTGTTACAAAGGGTAAATGTTTTACATTTTTGTGTAGCTAAAAATATTACATTTAAAATTTTGGAATTAACTTCGATTGATTAGGTGGATTACAAACTGTAGGTTGAAAGGCCAATTGAATGAGTCTAAGATATTGCTCTGCCAGATGGATGGTATTCTTGATTTCATTTCATTAGAAAATGCAAAAGCAATTGGAATTACTACGTATATTTTTTAGACAGCATGGGAATTTGTAAAAAAATATTGAAATGAGTTGCCCCAATAGCCCAAAAGAATCTGTAGGCTTTCCTACAACCAATGTGCAGTTATTGCCAAAACTGAGTCTGCATTTGAAAAAAATTCATTCAAACCACCATATCATAAATATCAAAGGGCAAAGTTGAAAAGTAGATATACAGAAGTTGTATGCAGTACATATCATATTACTACCGAAGTTTGAAGAAAAAAGTATATGATCATTTGTAAAAAAATGAAATTCAAAATTAGCCATGTCTAAAATTTGGTTTAGAGCACTATAATTTGGAATTACTTTATATTTTTTCAGTTTTTCTTAGAACTCCAAAATAAATTTGTACCTTGGCATGTTGTTATATATCATTTTAAATTATTGTACACGAAAATTGAAGAAATTTGACAATTAGAGAATTTAGAATATTCACAATTTGACAAACATGCAAATGATGTTGGTTCTCAATATATTTGAATATTTGTTTTGAATTAAGAGTATGGAATTGCATTAGCCATAGTAGAGAGTAGAAGTTGCAACATGAACCATTGTTACATCTTAATGCCCTTGCATTTGAAATATTTGTTAAAATGGACAATGCATTCAATCTATATATTAGAGCTATATGATGCATTTTAGTTTCAATTTTTTTGTATAAAGACTAGAGATTGTAATGCACATAATGGATTCAATCAATCTAAAAAATCTACAATTATAATTTTTAATATCATTGTAAAGTTCAAAAGCAATGACCACATTTGAATTGTTTGTAGAGTTATGTGGAGTTAAAAAGCCAAATTTCATCATCTATAGTATTTTGTGGAGCTCTAGAAGAATGGAGAGAATATTAGAAACAATGGTAGAATAATTAATTTGGCAAAGAAAGAATAGGGAACTTGTAGAAGTTGAATACTTTGTAGTATTTTTTGGTGCTTTACACTAACTTGAGGTCAAGCCAAGAAAATTGAAAATTCCCAACACTTTCATTTGTCAAGATGGGCCAACTCTAAGTTCTTGATGAATGAAGGTCCTTGGAATTCTTTTATTTTCTAGACTTGTCCCAAGTGGAAAACCTTCCTTTCATGAAGCTTTTAGATCAATAAAGAGAATATTTTAAAAAATGATAGACAAATTAAAGTAATTAATCAGCTTGGAGAAGATGAAAGAAATATTATAGAAGATCAATTGTACTTCATAGAGATTTAAGATTAAAAAAAAAGAATATTGAAATAGCTTGTAGAAGAATTAAATGGCTAGGACTAAATGAATGAAATCCTAGAGTAGATCATCCATATTTTGTTCAAAATTTTTTTGTCTCTTACAATAATATTTTGTTCATAGATGTTATTATCTTTGCAACAATTGCAGTAGTGAAGGGGAAGACTTTTCTATATGTCTTTCCTACGCATGGCCTTAATTTGAAGCTATGGTGATTGACCTCAAAATAGTGGGACTCCCTTCAAACACAAAATAAGGTTGACAGCTTTTACTCTAGCTATGTTGAGACCTACGGACACACATAGAATGCATACCTGTAGAATGAATTTTTGATGTGAATTGAAAGAAACACATAAAATGAAATTTATCTTTGGAGGAGATTTAGACAGGACCCCAAATCCTCAAAAAAGAATTGTTTCATATTTGAAGTTGCAAAGAAAAATATTGGTGAGGGTCGTACTTTGCCCTTGTCCTTCTTCCCCATTTTCGAGAGCACCTTGTCTTTGCTCTCCTTGAGACGCCATTGTTGCAACCTCTCGAGCCTTCTGCTCCATCGCAGAATTCCTCAGAGAGATTTCGCGAAATTATCATTGATCTTCGGAGCCTCCTCTCACCAGCAGTATTGTCGAACTATTGTATTCCATGGCTTCCTTTTGTGCAACCCGTTCCTCATCGCCATGCTTGTTCTCGCGCTCCAGTGCTGCTCTTTCGTTGCAAGTAGGTCAAATCTCCGCCATTTACAATGCTTGAATGCGGTTCTCAGAGTGTTTGTATGATCCTTTAGAATCTTTTTGGGAGGAGAATGGTAGAATTTCCTGAGATGCGAGGGTTTGGGGAGAGGAATTGCGTTTGTTTTGCTTGTGTCTTTCGTTTTTGCATTTCAGCCGAATCTTTTCATGATTTTGCTTGGGAATCTCATGCGTCGCAGGGTAAGTGCCTACTTCGGCTCAAGAATTCTCGGTGTGGTCTTAGGATTGTGGTTCGTAATAGCAAACATTGACTCGAATTGGCGTGCTTCAATTTGCCAAATTCTTCTCTGAGGCCACGATTTCGTAATTACGCTTTGTAGAGAATGGCATTGTTTTTGCTATGGTTGATTTTGCTACAGGGAAGTAGAATCTGTCCGAATGATTTCTGATCGGCGTTCTGATTTTCCAGAGGTGTGGTGCCGGTCAGCTCAACCTGTTCAATGAACGAAGATTTCATCAAGCTGGCGCTCTACAGAAGGTGGCATTGCCGAGAAGGAAAATTCAGTGGCGGTGTGCAGCGACAACGGAAGGGACGAAGGTCGGCGGCAAGAGTCAAATGCTGGTATTTCTCTTCATTATTTTTTTGAAATTTAGGGTTTAGGGTTTTAGTTTCGAGGCCTTAAAACCAAGTGCGAGCTGTTCCATGCGTGTGTCTAAAAATTCTTTCACAGTCTAGTAGAGAGTGGAAAGCAATATGAGTTGGTTGAAAGCAATTTTTTTCTCTATTGTTTCAGATCTGAAGAAATCGTAAATGCACGGACTAAGGCTTAATGGAATTTGGAGCAGATTGTTCCTTTTTGTTTTTTTGGTCTGCAAGAGTTACAGCCATGCATCTATCTACAATTTATCAAGGCATTATTTGCACCTCATGCGAAAAATTATTTGCCCGGCAGTGTTATCGCAACTATTACAATGATGTTGTGCAAATGTAAATGTTGATGGCAGGTTTATGTGCCACCGCACCCCCTGATCAAGCATTGGGTTTCCGTCCTTCGAAATGAGTTTTCCCCTCCCCCAATGTTCAGTAAGATCTCCTCTCGACGACATATTGTGTAGTGACTGCGTGAATAACTGATTTTCTTAGTGTGTTTCTATGAGGTCTTTGGCTGGTTGGCATTGCATTGCTGAGCTTTCTTTGGTTTGCAGGAAGTGCCATGGCAGAGTTAGGTCGGGTTTTAATTTATGAAGCATCTCGAGATTGGCTGGTAAGTAATTTTTATTGGCTTTGTTTAGGTCGGTCTGCTCTCTGCACTTTTCTTCAACAGGCGCTCACAATGGTTCTCTCAATAGAATGATGCACTGAAACGAGGGATAACCATAGGGACGAATATTACTCTTCTATTTTTTGCTTGCATTGATTTTCTTGGACAGCTCACAGTGAGCGGGGAAGTGAACACACCGTGTGGAGTTGCCGAAGTGGAGTTCATCGATCCTAGGGAACCTGTGAAGGTCAGTCCTCTCCTATTCTACATGAATCGGATTTCATATGAACGTTAACCCGTATGTGTGTTTGTCGTTGACGGGTCGTTTCATCTCATCATACAATGATTGCTTATTTCATTGAGCTGTATGTCAGTACCTGTGAACTTCATCCGTGGACATTCTGGTCTTGACAGGTTGTCCCTATTCTTCGAGCCGGGCTAGTACTTGTTGAGCAGGCAGGAACTGTATTACCAGCCAATCAGACATTTCATCTTGGTAAGTCTCCCATGAGTTGATCTACTATAAGTTCCTTAGGGTCTGTTGTATTGCAATGTAAGAGAAACTCTGAAGTTGATGAATTCGAGGTCTTCAAGTTCTCTTGTTCTGAGGTGACTTCTTAACATCAATTTTGTAAGCCTTGTCGAATTATCATTTCAAGAAGTTACCTGCACACGATTAATTGCCCTAAGTGCTGGGCTTTTAACACCAAGATGAATATCCAGTGAAACGTGTTCCGGACACCGGTAGTTGGCAATCCATGTATCCGAAGAATCTTATTTTACAGAATTGGAAGAGTATACACTGACAAGTTTCCTGGTGGAATGTTTCGTTTCTGATGCAGGATTCGTTCGAAATGAGGAAACTCTTGAACCCTCCATGTACTTGAACAAGTATGGTGCACCCCTTCTGGCTCTTAGGAATCTCCCTTCACTGCAACAGCATACGTCATGGCTTCCTCATATTTGACACGATAATATTTGAATGTGCTCCTAAGACGGTCATTTTATTGATGCAGGCTTCCAGAAAAATTCGAAGAAGGTGCGAGGGTGCTGGTAGCCGATCCAATGCTTGCTACAGGTACTGTGCACCTTTTATTATTTATATTCTACGTTTTTATGACTTCTCGTGACAGTGGAATTTTCTAGGACGCTGCAAGTTGGCTAATTTTCTATTGCGTCGGGCGTTGGATTTAAGGTAGTATGGACAACTCATATAGCAGCAGTACATTTGAAAGCTCTACTCGGAGTTATGCCCCCAATTTCTAATGCTGCTTTCAAAGTGAGTCTGTAGCTCCCACTTTCACATCCCTAAAATAATTTATTGTTTTACGATTTTGAAAATATTTCCTTTGATTTTGACAGGTGGAACTATAGTTGCGGCTCTTGAGGAAATCACGAAACGTGGTGCTGATGTTAGTCTAATTCGTGTGGTGAGTATTGAAGATGCGTTCTCACTCACATGCCTAGTCTTCATTGCACTTTTGTTTTGGACGGTACTAATGATTTCGAATACAGAAAAGTTACTTGACTCTACCGTGGTCATGATCTCTGCATGGTGTGTGTGATTCTCTGTACATTGTGTTGTGCACTGAGATTTCCATGGCGGTGCCATGAGCAGGTTGCGGCAGTTGCTGCTCCACCAGCTTTAAAATTACTGAGTGAGAAATTTCCGGGGTATGACACTCGACTGTTACTGCATTCATAGAATTCTTTTGAGTTACCAACATTTTGGGCGTATGCATTTAATCCGACTAATCCAGTATATTCCGCAGTGATACTAATCCATACACGACTCTGCAGGTTACGAGTATATGTGGGAATTATTGACGAAGCGCTCAATGAGAAAGGGTAATATGTTCAACCGCTTTGTAAAGGCCACTAATACTAACTGGCCAGTGCACATCAATCTCTGGGACACCTGAGTTGGTTCCATTCCTTTAGGTTCCAAGGAGGTAGAAGATACTAGTTGCGTCACTTTTAAGCATTTTTACTAAACTGTAGGAGTGTGCTTTCATTGTGAGTTCAGTATAAGAGCCAAACTCTCTTTAAGTTCAGTTTTTTTTCACTATATATGAATTTCTTATGCAATCATTCAAATTTGGAGGTGGTAAACCACTATTGAAGGGATATTAGATAACCCCATTTTTATAGCCTCACGATTTTTGTATCCTCAGGAGGTTCCGTCAAGCTGATGTACGTGGTGATTTTGGGTGCAGGTACATTGTTCCAGGGCTCGGTGATGCTGGCGACCGGAGCTTTGGCACAGAGTGATAACACGTCAAATTTCAAGTGCTTATAGATTAGAGCATTCACTCCACAGAATTTTTTTAAACATTTTAATCAGGCACCAATGCTTCAGATTAGTGCATTCTTCGCTCTGCTGTTAGTAAAAGCGACTACGTAATTTTTAATTCGTAATTTGAAACCCTTGCCCTGGGTGTCACTCGTTGCGTGACTTCAGGGAACAGGTGGTTATTGTTGCTTTGTGTTTCTTCTTCAGCAAGTGTTTGCAGTTAATCCTGTTTTAAATCTTCGATAGTTCACTAGACCTGTCAGTCTTTAGAATTCCAATCCGTTCAACAATTCCTAATTGGACAAATCATACAAAGACAAATTAGGACTTTGACAGTGAATACTGTTTTCTCTCCAATTTCTAAAGTTAAATTTACCCGCCAATTATCTGGAAGTTATATTCAATCAATGATTATTTCAATTAATTGTTTCCTTGAAGATTTATGATTGTGGTGGCTGCTTTGTAAGTGTACCTAATCACAACCCCACCTACTACGACCCCATGCCCAACCTATCTGTGGATGGACTTCTACGTCTAGAAAAGGAAAAAGACTTTTCAAAATTCTACATGGAAGTGTGCAACAATTGCAAGAAGAGAATCGAAATTGTTGGCATGTGAAATTATAGGGAGAGACTCATGAAGTTTCTTAACTTTAAAATCAGACTTGAACTTCTTGGTTGCTTTTAGTTTGATCACATGACAAAGCTACTAAATTGTAGTTTATCCTTTCTCACATAGAAGTGTGAACATTATTGGAAATCAGCAAAAAAAATTCCAATTTTGGAAAACTTGAAAATTGTTTTCCAATCCTGGCTATGCATAGAAGTTCACTCTTTATTTCATAACATAAATCCAAGAAGTGATTTTCCTCTTTATATTCATGTGACACAAATCTTACAATTCAAGTATGATACTTTTTGATTTAGTTTATAAAATATGCATTTAGAAGGATACATTGTGATACTCCTCTTAACCCCTAAAGGACCATAAGGCAAAGCCACACCACATGGCTTCAACAACTACATTTGTAGAAAATTCAAAATGTGAACCTCACTAACAATCTATAAACAAACTAAGAAACCCTAGGTGACTTTTTTTGTTGAATCCATCAATGCAATGTGATCAAGAAATATTCAAGTGTACAATTTTGGATGAATTATCTGAGAATGAAGAAGGTACTTTGGGCCATCACTTCACATCCTTAGATCTTTTTTCCCACAACTTAGAATGATTTATAAAAAATTACACATTGGAATCATGATGATATGTACTTCTGGGAAAATTTTCAAAGTTTTTGAAGCACTTTTGTGCATTTTGATTTCAACATATGAACAAAGTATTACCTGACTAAACATCTTTCATCTATCTTGTCAATGGTGGCATTTTCTCAAAAATTGTGCAATTTTGTCAATCTATTTTTCATACAAAAGCTACATAAGTCTTCTTTCATTTTGGCAATGGCCATAATCAAAATTATTCCACACAAATGAGGAATTATACTTGTTACAAGAGCTAGGCAAGAAAACAAGAGTTATGCTCAAAGTCAACACCCCTAGTCCTTGACAAGTTAATCAAAGTTCACCATAAAAAAGAACACAAAAAGTACACAAAACCAAATATCTCACTCACCAAAAAAAGGAGATATTTTTCAATTGGGGCCCAAAAGAAAAAAAGATACACAAAAAGTTCACAAACAGTTTCCCACCTGAAACCCTAAAATCCTAAAACCCTAAAAACCCTAAAAAACTCCCAGCAAGATCAGTGGCTCTCAAATGTGCGGTGAATCTTCACTCGCACCTCGGGATTTTCATCTTCGACGGTCGAATGTGCAATAAGGCATCTCACTGAAGATTTCCTTCTTCGACGATCGAATGTCACTTGGATCACCCCACTCAAGATTTCTTTCTTCAACGATAGAATGTGCAAGGAAATCGTCCCACTCGGGATGTGCTTCTTCGGCGATGAAATGTGCAAAGTGAATCTCCTCACGCGGAATTGCTTCTGTGGCGGTCGAAACCTTCACACTCATCCGTCCGTCGGGGACCGAATACTGTATGCAAGTGAATCTTTCCACTCAGGATGTGGCAACGGAATGTGCCGTGAATCTTTACACACCCTAAACCCTCTCCGTCAAAAGACAAGAACAACCACTTGGGTTTCCCCCACGGAAGGCCAAATTCTCAACAGTGGCAGCAGAGAGCAAGACCTAGTCTGACCTAGTAGACCCGAAGGCCAAACCGTATTACCTAAGACCTAAAAGAAAAGGAAGGGAAAGGAATGAAAGGAAGGGCACCTTTGAAAGAGCACTGGCGACGGCGTTCCCTTTGGAGTCGTTCGTCCGTTGGACGTTCCAGGGCCCACCTTGGATCCGTGAAGCGGCGACCACCTCACGACTTCCTTCACGCCCGCCTCGCTCGTTAACTTCCAAGCTCAGCCTTCTCCATCGCCAGTAACTTAAGTTGCCTGGATCCCATCGCCGAGTGGAGTGGCCCTTCTGCTGAGCCTCGATCTCAATCTCAATTCTATCCAACAGGTTATTGTTCTCCTGCCGCAAATCTCTCAAGCTTCGCAAGTTTGGGGCCTCACTGATGTTTCTGTTTTGCTCTCCTATATATTGTAGTTTTGGTGATTGCGATTGCGGTTGTTCTGTTTCGGTTTGTTTCGGTCGATTGCGCTTGTGGGGAATGTGAATGTGGAAGGGTGCGCTCGTTCTAGGCTTTGAAGTTGGACAGGGAGTTGCGAGGTTTTGGGAGTTGGTTATGGTTATTGTATTTTGTGTGCCCTTGTGATTGATTCCTGTTTCGGTTGATCGCACCGTCGTTGGCGTTCGTATTGCTGTTTGTTGATTGTGCTTGTGCTTGTTGTGGTTTCGTTTTCTCTGTGTGATTGCTGTTGCAAGGAATGCGAATGTAGAAGGGTTTTGGAGGGTTTTGGAGCTTTGGGGACTGGTTTTGGGTTTGGGTGGTGAAGAAAGGACTTGCAAAGGTTTGGGGTCTGGTTATGGTTATTTCCATGTTGACAGATATCGTGATGTGACGGAGATTATGTTTGTGGTTGTTGAGTTTTTGATTGCTATTGTGGGGATGTAAATTTGGACACCAATTTCGCAAGGGTTTGGGGGTTGGTCACGATTCTGGCTGTTTTGTATTGACAGAGATGATGTGTGCTTTGTGATGTCACAGAGATTGTAATTTAAGACCACAATGGCGGAAGCAGTGTCGAGAATCGGCTTGGCCGGCTTGGCCGTGATGGGCCAAAACCTGGCTCTCAACATCGCAGAGAAAGGTTTCCCTATCTCCGTCTACAACCGCACCGACGCCAAAGTAGACGAGACCGTAGAACGTGCGAAGGAAGAAGGCGACTTGCCTCTCACCGGCTACTATAGCCCCAAAGACTTCGTCATGTCCATCCAAAAGCCCCGCTCCATCATCATCCTCGTGAAAGCCGGTGCCCCCGTCGACCAAACGATCCAAACGCTCTCCCAGTACATGGAGCCTGGCGACTGCATCATCGACGGAGGAAACGAGTGGTACGAGAATACGGAAAGGCGAGCTAAGCAGGTTGCAGAGCAAGGGCTGCTTTACCTTGGAATGGGGGTGTCAGGAGGGGAAGAAGGCGCTCGCAATGGACCTTCAATGATGCCGGGCGGCACTGAAGTAAGTAGTCCTTATCTAACATCCAATTTTTACTGTTGTGCTCCAAGAATTTGGTCTTGACTGCCAATCTTGATGAATTTTGCGCTACATTTTTTGTTATTCTGGTAAGATAAAGGCTCCGTTAAGCATAAAGTACATTAGTGACTCAAGTGAAGTTTGAATTGTGCTAGAATTTTGAAAACTCTTGATCTGTTGACATGTAATTTTTTGCAATTGATTTTTGGTTTGGGCTACCCAATTCTGGCGAATTTTGCATTGCATTTTTGTTTCTCTGGTAAGGTAGAGTCTCCGTTCGCCTTGCAGTACATTAGAGGCCAGCGAAATTTGGTTTGTGGTAGAAGTGTGAAAACTCTTAAATCTGTTGACATTTAATAATTTGCAATCAGTTTTTAGCTCAAACACAACATAAATGTGCAAAATTGTAGATGGCGCAAGTTTCTAGATTCCATACAGTACATTAGAGGCTCCATTTGACCATACCAGTGAACTTTGAATTGCGCTAGAAGTTTGAAAATACTTAGTCTATTGACATGCAGTTCTTGGAATTGATTTTTAGCTCAACACAGTATAAATATGCAAAATTGTAGATGGCGCAAGTTTCTAGATTGTTTTAGGGGAAGGCTCAAAGTTCACTGGTATGGTCTATGGAACCTCTCCGTTACTGCTTGGTGAATAGGGACTTAACATTAGCTACTCTACAATTTCTGGCGATTTTACAGCAAATTGTCATTGAAATTCGTCGAAAGTAATCGCATTTTCCTCCTAAATTTCCTGTAGCTGAACCCGAATTTTGTCGAAATCTGGAGATTTCCAGTGAATTTCCTTCAGATTTCATTGAATTTTAACCTCTTTCTATTCCCTTGCACTTCAGGAAGCGTACCACTACATCGAAGACGTTGTGAAGAAAGTCGCAGCGCAAGTGGACGACGGCCCGTGTGTGACCTACGTCGGCCGAGGCGGAGCCGGAAATTTCGTGAAAATGATTCACAACGGGATTGAATACGGTGACATGCAGCTCATCTCCGAAGCTTATGACGTGTTGAAGTCCGTCGGAGGTTTAACGAACGAAGAATTGTACACAACATTTGCTGAATGGAACGAGGGCGAGCTCGAGAGTTTCTTAATTGAGATCACTCGTGACATCTTCTGCGTTAAGGACGATATCGGTGACGGGTTTCTCGTTGACAAGATCCTGGACAAGTATGTGCACCCCCCATGACCAGCGTTTTTTTGCTCATTTTTCGTTTTAATTTCAACAATTTGGTTGAGGGCTACCAATTTTGGTTAATTGTGCATAGTAGGTTTATTATTTTGTTTGCTACAATACAGAAATTTTAGCAAATTACAGAAAGTTCTGTAGAATTTGGCTCAAAATCATATCTCCTCTTTGCATTTCCTACAGGCTTGTAGCTAGACCAAAAATTTGTCAAAAAGAGAACCAATGATAGAATTCCCCCTTACAGTAGCTGCATAAGCCATATTTTCTTTATGTTAGACTTGGAAAAGCTTGAATGTGGAATTAAGACCGCAATTCCTGTTGATACAGGACGGGGATGAAGGGAACTGGGAAGTGGACAGTCCAGCAAGCCGCGGAGCTTTCAATCGCCGCCCCCACCATCGCAGCCTCTCTCGATTCACGTTTCCTTTCAGGCTTGAAAGAGGAGCGTCTGGAAGCTGCCAGGATCTTCAAAGAAGCTGGCGTTGAGGACATCCTAGCTGTGAAGGATCTGGACAAGAAGCAACTGGTCGACGACGTTCGCAAAGCGCTCTACGCATCAAAGATTTGCAGCTACGCGCAAGGGATGAATCTGATTCGCGCCAAGAGCATTGAGCAAGACTGGAACCTCGATTTGGGTGAGCTTGCTCGCATCTGGAAGGGGGGTTGCATCATCCGAGCGAAGTTTCTCGACCGGATCAAACAAGCTTATGATCGTAACCCAAAGCTGGCTTCCCTTCTGATTGATCCGGAGTTTACGAAGGAGATGGTGGAGCGTCAATCTGCTTGGCGGAGAGTGGTGAGCTTAGCAATTGAGGTCGGCGTTTCCACTCCTGGAATGACTGCTTCACTTGCGTATTTTGATACTTACCGAAGGGGTCGTCTGCCTGCTAATCTCGTGCAAGCGCAGCGAGACTACTTCGGTGCGCATACTTACGAGCGCGTGGACAGGCCTGGATCCTTCCACACCAATTGGTTCAAGATCGCCAAGCAGTTCACGAACAAAGCCAAGGAGCCTGTGCATTCGAAAATTTAAATACCAGGTATACAGCATGAGATTCTACTTGAATCTACTTGGAGGTTCTTGTACAAGTAAAGGTGGTTGAGGGACTCAGGTGAGGTGGATAGGAGGGTCAACTGGAAGTGCTGCTTGCGTTGGAGAAGACCACAGTTTTGGGGAGAGAGTAGGTGTTAGAGCGATTTTTGGCGAGCGTGCCAGAAAGTTATTGAAGGAATTGGTGGGAGGGTTTTCATAAAGTACTGGGATGGGATATCCGAGTATAGGTACTCTGGTCATTAGCACTTGAAGTAGATCGAGGTTTCAGGTTGCAAATGCTTGTAGTCTGTCACCGATTGAAGTATAATTCTTTCATTCTCTCTGACCATGTACTTGTGTGATCTGATGTTCTCTCGGCTCAGGAAACGCAGAATATGCGGATGTAAGTTTTTATCATTTTGTTCAGAGTTAACTGTCCAATGGAATATAAGTTTGGGACGTCTGAAATCACCACTTTTGGTGCTGAGGATATTTTCTGGACTGGTCAAACTTTTAGAAGTTCCTGTTAGCAAATGAAAGAATTCTGATGCACCAATGAATGCTTGAGTTGCTCCTGGAGCTCCATCACACCTACCAGGACCGAGAGGTGGATTGTGACCATCCAACTGATCCAAGTGCAAACTTGGAATCACGAGGTCTGGACAAAGACTGTATAATCTCCTCCAACGTTTTTACCATGGAGCTTGTTAGGTGTGAGGATTCCTTGGTTGTGACTCGGTGGTTCAAAGTTTTGTTAGTAGATGATCTAAAACTGGCTTCAACAAATCTTGGGAGGTCTACATCCTCTTTATTGATATATGTACATTGTCTAAGATTTATGATGGCAATTTGGTTCATTAGTGGTTCAGCATGTTCTTACTAGCAAATGAAATGATTCAAACGCTTTAGAGAATGTGTTATTAGGATATTATATGCAAAAGTTATTAAAGTTCAAAGAGTAATTGATAGTTCTAGGGGATTCTAATTTTTTTTAGAATGTATTTTTGGGACTCCATAAGAATAAATTAGGAATTTTCAAAGTATTGAAAAGAGGTATACCTATGGTTTTGCAACTACATGTTAGAATTGGGTTTTACTTGAGGACCAACTCTCAAATAGATCTATTTAGTTTCTTTTAGAATGCATTTTCAGAACTTCATAAGAATAAACTATGAATTTTCAAAGTGTTCAAAATAGTGTATCTACGGATTTAATGTAGGGTTACATTAAAAAATGTTGAATATACCAACCTTATTTTTACTTCATTTTAGTTGTCTTGACTTATTAGTACATGTTTCTTCTTAATGCTTGACATATTTGAAGAATCTTTTGCACTTGACAATGATAGTATAATTTGTCTTTTAGATTGTATGGCAAAGAATTTCCAATTGTGTTGAATAATAATGTTATAGCCATGTTTTCTAAGAAGATGACTTTGGCCACCTACTTGGCTAAGGTCTAGGTATTGGTGTTGGATGTTGAAGTGTAAATTAGAAGTTTCTAAATGGCCCCCAATCCCAACCCCACCAATTTTGCCATATAGGAATCCTTGAACTCAAAGAAGACACTCTTGAAAATGTAGAGAACTATGTGTAGTAATATTGTAGGTTGTTTTTTTATTTCTAAGACCTAAGGCTTACAAATTCATACGAGAGTACATTTTTGGGATATTTGGAGAATATTTTAGAATATAGAATAATTCTCTGCTAAAGACATTAGTACTTAGAAGGTGCCATAGAATATCCTTTAGATACATGTGTATGCTAGATTTACATGTAGGTGGCTTCCCCAAGCTTTTGAAAGGATACAAATATGACCTCAAACCTTCACTACGGAATGCATAAACATGGTTTAATGTGACTATAAGTTATAATACCTTAAGTAAATAGTTTTTATTTCTTTTGAAGACAATTCAAAGATGTACCTATGTAATACCTCATGTTTCTTCAAGTCTTGGTTTTAAAGAAATTCTAAAAATCATTTTTAAGGAGGGGGACAATTTATGATTTGTTGATAAATTTTTATTTTTTTAACTTTTTTTCTTTAATACTAAAACATGTTTTTTGTGACTCAAAAATTGATTTTGAGTCACAAAAGACATGTCAAAACGGACATTTTGTCATTGAGGACGCCCCATTGGACAAGATTTCTATTAGTGACAAATAAAAACAATTGATTATTATCATTTTGACTATATTCATATACATTATCTAAAATAGTGGTTTTACATAGTTCACTCTTACTAGTGGGGTGGATTGTAATGTACATCAATTGTGTTTCATTTGACAATAACATTTTTTACCCCTTCAAAATCTTGAAGGTCCTTTTTGGCCATATATATATTTTTAATTTTTTATCTATATTTTGTATTTTTATACCATCTTATTTGATTACTCTATTATAAGAAATACAACTTCATACTATAGTATACAAGAAATAAGAAACAATTTCATATTCAATACATTTTTTTGCTAGTTTTGTGCTAGAGAATCTTCACTATCAATTTGTTGTAGAGGGTTGCATTGAGGATGGTATTATATTGTGTATTCACTTATGGACCCCAATAGACCTTTTAAGTGTTAAATGAATTGTCCTTGATTTGAAGAGTTTTGTGTTCATGGTATTCATGGGATGTTTAACCGTTTCGGTTATATCCACCAAAGTGAATTTGGCCTTAACTGTTACCGTTTGTTTTCAACCGCTTTGGTTCCTACCATGAGCTTCTACAAATACCTTCTACTCTCATATATCCACATTGATCATTATGCTTAGAAATTTGTTGTTGGAAGTAAATATTTGTAACAAGCATCATTATGAACTTGACAATTGATTACAAGTGATTGAATAATTGCCAACTTAAGTTTACTCATGAACTTGATTTTCTAGCAAAGCTAAATTTTGTTGAATGTTGGCTTTGGAGTTTGCAGACCAAAGGGAAGGAGGCTTTGCATTGACAAAGTTTTGTACACTTATAATAAATACGAAGAAGTTTGAGTAGGACCTTACTTGAAAAGCTAGCTAATATTGCAAGGATTGAACCTCATTTAATATAGTTGTTTGATTTTAAATTGTCAATAAGAGTGAGAAAATGAGAGAGTGTATTAGTATCCACATTGGCCAAGCTGGCATTCAAGTTGGCAATGCTTGTTGGGAGCTCTATTGTCTGGAACATGGGATTCAGGTACATAACATTATTAAACAACTCAATTTTCTTCTATTGAATTCTAAATAATCAATTTGTTATGCCCAATGAAAATTATGGTCTTTCTTTTTCATTTTTTATTTTCAAAGGAATAATACTATATTTTTCTATACATGCCTAGTGGTATTCTTTTGAATTTGAAAACATTGAGATTCTCTTCTACAAAGAGAAATCAATGGAACCAATCTTCAAGGCTGGTTTATACATTGGTTGGAGAAGTCAAGACTTTGTTTTTCTTCACCAAGTTGAGTAGGAAGAATGTATGTGTAAATTTAATACACTTTTGTATCCTACTAGTCATGGCACAAAATTTAGTTTCATTGCAAAATTAGATGAGGTTATTTCAATAGATCCAAAAATACTAATGAATTACATTACACTATGTATACCTTTGCTAATAATGACCAATTAGTTTCAATTAACTTGTTATTGCCAATTTGATTTTAACCAGAAGTTTGTGCATCTTCTTGGAATTTGACATCTTCTATATCTCTTAACCTTTATCTTGTGCAATTTGATAATTAATATCTTTGCTAAAAATGGTCACTATTAGTCTCAATGGGCTTGTTGCTACCAACTCAATTGTAGACCAAGATTTTAAACATCCTCTTCAATTTTGAATATCTTCAATTTTAACACCTTCTCATACCACCTCCCCTTCCTTAACCTTTTTCTTGTGCAATTTGAGAAGTGAGTCCTTTTAAGTCATTAAAGCTTCAACTTTAGCATTTCTTCATGTTGAATTTCAAAACTAGTAATTCTACTCTCCATCCATTGATTATCTAATAATAATAATTTGTTTCTTTAAACATTTAGTTGATTTTGTTTTTTTATTGTCTTCAAGCAAACAAACCAATGTTGTGTGTGACATAATAGCTTTAACTGTGACTTGGCCTCATGAAACAACAAATGTTAAAACTAGAATTTGAAAACCCACATTGCATCCACTAAGGTAGGAGGTCCATAATTCCATAAAGCACTCAAGCTCTAAAAGCATTCAGACCTCTAATATAGAGTTATATTTTGCTTTCTTATTGCAACAAAAATGTACAAATAGTGTATATTCTAGGAGGTGGATGCTTTTAGTGACTACTGCATTTCAACTTCAAAAATTCATAACTAATTTCACAAAGCTTGAAAAAATATGAAATGACTTGGGTTAGATTCCAATTCCATTTGTCTTTCAAGGAAAATATTTCGAAAAGTCGAACCTCCCCAAAATTAATTTTCAGCTCTTAAATGGGTTGGACGCTTTCTAGACCTCCGACCTCAATCATCTATGTAACGTTAATGAGCTGTTGGTTTGAACGTTCCATTGCTTTGTTCTTTGTTGTCCTCAGCCAGATGGGCAGATGCCGTGTGACAAAACCGTGGGCGCAGGCGACGATGCATACAATACATTCTTCAGCGAGACCGGCGCGGGCAAGCACGTCCCGCGCGCGGTGTTTCTGGATCTGGAGCCCACGGTGATCGACGAGGTGCGCACGGGCACCTACCGCTCGCTCTTCCACCCCGAGCAGCTCATCAGCGGCAAGGAGGACGCGGCCAACAACTTCGCCCGCGGACACTACACCAGTACGTATAAATGTTACACAACAATCCATTACTCTCATTCACTACAACTTACTGTAGGAGATGCAAATGAAAATGCAGCCACCCATGTCAAGTGAAAACGAAGAACTAAAGTACAAGATTGCCAGTAGTTAGTGCAATCGGATATCTAGAGGGTGACTGACTAAACTTCTCTAAAATCATATTCTAGGATATCCTGCAAGCTTATACCACTATCATTGGTTTTTGCTCACTGAATCAAGCTCTGTCATACCAATCACTTCGGGACTCCGAGCAGTTGGATTAAACTACAATGTAATAACATGTACTACACTAATAATGAAATTCAATGCTATGATACTATAGGGTTATTTTACCGTATGTTGTAACTCATTCTAATTCTCATTTAGTTGACAATTAGTATTCATGTTAGATATTGATTTAGTGTGAGGTTGAACCATCTCAGTCCTAATTAGTTTTTTTTGTTGAAAGTTAGTTGATAATTCGTGCTCATTTTGACATTCAGTGTTGATAACATTAGCGGCTTTGTTGCCATTTAGCTCTCTAAGGTTATCTAGTTCACTGCCGCAACTTAATTTCAATTCGGCATTGAAGACATGAGAGAATAATTTTACGAGAAATATGAACCAAGGAGTTGTTGAATGAGTGTGCAGTTGGCAAGGAGATAGTGGACCTGTGTCTTGACCGGATCCGCAAGCTGGCCGATAATTGCACAGGATTGCAGGGATTCCTGGTGTTTCATGCAGTAGGCGGAGGAACCGGTTCCGGCCTTGGCTCTCTGCTCCTGGAGCGCCTTTCGGTGGACTATGGGAAGAAGTCTAAGCTGGGGTTCACAGTGTACCCGAGCCCCCAAGTATCCAACGCCGTGGTGGAGCCTTACAATAGCGTGTTGTCCACTCATTCCTTGCTCGAGCACACCGATGTGGCCGTCATGCTCGACAACGAGGCCATTTACGACCTCTGCCGTCGTTCTCTCGACATCGAGCGCCCCACTTACACCAACTTGAACCGCCTCATTACTCAGGTAATTTCGAAAGCCAAACAGGATTCATAAGAGAGAGGGAGAGACAGCAACAGTGTTTTCAATCAAATTAAAGTGCTTCTTAGGAAGTTTCCATTTATAGAATTGTCAAAATGATCCTGAAAAAATATGATTTTATTGGAAACCATGTTGAGAGACACTGCATTCAGCATCCAAAGGGACTGCAAACAGGTGAATAATTTCAGCTCAAATGACAGTCCTTGTCTAATTACAGAAGGCAAGAATTATTAGGCAAAGAGAGTAATATTCAATCATATGCTAGTAGGTAATATAACTCAAAAACATACGATAACACGAGATTATATTTTATTGACAAAAAGCAACGTGCACTCCATACAGGTGGTATCCTCCCTGACGGCGTCCCTTCGTTTTGATGGGGCCTTGAATGTGGACATCACCGAGTTTCAGACGAACTTGGTGCCATATCCAAGAATCCACTTCATGTTGTCGTCATACGCACCCGTGGTGTCGGCCGAGAAGGCTTACCACGAGCAGCTCTCGGTGGCCGAGATCACCAACAGCGCTTTCGAGCCGTCCAGCATGATGGCCAAGTGCGACCCTCGTCATGGCAAGTACATGGCCTGCTGCATGATGTACCGTGGTGACGTCGTTCCCAAGGATGTCAACGCATCCGTCGCTACGATCAAAACCAAGCGTACCATCCAATTTGTTGACTGGTACTCCACTCTGAACACATTCTCCATGTAAAGCAAGAATCCCCACTAGCCTGCATTGCATATCAAATGCTCATATCTGTCACCGGCAATGAGCCGGGAATTTCTTGCAAATGAAGGCATTCGCATCTACATTAATGTCTCCGCACAACACCAGTCAGTCAATAGCTCACTGGACGAATGTAGGATATTAATTTCTGAAGAAATTATAAGATTTGAGCATAGCAAACCGCAAACGATGTAGCGACCAAGGTTCTTAGTACAATTAATCTGCTCCAGGAACTTTTAGACAGCATCATAGAGATGACCTTTCCTGTATTTCATGAGGTCTTCCTATGGTCACAATGATCACGAGTAAACCTCCATAGGATCACTGTGATCATGGATCATAACCAAGGTTCACTTTTATGATGTAGACTAAGAGTTCCTGAAACGCTCTAATATTACTTGAAAACGTTGTTGTTAGACAGAAGCCCCATTCATTTGCTGGGTACTGACATAATCTAAGGAATTATAACAATTCCGTCTAATGCATGGATTGAGAGCTTTCAATGGTCAGGTGCCCTACGGGTTTCAAGTGTGGAATCAATTACCAGCCACCGACAGTAGTTCCCGGCGGGGACTTGGCCAAAGTGCAACGGGCAGTGTGCATGATCTCCAACACGACGAGCGTTGCGGAAGTGTTTTCCCGCTTGGATCACAAGTTCGACCTGATGTACGCCAAGCGGGCCTTTGTGCATTGGTACGTCGGGGAGGGCATGGAGGAGGGCGAATTCTCCGAGGCTCGAGAAGACTTGGCGGCTCTGGAGAAGGACTACGAAGAGGTTGGTGCGGAGTCCGGTGAAGGGGAATGCGAAGACGAAGGGGAGGAGTACTAGCTAGCTAGCTAGCTCTGTCAGTCCCCTATTCGATCAGTTGGGTGCACGTCTAGACTCTAGATATGCCATCAATCTCCTGTGAAATGAGATTATAACACGAAGGTAAATTAAAACAATTGTAAATATATTGTCTGAGCTAAATTAAGAGAACTTATAATTGAACAGACCTAAGAGTAGGTGACAAGAACTTACTGTCTGCAACACTGGTAGTATGGATATCGATGTGAATGTCTGTAGATTACAGTTATAATGAATTTCATAAAAATGGCGGTATTACAGTAAAATGGCGCAACATTCCATTAAAATGGCATGGAATATGTCAGAAATGGCAGAATAATACTGCCATTTTAATGAAATTCACCATAGTTGGGTATGAGGATGTTGTACCTTAGATTATCAAAGGTGGCAATCATCTTAGTTGATAGCAAGACAAATTGGTTCTAGGATAAGACAATCTACAACACAGGATTAATGTTGCACTTGAATTTTGATCTTATTGAAAAAGAAATAAATGGAAAATTACATTAAAATGGCGGAATTCCATAGTTACATGCCATTTTTCCATTTGGGTCCTTTAGCTCTAAAGTCTAAGATTGGTTGATAGATTTCAAACCACACAGTCTAAATGTAAGGTAGTCTACTCTATTTCTGCCCTTGTTCTTTAGACTGTCCCTAGCCAGGGTCTAAAATGGACATTAACTTGTTGTAAAATGGATCTACGTAAAGCATTGAATGTTTTGTCAATGATGCCAGAGAAATTTAACATTTGTCAAATGGTCCTTTATACTTTGCTAGTGGATGGAATAAGAGCCAAGGTAGGTCCATTTCTAAAATGTTTACCTGTATTCAAAAAAAAATTTCCCCTACAACTTTGAATGCTAATATTTTTCAATTTGTACAGTCAAACTTGATAAAAAAAGATTTTACCACATGATCTCATACAAGTATAGTACAAGATCCTACAGTTAGATTTTTAATTTTAATGTTTTTCTTTCTTGAATGCAACAGAAATGGCAACTTCGAGTGATTTTTGTCAAAAAATAGGCCTTGGCCCATTAGGAGTGTAGTAAAGGTCACATTTTGGAACCTTGTCTTTTACTTTCTACATGTTGCAGTGCTTGTTTTTGGTGACTACGCATGTGTGGGTTTTGTAAGGCCTACAATCAAGAAATAGATACCTATGGCAGAATTCTTTAGAAATTCATAAGTAATTCAAAAATGCTTTAAAAATATGAAACCACTTGGGTTGGATTCCACATCAATTTTTCTTCAAGTGAAAAATAAGTAAAATAATTTCATACATCGAAGAACCATCGAAAAGGCCGACCATCCCTTAAACGGGTGCTTTAAGAGCAAACTATCATAAAGTGCCAAGTTTGTGGACTATTGCCATTTCAACAAAATTGCTTTTATAACAAGAAATAAAGTAGGTCATTACAAAAATTACCAAATCAATCAGTAGAACACACATTTGAATGGGCACCAAAAAAAATAGAGCCTCAAGGTATTTTCATAGCAATGAAAAGGTGGAAAAGAAATATATATTTTTAAAAATAGATGTTGGATTTTTAGGGATATTATGTTTTCGAAAAAACTTGCATAGGAAAAACAAATATCTCTACTTTAGGCATCTCCTTAAATCACATTTGTCAACTTTATTTAATTATTGTACATGGAATGTTGAACTTAACCACCTGGTAAATAATGGGGGGGGGGGCTTCTAGCCATTTGCACTAGAGTAATGGACCAAGCACCACATCCTTGGAACAAAATAGTATTAGAAGGGCGGAAAATTGTCAAAAAACTTGAAATCAAAAAAAATCTTGGATGAAATCACCAAATTGTGAATGAAAACATGACTACTGATATGTGATATGTACTAATGTGATATTTTCTATCCAATATGTGGATGAATGTTGAAATTTGGAGCATGACTAGAACTTTGAATATTGCCACTTTGGCACTTCATAGAAAATGAAAAAAACAACTAGAAAGTAAAGTAAAAATTACAATGTTACCCCTCTAATATCACCTCCTCCACCAATCACTAATTGTACAAACAATATAGGAAGTGTTGAACTTTTGGATTTATCTTCAAATATCATATATAAAAAACATAGAAGTCCTAAAAAATAGGTCAAATTCATCTATTGACAATTGACCAAAAGCTCTAAATCTACTTTGCTACATTCCAAATTTTACTTGAAATTGATCAAATACATGATTCAAATTGAGTAGTAATAAACCAAAGGCAAACATCTTAGTTAGTTTACATCAAAAGCAATTGACTTCAACAACTTCATAAATTGAGCTTTCATAAATTGATTTTTGAACTGAGAGTTCATGTTGGATGTCTAAGGTTTACTTATAGTAGTTCATTGAAAAGAGTACCTATTTTGAAACTCATTCTATAGTCTATCATATTTCATTCTATGAGAAGGACATAGAAATGTGATAATAAAAGAGTATGAGTGTAAAGGGGATTCAAAACCATCTTTCCTCCCACCTCTAATTTTTTCTTAAATAATGTCATTTTTGTGGATTATAGTACTATCCTACATCTTAATGTAATTGCATCCAATTTGAAGTACCTAGATTGTGACGTTAAGGGGTCTACATAGAAATTAATAATTACAATAGATGAATTTTTAAGTGTTCAAATTATCAAAAAAGTTCGTTTGAAAAAATCATAGTTTTGAAACAATTTTAACTCGTAAATCAATTAATGTCGAGAATTCTTCCTTCTATTCTTTGATAGAAGAAGAAGAGTAGCTCTAGTCTTTGTAGACCAACTTGAATGAAGAGTCTATTGGGGGTAGTCCTACTACTTAAGTTATGATGTAGAGGCATATGTCAAGAGTACTACCTTAATCAAAGTAGACTCTATGATATAGTACCGTAGCCCATATGTGATAGCCTATAGCTAGTGATCATCATTTTGAGTTTTATTTTTTTTTGTTGTACTTGATATATTACAAGAATTTTCTTGAAGTTTCCTCTAATTAGATAAAGAGCACTTTCCTTAACATTCATCATGATCCATCCAATGAATGATCGAGCATTAGAGGTTAAAATAATAGTGCTATCTATTCCAAGTTTGTCACCTTCTAGTCAACCATATGGAAGCCAAAATCCACACTTTCACAAAGGATGTGTTAACTCCTTAATTTTTTTGGCTATGTTTTCACCAAAAGCACTCCCAAATTGCCATTTCTAGTACAAGTACCAAAGTTTAGAAAAGAAAAACTTTTTGGACACATGTAATTGTATGATCTTGAAGTATGCTAGTTTGAGAAGATGTGGAAAATTTTTCAAAAATTTCCACCATGTTGATTGCAAGATACAACATTTGAATTGACAAAAATCTTTTTTTTGGCTTTACGAAAAAAACAAGCAACTGTACTTCACAAGGTCACATTTGTATAAAAAAATGTCCAAAATGGTGGTGTTTCTTTGGATTCATTCTTCAAGGTAAGTTGTCTACATACATTGTACAACATATAGGAAAAAATAGTAAATAGAAAGAAGTAGAAAATGATTCAAAATACTAAATTGTTAAGAATTTTTTGATGAAATTGAAAAATCACAATTCCAAAGATTTTAATGTTTTAATAAACAATCTATATCCTCTAATTTTATTTTCTCCATATATATATATATAATTTTTTGGAAACCCAAAGTTTATTCCAAGAAATGTACCAAGAACAAATTGCAAAAGTTGAGGGCAAAGACTTGGAGAATTTTTTTCCAAAAATATTGAAAATTGAATTGAATAAAGGACTTCAAAGTTTATCTTTGGGTAGAGATTCCATAACTACCTGCAAACTAAAACTCATCATAACTTTCATCTCAATAATTAAAATGGAATGATCCAAAACTTTACAAGCATATATACATCTAGAAAATCAATTTCAATTTTTTATTTCTTAAAAAATTGATTTTTAAGAGGGTTTTTTTAGCTGCCAAGGTTGCCCCCCGAGCAATGAAAATTACATTCCATACAATAACTTTTTGACCATGTAGTCTAAATTTATAAAAATTGTTGTCCCTTAAAGATAATCCTTGTGCACATTGTTGTGTGAAAATTTTAAATTTTAAAAATTAAAAAATCCATTTGTAGTGAGTTGCCCCAAATTGCTATGTTGGCAAAAAAACGTAATTTGGGCATTCAGGGTTAAGGCAAACACCCCCTAAATTGTACCCTGCTAAAACCACCATCAATACTCTAGGTACATCTCCAAAATCAACATGTACCGATGTGGAAGAAACAATTTCAGATTCACTACCAAAAAACTTTGACCCTTCATAACTTTTGCATATGGTATCCAAATATCACATTCTTTGTTGTGTTGGAGCCTCCTTTCACTTCCCAATGAGAAACTATGAAAATTTGATTACTAAATAGCCACCCATAGTAAAAAGTGACGGTTTTGGGGGTACCCACCTTATTCCCATTGAGTGAATTGCACTCATGCAGCCCACTTATTGACCATTGTTGGTATACTTTTATTGAACAAAAAAACTAATAATCCAACAATATAAATAATATAAAAATATATAAAAATGCAGGATGTGAGTGACTTGTAATCTGTAATAACTGACTGAGTTTCCAAGGGAGCTGCAAAGGGAGTCACATATGTCTTGTGTGTGGAGTAACTTAAGTACTTTTGAAAATGAGCCATTGTGGTACGTTTGCCAACCATGTGGGGGTACTTTGAACTACCCGGGGATATGCTGGTAACCTGCACAGATCTCTGATATTGTTGTGTGGTACTAAGGCACTGGAGCTGCTTTTCACATGTTCCAACTAATAGGTGTACGACATGTGGCATTTTTAAAGGAAAAAGTGAATTCTTTTGAGTCTAATCTACAACTTAATTAGTAAGTTACAATATGAAGGTGAAAACATCCAAAAACTTCGGTTTACCAACATTTCTGACAAGTACAGTAAACTTCTACTAGAAGTGTCCCTGAAAGTGCAATTAAATCGTTCCCATACTTAATCCATAAACGTTCACATGGATGTTTAGTGTCCAATGGATGATAGAGTTTCATTTTGTGTGCGGGATAGAAGTGCAACTATTCATCCTTGGAATTTTGTGTGCTAAGGAGAGATCTTCTACAATATTTTGACTTCCAATGAGTGCTTTTGGATTTTTGTAAACCAATGATTCCCACACTATCAAAATGAATGATTTCTATGGGCACTAGTCCATCTTTTAAGGGTTAATTGCAATTGGTTGACTATTGATTCTCTAGAGTTTGGTTTTACAACTAGACTATGTGATGATTTCAATGGTCTAGGGAGATTTCCACTTTGAAAATTCTTAATAAATGCATGTCTTATGTAGAAATTCTAAATTTTTTTTTTCTCTAAGAAAGGTGCTTCCAACTGCATTGAATTGCTTATTTCGACGTTTTTGGGTGTTCGCACCTTAGTTTCCTAAGATTTGTGTCCAACATGCATGAGCACTTTATCACAAATATCTTTAATAATATTTAAGTTGCTTATACAGTATTTTCTCAACTAAATTATGGGATCACTCCAAACAATTAATTTTGAAAATAAATTAAAAATGAAGTTCCATCATATAATCATGTTGTAAAATTGAAACCTGCAAAAATTTACAGCGCCTGAAGCGTGGTGCGCTGTATTATGGTCACTTCTACAAACATGCTTCTCTAAGATGCTGGGCCCCAAATGGGAACTTTGTGAAACTTTGTGAAGGTCTCCATGAGGTCAGAAATGGACTTCAAAAGAATTGTGGAGTGCTCAAAGTAGCAAAATCCTGATGAAGAATTTTAGTACCCTACTCTTGAAACCCTCTGTGAACATGGACTCACATGGCCAGTTGGTACATGAAAATGAACAGAGGGCTCCATGTTCTGCCAACTTGAAGAGATCAACTGAAAAACTCTTTAAATCAGGGTCAGGACTGATATAGAAAAACAATAAAAGAGGCGCAAAATAGAGAGTAGCCAATAATCAATTGCCACAGAAAGCTGCACGTCTCAAAGAAACAGCAAGTGCACGTAGGCACCTGAAATACTTCATTGGATATGGCCTCTTTAGACCTTAAAATGATCAGAATACAGAGTATTTTACAGGATATGTAACTAGGAACAAAGCGACCATCAGTCAGCCGGGAGTCTCATCATTCATGAAGACGTTTGATATTAAGAATCGATCACAAAAAAAAGGGTACTACTACACCTGAACTTCCCCACTGCTTATGGTATCTACCGCCTTCTCAGAAATGAATGTCACTATTCAGACAAGAAGCATCCTACTTGCTAACCTTTTTGATCTTAACCCAAACCCCTACTTGTTTTTGAAAATGATCAGTTTTTTGGTTTAGTATTCACCCGTGACTGGGGTCAGTTTCATCTGTAATCCTGCCGTTCTCATCAATTGGGCAATTTTTAGGTGCCAACCCTGACTGTGAACTACTAGACTCCACAGCATCATTTGAGTCATTCTTCGTATTATTGAGCTCCACGCCATTCTTGGGCACTTTGATCTCTAATAAACGTTCAACTGGAGTCCGACAAATTGGGCAACGATTGGTTTGGAATCTTAACACCTTGGCGCATTCACTGCACATGCACTGATATCCAGTAATAGCAAATGCGTTAGTAAAATACAAATAAACCGTTGACGAATATGTGGCAGGCTGAGTTGTAAATAATCCCTAAATCAAAAACGATGTCATGTGTATGTCTTCAACCCCTACATGCCTAAATGACCAAAAGTGACCGCTTCCATGTCTATCAAGAATTGTAGATCATTTAGGAAGTTACCAACAGAAGAAGTCATGCCCTACATTTTTAACAGGAAAATATGCTCTAGAAGTTCCCTATAGTCACTATTAGCTTCCGAAGTGGACTATCATCATTTTTAGTTCGTTTGAGCACTTAGGGGCGAAAAGAATAATATATGCAGGTCAAACCAAAGCGTAAAAGACGGAAGCGAAGAGCCACAAAAAAACTGAAATAATCGTAAAATTATCTAAAAGCATCACTGGTGGCAAAAGAAGAAAATAACGGTTGAACAACCGAATCGAGCGGAACTGTAGAAACTCCAGGCCAGATCAAAATTCATAATATCCATAATTCAAAATTCAAGTTTAGCTCCACATTAAGCAGAAAAGCGCACCAGGTAGACAGGGAGGGTATACGCTAAAATATAGAACCAGCAGAATAGCATTGAAGAAAAAACATTATTTAATGACGAAACAATGTATTTGTTGAATTGCACACCCAAAACAAAAAGCCTTACCATGTGTCGACAGGGTAGAACAGTGGTATCCCGAGGCTCTGACATACACACGACACATTCTTTGCCAGCGTCAGTGCCGTCAAAGTTGACCCCACCTCCACTGTTCTCGATCCCATAGATTTCCTGAAGCTCATATCTGACACCCTCAACCCAAATGATCTGCTTCACCACCCGTATTTGGTACGTCTCATCGTCCTTCTTCTCAATGACTGCTTGCGTGATCTGGGAGTGCACCCATTCCGGCAGGGCAGCTCCCAGGGGCTCGGCATCTCGTGGTGGTTCACCGAGTGGGGGGGATTTGGGTACCGTCTCCATCCGGATCAACAAAGGAAACACATTGTCTTCACCTCCTTTCAATAATTCTTCGTCATCAAATAGAGCCAGCATCACACCTGTCTCTGGATCTTGCTTGAACTTCTGACCCAGCCCTTTCTCAAAATTGGTTCGCAGCGGTGTGTAGATGTGAGGCTTTGCTGGTGTCACACTGCAGTTCACGCCCTCCTTCGCAAGGAAGAATACGCATATGCTGCACATGAAATTAATGATCAGTATCTCAAGCAAAAATTGTATCACAGGAATTCCCAAGAAAATTTGTATCATGAGAATACAAGAATTCAAAAGGACTAAATGCTTTACAGGAAGAGAATTGTGAACCATACCCTATATAACATTCTAGGAATCAGTGCCTAACAACTTGGGTCATCAGCTATTCAAGTCAGAATCAGGGTATCCAAGATTCAGTGATCCTCTGAAATTGACGCACTTCCACTAATGTGTTCAGTTCAACATTTGAAAGAAAGTTTTCTGACTTGTGGGTCTAAGTCGATGTGGTTCAAGAGTTCCAGTCGAATAATGAATGCCACATGATTCTAAAGGTGAACACTGTTGGGTCCATATGACTATTAACATTACTAGTTCTCACATTGCTTTTAAAGATCTATTTGACATTAGTGTTACCTTGAAAAGGTTGCCAGCCAAACACTGCTCAAGATTGTTGTGCAAAATCGAACCATTCGACTAGGAAAAAAACATAAGATTTCAAAAATGACCAGCAGCCTAACAGCAAGGAATTAATGAACAAAAACCCTAAAACGCGCCATATCATCAAACTAGGGCTCAAAGAAAATTCCCATCACTTAAAGAAGAATTTCACAGCCAAGACTTCGAAGCTCGAATATTATTCCAGCGTTGCTAGAGCAGTTGGTGCTCCAGAAATTGCCAGAACCACCCGACAATCCAACAATAAAATGAAGAATGAGTTACTTACCTTCCAGCGACCGTGGCATCGAAAGTGAAAGCCACAAGGTAATACCCCGGATTCTCCTCGTCTTTCTCCAACCGCAATGTGGCCTTCTTCAAATTCACGTCGTTCTGAATGGTATTGGCTTTCTGATGCTCCGCGACTTCCAATACGCGTGGAGGGGGCAGAGGAGGAGGGGCATACGGTGGAGTCCTATACATTTGCGGCGGCGGCCGATTCATCATGTACTGCCCATTGCTTTGAATAATGTTGTGCGGGAAATACTGAGGCGCCGGAATTGGGCCCCCCATGCCATTATTGTAGGGAGGGTAAGGGTAGTAATTTACATGGGGCGGATAATTCGCCGGGGGAGGGGTTGGCGCAGCATGACGACCGGGATGGCCCGGCGGCGCAGGGGCAATTCGTGGCGGAGGAGGAGGCCCTCCGATTGCAGGTCCAGGGTTCTGAGAGATACGGCTATTGCGCCGACTGCTTGGCAAGTTACCCATGAAGCTCCTCACAAAAAACTCAAAAAAAATTTCAAAATCGCTACCCTAAACACGAACCTAGAACCTATGTGTGTCTATCTAGTAATAAGTTAGCTATTTTCTTTATCTTAATCGGGGATTCCTTTCTATTTGCTTTTTTTCTAATTAGGCTTACCCGGAGAAATTCAATTCAATCCCCCCTTTGAGGAATTCCGACCATTCTCTCTCCCGATCATAGATCTACCGAAATTCGCCCGCTCGGAAACGAAAACTGCAATACGGAAACGTCAACGACAATACCTGACGCGACCATTCGCCATTTGAAAGAAAGAAAGAAAAAACCCTCGATCCACCGTCTCCGCCTCAGTTGTGCTCACATCTATCACGAACTCCGTACTCAATCATCGCCAAAAAGCCATGCTGCTTGGAAATTCTCCAAACTCCAAAAACAACGTCCAAGAGCGCACCGGAAACAAACCCCAACAACTTCCGGCACAAGAAACCTCGAGACTTGATGTAAAAAAAATCAGAGAAGAAGCGCCGGAGTAGGCAATCTGAAGGCCACCTGGAAGAAGGAAATCTGTGGGGAAGCATCGACGAGTGATCGAAGAAGCCAGAAAAGGGGGAACCCCGGCCAGCGCGTGAGCACGGAAGTGAGAGGGCGGTCTGATGTTGTGGGCCTATGGCCATGGATGGAGGTCAAGCTCGCTCGTCGGCGTTCATCTATCGTAATTCATCCTTGTCTTCATCGAAAAGGGAAATCTGGAAGAAAAGGAGATGCTGGTCTAGAAAGAAATCTTTCGAAAGTCGAGGAAGAAACAGACGAAAAATATGGACGAAGAAGTTTTCGTCGAGGTGTCGATGTCTGGCGGGGACTGGCGGGGAATATCGGTAGCTGGTGGTCGCATATATTTTCTTGGTATTCATATCATTTATTCATTTATATAAAATTATGTAATTTATACAATTATTTAACTGTAAAGGGAGAGATTACCAGCGATTTTAAGATTTTTCACTTTTTTTATATCACTGGAAATTTAGGGTAAAAAATTGGTCAGAAAAACTTGTGTTTGTACTATGGTAGTGTAAGAAAATTTGGATTGTTCTTTAATTAACTACAAATATTGAATTTTTTTTTTAAATTGTTGAATAATGGAGGTGAAAGTCTAGAGAAAAATATTCATAAACAACAACTTCATTTTCATTCTTTAAAAAATTATTCTATAGGAGCAAGAAGCAAGTACAAGATTGAAAGAAAATAAAAATTTAGGGAATAGAATTTTTTAGAGATTATAATTTTAGGGTTTAAATTGGAACCTTCAAAAACTTGAGGGGACAATGGGACTTGAGGGGTTAAATAGGAATCTTCAAAAAATAGAAACTTGGGGAATCTCCTCTTGACATCCATTGAATTTTGAAAAAAATTACAAAAGATCTTGTGATTTAAATACAATGTGTTTTGATTCTATTTAGGAGTGTCCATACTTTTGACTTCTAATGCAAGATTTAATTTTTTAATTTTAGAACTTGATCAACCTGAAGTTCAAGATCTTCTTGCAAAAATTGGCTAGTGAATTAGGAAACTTAATTGCTTTGCAAACAACAAGGCTTATATTAATTCTTAAAGGACATTTCAAGGCAAAGGGGCATGTTGTCTACAAAATAATGGAAATTGTAGGAACTTGAGTCAATATGGTTCTTTTTTAAAATTGTCTCATTTTTCCTCTCGTCCCAAGAGGCATGGAATGAGGTTTTGCTTCACTGAAGTTGTGCTCTTTGCAAGGAGAGTGATCTTCATCGGCCTCTAGAGAGGAGGAGGCACTTCTTTCCTAACATTGCTCTAGGGAGAATGTTTATTGTAGTTATCGAGAGCTCCCTTTGTAGAGTAGTTCCACAACTTGCTAGAAAAATTGTTGCTCCTCGTTGCCTGCTGCAAAATCACTATAACAGATTTCTTGGGCTTCCTATTGAGGAACTAAAATGTCCTTTAAGGATCAAGGGTTAAGAATTGATTGAACCTCTAAAGTCCCAAAGCCTTTTTTCATTCAAAATTGCTTAAAACTACCATTTCTAGTGCAAATAACAATGACTTGAACAAAATAATTTGCATATCTAGCATATTGAGGACCTTGAAATAGACTAGTATAAGAATGTAATGAACTTTGACTACATATATTGCAAGATATTTGCGATCAAAGGGAAGAAAATATAGTTTTCTGGAAATGTAAGAAAACTAGTTTTGAAGACTTCAAATTTATTTTTGAAGACTAAATTTTTTTGCATGATTTTGAATTTGAATTTTTTATCATGAAAATTTTATTTCAGACTTTAGGAAAAAAAATTCCCCCAAAAAATTATATGATTTTCATTCTTTTAAAAATTGTGAAGTAGAAGTAGATATGAGATAGAGGAAAAAAACTAAATTGTTAATAGCTTTAACCCTTTAAGGACCGTGGTCGATTTGGGGGGCGGGCATAGTTTTTGCATACATTTATGAAAAAGTGTTGTTTCATGCCCTATTCAAACATGTACTTTAAGATCGAATTGTAGAAATTGGCTCTATGGGTTAGATCCTTGAAGCAATCAAAAAATGAAAGTGATCCAACGGTTCACATCCTTGTAATTACTCTTTGAAGATTGATGTGTCGTAAACACCCTTTGGCACTAGTTCTAATTAGGGTTTGCTACAATTGGGCATAAATTTGAGTATATGGTGTGAAAATCAACCAAAACCTTTTGTCCTAGTTCCTTTGCACATATATATAGTTGTCTTTTGTATGAAATATGCATTTTTCTTTGAAAACTCCAATATGAAAGGTTAGGCCATTTCAAGTTTGAACAAGTACAACTCACTCAATTTTGCACGCATTCTCTTGAAATTGGCTTTGTTACGAGTGTATGAAGACACTCTAATTGCGTTCTTCTCTAAGTTTTTTTGAAATTAAATGTTCTATGAATAGTAGGAGACAAAAAGTCATGAAATCAACCAAAAAGTGGTCGACCGGTCCTTAAAGGGTTAAGATGGAAAGGAAACACACTAGTGATGGTGGTGAGATTGTTTAACAATCAAATTTAGCCTTATGGAGCTTTTATTTTTGGAAACATGTAAAAATTGAGCTTAAAAACGAATCCGATGCGATATTTCTTCATATTGATGCTCTAATTGCCCACACAACAAGAAGCTTCCTAACTTTCTCATCACTTATCCAAATGAAAAGAATCAAATCTTTCTATTTAGACAAAAATGTTATCTATTAGAAAATTTAAAAGCAAATGATTTTAAGTTTTCGATTTGTTTGTTGCCCCCTCAACCATTTTGAGCTATATGTGGCATATTATTTGCTCCTAGGCATGGATTGAAATAAAAATTAAATTTCTAGAAGGCTTATCTATATTTTTATCTTGAAAAAAAATTCAAAAAATCATACCAAAAATAAAGATCACATGAACTTACCAAATTGTGAAGTGTCCCTCAAAGGGACATTTAGGACCCTAAGCATTATATGGCATAACAATTGGCAAGATTAAATGCCTTATGTTTCTCAAAAATGAATTTTACATGATGATGAGAAATTTTTACTAGAGATACTAAGCGTTTCATAAGGGTTTCAAACAATATAGTCCTCAACATTTTGAAGTTGATTTGAAGCATAGTATCAATGGTTGAGAAGAAGATGATTAAGGTGAACTAGCCTATTACTGCCACCCTTTCCAACCTTATGTACCCATCGGGTATATTTCAGAGGAAAAAATGTACACCACTGGTACATGAAGGTGGAATTGAGAAGGGTGGTGGTAATGAGCTATTTCAACTTAGACCAATAAGGTATGCATCTCTTGATTTTGTTCCTTCTTGCCCATTAATTGTTGTATATTATGACATCTAAATTGATAATTATTTGGAACTAAATATTGTGCATTTTTCTATAACTATTTGTGATACAAGGTAACTACACCTAAAATCTTCCAAATATTAAGCTTTGTGGCAGAAATGATATGCTCTCAAAAAT
The DNA here is from genome assembly GCA_963920665.1 of Straminergon stramineum. Taxonomy (NCBI): domain Eukaryota; kingdom Viridiplantae; phylum Streptophyta; class Bryopsida; order Hypnales; family Calliergonaceae; genus Straminergon; species Straminergon stramineum. Next base: position 4,759,596 of record OY987271.1, read on the forward strand.
GAACAACAATTTTTGCACATTGGTAAAGGACTATGAATCAAAATGCAAGTGTTTCATAATTTTTGGAAGCATTGTGAATTAGTTATAAATTTTCAAAGATGCAAGGTTTAGGAGGCCATAATGTCATGTAGGTGATGCCAAAATCCATTTGATATACATTAAGAAATGACACTAGTTGTATTAAAACAAGTCATTGAGAAGAAGTTAAAATGAAAGAAAGTGTACCCCAAATTGACCACTTGTGAGGGAACAACCTCCACAAGACTATAAAGAGATCCATTCACTACCCAAAATGACTTGCAACTCCACTCTACACTTATCTTTGTAGTACTTACCATTTGGGAAATCTTTCCTATTTAGTTTCCCTTCAAAAGTAGGGGGTGGCATTCAAGAGTGGTTGATTTTAGGTGTGGTTACCTTATTGATTTTTGAACAACATACAATGTTGTTTGTTGCACAATATTGTGCATATAGGTCACTATTGGAAAACCATGAATGAAACTAATCAAGATTTTTTCAAACCGAAAAGCAAAAAAGTTATTTTTCATTGTGGATCCCTTCCTTCTTTAAAAATCTTTAGAGCATTGGCACCAAGGGGCGACAAAATCCCCACAGAAAAGACTAGCTAGCATATATGTTCTACAAAAGCGGCAGGCATTGTTTTAGAAGGCACCTCCATGGACTAGGCAAATCAAAATATACATACAAGAATGCCTTGCAATCATTGTCTTCTAGGTTATAGGCTATGCTTCATAGTCATGATGAGTTGCGCCCGCAATCAAGGCGCTTGTATTATAGGTTTATCAGAGACTAATCAACTAAAAAACACCAAAAATATTGTGAAAGCAATCAACTTTGTGCTTTAAGAAAAATTCTCTGTCTATGCAATGTTGGGAAAGAAAGGGAAAAATATGGCGTGCCCAAAGCTACAAAATCATCTAATGTGCTATAGTGAAGGATGCCTTGGTTCCCAACTCTTTCTAAAAATGCCCTGGTTAGTGATAAGGAATGGGGGTGTAGTTGCTCTCAGAGCATAGCCACTATGGGGAAGCCAAATCTCCATGGGAACACTACAAGAAAACAGGTGTTTTATGACTACAAAAATATGACTGAGGATGACTGGTGACTATTCGTAGTCATATTTTTGGAGGCCAACTCTTTGAAAAAAAATATGACTACAAATATGACTGCTAGTCATGTTTTGGCCTTGTACGTTGCGGGCGTACAGTATATATTCGTTGGGAACTCCAAAATACTTCATAGAGCTTCATAGGGAACATGTTTGGGGAACGCACAGTCATATTTATTAGTCATATTTTTGAGTCAATCATATTTTGTAGTCATATTTTTATGATAGTCACATTTTTTTTCTTTTGGGCAGCTTAAAGAAAATTTGGGCGGGAAATATATTTGGAGAGTGCTAAATCATGTTTGCTAGTCATAATTTCACTTTAGTCATATTTTGCAGTCATATTTTTGAGTCAATCATATTTTATAGTCATATTTTTATAATAGTCACATTTTTTTTCTTTTGGGCAGTTTGAAGAAAATTTGGGCGGGGATTATATTTGGAGAGTGCTAAATCATGTTTGCTAGTCATAATTTCACTTTAGTCATATTTATTAGTCATATTTTTGCATCAGTCATATTTTATAGTAATATTTTTATAATAGTCACATTTTTTTTCTTTTGGGCAGTTTGAAGAAAATTTGGGCAGGGAATATATTTGGAGAGTGCTAAATCATATTTGTTAGTCATAATTTCACTTTAGTCATATTTTTGAGTCAGTCATATTTATTAGTCATATTTTTGCATCAGTCATATTTTGCAGTCATATTTATTAGTCTTATTTTTGCATCAATCATATTTTGCAGTCATATATTTTTTTTCTTTTAGGCAACTCGAAGAAAATTTGGGCGGGAAATATATTTGGAGAGTACTAAATCATATTTACTAGTCATAATTTCACTTTAGTCATATTTTGCAATCGTATTTTTGAGTCAGTTATATGTTGTAGACACATTTCTTTGGTAGTTATTTTTTGTTTTTTTGGTGGGAGCCTAAGGAAAAGGTTGGCAATCTAAGATGGGTCTTCTATATTTTGTCCCTAGAGGCCATTCCTTGAGATGATTTTGTTTAATATCTATTAAAAAAAATTCTTTTCTTTTGTATGATGTGTCTATTACAGAATTAATATCCAAATAATTTGGGATGACACATGTTTATATTTCAATTAATATATTTAAAATTTTTATAGGAATTAGAAAAAGAATAGAGAGGAATAAAACAATTAATAATAGGAGATAATCAATTTTTATTTGAGTATTTAAGAAAAAATTAGAGAGGAATAAAAGTCTATGGACAAGCCAAAGCACCAAGGTAGGACTAAGCTTGGGAATCCAAGATAGAAATCGGGCCTACCTTGATTCACTATTGAAATTTGCTGTGGAATTGACTAATTATGTTAAGTGATTGTGATGGCTAATGTGAAGCAAAATCTAATGCATTTAAACTAGTAATGTAGATTGAAGGCTATAGAGTTTAGAAAAATTGCTTGAAAATTGGAAAAAATCTAATCCAAAGAGAAGAAAGAACAGTGTGAGAAAAATTCATGTTTGAGTGGCCATGGAGCAAGAGTAAGTGAGGAGTGCAATTTGCGTTGAGAGTCTCTAAGTGTTTGAAGAAGAAGCGTAGGTTCCAAGTTCCTACTCCAAGCTTTGGACATGGTTAAGAGACTAATATGACCCCCTTATAAGGATTTGACTATGTATTAAACAAAGATTGTTGATTATAATACATGTAGTTGATCAAATGAATTTTTCAAGTCTTAAGTAAATATTTAGTTATCACTTACAAGGTTGATGTTGTTACAATTGTTTGATTCTTAGAGTAATTAGAAATCAATTAATAGTAGTAGAAGTCAAAGATTGCAATTCTAAACCATTTCAAAAAATGAAGGAAAAAGACAAAAAATGTTGAAAATAATTTGAAGAAAGTCAAGAGGGGAAAGTAGAAAGAAATAGGTTGAAAGAAAAGAATGAGATCATATATCTAATTTATACTCCTTGTTGTAAAAGTTGTTATTTAAGTTGTATCCAAAAACACAAAAAATGTAACAAAAATGGATTAAAGTAGAATTCATGATACAATTACAATATATATGTTGAAGAATAGGGATGTTGTGGAAACAAATTCCAAGCCATGTCCTTAAATTTAGCACTTAGTTTATTCTCTTCTTGTAGAAATTATAGTTGTGCTAGAAATTAGAGGTTTAAATCAAATCTCTAAAAATTTATTAAATCCAATTTGGAATTCAAGAATACTTCATTAATTTGTAGAGGATTCCAATAACATATCACACTTTAAAAAATAGAGAAAAATTATGGAAAATAGAGTACGATGAAATAGGATAATCTATAGCATTAGTTTTGGATAAAAAATACCAAAGTTCATCCAATTCAAGTAAAAAAGGAAACTTGAAATTTAATGACATTTAGAATTCAATTTTGAAAGTATGAATGAATTTGAAATTATAGGCTAAGAGAAAATGTTGGATGAAATCTTGAAGGATAAATTAAAAACAAACCTTCATCCATCTATATTTTTTTGCTAAAAACATTTCCTTATAAATATCTTTACGATTTTAGAATAGGCCTGCAACGTTCTACAACTTAAATTAACAAATTTTAAAATTTCTCAACTAGGATTTGGAAGTCTAGAGTTTTGACCTTGATTGGCCAAAACCATCTAAAACCTTTAACTTTTATAGTTTGAGTGTGTTTTAGTTTAGATGTGAATCACTTACAATTTATCATTAGAAAAAAATTGTTCATTGCTTAGAATACCCATTGGACAATATTTAAATATCCAACTTAGGATTTGAAGTTCAACAACAAAAAATATAGTTGTGTTTATTTTGTCTCAAGGATATAGATAAAACACTTATATATATTATGTATTGAAGTTTGTTTCTTTTTTAGAAAGGTTCTCCGTAATGTCATATAAGTCATATTTATAAAGAATCTATATAGGGTTGTTTAGAAGTTATAGAATTATTCATATGAAGATTGAGGCTCACTGTGATATACATGGTTGAATTGCAATTAAAAAATGGTTGTTTGGATGTTTTTACAAGGATATAGACTATAAAAACATAATCCCTTTTAAGAAATTCAAAGATCTTTTTCAATATTGTCTTTATAAAATACTTTTGCTCTTATATACTTAGTGCATGGACATAGATAATTTGATTCATGCATGACTTTTTTTTGCTATAACTATAGGTGCTTAAGGCCTTGTAACTTCCCTCTACACATTTTGTAGAGTTGTATTACAACATACATTCACTTTGTAGCAAATTTTGTTGTTAAAATTACTTAATTGTTTAGTATAGTCATATTTATTGACTCGCATGACTACATCAAGTCACATGACTAGAACGAGTCATGTGCATGACTAGGGTTTTAAAACCCTAGCCGCCACTTCTATGTAGCCGCCACTGATTTAGGGTTTTGAAACCCTAGCCGCCATTTCTTCTTCTTCTTCCTTGTTTTTTGTTGTCTCTTACGTTTTGCTTCTTGTTGTTTTTTAGCTCTTGGTTCTTCTTGCCTCCTAGTTCTTCCTTTTTGTTGCTTCTTAGTTCTTGATCTTTGTTTTTTAGTTCTTGATTTCTGCTTCTAATTTCTTCTTGTTAGCTCTTAATTCTTGCTTCCTAGTTCTTCCTTTTTGTTGCTTCTTTTAGTTCTTGATCTTTGTTTTTTAGTTCTTGATCTTTGCTTCTAATTTCTTCTTATTACCTCTTAATTCTTGCTTCCTAGTTCTTAATTTTTGTTTCTTTTTAGTTCTTGATTCTTGTTTGTAGTTTCTTCTTGTTACTTCTTAATTCTTGTTTGTAGTTTCTTCTTGTTACTTTTTAATTCTTGTTTGTAGTTTCTTCTTGTTACTTCTTACTTCTTGTTTCTTAGTTCCTACTTTTTTGGTTTCTTAGTTCTTGATTCTTGTTTGTAGTTTCTTCTTATTACATCATAATTCTTGCTTCTTAGTTTCTACTTTTTTTGCTTCTTAGTTCTTGATTATTGCCTCTAGTTTTTTCTTGTTCTATCTTAATTTTTGCTTCCTAGTTCTTGTCTTTTGTTGCTTCCTAATTGTTACTTTTAATTTCTTTTTGATTCATTTAAACTTGTGTTTCTTGTTTTTTTTAATTCTTGTTTTCTCTTGTTATTTATTGCATTTGATTGCATCTTAAATTGTGTTTTTTGTTGCTTCTTGTTGCATCTTAGTTCTTTCTTCTTCTTGTTATTTATTGCATCTTAAATCATATTTCTTGTTGCTTCTTGTTGCCTTTTAGTTCTTATTTTCTCTTGTTATTTGTTGCATTTTATTCTATTTTATTGCATCTTAAGTTGTGTCTCTTGTTTTGTTTTGTAGCACCTTAATTCTTACTTTTTGTTTATTATTACCTCTTAACACTTGCCACCTTCTAGTTCTTGTTTCTTTTATTACTATTGTTGTTATTTCTTCTTATTTATTTATGTTTTCTAAAGATATAGTGGTTATGAATTTTTCTTACTTTAAACTTGTGCTTCATATTTTTTGTTGCCTTAAATCTTTGAAGGTTGAGCTATATTGTTCATTCACTAAAAATTAATCTCCTTCATTGTATATGTAGGCAATTAAAGCTAGATTGAAGTTATCGGAGGCTACTTACAACACTTAAGAGGCAACTTCTTCAAATTTCAGTAAGAAATATAGATCCTAGAGCTTATAGGAATATACATTTACAAAGTGTTATTGTGATATGTTTTGTGTTAGTGACTATTAAATGCCATTGAAAAGAGTCACATTTTTTATGGCATTTTCTCTTTTTAATATGATTGTCTTTTATGCATCTCAAAAATCATATGTACTCAATTTTTATTTGATGGAGTCATTTATTTAGCTGCTAAACCTTGTTGATGCATGATTGCAACGCCTCAAGTCGATTTAGAATGTATGGAATGTGATTGTAGTTTATGACAAAAGCTACTATAAACCTCAAGTCACCCCAGTTACAAATATTACTTGCTTGAGTCATATTTTATAATATATCTTAGCCAAAATATGACTTGCTGTAGTTATATAATGCTCACAATCATATTATTAATGTGACTCTATACTTTTAAAATTATGACTACATTCAATCATAAAATTACAAGTAATTTTCCATGTAAACTACTACATGAACTAAAATATGATTTACATTAGTCATATTTCACATCAATAAAATTATGACTCATGAAGGTCATATTCCACATCAAGAAAAAATTATGACTTTCTAGAGTCATTTTTACATCAACATGTAGAGCATATGACTCATAAGAGTCATTTTTCATAATCACAAAAAATATGACTCATGAGAGTCATTTTTCACATCAACCAAAAATATGACTCATAAAGGTTATATTTCACATCAACAAAAAATACGACCCACTAGAGTCATTTTTATATCAACATATAGAGAATATGATTCATGAGAGTCATTTTTCACATCGACCAAAAATATGACTCATGAGAGTCATTTTTCACATCGACAAAAAATATGACTCATGAGAGTCATTTTTCACATCAACAAAAAATATGACTCATAAAAGCCATATTCCACGTTAATAAAAAATATGACTACATAGAGTCATATGCCACATGAACCAAAATATGACTCAACGTAGTTATATTCCACGTTAGCCAAAAATATGACTACATGGAGTCATATGCCACGTTAGCCAAAAATATGACTACATGGAGTCATATGCCACGTAGACTTTTTTTTCTTTTGCCCGGGCAGTTCAAGGAAAAGTCAAGACTCCAAGGAATAGTCAACATATACGCCACATAGGCAAAATACAACTAAATATACCCCAACTACAAATGACTGCAAATATGACTCATGAAAAATTTGACTAGTCGGTAATGACTAGACCCAGTCATATCGCGCGTCATCTACAGTGTTTTCTGTCTAAGTCATATTTTGAGATTTTACGACTCATTGCAGTCATTTTTTGCAGTCATAAAACACTTGTTTTGTTGTAGTGGAAACAAGGCTTGGTAGGCACTCTCTACAATCCAAGCACTATGGATCCCCAATATGGGCCAGCCAAATTGCCTCCAATTGCCACCCAAACTCCATAGTGGTCATTATGGCCCCATTCCAATTTCATTTTTAAGAATCGAATTTTGAAGCCTTCTTCTTGTGATTGCATGTTTCAAGGACTATTTCTAAAGGGATTTTTTGAAAAATCAAGCTAAAGAACATTCAAACTCCGAGCTCATGCAAAAATTGTCTGCCCACACCAAGCTCAAGTACCAAGACAAATATTGCTTCACCCAATGCTTCAAAAATTGCTCAACACCACAGGGGGGTTGCCTCTTGGCCCGGCCCCTTACGCCCCCGCCAGGTATAGGGAGTGGTGATGGGGATGCTCATATACCCCATGCTAGACTTAATCGTGATTTTGAATGGTTTTGGTCCTTCCCACTCATACTTGAAAAAAGTATTGTTTTCGTGGTCATCAAGCTTTAGAAACTTAGAGCATGGCCACCCATTCTCACCAAAGCTGGCTAGTCCAGTCTAGGGCGAGCCTAGTGAGAAAAAAATAGTCCACCAGGGACCTAGCAGGGGAGAGTAGGAGCCTGGTTACTATAGAAATGGCTCCGAAAACCATACGACACCGTCCCCGCTACTTGTTGACTATTTTCTTTTCTATCAGCACGTTTTGTCAACTCACTTTTTGTCAAGCTTAATTGTAACTTGATCTTGTCGCTTAAATTAACCACATAGAAACTCAAGGTTACAACCCCATCTTCAATATAAAAACACAAAAGTGCTTGAGGTATGCTTGAAGTAGACCTCAAGTACACCTCAAGCATATCTTAAGCACTTTTTGTATTTTATATATTTTAGTAATTAAATTCAATGTAAAACTCAAAAAAGATATTGAAGTGTGTTTGAGGTGTGCTTGAGGTAGACCTCAAGCACACCTCAAACACACTTCAATACCCTTTTTGAGTTTTATAATTTATTTTTATTCAAATATAATGTGAAAAGTAAAAGAATTTGTTTAGGTGTGCTTGAGGTTTACCTCAAACACACCTCAACACGTTCTTTTACTTTAACCCAAGCCTATCTTAAGACATTGTTTTGCTTTAATCCAAGCCTAACTAATACACTCTTTTACTTTAACTCAAGTGTACCTTGATACACTCTTTTACTTTTTATATTGATCTAATGTATATATAAAGAACAAAAATTTATTCAATCTTGTTATTCTTATAAGTACACATTTTAAATATATAATTCTTCCCTGGACAAAGTTTTTCCTCTCCTTCCCAAATTCCAATGACCCTAACAACCCACTAATGAAGCAATGTAACTTTGCCAAGTCATTAAAATTGTATGATTGATTTTTTTGCCATGTCACAAAAGGCGGGAATGATTGGGGGTCCTCCCCAACCAAGAAGAGACAAGGAGGAGTAGGGCCTAGACCACCCCATTCCCAAAGCCATGTTTGGGCATGAATGGGTGGTGATGCTCTTAAAGACCACTTCTCTTGAAAGTATGGAAGTGTTTCATCCTCCTTTAATTGAGTGCAGTGAATTCACAACCCCAAAAGGCAACCAAAGTGGCTCCAAACCACAAGTAAGTTAAGTTAGGGCCGCTTTACATGGAGGCTAGGCCAATTTCTTGCGTGAGAGGCCAAGAATCCTCACTTGTGATTGGACAAAATGCTGAAATTGGTCCCAACCACTTTATAATTAGAGGTTGGGCCAATTTGCTAGAATGAATAATTAATTCAAAAATGACATGATCTGACATAGCTCAAACTTGTTGAATTGGGTGCACCAAAAATGGGAGGCCAATTCTTGGCCTAGGGGCCAATGTCAAATTTCATTTACAAAACTTTTTCTTTAGGGTATTATTTTTTTAAACAAATCTGATCCATTGGATTTTTTACAATCGGCCTAAAGGGAAAGTGGCCCAGCCTCTAAGTGTAAAGCAACTCTGAAAATTTCAGTCCCTCTCTCTCTCTCTCTTTCTTTTCTAGATTTTATTGAATCGGCCCAACTTCTTGGCTTTAAGGCCGTTACATATAGGAGAATTGGCCCCTGTTATAATCTTATTCTAACAAGTAGTTGAGGTCTGCCTTTAGCCCAAAAGGGGCTAAAATTTTGTGCAATTGGCCTCTTGGGGAATTGGCCTGGCCTCTAAGTGTAAGAGCATCGCCACCCATTCCCCGTAAACACAGTTGGGGGAATGGCATGATCCGGGCCATGCTCCTCCAGGGCATCTTTTGTGCCCCAATCATTTCCACCCTCAAGACATGCCAAAAGAAGTCAATCTCAAAGCATTTATGGTTTGGCAGACCAAGGAGCCAATCAACATGCCAATTGATTAACCCCTAAAGGACCAAGGCCTTTTTTCTGCAAAAAACACTCAAAACTGCCATTTTTAGAGTAAAGAGTAAAAAAATTTTGAAAATTGTATTTTTTGCACATATAACTACAGTATCTTACACCTAACTAGTATGAAAATTTGTGAAAAAAAATTCAGAAATTTTGACCACATAGATCCCAAGATATCTGCATTTAAACTAAATAAAACAAGTTTTTCCACACATTGCCGGACTAGGTTATTTGACTTTGAACCTTCATAACTTTAATTTTTTGCACTACACAATTTTGAGCTTTAAATCTTTACGGTGGAGAATTGAATTGAGAATCTAGGAAAAAAAAGAAAATACAAAAATATTTAATTTTTATTCCTTAAAAAAATTGTTAAGTAGAAGTAGGTATAAAATAGAAGGAAAATCTAAATTATTAATAAGGTAAACCAGCCTATTACCACCCTGATTTGCAATCTGCCTATCTCGGGGTCAATTCCAACAGGGACACATATTTTTCAGAGGTGTGCGCTTGTTTCCTGAATCAGATCCAAGTGGAATTATAATTTTCCGATCAAAATTGTAATTTCTGTGAATTTTTGAAGTGGTCAGCCTTGAAATTACAAAATCGCCTCTAGACTAGAGTCATAAACAACCCACAACCAACCCATAACCGCCTAATGAAGTACTAAATATTCTCTAATAATGGAGTGACACGTTACCCCATCTTGTCATAGAAAACCCTGATTTTGTCAGAGAATGAAGGGAATTGGGGGGGATTTTAGGTGGAATTGGGGCTAAGAGTGGGTGACGGAATTGGGCTGGCCTATTCATGGAATTGCGCTGCAGAACAGTAATGGGCTAGTGTACCCTATCTCTAAGATGGAATTAAAATGCACTAATCCCAATGGTGAGATTGTTCTAGAAAGCAAATGAAACCACATGGACCTCTTTTTTTTGAAAAATTGTAAAAATTGCATTCAAAAATCAATCCTATAAGTTATTTTTTCAAGAAGATGCTCTAATTGCCTGAAAGACAAGATTGTCTATAACTTTCTCATAACAAATCCAAATGGAATGAATCGAAGATTTTCATGTAGATAAAAATACAATATGTAAGAAAAAAAATTAAAAAATTAAAAATTTTGAAACATTTTTTTGTTGCCCCCTCTCCCCTGTTTTGAGCTTACTTGAGAATAAATTTTGTTCCCGGGCACCAAATGAAAAAAAAATTACATTCCCACAAAGCTAATCAATTTTTCTATCTTCATAAAAAGTTTCCAAAAATCAAGACAAAAATTGAGACCGTAGGTACCTGCCCGTAATCTCATTTGTCCCCCAAAGGGACAATGGTCCGTTAGGGGTTAAGAAAATACAAGATATGATGTATTGTGGCACACAAACCAACAAATTGACAAGATCAAGCAACCAAATAAGAAGGATGGTGGGGACAATGTTCTATTATTTGCCAAGAGACTTTTGGAGTGACCGGTCTCTTTTTGTCCCTCGCCAAGTCTTCGGTGGAGCATTTGTTGAAGGCTAGCCAACTTTGGCGTGAATGGGTGGTGATGCTCTAAAGCAGCCCTTAACAACCGGCCAAATAGCAAACGCATTACACTACCAGAATCATTATGATGTAAGATAAGTGAAGTTAGGAATCAAATCAACCCCCACATCAGAAAAGTTGGGCCAGATTGTATTGATGCCATTTTGACACCAAAGGCAGCATACAGGTCATTTTAGTGTCATTTTATCCATACTAGGTTGGTATGGAGGTTGGCACTAAATTAACATAATTGCACTTCAATGCACCATTGTGGCACCATGTTCACATGCCTTGAAGTTCCTGATGGCATGCACTGAAACCTTACATAAGTGAGGATCATCATGCATGGCAGCCACTAAGTTAACTTACAAATTTTGAATCCTCTGGTAGGATTGTCATATGTGACAGACATACTATAACTTAATCTCCTTTCTCCACTGATTATATATAAATTCAACTTCCCCTAATGTAAGGTTGCATTTCTGACCTAAATTATTGTTAGTTAAGCTTGCCTTTATAGGACGAGTGTGGGAGCTTTGGTTGACAAAAGGTCTGCAAGCATGTGCCTGGGAGGAGTGTGGAATGTGCAGACTGGTTGGAGAGAACTCACTGGCATAAGAGAACCTGGCATGCCACCACAAAGATATTAAGGTAGACAAGCCTATTACCACCCTGATTTGCAATCTGACTATGTTGGGGCCAATTCCAAATATTTTTCATAGGTGTTTGTTTGTTTTGTGAGTCAAACCCAAGTGGAATTATAATTTTCTGATCAAAATTGTAATTTCTATGAATTTCTGAAATGGTTTGTCTTGAAATGATAAAATGGCCTATAGATTAGAGTCACAAATGTCCTAGAAACAACCTAAAAGCGCCATTTTGTGTATCTACTAGCATTTGGAAAGTGACCAATATAAGAGTGACACGTTACTCTTAATGGCATTAATTCTCTTGATTTTTTTAGAATTTGGAACAGATTTGACTAATTCCTAGACAAATTTAGATGCTTAAACAAATAAAATTGGGGCCAAGTATAGGGTGACGGAATTGGGCTGGTCCACCTTAACTTAATTGTAACTTGGTTGTGGACACAAAATGAAATTTCCTATAGATGACATTTAGAATCCTTCTAAAGGAGGCAATCCATTCTTCATCACCCCCCATTTCAACCATGTAAGTTTCTCTGATTTCCTGATTAGTTGTAGTTTAGGTGATAGCTCTCGTAGCGCAAGACTAGCAAGAGTAGCATAAATGTATAAGAGCATTTGCAATGCTATCTTTGTAAACAACCCTTGTATTGCCAAATCGTAGGGCATTCCATGAGGCTTGCATAGTGCCGGGGATTTCTTAGAACAAATCAATCCAATACAAAGCCAGTATTCCAAACGTCAAATGGACTTTTCACATTATAAAAAGAAAGAAAGGACAAAATTCTACATTAAAAAAGATTTTTCATGCAAACAAGGGAAGGTTGCATTGATTGACACATGTACCAATGCTTGAAAAGGTATGACAATAATGATTATTCCTACACCAAGCCAACTTGCGGGCCCTTCACATTTTACAAATTTGCCAATCCTAAGTGGTGGCTTACCAAGGCCGTGGAAGTGGAGGGCCCCTAAACAGTTGCATTGGAGATGGTTTTTAATTAGAAATGACAAAGCACTCTCTACAGTGCCGATATTGGGCCTATTCCTAGAAGTATTGCACATGCTTAAGGACATGTACATTGAAAGCCACATTTATCACTTACATCGCTTCTATAACCAATTTATGGTCAAAAATAGAATGACCA